>CM018076.1:174425716-175025716 GCA_008658365.1 Alca torda | reverse complement strand
GGATAAGGCAATTGATACTCTTAGACTCTTGGGCAGTGTGGGCCATGAAGGGACATATGTTTTGCCATTTTGACATAGGTGGTACAGGAGCCAACAAGGAGAGGAGCACTTCTAGACCTGGTACTGACAAACACAGAGGGATTGGTGGAGGACATTAAGGTTGGGGGCACCCTAGGTTGTAGTGATCATGAAGTGATTGAGTTCAGGATCATGGGTACTATCCACAAAACAACAAGAAGTAAAATTACAACCTTGGATTTCAGGAGGGTTAACTTTGACCTCTTCAAGAAACTGCTTGGAGAGATCCCGTGGGCTAGGGCGCTGGAAGGCAAAGGGGCTCAAGAAAGCTGGTTGATATTCAAAGACCACTTCCTCCAAGCTCAGGATCGGTGCATCCCTAAGAGAAAGAAATCGGCCAAGGGACGCAGGAGACTTGCATGGTTGAGCAGGGAGCTTCAGAAAAATCTCAAGTGGAAGAAGGAAGTTTATAATAAGTGGAAGAAGGGACTGACCCCTTGGGAGGATTACAAGAATGCCACCAGAGCGTGCAGGGATGAAACAAGGAAAGCCAAGGCCGCCTTGGAATTAGACCTGGCTAGGGACGTCAAGCACAACAAAAAGAGCTTCTACAAGTATATTGGAAGCAAAAGGAAGACCAGAGAAGTTGTAGGCCCACTGTTGAATGAGGCAGGAGTCATGGTGACGGAGGATGCGGAGAAGGCAGAATTACTGAATGCCTTCTTTGCTTCGGTCTTTTCTGCTCAGCCCAGCCCTCAGGAGTCCCAGGCATTGAATAAAGTAACAGGGAAAGAAGAAGACTTCCCTTGGGTTGAGGAGGAGCGAGTGAGGGATCAATTAGATCATTTAGATATTCACAAGTCCATGGGCCCTGATGGGATGCACCCGAGAGTGCTGAGGGAGCTGGCAGAAGTCATTGCTGGGCCGCTCTCCATCATCTTTGAAAAGTCCTGGAGAACAGGCGAGGTGCCTGGGGACTGGAGGAAAGCCAATGTCACTCCAGTCTTCAAAAAAGGCAAGAAGGAGGAGCCAGGGAACTACAGGCCGGTCAGCCTCACCTCCATCCCTGGAAAGATGATGGAACAACTCATTCTGGGGGTCATCTCAAGGCACGTGGAGGAAAAGAAAGCTATCAGAAGTACTCAGCATGGATTCACCAAGGGGAAATCATGTCTGACTAATCTGATAGCCTTCTATGATGGCATGACTGGATGGATAGATGAGGGGAGGGCGGTAGATGTGGTCTACCTTGACTTAAGCAAGGCGTTTGACACGGTCTCCCACAGCATCCTCATAGGGAAGCTTAGGAAGTGTGGGTTAGATGAATGGACAGTAAGGTGGATAGAAAACTGGTTGAAAGATAGAGCTCAGAGGGTTGTGATTAGGGGCACAGAGTCTAGTTGGAGGCCAGTGGCGAGTGGTGTTCCCCAGGGGTCAGTACTGGATCCAGTCCTCTTCAATATATTCATCAATGACCTGGATGAGGGGATAGAGTGCACCCTCAGCAAGTTTGCTGATGACACAAAGCTGGGAGGGGTGGCTGACACACCGGAAGGCTGTGCCACCATGCAGAGAGACCTGGACAGATTGGAGATCTGGGCAGAGAGAAACCTTATGAAATTCAACAAGGGCAAGTGTAGGGTGCTGCACCTGGGGAGGAACAACCCCATGCACCAGTACAGGTTGGGGGCTGACCTGCTGGAGAGCAGCTCTGTGGAAAGAGACCTGGGAGTCCTGGTGGACAACAGGATGACCATGAGCCAGCAATGTGCCCTTGTGGCCAAGAAGGCCAATGGCATCCTGGGGTGCATCAAGAAGAGTGTGGCCAGCAGGTCGAGGGAGGTCATCCTCCCCCTCTACTCTGCCTTGGTGAGGCCACACCTGGAGTACTGTGTCCAGTTCTGGGCTCCCAGGTTCAAGAGGGACAGGGAACTGCTGGAAAGGGTGCAGCAGAGAGCTACGAAGATGATTAGGGGGCTGGAACACCTCTCTTATGAGGAAAGGCTGAGGGATTTGGGTCTCTTCAGTCTGGAAAAAAGACGTCTGAGGGGTGACCTTATCAACACTTATAAATACTTAAAGGGTGGGTGTCAGGAGGATGGGGCCAGGCTCTTTTCAGTGGTCCCCGGGGACAGAACAAGAGGCAATGGGCACAAACTTGAGCATAAGAAGTTCCACCTAAACATGAGGAGGAACTTCTTTACCCTGAGGGTGGCAGAGCACTGGAACAGGCTGCCCAGAGAGGTGGTGGAGTCTCCAACTCTGGAGACATTCAAAACCCACCTGGACGTGTTCCTGTGTAACCTGCTCTAGGTGACCCTGCTGTGGCAGGGGGATTGGACTAGATGATCTCCAGAGGTCCCTTCCAACCCTATGATTCCATGATTCTATGATTCTATGATTCAGATGTTCAATTTTTTTTTTTCAATATATCAAGGCTACTTTACGTTTTTGATGTGACTGAATGTACCAAGTATAGTATAGATAGGCATCTTATCTCTTTAAGGTCAATGGCAAAGAGTGTATACTATACTGACATGGTACAATGTATATGCATTCATGCTCACACCTTTACTAGACAAAAAGAAAGCAGGGAAGATCATTATATTTCCAGAATAATTTTTCTTCTGTTTCCCAGTCTCTGGTTTCCTAGCTAAGGATTAACATTTGTTTGCTTTAAAAGTTCTTCATCTGGCTTTTTTGTGGGAAGTTATCCACAAACATTCTAGTCACGTTTTTTTTGTACTCTTTCTAGTATTTGCTTAACCTAATTAGTGTTCACAGCTAATGCAATAGCCATTGGTGAGCGTGAGCTGAAATAACCTGCAGAACTTTCTGCAGCCCAGTCTTGTCAATGTCTGGTTAAATCCAGCTTTGTGTGGCCATCGCTACTGAAAGGTCATTGTTGCCTGTCATTTCAGTTTGTCCATCTTTTCTAATCTCCTTCTCTGACAAGATCTTCATGAAATCATACCCAGGTGCTGGACAGGAGAGACACAGAGATAAATTAGAAAAGTAGAAACTTTAGGAACAAAGTTATTGCAGAGATTTGGGAGGTGGAGGGAGTGGTGGGGAGAATATCTAATAAGAGCAACCTATACTCTACTGATGCCAATTCCTTCTTGCCTTCCTTGCCTCCATTTAGAGACATGGGCAATGTACATAAACCAGACATGCTAAAAGTAGAAATAGTATCATATCTGTATCTCCTTCCAGGACATTTGAAGGTCACAAGCAAGATAATGAATAACAAATGCTTAAAAGGGTCAAACTGAAAAATTCTCATTAGAAACTACAGTCTCAGAATTACAATATTGAGGTCTAAGGGTTTTCCCCTTAAGCATTTAAATACCATGAAAAAAGTATGTTAGCTTAAACTATTATAAATACCAAATCATGGTTACAGTGAACAAAGGGAATTCAAGAAGGAGTCTAAGCTTTCATTATACAGACAGTAAAATGGCAATCTCAATTCTGCAATGGTAATTAACTATGGTTAGTGATACCCTGAAGAGATGCAATTAGGTTCTAATGTATTCAGTACTTTAAAATATACTTTTATTGTCTTTATTTATTATTTATATTGAAGACTAATAGTTTGTTTTCTTCAAAACTTATCTCCAACTCCCAGAAACAAAGTAACAATGATATTCATAACAGGTGAAAACATATATATATATATATATATATATATATGTATAAGTTAGAGGCAACAAGCAACCACAGCCCTTTGAATTCAGCAAAATTTAGACATTACAGGCTAAACTTTTTAGTTCCTGAGCATCTGACCCCTCAACACAAAGTCACTTAACCTATATTAGTACACTCCTTTTATCATTGATGCTCACTTCACTATTAAAGCTGTACCTCTTATGAGTCTGAATAGTTCAAAGCCTAATATCATTCAGAACCTATAAATTACACAGCCAGATTGGACCAAAAGGAGATTATTTCAGTGTTTGTTGTAGTCACAAGTTATGAAATTTTTCCAGGAAGCAGAATTTAATACAGGTTATATTCTTTCTCAGAGAGAGAGAGAAAATTGCCTTTTGGTCTACTTTCACTAAAACAATTCCAGACTGTCAATTCCAAGTAGCAGTCCTGTTGGCAACAACTTAGGAAGAGATACACTTCTGCCTCTATCTTTTCCTTCCTGAATGTTGTTTTCCAGATTCCATTTTGAGGTACCTGGCTGTCCTGGTATTGTGGATAAGTGTTTAGGGACCTAAATTAGAGATGTGCATCCCACTCCAAAATGAAGTTAGATACTTCAGAAACCTATTTTCAGAATCCTCACATCCTTTATTAGATAAAGCCAGTGATATTTACTAGAAGACATACTCATTAGCTCTATTTGTTAGTCAGTAGTATAAATAATAGATAGTAACTTTAGTGAAAAATATCTAACTACTAGGGCAGTTTCCATGTAATAAATGCTGTAGTTTGCAGTATCAGTCATGCTGAATTTATTTTAAATCTCTTTAAATAATCACCAGTAATATTCTATGACAGGGAACAAGAAAATCCTAGAATCAAAGAATAGTTTCGGTTGGAAGGGCCATTTATGGGTCACCTAGTCCAACCCCCGTGCGATAAGCAGGGACATCTTCAACTAAATAAGGTTGCTCAGAGCACCATCCAACCTGACCTTAAAGGTTTCCAGGGATATGTGGACTTCTTTGAAATTGCACACAAGCTTTATCCTCTAGTTTAGTAGGTTTGTGCATGTAAAATACAATAACATAACATATACTGGGCTGAAAATTAAAAAGATCAGGACAAATTGGATGACATAAGAAGAAAATATTTAAAATACTTTAGATGCATGTATGCTCTCATATCTGCATATTCACCAGCAGAAATGTTGCACTTGCAAAATAATTACTAGTTCTAGCCTTGCATTTTCCCAGCAACATTCATAAAGCAGTCTTTAAATGCAAAAATTATAGTATAGACTGCAAGAAATTCACTTTACCTTGAGACATGAAACATACCTTCTGGAATTTCAATCTCATTCAGTGAGAGAAATTCTGTCCTATATTCCTAGACACCTCTACCTATACGAATGTAACACATTAATTGAAACATCTATCTGATACAGTAATTGATTAAAGTTACAAATCAGAGCCCTACAGAATTCTCCATTGCACACCACCAGATGGAAATTTGCCAAGGGGTATCTAACTGCCCATCAAGGAATCAGGAATTTATAAAAGTTGAGACAGGTACAATAGATGGGTGGGTATGGAAGGGAGGATTTCTTTTTAAATGGTTTAATCATAAAGAATTGCAATAGGAATAGGCAATGCTGTTAAATTTTGTTCTTTCAAGATTATATTCATTATTATACCAAGCTGCAAAAAAACATCCTAATCTATTTGTGGCAAAACGAATAGGTGAAATCAACCAGAATTTTATTTTATTTTTTTTTTTTTTATAAATACATTTTGGTTTGTTGTCTTTTTTCATGGAAATCTACAATCAAGCACAAAACAAACATTTTTTTCTGTTTCACCTGTCACTGCACTCTAAGAAATCTAGAAAACTCTAGCTGGTTTGCTTTTTGTCTCCACCTTCTTTTCTCCTAAATTTTCTGTTCATATGGCTACAACATGCCACAGAGTACTTGCTGAGGCATTAGCAAAGTAGAAAGCTAATGCCATCTTCCTTTCCAAGGACAGATTCAGAAAAAAAAAAAAAAAAAAAAAAAAATGGAAAAAAAAAAGGCCACAAATTGAGAACTGTTAGATTAGAGAAGTTTGTACTCATTTATAGATTTTCTGACCAGAAGGGATCATTGTGCTAATTTATTCTGACTTCTTGTACAACCACTCCCATTGGAATTTCAGCTGAAAATTCCTCTGTCAAGTTCATAACTTTGCAACAAGACACAGACTTTTCAGTGAAAAGCTGGCTGTCTTCGCTTAAAGACTTAAAGTGAGAGAGAATCCTACACATCCAAGGGCACATTCTTCTAGCGATTAAAAACCATAACTATTAAACAATTGTCTTTTAGTTCTAGTCTAAATTTATCTAGGTTTACTTCTTACTACTGGATCTTAGAAACCTTTTATTACACTGAAAAATGTGTATCGTAGAAATATTTTTTTCATGTTAGGTACTAATGGAGTGCAAACAGCCTGTCTTTTAAGGCTTAAATAAACTGATCAACTTCAGTCTTCTGCTCCAAATCAGTTTTCAAGATCTTGGTAATTTTTCATGTGTTGCTTCAAATATCTCTTCTTTTTAGTGAGAATTTATTTATTATTTACATCATAGAATGGTACAGAGTATTAAAAAAAAAATTATGGTGACACTGTCACCTCTCTTCAGTCATTCATAACTGTGGAGTTAAGTAAATCACTAGTTTTGCCATAAATTTCTGTAAGTTTTTGGTCAAATTTTCTTTCTAGGTACAGGGATATGCCACTTGCATTTCCATGTCTACCCATAACAAAACTGAACTTTGACATCTGACAAACATACTAGAAGAAAGCTACAAAAGTAAATAAAATAAAACTCAAGAACTCCAGTATCAACAGAAACAGAAAACAACTAATGAAATAATAATAATTTAAAAAAAAAAAAAAAAAAACAAAAAAAAAAAAACCAAAACTTATGGTAAAAACACTTTCTGCAACCTGTTTGAAGTAAGAATTTTACTATAAGGAACGCACATAAATTCCATGCTTACACAGTGTTACGTCTCTGCTTACACAGATATAAATACATATACATGCACATACACATATACACACACACACACATATATATATCACACACACACACACACACATATATATATATAAATATAATGTACCTGAAAAAGTTGCAATGCTATGAAACCTTATACTATCATTTATCATGCATTATGTTAATAAAATTTTAAACTTACAGAGGAAGGCATATTCCAAAAGTTCAATGAATCATTCAATATCCAGATGTACTTGCTCCACGTATCAGTAGATTCCTAGTGTTACGCTCTCAAACTCTGGAAGGTTGTGTTAGAATTAAACACTCCAACTCAGGCTTTAACACAGGATGGAAAGCTTATCTAACCTCACAATATTCTAGAAATAATCCTTCTGAATTGTCAAACACGGTGCATGCCAGGATCTTTACATTATTTAGAAATGAAGGAAGTTAAAAAAAAAAAAAAAAAAGAAAAAAAAAGAGAAATCGTATAAAGTCCTGTGGTCAAATTTGAACTGGGGGAAAGTAGAGAGACATAAACTAAAACAGAACCTAAAAATGCACAGAATCTCATAAAATACATCACTTATGACTCAGAGTTTAGCTTTAACCCTTAGTTACATCTGGAATCCTATTCAAATTGAAGGAGTAAATGATAAAGATGATATGTCTCAGCAACATTTGTCAGTGAGAAGCAGTTTGTAATCTCTTAACTGGCTGTAGCTGCCTTTGCAGAAGCAGCCTACAGTTGACTATGGACATCTAAAATGTTTTTCAAAGGTGAAAAAATCTTGACCTATTCTGTTATTTATAGTGCATTTAGTGAAAAATGTTGTGTGAATTTTAAAGCAAATGCACCCTTTTCATGATAGGGGCAACCCTATTCTAACATTCTCATAAAATTAAAAAAAAAAACCAAAACTAAACAAAACACAAAGCAAAACACCTTCAAACAGAAATTTGCTAATGATATTATTTTCTTCCAAATATCTCTCATTTTGACCAGTCCTTTTTTGTTTCTATATATATATGGTTGTTTTGGTGTAAACAGATGGTCACAGCTGTGCCGGAGACATACTCATTCTCACTCTTAGATAGGAGGCAACTTACTTGAAAGCAATTAGTTCTCTTGCAAGGTTCTGTTTGCTCTTCAAACAGTAAAATGCTTAAGTGTATGCTAGGTGTGTATGTAATCATGTTGACTACGGACCATTGTGCTTTATCAAGTACTTCAGTCTGTTGGAGTATTTTTTTTTACTTCTATGTACTCAACTAAGTAGTCTCGATGATAAACACCTTCTCAATTTAGTTAATCTTAGATACCCAAAAGGATCCCTGGTCAGACCAGTGAATCTCTCTACCAATTTAACTTAAATGACCGTTGCACAGACTCTTGTCTTGTGCTTTTGTAATTTAACTGCATTAAATTTAAACCATATAAAATATTTAGAGATACAGATTGGTTCAGATGGCTAAACATGGGCACAGAGTGCCTTCTAAGACATACTAGGGTAGAGTAATACCCATAGAGGGGTACTATATTTGACTCAGGACATGCAGTAGAGCTGCACCCTTCTGAACCAGCAACTAAAGACATACAAAAATACCCTAGGACTCTCAAATGATGGCAGAAAGTTAAATTAAAGCAACTAAATGGAACCTCTGGTGTCTGCATTCAGATTAAATTGTTCTTTTATCTTTGTTGGCTGTATTGGCTGACTATCATGGGAGCTTAGACACATACCTTATATAAGGGTCTCTACACTGTAGAGGCCTACATTTGTGAATCTGAAGCAGTGTCCCAGTCTACGTGGGAAATTGTTGGAATATATACTTTATTTCAGTATTTTACCTCATTTCAGTTTCACCGACTACTTCACAAGAGAAAGTTTTTTCATAGGCCACCTTCCTGCCCAGCAATCTGATCACTTGTTTCTTAGAGAGAATGTCTAAATGTCATGCAGACGCTCTTTTGCAACTCCTACCATCTCATTCTCATTGTTCTCCACACTGGGAAACAGACTGGTGCCCACTGTGACTTCTGGTTTACCTTTGTGTATGCCTCAAAATAACCTGTTGGAAAGAGACCAAAGAAAGGTCTGGGAAGAATAGCTGCCCCTGGAATAATTCAATGTGATTTGTATTCAGTCTAACACACTGTTAATATAAGTGTGCCTGTTCAAAGAAAGCCCATTCAAAGATCACAACAAACTAGGAAGAAAGAGCAGGTGAGGTGACAGATGTCAAAACCATAAGACAGGAGAAATAAGGATCAATACCGAGGCAGGCATGACAAGACCCCTGACTGGACAAATGAAATTGGTTTTGTGTGATAACTAGCAGCCTATTAAGGATAAGGATCGAAGACAGGAGAATGGAGAAAAAAACAGAAGAAAAAAGGCCTTGACCTAACAACACAAAGAAACAAGGCAATAAAAAATAAGCTTTGCTTATTTGTAATAGATGGTAAATAGTTGACTGGAGGGATGATGTGTTATTCTGCATCTGCTTGAGAGTCTCATGACAAGCTGCAGTAGCTATTCACCCTCAGTGTGAGGGTGGCCTTTCTCAGTTCCTTATAAGCACTGACTGGTGAGCCGTTGGGTGTCCCTTGGTCAGTTAGTCCCTTTAGTCGATGGTGAACATCCCTTCAATCCGCTGGTGTTGGGTAGGGGAGATTTGCAATTAGTGTGTAGCATGTGTAACACCAAAAACAAGATTGCTTTTGGTGAAAATGAATGCAAGGTGAGCAATAGTTCACTCCAGTGTCATTCTGGATATGCATGGGCATAATTTTAATGCATGCTGGGAGTCTGTTCTTTTTTTAATATTCTTCCCATAACAAAAGTTTAAATGTAATTTGTGAAAATCATCAATAAGCGCATTACAATCTGAAAATCAGTTTCAGATGTAAGTATGCCATTTAAGGTGCCTAGCATATGAAAGGCAGGCTTAGAGATGAGGATTGTCTTTAGAATCCTCGTGTTAAATTGAATGTATTTTAAAGAAGGTTATTATCCCTCAGAATTGTTAACTTGCGCATTTTTCAGACCTAGAATAGCTCACCCAGACTTATCAGGGGTTTTAAACTCCACTAAATGAAATAAAAATTGGCTAGATCAGTACAGTCAAAATAATACTTGCAAATTTAACTCTTATTTTTGTTTATAACTTGTTTATCAAGCGTTCCTAATTTAAAGTTTATCTAATACCTTTGTGTATTTATCAACTGCCTAGTTTCTGTGAACATCTGTAATATGTGTGAGAGAAATTTTGATGTTAAATTCACAGGAAACATGAAAAGAAATTCTAACTAGTTTTTAAAAAACAAATCCATTCAATAATTATTCTTTCTGTATGATGACCCATGGCAAACTCTGGTAATTCTGCAAGGTCTGAGAAGGTCTGTCTCTAGACTGCATTCAGATCTTGCACGCTTTGGGACTTCTTTTAAAGCTGCTTTTTGAACTTGCAGTAAAAAATACCAATTAATTATCGGGCCTGACGAGAATGGATGCAATATCACACATTTGAAGAAAAGAAAAATAGACATAGGTCAAAACTGGCATTACAGAGCAGGCAAGGCTGAGAAATGTCTGTAATTTAAATGAGTAGAGAATAGACGTAAATACACTTCCCATCTACTCTCAGATAAAAGATACTTTGCAACTCACAATTCTTGGAAAAAAAATGTTATTGCTACTGTATCACTGTAGGGTCTGGATGGTGGTGTTCTTTATCATTCCACTCCATTCCAAAGGAGCCTTGTTTCAGGAGCCTTAAATTTTCTACACTTACCAAAGATACATCATTAAAATGGAAGCAGATTAGTTAAATTGTTCCTCACTGACTCTTAACACAGTCTGAGTAACACCGTCCCTAATCAGGGGAATCCCTCATTAACCCTCTTTATATTTTAGTACTTCAATACAAAGATATTGCATAGGACTCATACAGCGGTTTCTTTTGCATTGGCAGTGATTCAGCAATATGCGCCTAATGCCTTTTTCAGTGTCATAGGGCTAGTCTGGTCCTCAGCTGCTGATCCAGAATGATGTGAGTTTTTCATAGGCTCATGCGCTATTTCCACTTCCGTGCTAAGGTTTTAGATACTTTAAAGCATTTAAATTGGCACCTGAATCATTGCTTTTGCACTAACTTGCAAGTCCTTTGGGTTATAAAGTTATACTTTTTTACTTTTCTTTTTGTGTTATTCAGCACAGATAGAACTGGAATCTTACCATATAACAGATTTCTATGCTTTATGGCAATACTAGAACAAATTATTATGATTAATAATGAAGAATAAAATGATAATAAATAATGATAATAATAATAATGATAATAATACCAAAAAATATGGGATTAGAAAGAAAATAGAATGTATTGGTATAAGCAATGTGATTTGTCTGCATATATATGAGAAACAAGATCAAAGTACAATACATGTGATAGTAATATCTGAAATATATAGTTATCAGAAATTACACAGAAGTTGTGGATTGAAGTGTGACCTGAATCAAAATATTTGCTATTGATCTATTATCTAAAACTCACTGCAATAAATAGAGGCAATTCCCATGACTTCAGACCGTTCTGAATGAAGACAGCACTGCAGGATAGAACCTGGTATTCCAGTTCTGTTGGTCTTTGTCATCACCCTTTGTCTTCTTTATACACTGGAGAAGCGTCGGACAAAAAAGGCAAAACTTAAGAAAAATAACTTAAGGAGATAGGAAAGTATTCATTTTTTTTGTTTGGTTGTTTTTTTTTTTCTCCTTCCAGTTGAATGGAAGGGGGAAGGCTCCAGGGTTACATTTTCTACCATCATTTTAACCAGGCCTGTAGTGATAGCAAAAGGGGCAATGGTTTTAAAGTTAAAGAGGGTAGGTTTAGATTGGACATAAGGAAGATACTCTTTACTGTAAACATGGTGAAACACTGGAACAGGTTGCCCAGAGAAGTTGTGGATTCCCCATCCCTGGAAGTGATCAAGGCCAGATTGGATGGGGCTTTGAGCAACCAAAGTAGCTCAAAGGTAGGGCTTCCAAATGTCTTAAATGGGAGGAAGTCTTAAAACTCTGGGGTCCTTTCTGAAAGAGTGACCTAGTCACTAAGCAGCTGTGCAAAGATCACCAGTTATACAGAGGGAGACTGAAATGAATTTAATAAGGTAAGATTCATCTCAGCTGTCTGAATAAAGGGAGTTTTGCAAGGCTATGTATTTTTTTTAACTGAACGGTCTTTGGTTGAAGAAATTAATACAGTAAAGTTGAAGATTACACTAAGAATGCACAGTAGTTCAAATTTCAGCCTGCAGGGAAGGTTTTGACAGAAGTCTTTGTCACCTGGGGCGTATCAGGTGCCTGTGAAGTCTAGGTAGCATTTATAGATTGCAGTCTGGAATTTAGGTTTATAAGTACCATTTCAGGCTCTGTAAATTATCCTAAAATGCTGTCCTAGTGGTATGCATTCATCTAAGTCCTGGTATGTACCAACTTAAGCACATGACAACTCCTCCTTCAGATACTTTGGTTCTAGAGCATTGAGCTGCTCTGAATGCCCAGAGGCATGTGACCCAGACAGTAGTTAATCTGGAATTAAAAAATCTGGCCCTGTAATCTTGCTATCATGCACACAGAACTGGGAGCCATGAGAATTACAGCACTCAGAGTTTGTTTCTTTCAAAAATGCTGCCAAAATAAGGAGTGGTGGTGTCCACATTTTCCAAAATAACCTTCCAACTAGTTCTCTCCTACAAACAAGCACCTAATCTTTAACTCTTGCAATACCTATGTCAAGTGTTTTTTCCTACCTTGTTTCTAAATACTTCAAGAATCTGGGATATTTGGCTTAGCTGAAGTGTGTTGGGATCCAGAACTAAACTGCAATAAACAGGAAAACACGTAATGATTGAGAGGGAAAAATGCCCACAAAGTGTGCAAAGGGAATTCCAAGGAAATCTTGAGCACCAACCAGTTGTTCATTATCTGACATGGAAAAGAAACTTTGGTGTTACTTTCCAGTGATTCATATATGTAAACATTTTTCACTGAGGTGCAGTTTCATCTGACTTTTATTCCTTCCTCTTTTCTTTTGTCTACCCTCAAGACCTTCAAAGACATTTGTTTGTTATGAATTCACACCGTATCCCCACCAATTACCTGGGTGCCTGAGAGGTTCTCAGGTATCATTTTGAAAGGATTAAAAAAAGATGAAGCAAGGCCGACCCTTCCAGCTCGCAGAAGCAAAGGGTTAGCTTGGAGTCAAATTTGAAAAAATAAGTGCACTGTACACTGACTGCTATATCAATCTCTGTCTTACAGAAAAGGCCAGAATTTAATCATGTGACTTTGAGCACTGACCAGAAATTGTTTGTCAATGGTTGTCAATGGCTGACATCTTTGCTCATGTGTTACCTAACTCAAGGTCATTAGAACCTAGATCTAGTTTCTATTAGATTAATAAAATGAAATAAAATATAATATACACCCTTGTAGGAAATTATCTAACAAATGAGTTCGTTCAAACTCTAGTCTCAGGAGAAATATTTCACTCGAAGGCATAACTAAATAAACACCTGTTAACAGGCTGCAGTTAACGCTAGTCCTTTAACATTCACTGACAGAAGCCCTAAACAGTGCTCAGAGAATTGAGATGAAACTGATTACCAAAAAAAAACCAAAACAAAACAAAACAAAAAAAACCAAAACAACAAAAGAAAGGGATAGACTGTAACTCTCGTAGCACAACTGAATTGATTAATTGCCAACCAAATTGATTCATTGCACCCTTAGAGTTCTGTATTATATATATCTGAAACTTCATGTGATCAAATATGCCACCGTATAAGGATATTAAATCTGAGTAGGTTTATCACTGTATCAGAACTTGGTACAAAACTTAAAATGAAATAAAATTCACCACATTATCAGCTATTATATCATTGACATCTGCCTACACAATACAAGATTCACTAACACCTCCTTTCTTGTCTTACTTTAACAGGAATTTGTACTTTGCACCTTGATTAAGTTGTTACATTTTTTTCATATTGCAAAAGCATTTTCACTGTTTTCATTAGTTTTCTTCCTCTCCCCCCAGTATATCTTTGAATTTTAATTACTCAAGGATATTTTTTTTTTTTTTTTTTCAAGGACAGTCATTACTCTTTGTAATTCTTATTGTGATGGCCTTTTACTAAATGGCTTATTTTTCCATACCAGTTTAGGGAATCCAATTCTCCAACTAATTGAAGCCTCTGCTCACTGTTTTTGTCTTAAGATGATAAGTATTTGGGTAAGCGAAGAACTGACAAAGTGAGAGTTTCCATTTCTGGGCATTTGTTGCTTGTTTTGTTTGGTTTTGTTTTGTTTTGTTTCTTGTTTTTGTTTGTTGTTTTTTTTTTTAATTTGCTTTAGATTACCCTCTTATTTTCTGCCTTATCATAACCTATGGTGTACTGTTTCTATATTTCATTGTTATCTGTAAATACCACCCTTTAATACTCAATATAACCTTTAATATTGCATATTTTTATCCCCATATTTAAAATGCAATGCAATTTAATTTTAGGTAGGGTGGTTTCCTGAAAGATAACATAGAGATTATTGCTACTTGTACAAATACATACAACATATTAGGGGAACAATGGTGGTGAAAGATGAAACACTTACACAATATTTCTTAAAGGTAGAACTAATTAAATAAAAATATCATAATAATGCATACAGCTCCTCAGAGGAAATCTATCTGCTAGGTATAGTCTACATGTGGTCTTAACTTATTAAAAATATTATTACGAATAATTTAAGGTAAATGAGCATGGGAAGTCTGTGTATTCATACACTATAAAATATTTTAAAATATGTATATAGTACATAGGGTACAAATTACATAAACTGTAATTTGTTTGATGCTGATAGGAATGTGAATGTGTCTTAGTGTGTGGGCAGCAATTCCTTTTAAAATCTACTCAGCATAGTCCAACCTGCTGTGTTTCATTTCAAAATCTAACATTTTCATAATGTAAACTAAATAGTTTGTTCACTTCTGCTTTATATTGTACGAATTCATATCCAACCTAAAAAATAATTCAGATGGAATCACACTTATAGTACTGTAGCAATTCTGAACACTGGTCTAAGTTGTAATTTCATCCTTGTATTTACTTTTCCACGATTAAAAAGAACACTTTCAGAGCTTTCCTGAGGTTATGTCAAGAAAGGATTGCACTTCATCATGTCCAAAATGAAGGCATCCATCCCAGTTTGTGAAGGAAAAAAAAAATCAAAAACCCATAATCAGAATTTAAGAAATTCAGGAAAACTAAGCCATATGACAAGAAACAGATTACTAAAGAATTTAATATATTGCATATATTACACGAAGTTGTATAAGGAGGCATATATTTCATAAAGACCTGGTAATAGGAATAATAGAATAAAAGGTTATTTTATATATGATTCAGTATCTGAAATGTCATTTAATCAAGACTAGTCCATGAATGTGAGAAATCCATCTGAAACTCAGCTCAGACCAAACTGACATGATACTGATGATCTGGGGAATACACCTGAACATTATTGCAGAATTTGTGTCATCATCTTTAAATGAGTGAATATGTCTGTTCTCATCACTGGTCCTCTCATTTAAGGTTTACTGCAGCCCCGCAGCTGTTAGTGGGTTGCCACACTTCAGTAATAGTCAGGTCTTCTTGGCCTCATGTCTGAGAAGCTCTATTTTCTCCAATTAAATTATCGTTATGTCTCATAGAAGGGTCATACCTGACTATAATTAGGAAAATGAAACAAGCCACATGCAGCAGCTTACTTATTGAATGAAGCCTCTACTTAAGGGCATATGAGAGCAGTGCTCTGAGATGTACAGTAAAAGCTAGATTCAGTCCACCTGCCTAAGCACCGAACCAAGAATTATATTTACTGAAAGCTCCTTTTAAAGGAAATGAAGACTGATTTCCTTTCAAAAGACAAGGCAGATCTTGGCCATTTTTACTCTCTGGGCATTTTTTACTGGATGTCTTCAGGCTGAGCACTACCATGACACTTACTTTTATGTCACATGAGACACTAGAGAGTCCCAAACTAAATTAGGGCTAGACTCAAAACTGTGGATCAGTTAACCTCTGAAGTAAGGCACAAACTGAATATAATTACGTGAGGTGAGTCTGGGACCTAACTAATTTAAGTCTGCCCATACAGTTTAGCATCTAGTTGGCTTATCCTTTCTGAAAAGCAGTTTTTTACCTAAGTGGTGATTTTTGAATACTTAAAGGATCTGATTAGAAATTCTTCATTACAAAGAAGAAACTGGGAAAACTGAGGGGAAAAAAAAAAAAAAACCCTCTCAATGCAAGTATGAAAACTGATCCCATATTTGGTCTGAAGCAGAACACTTGGCAATGACTTTCACTCTCACCAAAAAAAAAAAAAAAAAAATCCCAAGCAAGAAGAACATCAAGCATCCTGGACTTAAAGAGTTTAGTGCCATTTGAGATGCCTTAGAGTATTCCCTTTGGCATCCGGTTGCTACTCTAGAAGCCTTTGGGTATCCCACAAGGGCTTGTGCTGTGTATCGCAAATCCTGTGCAGATGTCCCAGACATTCTCAGGCATATAAAATGACTCTAGATGACTACGGTTACACAATTAATGGAACCTCTCATTTTGGATAAGTGTTTCCTTTGTTTAGCATAAACATCCAGACACGTTTTATTCCTGTGACTTTTAAATTTTATTAAAAATCATTAATTCACCATGGAAACTTCATATTTTTTGACTTTGTTTTCTATAAAATTGAGCTTAAAGATTATGATATAGTGGTGTGGAATTTAGTGAACTAAATATGCAGCCAAAAGTACAGGGTCTTTAATGACTGAGCTTTTGCCAAGAACAGACTAATACTTTCTTTTTCTGCAACAAATACAAAAATGCACAAATCTAAAAGAACACATGGCAAACAGTTCCTGAAGGTCACCTGATTTAATAAACATATTTCTTCATTCATGTATCTGCTTCTTCCGAAAATTTTCATTACCAGAGGAATGGAAAATTGATACTTTAAAATGTGAGTTTTCCACCAGGCCCAGGATTTCCCTCAAAATCTAATTTGTCTTAGAAATGAACGCAATCACTAAGTAAAGGAAATGATTGGGGAAATGGCTTTTTGACCACTATGACGGTAGAGAAAAGATTTTTCTATGGTCAATTTTAGACATGCATACAAGCTAGTACATCCAGTTCCATGATTGATACATGACTGCCCTGTAATGGTTTTGCTGGTTTTGGAACAGCTCATTTTGTGAAAGATGACATGCAGCCTCCCTCATCAGGAGTCCGTAGAACCAGTTTAATGAAGGTGAAAGTGTGTGCGTTGCAGTTGGGCAAGCTTTTTAATACTGCTGCCAAGACAGAAAAACATGAAAATTCTCTGTCAGTCTCTCAAAACAATAGTCACAGCAACAAGAAATTCAACATCTGTTGTATGTTTTTCCTTTGTTTCTTCTAATCGATCCAGCAAATCTTTGCCAAATATTTGCACAGTGTGCCATAGAAATGTCACTTGAGGGTGAAAAAGAATGTCACTTTATAAGTAAATGTCATTTTGCAAGTAAATACCATTGAGTAGGGAAAGAAAAATGACACTAAGAAAAGAAGCTCAATAGCTAAATGGCTGATGATGCAAACAAGAAGCAGAGCATGTAATGAAGATTCCAGTTAATTTGTACCCCATCTGTCTGATGTCTTGATAATAGTAGATGGTAAAGGAAGTGATAGTTGTGGGTTTCCAAATCATCTTAACACTGGAGCTCTACCCATTCAACAAGCATCTGAAGCAAGTAATAGTGTTTCCACCTTAGCCAAGCATGGCAATTGAAATGCCTCTCCTTTTCAATTCCTTCTTTTCCTTTCATTAAGTCTCAGGTTTTGTAGAGTTCTCAAGTAATCTCTGCCTCTGTTGTCCTAGCCTTGCCTCTCCTTTTGCTCCCTTCACCTCTGGAGCTCCTTTGCACTCACTTATCTACCTGAAGCACTGAGGTCCAGCTGATACTTTCATGCAGCTGCATTACCTTTGAACATTTCAACATCTCTACTGTGCCATCATTCCTATCTCCACACCAGAATCCTGACTACTTGTCCATCTGCTTTCTGTATGCACTTCCAAAGAGGTGAAGGTAGAAATTTATTTATCTTTACCAGCAAATTAATAGCAAAGCTTGCTAAGACTTGGCAATCATAATTCATATCTTGTGCATTTAGTAGACACAGCAGGTCTTTGAGGCTTTGCAACTCATATGTTATTATTTTAAGACTGTCTATACAAAAACTACTTGGCGAAGCATCTATGGAATCTATGTTCAATTAAATTATTGACAATGAGTGTTGATATACTGTGTCCAGTTCTGGGCCCCCCAGTTCAAGAAGGACAGGGAATTAGTGGAGAGAGTCCAGCGGAGGGCTACAAAGATGATCAAGGCAATAGAGCACCTCTCTTATGAGGAAAGGCTGGGAGACCTGGGTCTGTTTAACCTGCAGAAGAGAAGACTGAGAGGAGATCTTACCAATGCTTATAAATATCTAAAGGTCAGGTGCAAGGGTATGGGGTCAGACTCTTCTCACTGACGCCTGGGGACAGGACAAGGGGCAATGGGCACAAGCTGGAACACAGAAAATTCCATCCCAACATGAGCAAAAACTTTCCTTTGAGGGTGGCAGAGCACTGGAACAGGCTGCCCAGAGAGGTTGTGGAGTATCCTCTTCTGGATATATTCAAAACCTCCCTGGATGTGTTCCTGTACAGCCTGCTCCAGGTGAACCTGCTTTGGCAGAGGGGTTGGACTAGATGATCTCCAAACGTCCAAACCAACTCCTACAATTCTGTGATTCTGTGATATTTGATTTAGCTTTTAGGATAGAAGAAATTAATAACAGAAGCTTAAATAGTTTACATAAATTTGTAAAGAAGAATGTAAATGAGAAGTTTCTGTTTATCTCAATGTATATTATCTTAATCTTCTTTTCCCCCATCTCTTTCTGTTTCCTTAAAGTACCATCTCACTCTGCTATTCTTTCAAATCTTCTATGTAGGTTAATTGTTGCAGATTTTAGGAACAAGTATTTGTAAGTTCTCAAAGTAGAACTAATGTCAATATTATCCAGAAGAAAGGAGGAAGTATGGAAAAGTGCTAGCAACACACACGCACAATGGTATCATATTTAAGGCAACTTTAGTCTGCAACTACACTAAGGAAAAATATGTATCATCTGCAGTGACTGAAGAGATGAAAGAAAGGTGGAAGCTCTACTTTAGCACCAGCTTTTCCCTGAGAATCTCGGTCCGTTACATAGTAACTTTCACACAAATACGAAAATGGTTTCATCTTGCGATTTTGTTTTCTTGCATCTAGCCATCATCAAATCACTTCTGTTCTTTGTATCTCCCACTTCAACCTTTTTCTGCCTTAAAATTTAATCTCTGCTCTGTATTGCTTACAGTCCTGGAGTAAAAATTTTCTCATACCTTGGGAGTGCTGTAATCCAAGCTCCTCCTCTTCCCAAAACCTGGTATGTTTAGGGCAGAGAAAACTTCTCATTTTTCACAGAAAGGAATGATTTTTCTAAAGGTCTTTTTGTCCAGACTCCTTTTTCTCCTTTCATAAAAGTCAACAGCAGAAGATGGAAACAGTGTCCCCTGCTTCCTACAGCAGTTTTCATTATGTCTTATTGCCTTGAGTGTCAAGCAGAGAAGGCAGCTTACAGCGTCTGGCATTTTTTCTGCATCCCCTCTTTGCAGGTTATATTAATAATATAATCACCTAGGAAATTTTGCTTTATATAAATTTTATTCCAGAATCTGCCATTTGGCTTACTTTAAACAGCATTCACATGAATAAATGTCTGTTTGCACAAGGGGAAACCATATAATGGGCAAATGAGAAGCAAAGACCAGGGAAAACTGTAGGTTTCCACATAAACTGTGCCAAACCAAAACATGCTCAGTATTTAATGCTGCCAGTGACATTCCCAAATTACTCATCTGCTCTTTTGATTTACATTCTAGAGGACCAGGCAGCAGATGGAAAAGATAGTGAGACACACAGAAGAGGACTACTCTCCCTTACAAATCTATGTAGGATCCACTAAAAATCCTGACTGCTGACAATCACACAGAATAGCATTGTTTATAGTACAACACTGAATGAAATAAATACATTATTGTTTACGCACTCAGAAATCCCAATATATATATGGTACAGATGATAGGTAATTTGAAGACCAAATCAGTCCAGCTGTACGTTCTCTTACTTCTCTCTGCTACAGAATTTTTTACTTTATTCTGAAAATTCTGTAAACTTATCTCATAAGACATGTAAGCCATCAGAAAGAGGGAACTAAGATGGGAAATATTAAAAAAAAAAGAAGAAAAAAGCGTGATTATTAAGCATATTTAGAAATAACCTTGAAACAATTTACTGAATGTCAGCTTTTTATTTAGATTCATCCACACCCTAATTTTGTGTATTATTTCAGTCTTTATGCATAATACACAAGGGTGTGATCCTCCACTACTGATGATGATGATGGGATTCTTGGTTATCCACCTTCAGTATGACTCGAATACTTCTGCTAGTGCTGCAGGCAAATGACTTGGCCCTAGAGGATATGCACTTCCTCTTAGTTTCTGATAGAGACTTTTAATGAAGAAATAATTTCATCCTGCTTTCAGGAATGGTTTAATCCTGATTTCATGACAAGATTCAAAGTGTTGATTATACTTTTATTAGTTATTAAGTTTAGTTAGTGGTTTTCATACTTGGACTTTTAACTCCATTGTCCCCCTCAATTTAAGGAAAGTTTTATTTAAGAGTTTAATTTTTTTTTAGGTTGCATTTGAATGCATAATATGCAAGTAGTATCAACCTTAATTCCATAACATGAAAACTTCAAATATAGAGCAGAGGTTAACTTTTTTAAAGCTTACTGTAGTTTGAATTGTAAACTTCAAAATTATAGTGTAAAATATTTCAACAGTTCGGTTTTGTTTGTTTTAAAGCTTCCTTTACTGTTAGCAAGTGGTATTAAACCTAAATTGATATCAGGGAAATAGAATGTATCTTTAGAAAAGGAGAAGTTAGCATATGCACCGAGCATGCATAAGTGAGAAATGTGAGTGTATTAACAAAGCCTGGGGAGAAAAGTTGACCCTAACTCTTTTATGTTATAGTTTAGGTCCTCAGAGCACAATAAGAAATTTGTTCTACTGTAACAGTATGTAACCTTTGTTTACTGCCAAATTAGGAACATCACCTGATATCAATCCAAATTACCATATACTAACATGCAACACAGAAAACTATTCGTGTTTACAACTTTAACCTAACCTCACATAGCATTGGAAGATGTGCCACTATGTCAGTTTTAGATTGAAATCTACCCATATGCCTTCATCTGCCTGCATAAGCTAAAATGTTTATTGAATAAAAGTAGCATTTAAAATTAAAAGGATGAAAAAACACCATGGACCAAAAGACCATATCGGTGCCTTCTGGCAGCAACATAACAGTAAATTAACATTGTCAGAAAACAAATTTAATACCAGTATTTATAATTAGGAATTTCTTAAGACAGTCAGAAAACCAGAATTTATATGCAAAATTTGTTTGAACTATCATTTATTGTTAACAGACTTTAAAAAACCTATAAATTTGGTTCTTCAATCTACAAATTAATCTTATGAAAGAGTCTTCATAGAGGTTTTCAGTTCTTCTAGTTTCTGCTCAGACCAGAAATAACACTTCTGAAAATAAATATTTCCTTAATTTCTATTTTTCTGTAGCTTTAAGAGGACTTGCAGGCACTTTTTCTGTGCATTTAGTAACAGTGCTACCACACTGCAATAACTACTCTAACTCCGATTCAAACTTTGCCTCTCAGACACACATACCTCTGGAAAGCTCATTTGACACACGGTCCCTCGTAAGGAAGCTCACATAGTTCATGTAGTGGTCTCTTTAGTTAATGTGTTGAATATCTGAAGCTTCCATGAAAAAAACCCAAACAAAATAATAATGCAGCGGTGCAAAACCACTAATGTAAGAAGCCAAGATAGCACCTAAAGTGAGCTAATTGGCCCAGATGGAGTGTTTAGATGAGACTGATCAAGCTATGTCGAAGTCTTAGAATATTGCTGAAGAACTCACATTGAACTTTGTACATATCTGATCACAATGATCATGCGTTTGTACAAAATTTCAAGTGACTAACCACTACATTTTCCTTCAGTGGACTGCTTTATATTGTTAATGGAACTGATATTTCAACAACAGATCTGTAACTATCTGTGGAAAATTTCCTTGGTAAGCAAATAGTTCAGCTGTTCCAATAAAACTTCTAAACTGTCTCAAAAATTCATTTTGTAGAGATGTGATGTGTGTGAGTACATGTACGTGTGTGTGCACACTTGCTTCTGTGCACATCTAAGGGACTGGACTAAATTGCTGTAGAAACATAGAATGTGTTGGCTTGGAAGGGACCTTTTAAAGGTCATCTAGTCGAACCCCCCTGCAGTAAGCAGGGACATCTTTAACTAGATCAGATTTCTCAGAGCCCCATGGCCTTGAATGTCTCCAGGGATGGGGCCTCCACCACCTCTCGGGCAACCTGTAATTAATATGCAGTTTCTAAAGAGGGATGCAAGGTTAGAGATGGAGTTTAATCAGGCTCTTTTTTTTTTTTTTTTTTTTTTTTTTTTTTTCCTGACCAGGGGTTCTCTTGCTAGCCTGGTAATTCTGTAAAAAAGGATGAATATTTTCATAGAATACTTAAGTCACGTTATCCTTATAGTTGCATGCAGTCATAATAAAGTAATACTAAATATGCTTGTATGTACAAATGTAACAGGTAGACAGGTAACTTGTAACAGGTAAGCTTTTAAAAGGACTCTCACCAGACAGATCCTTGAAAAATACATATTGATAAGATTTTGGGGGTGGTTTGCAGCTTAACCCTGGTAGTCAGTTAAGCCTCACACAGCCACTCACTCAGTTCCCTGCAGTGGGATGGGAAAGAGAATTGGAAGGGCAAAAGCAAAAAAAAAAATCCATGGATCAAGTAAAGATGGTTTAATAAGTGAAGTGAAGCCATACATGCAAGCAAAGCAAAATAAGGAATTCATTCACTACCTCCCATCAGCAGGCAGCCATCTCAAAAAAAGCAGGGTTCCATCATGCATGACGGTCACCTTGGGAAGACAATGTCATAACTCCAAACATCCTCCCCTTCCTCCTTCTTCCTCCAGCTTTTATTGCTGAGCATGACATCAAATGGTATGGAATATCACTTGGGGTGAGCTGTCCAGTTGTGTTCCCTCCCAGCTTTTTGCCCACATCCCAGCCTACTCGCTGGTGGGGCGGTGTGAGAATTAGAAAAGGCCTTGATGCTCAGTAACACTGCTCAGCAATAACTAAAACATTCATGTGTCTATCAACCTTGTTCCAAAGCATAGCCCCATACAAGCTACTAGGAAATAAATTAACTCCACCCGAGACAAAACCGGTATGGGAGGTAATGTTAGTTTGATGCACCTATTGTACTTCATTAGTTTCTTAATGAATTTGTTGGGTAAAACCTCAGTATAAATCTCAACAACTAGAAATCGAGTTGGGTGGTTTCTTAAAAGAGAACAGTAGTTTCTCTTCTCAGCAATTTTTTATTCTGTTAACAGAAATAAAAATAGTCAAAAAAGTAAAGTTAATCACTATATTATCTAATACACTCATAGGAGAATTTAGCAACACTTGAGGACCAAGGACTACATCCTTCCCCTTAATCTATGTGAAATAATATCTCAATTCCTTCCTCTAGTGGACAGAGGAAAAACAAGAACTCAGGAGGGTGATTCATGCTGCCGTCAGAGAAGTGTCATGGGAGAGAATTATCTGGCCTGACTTTAGCTCTCTTCATAATCAGTGGGGAAAAAAAAAAAAAAAAAGAAACATTCATAAAACAATTTATCACTGTACTTTAAGATAAGTACCTGAGGTAGTTTAGGCAAATTATGCTTTAGCTTAGGTACTTATGCTCTGACAGCTATTATATCTCTGTGTTGTTTATAACTCCAGCTGAAACAATGAGCTAAGACTTAGACATCTCACATAGATATGTTGAAGCAACAAATACCACCCTAATTGCCTTTATTACCAAGAGCAACACACTAGATCCCACCTGGAGTACTGCATCCACCTCTGGGACCCCCAACATAACGGCATGGACCTGTTGCAGTGGGTCCAGAGAAGGGCCACAAAGATGATCAGAGGGCTGGAGCCCCTCTCCCATGAAGACAGGCTGAGAGAGTTGGGATTGTTCAGCCTGGAGAACAGGAGGGTCTCAGGAGACCTTACACTGGCCTTCCAGGACCTGAACAGGGCCTACATGAAAGCTGGAGAGGGACTTTTTACAAGGGTATATAGTGACAGAACGAGGGGTAATGGCTTCAAACTAAAAGAGGGGAGATTTAGATTAGATATTAGGAAGAAATTCTTTACTGTGTGGGTGGGGAGACACTGGAACAGTTTGCCCAGACGCTTTGGATGCCCCTTCCCTGGAAGTGTTCAAGGCCAGGCTGGATAAGGTTTTGAGAAGCCTGGTCTAATTGGAAGCATCCCTGTCCATGACAGGAGGGTTGGAACTAGATGATCCTTAATGTCCCTTCCAACCTAAACCATTCTATGATTCTATGACAACACATATACAAAATTAACAGTTAAAATATAATTCTCTGTAATGTCGATTTCTTTATTTTTTTTTTCCTCAACTTTATACTACTATAATACAAATAAATCTTTGTTCAAACGGGGTAAGTTTTCTTTGTATATTCACCTGGATGAAGATCACCTATATCTGAGTTCTTGTACTTGTCTTACCCTGGGGAGTTGTCTTCATTTCTAAGTGACACCTATGTTACTGCAATCCTTGCTATTATTACTCCAGCCTCTGTGAGACTACAGTTCATATCCCACTGCTTTCTGTACTGTAATGCTTCATTTCTTTCTCTACATTGCATCAGTTCCTACAGAGCACATCTGTCTTCAGAGGACAGCTGGAAAAGGTTATTCACAACTATCAGTCTTCTCTTGAGAATTCACCGGTGATTAGCTTGCAGCCGTAAGTATATTCTCATAGTGATCTACTATTTGGTAAAGTACACCCTGCCACTAGAAAGCTCTCTGTATTCCAGACACACCAGAAATCCCTTTTGCTTTGTGCCACCTAGTCAAGTCAGAATGCTCGGTCAACATGAAGGAATATAAAATTATTGTTGAAAAAGCAACTGTTTAAATGGTGATGCCATCTATTTTACTGCAAAGAACATTCCTATTCCATTTTTTACCATGTTACTTTATGAGCATGTTGTCATTTTAAAGATTCTCTTTAAAAGGTTTCACTCATCTTTGTTACAGTATCTAGTCCCTTTGTAAATTGAGATATTTGTACCTTTGCTACTTATTTCACTAATACCAGATAAAAGATTTGCTGTTCATGTGTTTGTACAGAGCTTGTCATTTTCTGTTATGACATAACATGACATATTGCCTTTGTGATACATTTTGATAATGTCAAATCAAAATACAGAACACTGGAATTTTTAGTTAGATTTCTTTTGTTTTCTCTCCTAACCTAAAGGCATGGAACCATTCAAACACGCAAATTATTTGTGAGAAAAGAAATTAAATAAGGTTTAGGTGACATCTACAAACAGTAAGATAAAACTACAAAAGACACATTTCTTCAATGTGCAGGATAAGGCTTACCGATTGGTTACACTGTTTGCATGATGATATTGTATTATCATCTTGATTATCAAAAGCTAGGCTGTGCATACAAAGAAACTAATCAGAAAAAAATAGTTTTATCAAATTAATTATTCACTAAAAGCAGTATACTCAACAGAATACCTTTTAGATTAGTATATCTGTAAAGAGAATACACTATCTTTGTGCTAAACAAAAACATGCATAATAGTACAAAGAAGACTCCTTAGCAAAACCTAATTGAGGATAAACCTGTCACATTAAAGCATATTCTTGGCAATAAGGTTATGCACAAAACCTTTCTGTGATTAATTTAAAAGTTTAAGCTAAAGAAATACCATATAATTGCTTATTATCATGAGCTTCTTACAAAATCTTAGGGGAGAATATAATTTGCACAAACATATGCTCCTTAGATTACTAAATAGTTCTTAGGGGAAAATGGCTAGAACATTAATGAATAATAACAACAGATAATTTCATTACATTTAACAGAGACATAAGCATTTGTTTCTGTATCACAAATGTTAATTGCCACAATAGATGAGAAGCAATCATTTAGAAATATTTTTTTTGTCTCACATTAAGTTTAAAATTTTGCATAATTAAATAAAGTGTAAATATTCAGAGGTATAAGGAAAGAAAGGGAAGGTAACATTCCTTGAAGTTACAAGAATAAGAAAAGTAGGTGTAGTACTTGTGCTAATAGGAAAAATGCCTTCTACTGTCAGACTATTTCCTACTTTTTTTCCAGTTAGCAGGTATGAAAAAAGAAATGTATTTGAAAATAATCTTTTGAAGCAAATAATGTGAGGCTGCATCATCAACATTTGTTTCTGTATTGTTTTATAGTAAAAAGCAATCTTATATAAACTATTTGATAACTACTACATGGAATCAGTTGTGGGGTTTTTTTTAATGTGTCAGCAATTTTCTCGTTACCATATCATTCAGATTAAGCAAATGTCTACCTAGTAGGACCAGACAGCAATACCAAAAAGACATTCTATATCAAAGGTCAATCCTTTTTAGAATTTATTACTTAGCAACAGCAGGTCCTACTTGCTATTTAAAAGATGAATTCCATTTCATACATTTAAAAGGCATTGTCAGCGCAAATACATTTCCAATCAGTTAAAGACTGGGTTGACTCAGTCTGGTTTTGACATTCCTTTTAAGGCTGAATAATTTGTATTCATCAGAGTGAGAACAAACTGGAGTTGCAAAGGTATTAGTGGGATTTACAAGCAAAGTAGGCTTTCACTTCCTTTAAAGTCTACATACTTTGGAAGGTTGCCTTACACGCTTTTGGTCAGAATTCTCCCTTGGGATGCAAGACAGATGAAAGACCTCACTAGGTATCTAAATCTAGGTGTCTTCAATTGGTCTGTCTAGAACATTACATTGACAGTGTAAGTGTCTCAGGCAGTCTCAGGCAGTTGTTGTTGTTATTGTTGTTGTTGTTTTTATTATTATTGTTGTTTTTATTATTATTATTTTTATTATTATTATTATAGGGGGATGCTCTAGAATGAACTTGGTTCCTCTCTTTATCTCCGAGTTTGAGAAGGTATTCCATCTTGTATGCATTACAGTTCCCAGAATACTTTTCACTGAAAAAGACCTGAGGTTAAAAACTGATAGATCAACTGTTTTCTTATTGAAATGCACATTAAAATACTCATTAAAATTTTCAGTGTTCAGATGCACTAGTATTAAGAAAAATACACCAGTAAGAGATACAAAATAATTTGGTATTATAAATTTTACAAAAGCCTACCAGAGCTCCAAGCCATAAATATTCCTGCATGAGCATGAGTGCCAAAATGATGACCCTATTTTCTTTAATTCTACATAGGTGCCAAATCCTTTTCCTTTACTCACTTATTTTTTTTCTAAATTGAGAGAATCAACACACTTTTCCATATCGTACCTTAAATTTTGGAAAACTTGTAACCTTAAATTTAGTGAAAACCTCTCTGCTACTTTGGACTACACCCTCATCAGTGAGGTGACCACTTCTTCCTGCACTGAGGTCACCCTCACCTCCTGGTTTGTCTTCACAGAGCATCTCTCCTTCTCTTCCTGGTACTTCACAATAAGTTCCAGTCTCTGTTCTAAATACTATTTCAGTATATTATATTGATTATTAATAATATAACTTATCAAAGTGTTTAGGATGATATTCTAGATACCTGACTTTCTAAAATACATTATTTGTGTTTTTAGATAAAGTAACATTCAGAGTTGCTTACCAAATTCAGACTCTTGTTGTGTTACAACTGTAGGTACAGCTATAAGATGAGAAATATCTCCATCAAAATCACTTAACTTTTACAAAGACAAAGTAAAGTATAGAGAAATAAAATTCTCATTTTGCAGTTTGAGAAATAAAGCATAGAACCATTAAATTATTTAAGCATTGTCTACCATGAATTAAATCCAAGGATGTTAAAGATCAGAGTACTTTGACTGTATGATCATCCTTCTCTTGGAAAGATGTTTCTGTATATCAGAATTATATTTCATTTTTTCAGGCCATTTGTAGTTATGATGAAAATACTTTTTTTTTCCAACCATCTCATACCTGCACCAAACATGTTGCTAATATCCAATACCAATAACAGGGTCCAGTTACTGTAATAAAATCTCTTTATAAATATTAGTCATTGTTCAAAGCTATTCCTTTTTGTTTTCAATCTTATAAATATTTTAACTTGGCTTTTATAAGACATACAGAATGAAACATCAATCAGGAAAAGGACTCGAGATCTTATGACTATGAATGCCACACTACAAAGCAACAAACCTTCATGTACAAAATTGTATCTCAAATAAGTCATTAATTTGGGCTTCAAGAAGGAACTATGTCTCTTGAATGAACAAAGCATCTGTACAACGTGTAGCAAATGTAAACAAAAAATCAGTAGGCACTTGTTTCCTAAGAGACAATTGCCTTTCTTTATGTCAATGCTCATTAATTTGCAGACTTTTACTTTCTTCAGTCAACATTAGTCAGTAAAGATTTTAAAGATTCTGTAGTCTTTTGTCTTACTACTTTTGAGCAAGATCATAAAACAGTTCTAAAGCTTCAGAGTAAAGACTTTAATTTTTTTTTTTTTTTTGGCGGGGGGGGGGGAGATTTACAATACTAAGTGGCAGTTAATGATATCAAATTAAGTGTGTGGGCCATGATACTTATATTGCAAGAGAGGGATTTGTATACCGCTATAGACCTGTGTCAGGAACACAAGAGATCCAGTCATTTTTTTTTAGGTAACAACAGTCCATTCTCACTTCCCTTCATATCCATTTATTCTTCCTTGTAGTATTGTGCGTGGTAGACTGAAAACACCATTTAAGACTTCATGTACATCAAATACATTTTAAAATTGTATATATCACAGCCCTTTTAAATGTATGACTTATAGGTAGATTAGACTGTCTCAATAATTATTTTATTTGATTCAAAATATTATCAAGCAACCCATATTATATAACAATTTAATGTGCCTTTGGTAACAGCACCCACTGCTCCTCACTTCACTATTTACGCTATTCTTTACTGTTGTCTTCTTATTCCATATTTCAAATTTCTTTCTGTACTTGCTGTTTCTGTATACAATAACAGTATTTTAAAAATGCAGCAAAATAAGTGGACTGTGGACATTTGACTTTATTGTCTTCTATTGTTTCAATAATTTACCACTGTTGCCTTAGTCACTGGCTAAAATTCCATCTAGATTAGGCGAAAACTCTTCCATGTTGGGCTGTTAACACAGTGGTTTAGGAAAGCAATCATTTACTAAATCCTAAATCTTTCAATTTTGTCTCCGTTCTACAGCATGCCTCAGAGATTTCCCAATTAATACCAGAGAGGCTGAAATAGGTTGAAATCAAATCATCCATAAGCACAATCTTGTTAACCTAACTTGCCCTCCTTATCTCTTCATACAAGTTTTCATTTCTGTTTCTCTTTCCTGTCCTTGGAGGTTCATTGTACAGTGTACCTGTCTTATTATCACTTTAATACTCCTATGTATAAGCTAGCTTATTTCCTGAAGATGTCAATTTATTTCTTCATGTGCTTCATTTTTCCTAACTTGTAACAGTACAATAAAACCTGAACAAAAATAGTCTTTCTTGGGAAACTTTCTGCCATAAGAGAACATTTTAAAGAGTATTAGGTGATTATATGGGATATAGATGGTTTTCCCTAAACAATATTGCCTCTAGAACGGATTTAAGAAATCATGCTGGTCTGAATTTTCTGGGAAAATATTTAGCTTTTAGATTAGATTCAAATACAGATTTTTATTTCTTCAAGACACTGCTATTTGGTTGTGATTGTGCTGAATCTTCATGCTGTCACTCACTGTTCAGAATGTATGTCTTACAGTTAATCGTGGTTTTTGTTTTAGGGAAGAAGAGACAATTTCTCATAAGAGTACTCTCCAACCTGTGAGCTGAGCAGAGGTCTAGACCTACAGAAGCTCACAAATGCACATCCCTTGAATACTCTCTAACAAAGAGGAGTATCAGGCTTGATACTTTTACTTTACAGATGATTTGGAGTGGTTTTTTCCGCTGTGTGGATAATAATACTTGCAAACAGAAAAGCATCTGTTACAATAAATTTTAGTTTTAATGTAGTATTTTGAAAAAAAAAAAAAGGTAGCCAGTTTGGACGTCCACCATGATATGATGGCACACAAAAACCTAATTCAGTTCAAATATTCTTTGGCAGTGTTACATCAGAAAACTACAGCATTTCTATACCTTTGATTAGTACCTAAGCACTCATTTCCCTTTCCTTTCCTGCTCTGAGAACAGAGTTCAGTTTCCTATGAAAATGCCAGTTTGCAACCTTCCCAGATATCACAAATGAAGCACAGCTAAAAAATGGATTAAAGAAAGTAAGAACAGACTATAGAGAAAAGAGACTATGCCTATAATCCTTCAGCTATCTTCTTTTATTCTTATCTCTTTCTATTTTCAAGCATCTTAAAATGGTAAAGAAAAAGGACCAAATCCTGCCTATATATTATATACATTTCCCACTCCCTGACTTAGGCAAAACTCAGGCCCAAATTTCTTATAGTAGAATCTATTCACATTTAATGTAGTACATCTCCCTTTCTCCTCAGGTCTTATTTCCCAAATTTAATATTTTTTTTTTTTTTTTTAGAAAATGTCTTATCTTCTGTCTTTTCACTTGAATGCCCTGACTCTGGCACTTTGCCCCTATCTAATTCTGTTATTTCCGTTGTCCATTTCTAACTTCCTTGTACCTGTTTTCTTTTCATCTGCTCCTTCACTTTCTAGACTTCTTTGCTTGTTCTTGTTTCTTTCTTTCTTTCCAGCTGTCCTAGAATTCCCCAGTACAATTGTAAAAGTTCCCCTTTATGGAATCCCAAGTGCCTAAATTTCTCTGCTAGTTATTTGTTAATTGACAATGTTTTTAGCTGCCCTAGGACTGAAAAAGTTGCTAAATGGTCATCCTTAGGTGCTGAAGCATTTACATTATGTTGCCCTTTTGTTAACTCTAATATTCAATAGAAGTATATTGTGTATTTAAAACAAACAAACGAAGCTCAAACAGTTTTTAATAGTATGTGTTTAAAAAATGGACTAAAGTGAAACTCGTAAAAACAAAAATTCCTTTCATATAGTACCTCCTAAGCTCTTATAGAATCACTAATTGTTCTATGAAAGCAATAAGAAATAAGGCAATAGCTTGTACATTCTACAAAACTAATGTTTATGTAATGTTCCAAAATTACTTTTTAGGCATTTAATGTGTATATATGTTTTTATATATAATTTTTTTCTACTGCAAACAAGATTTCTTCCAGCTAGAGAAGGCTACCTAAGTAAGGCTGAGAAAATTTCTGAGATTTCTGGTACAGTAATTTCAAAAATGCATTTCTTCTGCCAGTAGACACCACCAATTGCTGTAACTGATGTTTCTGTAACTGTAACTGATGTTTCATCCATTATACCAACTCGATTTCTGAGGAACAGATAATTAGCTAGACACTACTTCTGGGTGATTATTTTTATCTTCCAAGGAATCTCATTATATAATGGACAAAATGTCATGAATAATGAGGAATTATGTTGGTGAAAGCTACATCACTAAACCTAAAAGTGTATTGTCCCTTGTCTTTGGAGAAGAAGGAAAGAGATGCTTATGCATTAGTGGTCTCAGTTCTGTTTCGTCTCTTCCTTGATAATGTTAACACTACCTAGAAAATTAAAAACTGAAGATAAGGCTATATAAAGCTCATCTTATATCTGAAGAAGAAACTGAAATAAAAGGAGTGATGCAATTTTAAAAATCCTCAGTATGCTCAGACAAAGTTTGTTATTTAATCATGCATGAAGATTTTTTGCCTCTGAAATGGCATGCTATAAAGTTATAATTGTATTAGGTGACTCACATTTATGCAATTACCTTAGGATATTGCATTATATTTCCAAGGATATATTTTTACTAAGTGCTGCCTATTGAGTTTATTCACATTATCTCATAGATATAGATGAGACTCTTTTATTGTCTGTTTTATGTGAGATGCTTAAAGCACAGAAATAGGTGCCTTCACCGCGCGCTGTGCGGTATCTACACTGCACAGTGACCCCTGAATCACTGCACGTTTTACATGCAGAACAAAAAAGGAGGAATACTCCCTCATTTTCTTCTGAACTAGCAAACAACAGGAATATATTTGTGTTCAAAGAAGTTTCCACAGAGGTTGGTACCACTGAACAAGCTTCAAACGAAGCCAAGCCAATGGCAATTATTAGGATTTCACTATGTTGAATTCTTGTCACCACGTGGCACGGGACTTTTACTTGGAATTGCTTGTAAGCTTGAAGACTCGGGGGGAAGCCAGCAAGAGAAATTTATTCCTAGAAATATGTGCCATTGGAAACTCCTTTTGACTTTCACCTCATTCCTTGACAATTTTTGTTCATTTCGATGCATTTCAGCACCTGAGGAGCTATAAGCATTTTGTAAAGGAGTTTGTGTGTGATACACAGATACTGAGATTACATCTGATAATATTGGTCCTAGGTATATTTAGCACAGTTTCCATGTCCGTAAGGGTTTCAAAGAGAATGAGAAAAATTATTTCCTCGCTATATCTTAGTAACTGACCCACTTTGGCTAAGAGCCTTGCTATTCTACAGAAGCATAGGTACACCCAGAGGATGATTCAAGCAGGGGTAAGTTCTTAAATTAAATTAAATATGCCAAAACTGTGGGTGGATCATTGCTGGATAGTATGCCAGGATAATCCATACATGAACCGGAACAATTTCAAGGTAACTATCGCCAGGAAGCTGCACTGGCCAGCTGTTCCCTGGGGGCTGGCTAGAGAGGAGCAGGGCAGCCAGGGAACACCAGGGGCACACCCATCCCTGGGAACTGGACACTTTTCTGGGGATGGGGCTGGGCCAAGGCCGGGCCAGGACATGGGCCCATGGGTGGACCTGGTTCAGCGGGCCCCACGGCTGAGAAGGGTAGGGCTGTGGAGAGCTTGAGATCGGTCTTTCTGTGGCGTCATTGGGGCAGGGGCTGGTCGCCCCAGGGGTTGAAATGGGGTCCTGGGCCATGAGCAGACTGGGAGAGGCCCAGGGGTGTGGGCAGGGGCAATGAGGCTTGGAAGTGCCCTCAGGACCTTGACACTGTTGTGGACCTAGGGCTATTGTGCCAAAATGAATAAGGTTTCAATATTCAACTACATTGTTAAGTAGACCAACACTAATATATTGACAAAATTACCTAACTAAAAATGAAACTGGCAGAATAAGGGTGGTGTCAATAAAGCAGCAAGACACTTGATGGTGGGCCAAGTAATGATGGAGAAAAACTGAAACTCAGTTGGTGCAGTCCTTCTTTTACACCCCAAACAGAAGTGTTGTCATTGCTTATGAGTGCCAAGCCGACAGGTGGCCAAAAAAGTTATTTACTACAACCCACGAGATGAATGTAAATCATGAGGAGAGCGTGTATACGCTAATGCCTCAAAGTAAAGAAATTATATTGTCTAAGGCTCATTCCAATATGTCTCCCTCGTGCTGTAAATGTGCAGGCTGACAGATACACCTGCCTTCTCCCTTCTGCCTCTTCATACTTCTTCCTTACATATCCAACCCCCAAACACCTTCTAACATAGTATACCAGAATTGAGACCGTAAGCATGTGGGTCTTGTCTGAAGTACTGGCACATCCTAGAGATTACTCCAAAATAGCAAAGCATTTGGTGAATACCTGAGATTTTCTTTTCCTAAAACTTCCTGTATTCAAAAATGTTTGGATTTTGTCCTTTTTTTAAAATATTATTATTATTATTATTATTATCCCATTTGATGATTAACAAATAACATTTTTATTTCAGTGAAAAGGAGAATTAAGAAGTACTCAGATGCCACAGCTGAGACACTTAATAATGTATGAGTGTTTTGTAGTCTAATGCTTCTAACTTGACTCTTGTAATGGCTTCAGGCTTTGCATTCTTTTGTTTTCGTGTCTTATATAAAATGGAGAAAATCCTTTTTGGGTACTTTCTTTGCCAAGCAATGCTTTCAGATGGTACTCAGTATAAGCACACTGTCCCTTTTAGTGATGATATCCCTCAAGAAAAAAAAAAAAAAAAAAAATCACATATTTGGGACTTTTTTGTATTTTTCATTATTCTGTATTTCTTATTCCTTGGATCCCATACAAGTAAACAAAAATACATTGTATGCTGCAAAGTACCCTCAGACTTGTTTCTGACTGGAGACTAAAAGCAATGCACAGACCATGAATGGAGCTTTTTTCTTTTTGCCTTTTTTTAAAGGTGTTTTTAATGATGTATCCTTCTCTTTCTTGGAATTTTCCTTCCTAATTTGAAAACAGCTGCGCACATTGAAGTCCATTGCGTAGTATCCCGGGACCTGTGAATTGATGGATGTTTGTTTTAGAGGTAACCAGCAGTGCCAATTATGAAACTACAGTGTCTAGTGGAGCACACAGGTTGCAGCTCAGCAAGCTGAGCCACTGAATACTGAGTGAGTTTAACAATGAACAAAGACCCTTTTGGAGACACTGAGCTTTTTTATTTTGTTTCTTATCAATAAATTTTCAAAGTGGCAAACAAGGATTTTAGTAGTGCATTTCCCATTGACCTTAATGGGAATCACATAGCTAAAACTCATTGCATAAATTTAAAGCCATAGCTGTTTTTGGAAGGTATTGTATGGCAAATAGTTAAGCAAAATTCAGACCATGGACAAAACAATTCTATATAATTAGAAATAAAATAAAAAAAATTAGATAAGATGGAGGCAACAAGCAACAAATATGACAACTAAGAATAAAAATATTTAGAAATACATTTTCATTTGATGAAAAATATTATTGCACTGACTTCATCAGAACTATGACAAATTATACGATTTGAACCATAGATTTGTGTGTCTGGAGACCCTTCTTATTCACTAAAATTATGCCTTTGTAAATGTTTAATGGATTTATTCCATAGGTGTATTTCTTAACTCTTTGAAGTTCATTAATTTTATGAATAATAAGGTAAATGTGTATAACTGACTTTCATATTTAATGTCTGGTTCTTAATTTTTAGTGAGCTCAGGATTATGCTTTATAAAATATGCAATGTTAACAAGCATAACAAGTAAATACCTGAATATCCAGTACTGTTGGTGGTATATCTAGCATTGTTACTTGTACATGTAAAATCTATTTATAACTTTATAAATAAATGTCTGTAAAATTTGTATCCACCTAAGGAATTTGTATTGGTTCTTATATTTTATGCTTCGTTTTGAGTTATCACAGATTCTCTTGCTTTTATATTTTTTCTCCCTTTTTGGGTAATGAACTTAAGGACATAAAATATTACAAATTATTCTTTTATGGTTTTCAGAACATAAACATTTATACAGCACAAAACTGTGTGTAAGGATGCATGTTAAACAGCAAAAATCCACCATATCTCAAAGATATTTTTTAAGATATATTAAAGCTCTATTCTCAGGCAAGTGTTCCCATTCCTTCTGATCATATCTGCACTTACCTGAATTCTCAAATCCTAAGAGCCTAAAAGTCGAGAAGATTTGCCAGACCCAGCTTTATGTGTAACTGTATTGTGGCTTTAGGTAGATTGAGCACAGACTAAGTTCATGCTACCTACATTTCTCTCTATTCTTTATCAGGAAACATCAAGGTCTGCCTAGAAAGGATTTAGATGGTCTCTGTCTCCCAACGCAGGCTATGTTACACTGTCACAAGGACAATTGGCACAGGCAGGCTGCCAAATCAGAAAAGGAGCAGTGGGACACATCTACAGTACGTGGGGGAAATCTGTAATAATATAATTAAGCAACCAAGAATCAGCTGGTCAAATGTAAATGTCTACTTTAGGGTGAGATTAATTGCTCTCTGAAGTCCGCTGGCTGTACTGATGAGCTAAAACCAGCCAGGACAGGACAAGCTCAGACAAGTGCTGAGACCCTGCAGTCAGGTCAGTGCAAAGTCTACGGCCTTCTACTGCTAATGACAAAATTTAATTACTGTGATGCACCACTATTTATGTCCTCAACTAAAAAAAGCATTAAATCTGTGATCTGAGCAGTGACCAAGTCAGTAGGAGCATCTGAATTATGCATTACTCTTTAAACTACATACTATTAATCCAAGTTGCTTTGAAAACATGATGAATGTTGGAGAACTTCAATGTTGGGTGGCAATTTAAAATCTGGTCACTTAAATGACCTGATAGTAGGCACACAACCTGATGTGTCCACCATCAGAATTCAGTGCTGACAGACTTTGCTGTAAGTTTAAAAATCTTAACTTTTCTGGAAAACTTTCCATAACAATTATTTTCTCTCTCTCTCTTTTTTTTTTTTTTTGTTTGTTTTTTTTTTTGTTGTTTTATTACTATGTGTGTGACATGCTGAGATGGCATCTTTACAGGACAATTCATAATAGCAATTAATATTTCTGTGGCCCCCTCTACTCTGAGGGTTTATACACACTTCATAATGATGCCTAATATAGCTATTATTAGTATAGAACAGATTGATGCACATCAGTAGTTCCCGTTCTTAAAATATTACTTGTTATGTATCCACTTTAGCTTTGTTTTCACAGTATTACCCAGTAACATACATTGCTAGCTCCTTTTGAAGATTATTATTGACTAGTTTTGTTACATTTCAATATCCACCTTCCAGATCAAAGATGTATTAAATACACCAAGACATTCAACATATCACTTAATGCAATCCAAGAATGAATCCTGTAGAGAGCAACACAAAGCTCTTCCACCATAACAATTTGAGACTTTAAATAGGACCAGATTCTAATTGTATTCTAGTCCATTTTTAAAACCCTCATCATGTGATCACTAAGAGAAAGAATTATAAATACTTTAGGCATAGGGGTGGCAGGTACATACTATTGATATATTTGAGAAGAAAATTAGTATTTCTTGAAGTTTGCATTCATTGTTCTGTTGATAAGAAATAAATGAGCTGAAGACAGCTCTGGTTTGCTTGCTGTTGAACAAAAACATATGGCAAAATATACCTGCTAAGTCCTGTCATCTTGAAGTTTTGCAGTTCTTTGTGACATGCTCTTTTCTTTGCTTTTCATTGTCCTTGCTTAACTGACAGATAATATAAATAATTTGGTATGTATTTTTCAGGACTATTTGGTTATTGGAGAGATGTAATCATCATTTGTTACTTCAGTGGGGGATATCCACACGTTTACAGATTGTTATTTTTTTTAAAGTACAACATCTAGAATTAATTTTCTGTAGTTGTAATATATATGTTTATGATAGCTAAATATTGCTACTAACCCACAACACCCTGTTAAAAGTTTTCCTATGGTTATATCTTACATTTTCACTTTTAATTCAGATTTAATGTAGGTTTTGATTATGTACCTAACTTTTGATAGAATACCAGTAAAGAAATAGAGTTAACCACAGCATATATTTTAATGCTATACACCTTATGTAGCTATACAATACACATAGAGAGAGGAAGAAGAGAAAGGGATAGTGAGAGAACTACAGGCCTTATATCAAGTAGGTTGTGCAGGTTTTCTTCAACAGAATGCACTGATTTCAAACCACACCTGTTTTCCCCACTTTTTTTTTTTTAATAAGTTGCTGTAATTACATATTTATTTTCTAACAGGAGGTATTTTTTCATAATCTTGGAAGAATATTTAGATCATCATAAAGCCATATGTTCTAGGTAACACCCCTTAATTTATTAAGAAATGAGAAAGCAGCTGGTTAGTGTGAATGTTATGCATCAGATTTGTAAGCCCTCAAGTTTTATTTCAAGGTTGTATTTTAGAGATGTCGTTGTTATTGTTACAGATCAAAGAACTTCACTAAGGGTACAAAATATTTAATGTCTCAGTTTCTGCAAATTGCTCTAAAAACTTCACTGATGATACATCTTCTCCTTGACTTTCTGATCATAGAAAGACTGCCATCCTGATAATGAGCATAGATTAATTAACGTAATGGACTAAGACTGACTTTTGGTAACAGTTGTGCGAATCTAAATTGTGCTGCGGATGGTGCAATGTACATAAACAAGAGACTCAAGGTGTCACTGCTCTTAATTAGTACATACAAAATTATGTATTTGTAGTGGTTGAGCAGCCTATTTGTTTTAGCATCCTTAAACTAACCTGAAAGACTTTTTTTTATTGTATCTTTCTCTTATTCTTTGCAGCTTCTTTGATATATGTCTTTGATGTTATCTCCACTAGTTACATCTTATTTAATTTGTTAACAAAATGTCAGAAATTTATGGATTTCAAGGGAGCTACTTATTTCTTTCATTTCCTATTTTCTTTCAAAAAAGTCTGACAGATGAGTCTTTACTAAGAATTAATAATTCCTTTCAGTGGTGGCTAATAAAAGATACCCTTCCATCCTGTCATTGTAGTGATAGATCATCACATTTTGCCATTCTCCTATAATCTTGTTAATATTTGGCTTTGTGGCATCAGCCCGTAACAAAAATTAAGCAAATTCAGAATGTGGGCATCTCTTTATTTCTGGTATAATTTCTGATATAACAATCACCAGCCTCTCCTCCAGAACACTGGCTTAATGTGATGACTCCTAAAACAGTCATCCCATATCAGCACCTTTCAATTAATCTCTGTTGATGTCTAATGCCTGAGATATCTCATAGAGTATATCTATCCTCATAATGATGACTTGCATTTACAACTGTTTTCTGTAGGAGCTGTCAGCTTGACAATAGTTAAAAAAATTGTGGTGCAGCACTTTCTCAACAACAGGACCAAAGCTTCTCTGATCAAACTAAAATAAGCCTAAATTTAATACCCTTTCAATTAAAATATAAATCTCCCCAAATATCACTGATGATGGAACTGAGGAATGGAAGAGGAGTTAAAATAGAAGACAAGAAAAAGAAAGAGATAAGATCTGGTTCAAAACACAATAAATAAAAATATATTCCTAGGTCTAACTGCCTTAAGAGAAGAAGAGAGAAAAAATTGAATCACTGTCCAGATCGTTAGAGCAGTTACTGTTTCCTCAGTGACACTTACATGCTGCAGTGATATATGCTATTATAAGAACTAGAAACTAGCAGCTAGCTAGAAGAAATTAAAATAATCTATGGACCTGACTTCAATGGCAGCAGGATTAGAATCTTGAGTCAGTAGGTGTCTGATTAGAATTTTTTCAAGAGCTGGCTGTTTAAAATTTATGTTTTAATTTATGTTAATTGCTTTTTTGTACTATTTTGTTATTTAAAGATGATTGTGAATAAAGTTAGCACATTTAAATTCAGTATTAAGGGTCAGTTCATGGTCATTTTGCAGAAAGCAAGCGAGACTACTTTTAGATTTTGATTCCAAAGAGAAGGCAGCATTAGAGTCAAGATACTAGAAGTGAAATCCAGCACACCTAATTTGGCAGTAAGGCAATCCAGGCTACCCAAAGTAAATTTCTAAATTTTCAATAAAGCTAATCCAGGGATACATACATTTTATAGACCTGCAAAGTGAACTCCAGTCAGCTGCTTACCTCTTTTCATTATATGTATATTAAGGCTTGACCACCAGAGGATGACTCAGTATAATCTTTCTTAATATAGGTTAAATGTCCTTAAGATGACTAGATGACTAGACAGACCTAGACACATATGTCCCAATGCATATGGGATTAAATGGGCTGATTCCACTTTTGCTTTATAGTTCAGTGACTATGACACTAACCTAAAATGGGGGAAAAAGACAACCCTGAAACACAGACCATCTACTCAGTTGATATTTAATTATGTTTTTAACGTGACATACTTCAAAGAGAATGAGAGACATTTACCACAGAGCACTCAGTGGAGCGCTTAATGGCTGACACACTCAACTGAGGATGAATACTTTTCCAAGTAAAAGTCTCTGGAGAGTGAAATGTTTAAATACTCACATATTCCTAAAGATGCTGAAAAATACTGAAAAATCTAACTGTATTGCATTGCATGGAAGCTATATCTGACACAAATTTGTTCTGAAGATGTTCTTGTCTAAGGAATGATGTTCATCTGCTAAGATAGGTGGGGCATCATTTTTTTAAAATCATCACTATTTGATATCCCTCAAAGCTTGATCTCTGCAAACTCATTATAAAACAAAAATGATCTACTGTTTTTGGCTGCATCTATACTTTTGAGAAAGTCATAGTGGAAGTTCAAGCACTGAAAATCCACAGTACTAAGCTAATGTTAACTTAATTGCTGAGCCCAATTTTGCTCCTGTAACCAAGAGCTCCCAGAAACACGGCTAAAGCTCTGATCAGGGTATATTAACTGCAAGGGACCGTTTTCAAGGGGAAGTATGATTAGAACAGGGCTTGGCTCCCTTAGTGCACACACTTCCAAAACTATCTCAGTAGACTTTGCATGCAGCATATAATTTCAGTTTCATACCATTAAAATACCACTGTTGAACTGCATTAGTATAAACATTTTACACACACAAAAAAAAAAAAAAATGCACAAAATAGTGTCTTATGGATTTGTGGGCTTCAGCTGGGATCCAAAGGAGACACAGAATGAATCAAATGAGTGTTAATGCATCCAGTTTGTCTTAGCTCTGTGACAATATGCTCTAAGCATATGATGAAAGCCAGACGTTGCCATGTGAGCTCTGAGACAGGGATTGGTCCTGACTGTCTTTTCATTTGAAGTATAGACATAGCCTTTTTCCTCTAGTCTTGGTCAGGAGTTAGCATCAGTAGTATGCATTAACTCAATTTCCACATTTAATTCAAGTATGCTTGTCAATTCGCATGGTCCCGCAGAATTCTATATACAGAGAGGCTTGCAATGAGAGTAGCTCATTGCTTCTCCAGTCAGGAAAGTGTTTATCTTTCAATGGATAATGATTTCCCAATAATTAAGTTTAAGATATGACAGGTACTCTACCAAAGGACCTTTAGAACTTCTAAAGTGGTTAGGACAGTACACAACCTAAGGTGATATCAAAGTACTAAATAAGTAAAGGCCAATTTTTTGAAAGAGGAAGATGTCAATAGAACCTCAAGAAAGGGATGCAGTACAGAAGAAAGCCCAGTTTACCAGAAGTCTGTAATTGCAACCCAAGGGAATTTGCATAATGGATTCGGGTAAGCATCCACAATGCATCAGTTGTGTACAGAGAAGGGAAGAGAAAGCTTTGGAATTGTATCTTACTTTAGGAAAAGTATGTATGTTTTAAATTTTATTTCTATCATATCGGCCACTTGGCTGTATGTCCTGTGTTTTGGACTTTGCAATAAATATTTTCATTTCTTTTCACATGCCTTGAGACAAGGACGACATTAATCTTTAAACAGAGCAATGTTCCATATTCTGAAGTTTTGGATCTGGTAACTTATAATTGGAATTAGTCTGAACTATGCATGCATCACCTAGAATTTCAATACTTTTTTGAAGAGAGTATCCAAATGCTAGGAGGATTTCTCAATTTAAGTTATATGGATTGGGAGCTGGTGGGATTTGCAGCATTAATTACTCCAGTGTCTGATGGTAGTGATTTGATTAAAGCCAGAGAGCACGCCTGACATCTGACAGCCACAAAAATAGGTATGGCAGATAGGAACATGGTAAAAAGGTTTTGGATACTGACCAGTCCATACAGCAGCTTAGTGACTGCATTAATGTTGTCAGTATCAACAAAGAGTGGACACAGGTATCTTAAAAGCTTTGTGACTTAACCCTTAAAATGTGTTGCACAGTCCAATGAAAATGTGTGCAGATTAATTTTAATATTAATAAAATAGCTGTGAATTTACATATTTTTTCCATAATTAATTATATTATGCATACACTATTCTGGCAATGTAGCATTGATTTCAGTAGGTTCCATGTACCAACACACTAATCTTAATCCCCATTGACATTTTTATATAAAAAACTGCTCCAAAGGAATTGTTAATATGGATGATGTCAGTGCCTATTGCATTTAATTCAGTAAAGTAATACAAATCTGCAGTATTCATCTTAAAATGCATTCACATATTATGCATTTGAGGTGGCACAGAAGGCTAAGCTGGGTACTGTGAGTGTATGTACAGGACGCTGCTGGAAATATGCCATGAATTGCCAAGACTGAGTTTCAATTACAAGAATACAGCTGACATGGAAAATAGTGGGAGAGTTTTGGGAAGGGAATTGGTGCTCTGCAACCAGAAATGAAGCTACATATCATAAAACATGTTACGGCACTTATATGTATCTGGTATGTATAAAACACTTTGGCAACACCAAGCTTTCTGCTATGTCTTTTTCTATCTATCTACCACACGCTACCTACTTTTCTTTTAATTTTTATTGCATTGTAATAATTTTATTAGTTTAATCTTATAAATCTCCAGATTGTAATTGCCTTGATGCTTGGGAATTCATAGGCTGGCTGGAATGGGCAGATGTGGTCCCTAATTTAGGAATCTTCACTAGAAATCATCTCTATGCAGCAAGAATGGAGGCTTCTGTCTTCCAGGTATCCTTCCAAGCTTGGCAGTTTAATAAGAACACTGTAAAAGGTAGTGACTGAGGCATCTTCCACATTGTCATTGTGTCCAAGAAAAGCTAAGCTAAGGGTTTATGAATTATGACTTTGTTTCCTTGCACCCATCCCTTTTAATGGTGTGACTGGAAATTCTGATGACAGAAGGAAAATCTAGCCTGCTAACTATAGATTTGGGGGCAAGATTGCATCCCCAGGATCCTCAATATGAAGATCTGCAGTGATCAACACTTTTAGTGTGATCCTCTACAGGGGTTTGCCTTGTGCCTTGTACCTTTGCCATGTACTTGTATGACTGTAGCAGAACACAGATAAAGTATGCTTCAGAAATGGATTTTCAATTAATTTAAAAGAGTACAAGATCAAAGCTTGATAAATGCAAATAACCAGAGACATAATCACAAATGTTTAGTTTTTTAAAAAAATACATTAAATTTAAAAAACATTTCTCTAGTAAACTATTTTTACACTGCAAGTCACAAAAAAATCAGTATGATGAGACAGATGGCATCACTGATTTACGTAGTTATCATAAGATCCCGTTTAGAGAATAAAAGGATTGTTAAAAGTGGCTAAGGGCCTTTTTTCCCCACAGAGAAGTAAACACCGACTGCAGCCATCCACAGCATCCCTATGTCAGTTTTCACATCTCCATTATGTCAACAGCAAAATGCAATACGAAAAATCTTGAAAATAAAGAATATTTGCTTCCAGACTGCAATAAACTAGTTTTCTAAGAGAAAGAAAACAACAAAAAAATAGGTCTGTGACTTACTCTTAGAAGTCCAGTGTCTTGTAGTATGATATATGGATTGTATTAAGATGCTCAAGTGCATTTGGTTTTACAGTGTCAGCTGTCTAAATTTTAGACAAACATGTCTATAAACAGGATTATTGGCTCACACTATTATGTAATAATTTGAGATTTTTCCCCATTTCGACTCACTCTGACAGCAATTTCTTCCATTAGGATTGTTCCAGTCCTTCCCCTCACACATGTTTTTTTTATTTAATAGGATAACACGTGTTTCAGAAAGATGAGAAATTTCTCCTTGCAGCTCAACTTATTTTATAACTAAAGAAAGAAAAAAAAAATAAAAAAAAAAAAACAGGTAAGTCTGATAGCATTCAGTTTTTATTTCTGTAGGCACTGAAGAGCTGGGTTATCGGTTTTGCTGAACATGTTAAGAGAGAACAGTTACGGCTAAGAATGACTTTCTGCTTGTCTCGGACTCCTGGGCTTGTGAAACAAGGTCCCCATCAGCTAAATTTTCCTGCTCTAAGTACTGTTTTGACAAGGTATTGAGCTAACAATCTATTCAGGATGGTCTGTAGTTTTGGCACAGGGCTCTAAATAACTACAGAATTTACATGCCACCTTACACGTATTATAAAAAACCCAGAGATTCTCATATAGGAAATCAATGGCCATTACGTTTAAGTAGGTACATAGTAGAGTTATCTACATACTGCATTTTTACAGGTAGATTGCTCTTTTGTTCTCACGTGTCTGGCAAGTTGGATATAAGGAAGCATAAATAACAAAAATCACAATAAGCTGCAAATCTGAAACTCCTACCAACCACATCAAAATCACAGAAGTTTATGACAAACACATTTGAACCTTCTAGCTCCCATGTTTAATTCCCACATATTACTGACATTTGCTAACTGAATTATGGGATCTGAGTAACTAATGTCCTAATTGTATAACTATCTGCTATTATTACCCAAGTTGAATCCCAGCCTGTTCACCCAAATCTGTCTGTCAAAGCACACAGAATAATTACTACATAAAATTCATCATATTCTACTGTTAATTTTCCTCTTTCAAAGATCATGCTAGAAATTCCAGTATCATTAAATAGCTTAGACTCATGTACTTGAAAAAACTGCCAACCTAATTTTCAGAATGGATATAAGATGCTCTTAGGAAAAAAAAAAAAAAAAAAAAAAAAAAAAATTAATTTTCTTTAAAATATATAAGAAGCCTAAAATAATTTAGTTAGAAATTTAGGAATATTCTTAACTGTCAAGTAACAAAAAGATTGTTCTAAAGCATTTCTTAAAAATTAGGAAGACACATATTATTTTATGCTACCAATGCTTTTCTAGTGCTTTTCCAAAGTGTAGGTTTGTAATTGAGAGTGAAACTCAAATCTCAGAGAAGGTTCACCGATTCATCAGTTATGAGGCCAGAAAGGATCATTAGAATATCTAGCCTAACCTTCTGTACAACCCAGGATTTCATGCAGTTACTCTTGATTTGAACCTCATAACTTGTGTTTCTCTACAGTGTAGTTTTCAGAAGTTTACCTTGGAGACTGCGGTTACAGATCATATCTAAGAATGGAAAGTTCTTATTAGAGACTGTACTTGCAAAGACGTTTGAATGCCTTCTTGAAGTGCCCATCTCAGTAATTGAAATTTTTGAAGCTTTTTGTTTATTTGTGTAATAGTTCAATGTTAAGAAATCACCAGTTCCTACTAAGGATCCTGGAAGAAATTGCACAATACTGTGCTAACTAGCCTTAGATTAACAGAAAATTACTGCATTTCTACACACACTAGTAAACTTACTGCTTACAAACACATTTCTTCAGTTTCTGTTGCACAGATGTTTTTATTGCGGTGCATTGATTAGCTATATCAATACTTAATTTAAGCAAGCTAATATAGCTGTAGTTTAAACACATATACCACTTTAAATTTATATTTCAAGTATTTTGATCAGTCCTAGTCATATATGGATATACTAGACAAATTCTACCATATTTGAGAAGTCATAACAGCGTTTTAAGAACAAGCACCAGACTTTCTTTAAATTGAGATCACAAAGTGTTATATTTTTCGAGTTGCAGTTTTTGAGGAAAATTATTAAAAACCCCAGTGATCTGTAAGTCAGATATAAAAGGGTTAGTTCTACTCCATTGTCGAACCAGATAGCTTCACACTAAAAGAGATAACTGAAATAAAAAAATTCAAGAACAATACTTGAAACATACAGAATAAAATTCTAGTTTGAGTTCTTTAGCTGAAAACCCTTATATATTCATAATTTAGGATTAGGTCCAAAGCTGACTGGAGTCTCTCTTCAGCTTCTGTTTTCACAAAGGTAAAAATCAGAGTGCCAATATCCACTTGTGGAGTGGACAGAGTGCCAACATCCACTTGTGGAGTGGACAGAGTGCCAACAACTTTAGTCTATGCTGATAACTTCAGGACAAGAGAAATTATTTTTTAGGTTTCCAGACACTGTGGTTAAGCTGTTGTAACAGCAGTTTCCAAAACCTTGGAATATTTAAACTCTATTCTTCATCTACCCTTGAATCCAAGCTCTCATTTAAACAAAAATTGGATCCTAACATTGACCCAGCTTTGACATGGCTGACTTCAGCTTGGTTATGTGCTGTAATCACATTTGTTTAAATTTCCCACAGCTTTTAAATAAGTGTTTAGTAGTGACACTCTCTGTAGTGAAGCATACACCATCTGGCTACAGTATTTTGGCCGTATCTATGAAATGTATTTCCATCCCTTCAGCAAAGCTATAATAGCATACTCTCCCTATTAAAACACACACAGTTTGTAACTCTGTATGTCACATAACCTTGCAGTATAGCATGGTTACACTGAATAAAATGAGATCTTATACTATTAATCTTCAAGAACCTTTTTCTCTTCTTTTTAAATAAAAGTCCTATTAAAACCTCAACTTATTTACTGGAGGAACACTTTTACTGCATAATGTGGAAAATTCCATTAATGACTTCTTGCTGATCATCTCAAGAGGGAACAGGTGAAAGTGAAAGAGTTTTTCACTGTACTATTTTGCATGCTGCTGTCAGCACTCTCTGATAATTGACACACTAGTCAAAATGGCTTCTTCTGGCTTTCCTGGACCACAGGGATTCTATTCAAAATGATACCTAGAAAATAGGTAGCTATTTAAAACTGCAAAATGAGTATTTCCATGGCACACTGCAACAGACCCTGAGATACAGAAAAAGAATTCAGGAAATGGATTGTGGACGATGTCCTCCATGTACTTTAGATGACATGTAATTCTCTGAAGACTGGATATCTGAAGAGTTTTTAACTATGTTTTGCTATCTATGTTTCTTATCTAAAGTAGATCATCGGTAATATTTTTTCAGTAATAAAATGACCCTTGAATAAAAATAGAGGTCTTAGTCTTAATAAATACTGTAAAGAACACTGACTTGTTCAGCTTACTGAACTTTTTAAGATTCTTGTATTCAGCTGAATAGAGCTGAAACAATAGATGAGCTTTGTATTCTCAGATCATGGCATCTCATAAAGTTTAAGGTTAATAATGAGTAATAGGAAAAAGTGAGTCAGATTAGAATTTATGTTTTCAGAAACCTATATTTGTCTTCTAAGTCAAAGGAAAAATGACAATTCTGTTTCAAGGAAAAAACCAAATCTCCTAAAAATTACCGTGTCCCAGTTACAGAACTGGCATTCCACCATTGCACCAGAGATGTGATTTTCCAGATAATGGAAAGAATGTCTGAGGAGACTGCAGTAGATGATAGTAAAAAATCAGCGGGTGCCTTCCATGTTTTTTTGTTACGAAGAGAGGATGTGTGGGTGAAAGTAATACGGTTACATTCCATATATGCATACTGATAAATTTATTGGAAGGAAGTTTAGCAAAGAATATCTGTGACTGAAATTTCAAAAGTGCAAAGACTGCAAAAAGAGTTAGTAAATTCTCCTGTGAAAACTTCCTCAGTCATTTAACATCTGAAAACTAACCTAACCAGATGGAGCTGCAAATTCTGAGTAGAATGAAAGAACACATGCACGAGTATCTACACAACACTGTTGTTTTGGCTCAGTGACTGCGCACATGCACATTTTTCAGTTTCATTTTTTCACAGTTGGCTTTATTACTTTACTTTTATGGTTAATGTTACTTTAAAGAACGTTAAAATAAATATTTGTATAGCTTAAGGAAAGGAGGAAAAATATGTAAGAAGTTGTATTTTTGATCGATCATGGTAAAACAGTGGCAAAGTACTAGGCTGAAAGGTGGCTTATTTGGCATTATGTGCTCATGAAAGTGATTGGCACAAACTTGTATGCCGAAAGAGTGTATCAAAAACCACTTAGGACTTTGTAATTACTAAAACTTCATTCCTTCACTCACTATAAAACTACACTTAAAAATCTGTTCTAAAATGTTGTGGGAGAAAACTGGTGTCATATTTTCCTCTCAGGTTTTCAACATTTTTTTTCAGGTAATGTCTCTTACTTGCTTCTCCCTTAGGATTTATTGACAGTGTGGACTGTTCTGCCTTGTTTGATATAGAAGGGTTTAAATTACAAAGTATTTGTGCTTGTTTGTTACCATGTACAGCACATACTTTTCAGCTATCTCTTTTCTCCCATGTTAGTTTTACATTGCTGTCTTCTCTTGGTTCAGTCAATGTCTCACTCAGTTTGAACTAAAGACAGGTTCTCATTTACTAAACATACTGAAAGCTAGCATGATTGCAATACCTTCAAGAATAAACCAAGCATGCAATTATGAAAACAATCATGGAAGTGAAGAAGCCTCACATTGAATAAATATTTAATTTGTTTATTGTCTCCTTTTTTATACCTACATCTGTGGTGGGTTGACTCAGGCCAGCAGCTGAGCACCCACGCAGCTGCTTGCTCATTCTCCTCTCCTGGAAGATGGAGAGAAAGTAGAAGGTGAGAAGCCTCACGGATTGAGACAGAGACAGTTTAATAGGTGAAGCAAAAGCTGATTATGTAAGCAGAGCAAAGAGGTAATTTATTCACTACACGCCATTGGCAGGCAGCCTACTCGCTACTGTGGCAGAGTGGAAAAATAAAAGAAAAACCCTTGATGCTGTGTAAGCATTGTTCAGCAACTGCCAAAACACTGGTGTGTTATCAACACTGCTCTAGTCACAAATCCAAAACACAACACCACATGGCCTGTGATGAAGAAAACTAATCCCATTCCAGTTCTGTTTAATATCTTTAACAATGATCTGGAAGAGGGGATCAAGTACACCCTCAGTAAGTGTGCAGACGACACCAAGTTGGGTGGGAGAGTGGATCTGCTTGAGGGTAGAAAGGCTTTGCAGAGGGGTTTGGACAGGCTGGATAAACGGGCCAAGGCTAATGATATGAGATTCAACAAGGCCAAGTGCCGGGTCCTGCACTTGGGTCACTACAGCCCCATGCAGCGCTACAGGCTTGGGGAAGAGTGTCTGGAAAGCTGCCCAGTAGAAAAGGACCTGGGGGTGCTGGTTGACTGCTGGCTGAATATGAACCAGCAGTGTGCCAGGTGGCCAAGAAGGCCTATAGCATTCTGGCCTGTATCAGGAAAAGATGTGGTCAGCAGGACTAGGGAAGTGATTGTCCTCCTATACTCAGCACTGGTGAGGCCCCACCTCAAATACTATGTTCAGTTTTTGGGCCCCTCATTACAAGACAGAAATTGAAGTTCTGAATCATGTTCAAAGAGGGGCAATGAAGCTGGTGAGGTGTCTGGAGAACAAATCTTATGAGAAACGACTGAGGGAACTGGGGATGTTTAGCCTGGAGAAAAGGAAGCTGAGGGGAGACCTTATTGCTTATTGTGGGTGTAGATCTCTTCCTAAGTAAACAATGATGGGATGAGAGGACATGGCCTCAAGTTGTGCCAGGGGAGGTTTAGATTGGATATTAGAAAAAATTGCTTCACTTGGAACAGGCTGACCAGGGAATTGGTTGAATTGACATCCCTTGATTTATTTAAAAGATGTGTAGATGTGATGCTTAGGGACATGGTTTAGTGGTGGACTTGGCAGTGTTAGATTTATGGTTGGACTCTGATCTTAAAGGTCTTTTCCAACCTAGATGATTCTATGTTTCTATGATTCCAGCTAGACTCAGTACAATATTTTTTTTTTTCTTTTTAGGTTCACATTGTGATTGAATCTGGAATAATTTGGCAGCAGATAACTCCCATGAGCCTATCATTCTTTTCTTTAACCTATGTAAAGTCATACCATTGTAAGTTTCCAGTGGTGGAAAAATATTAAAGTATCTGTATATACTACCCCCAAAAAAGCAAGCCAACTGACGTGTCCTTCTTCCCACCCCCTTTCCTGAAAGATCTGATCTGGTGAATGAACCTCTAACAAGTGAAACTCCACTGTATGCCAATAAATCACAGTTGAAATCAACCTTTAGTAAATCCGTGACGTGGAGGAGTCATCTGTTCCTCTGCCAGTATTCATCCTGCTGTTCTGTTTTAGAACAATTCTCTTCCAGAATAGGTGATTACTCGGAACGATATAATATTTTAGTGTACGAGCATAGGTAAAATTAATCTAAAAAGCTTATCTGCATTATTGTTAGCTCTGTGGTCAAAGGCTCTCATCCAGACTCCCTCTGCACTTGGTGGACAGAAATAAGCACCTCCACAGAGTGATGCATTTGAGGTTAGTTATTCATTTTTTTCTTCTTTTGTTTTTCTTTGGTTTTTTTTTTTATTTGTTTATTTGTTTTTTCCCAGATTAGGAAGTATTAAGACAAAAGGATGACAAATCTATTACCAAAATATTGGTTTTAAGGGTACGGTTTGCACCACAGAATGTAACAGGAATCTGGATAACTAGCTTACACTGGAGGGTTGTCTTTTAAATCATGAAATTATGAAAGACTTTTTTTCTTTCCACCTGTTTTCTATTAGTATCTACTCCTGTAGTTACCTCATACCGTACGGAATAAAGCTGCCATTACTGTTATTATCCTGAGAAATATAAGTCCTGCAATTGCTTTCATCTGTATGGTTAATCTGTTATATCAATTTGGTCTTCTGATGCATGCAGAATCATGTATTACAATATTTAAAGGAGCATTGAAACCCAATACATTGAAATTTAAAGGGCTATCTTGCTTAAATAATTAAGTTCTCTATAAAGGTAAACATTTTTTAACTCTAAGTAGACTTTTATCAGAACCATATGCAAGTCTCAGCTTCTGCTTCACCCTTCTGTCAGCTCATCTTATTCTGTATTCTTCTAACCAAGAAAGTGAACTAGTTGTTAGCAGATGTTGTGTGTGTCCTAGGACTGTTTGCTTTGGAGTGGTTTGAGTACTCCCATCTCCAAGAAACTGAGAAATTTTTCAGAAAAGCATGTTCTACATATTAGAGTTATATACACTTATCTCCAAGCCTGACTTGATCAAGTTTCATATCACTGTTACTGAAATTGTACATGAGCAAATCCATCACCTGCCACTTCAGTATCCCACCTTCAGCATCCTATACAGTTATCAAAAAACAAAGACTACCCTTAAATTTTTATATTATGTTCATCATCCTACTGGGTTAATGTGGCCTATTATAAGAAAATTTACAGAACTAACAGAGCTCGGATCCTATTTCAAGCCTTGAATGAACTCTTTTTCCCCTTACGGAAAGAATAACCACTTGTATAAAGCTTCTGTACTTATTCCAGCCTATTTCATCCCACTACCCTTTGAGCCACTTCTCCCTTACCATCCTTCTTATCTAACAAGTCAGAATGTCTCTTTTTCAATTCTGAGCTGAACAGAATCTTTGCTTGCTCCCCTCACCATCCATAGCCTACCATGAGGTTCAAATACTATCTTCCCTGCATGTCAGACAGATTTCTCTCAACTCCTTGTAGCCTGTCTGATAGACCATGTCTATACTGCTAAGGGGAAGGGAGCCAGGGATTCCCTTACCCCTAGGGAATTGTTGCAACAAGCTAAAACTAGCTCTGCCAAGACTAGATCAGAAGAGTTCTGAGCATCCTGAGGACTGTCAAGTCAGTACTATTGCCTTTATTAGAAATGGAAATATGTTATTTACCACGATGCAATTTCATTTGTAAATGTACTTGAAACTGCCAGTGATTTAATCAATTATGTGTTTCAAAAGCTTGCTAAAGAAAGTAGGCTGATGAAAGCTTGATCTTGAGAATTTGTCTAGTCAGGTATTAATTTACTTATTTTGTAGTTCTAAATATTGGAGAAAAGTAGTTATAAACTGAATTACTGAACAAAATCTGGCACAAATTAAAACGTTAATTTTTATTTTCTATATCTAAAAGGTACTTTTAGGTCTATTTCAGACTAATGCAGAACTTGAAGTTTTATTTGGAAGCACTGGGTAAAAAGAAACATGAATGAGACCTGCAGTCAAACATTTTAAGTGTTAGTGGGAAATACCAACAGATTATCCTCTATAGCTGCAATATAGTATCTCATGTGTAAGCATATTATAGTGTCCTCTGTCATGTGTGACCGTGGCACATTGCTCTCATGGTGAAAGTGTCACAGAAATAGAGAAATGTCCCCATTTGAAAGAAAACATCTTTGAAATTCCTCAAAGGGAAAACTGAAATCATCCTGCAGAGATCTCCATGAAGCAGTTCCAGACTTTCTACAGAAGATAGGAGCTATAAGGAAGTGCAAGTGCAACACTACTCTTTTATCTGAGGTTACTATATGATATATCAGACGAAAAGTCACTGCAGTTTGTCAGAAAGTAGTGGCCTAAGAATTCATTGCTGAGAGCTTAATTAGTTATAGAAGCATAAGGCTGGTAAATGTGCTAAAAATTAATGCAAATAGCCACAAAGTAGCACATAAAACAATGTGGTTATAAAAGATGGTGTTGTGCTTGGGAATGCTATTCATTATGATTTCATATATCAATATTTTTAAAGATATTACAAAGACTGGTAGATTTAGGATGATGCTATTTCCAAGATAAGGGGTTTTCACGATGAGCTTTTATGGTGAGATGTAATACACATACAAAAAAAAAAAAAAATCATAAAAACTTTTATATCTATTAATGGACACTTAATTTAAAGGCTAACTTTCAAAATTTAAACTTTCTAATTTTGTTTTTTTCATTAAGTTTAATAGTTTAATAGTTCAATATCAAAATTGTACAAGCTGTAGATATATAAGCATTTTCCTTAGCATTTATTAAAGGCTACAGTATCAGAGAATTTAATTTTTTGCTTCAGATGGATCTGTAGGGTACTGAGACTTACCAAATCATAACGTAGCTTGTGTACAGATGTGCTTATATGTCCAACCATCTGTGTGTCCCTCTTCAATGAAGTTTGAACCCAAAAGTCTGTTTTCACCCATATTTGGTACAATGGTAGGAATTTCAAAGATAATTGGGAAAAAAAGTTCTTCAGGAGAGAAGAGGACTGGAAGTCCTCTCTATAATCACAACTTACGGAAAGGCTGTATCTTGAGCTAAATTCCTCCTGTGAATAACTGAGAATCATCATGGGATGTGGAGACAGAAGAGGATGGGAGAGCAGAAAAGGATAAGGGGAAGGGGAGGGAAAGGGAAGATGGAGGAAGAGAAAGTTGAAGAGAGGAAGAGGAAGAGGGAGAGGGAGGGGGAAGGTGGAGAGGAGAAAGGAAAGAGAGCGAGGGATGAGGGAGAGAGAGGGAGAGAGAGGAAGAGGAAGAAAGAAAGAGAAAGAGAGGAAAGAGAAAGAGAAAGGAGGAAAGAGGAAAGAGAAAGAAGAGAAAGAGAAAGAGAAAGAGGAAAGAGAAAGAGAATAATGAAAGAGGGGAAAGAGGAAAGAGAAAGAGAAAGATGGGAAGGAGACCTGATTGTAGCTCAGTAGATATGATATTCACCATAAACAGCAGAAGGCCATAGGCATTGTATTTATGTGACTGTGCTGGGTGTCAAGGCTTCTCTGAGCTTGTTTTATCTGTCAGGTAGTCACTGCATTGAACACATAGTAGCGTTTTGTGTCAGCCAAGGTTGGGGGGGATGCTGCTGTGCAACTTTCAAGCTTCATCGGGGATACCATGAGTAGGAGGCAGACAGTGCTTAGGAAAAAAAAAAAACAAAAACCCAAACAAAAACCAAAACATGGCAACAAGCAGACCACAGCACTGAGGAGCCAGTGACCCACCCACACCCCCCCGCCACTGCCACCAGCAGTGATCTCCTCACAGCTACAACTCTAGGTGCCACTACTCATTGTGACACCTACCACCTCTCTACTTGGAAGAAGTGGGGCTCACTCAACCTTAGGAATCAGAGGAACACTGGAGCGGTGAGCATAACACCAGAGGAAAGGTGCAGAAAAAACTTAGTTTTCTTGTATAACAAATTTAAGAGCATTATTGCTCAAACCTGGTAACCATTTGCCTTACTTTGGTTGCAAGACTTTGAATGTAATATTATAAATTTATCAGTATGGGGAAATCCTTTCATCAGTGCTCCAGAGACATAGGGCACTCCTTTTTGTTACTTACAGGGCTCATGGGTCTACTTACTAAAGCAATACTCAAAACAAACAAACAAACAAACAAAAAAACCCACAAAAAAACCCAAAACAAGATTCCATTCAGTGCTTTATCAATACAATATACTCATTATATCCTGAAACACTATACATGGTGAGTTTTTCTATACATCAGAATAGAGAGATTATCTCAAAAATCAGTTTGTAAAATTACAGCATTTTGGGGTGGGAGGGGGGAAGGGAGAAGAGAAAAGAGAAGGAAAAAAAAAAACAAACAACCGTATAGATTAAAATAACATTAGGAAAATACCAGGTACATATTTAACTGTATTTACATTGATCAAGCTGTTGTACTGTCTGGGGGAAAAAAAAACAAAAAAAAAAAAAAAACAAAAAAAAAAGGAAAAAGCCACATTTGGTTTCTTTTAGCTTCTGTTTGCTTTTCTTCCTCTTATTTCTCTTCCTTCTGTTGAGAAAACCTTTTTGAAGCATATATTTATTTTCCACATTTCCACAACCATCCACTTCCACTATCACTCCGTAGTACTCAACGTGCTGCACTTCCAGAGTGACTGTCAGGAATTCTTAGCAGGGCTATTTTGCTGTTATTGTTTCTAACCATATTGCTACAACTTTTTTTTCTTTTGTATTTCCTCTCCTCCCTCCCTCCCCAGCACCGATTCCCCAAGCATCTTCATCCATGGACAATCCACAATAAAGGCCTCGACCTTGTAGAAGCAATTAAAGCAAACAATATAGCAATCACTACTATACAGGGCAGGTAAATGGAATACTAGGTAGTGTCTTTCTATATTACAGTGACTCTTCAGGCCTTTCCAGTCCTGCATAATCCCATTTTCTGAAACGGTTTTAATTCACAGGCTAATGCTATCAGTGGAGGGGGTTTCAAGCAAACGACAGACAGACTATGCTTATAGCTAAAACTATACCCAGATTTTTAAAAAATATTCTGCCATTAAAAATATTAGATTGCAAACTGGAATGTAGATTTACTAAATATTGCTTGGTAAGTAGACAAATTTATGCTGTTCATTGATCACAAACCACTTTCATCACAATGTAGGATGAAGGACAAAAGTCACAGAATTATTAAATGATATGTTTCCATGCAATCAAATGCTTTAAACTGTCAGGCAGCACATACGAAAGAATATCTGACTTCTAAAGCCAGTTGTTCTGATTCTCACTCCCTTCAGGAGAATAGAGAGGAAGGAGACCAAACTAATGGCCAGATACTCTTCCACGGCCTCCCTACATGTGAAATCAAGCAAAGGCAGGAGTAGACAGGCATACCTATATACTACCTAATAACATGAGCATAGAACGTGTCAGTCCATAGCATCACTGTTGTGGAAAAGTGAGATGTACCAGTACCTGCTGAAAGTGTTGCAGAAAGAGCTGCTATGGCTTTCATACTCAGATAAGCCTGGAAGCTGAGAAATATATTTGCAATACAATGGACTACTCTTCCAATAAACCATTCTTAGTCCTTCAAAGAGCAATATAGATTTAAGTAACATTCTCATAGTATTTCCATTAAGTACTATTTTTGCACCACAATTCACACAACAAATAATTAAGTGCTAATACCATAAACAAATTAACTTTTCCCCAACTCTCTCATCTATCTGGGTTTATGATTTATAGGTTTAAAAGGGCAGTAAATACAACATTTGGAATACCTTTTCCCTTTGAGTAGGTCTATCACAACAGAGAAATAACCTGGTTTGGTAGTAGCCAAGAAAGTTAAGCTATTCAGTTCTTCCTAATTACACCAGCTGTTTGTAACTATAGAACATTTTTTCCTTATCACAGCAAATTAAAGGTTTACTTTAGTTACATTTCATTCACATTCTTATTTATTTATTAATGCTACTGTATTCTTGTTGGTATAGAATCCTCAATCCACTCATTTCTATTACAGAAAATTTCCTTAGAACTTTCATTTACAGAAAAAGAAATAAAAGTAACTTTTGATCCAATATCTTTTACTGCATGGTCTGTCATGGGTTGCTTTTGCTTCTTCATTTGCTTGGATTTTTTTTTTTTTTCCCCAGGTTTCTTCATTATGACTGAAGTATGTTCTTGTTTCCAGTGCCTGCTATGTAACTCTAATGTCCCTCAACACAGTAGGAAAGGCCTGGGAGTCTGATGCTGTATTTACTGCATGAACAACAACTTAATTAAGTGGTGCTTTAGAAATATCATCAGTGCTTTGTTGCTACGCTTGCACTTGGGCATGTATCACATTGTTCTGACAAATGTGTTGGGAGAATTTCTTTGTAGTTCGTCTTGTTTCTGGAACACTACTGGCTAAGGATCCTGGAACAAATTGTTTCTATTGCACTACTGGATAATGCTCTCAGTTCCAAAAATGAGCACAAAGAGTCAGGATGAGGACCAAAGTTATTTCAAGGCAGTGCACAAATTGAATCAGAATTAGACCTACTTCACTTTCACTGGTATCATATATGTCTGCCATAGGAGATTATATTTCTTGTTTCCCCCTACTTTAATAATACAGAACAAAAAATTCCTTCTTCCACTCCTTTTATATGTACAGCTAGGGAAGGCAGGAAAATAGAGAAGACAGTACTTTATTATGCATTCTGTGAAAGCTGGACCAGCATTTTCTGTTCTATTCAATTGCCTTGCTCTCTGTGTGGTATATTCACTTGCATCACATAGGTGTAAATGAAACCAGCTGGGCTTGATTCTCCATCAGTTTTCAGCAAGTGTAATTATTTGTACCTTTGTGAAGTAAGTACAAGGTGAATGTGAACTAAGACAAAAAAGACATTTTCGCAGTTACTGTCCTTAGATAATGTGAACAGACCACGGTCCTAGGAGGATCAAAGTGGCAGAGCCCTAGCAAGGAAAAGCTAAAACTAATGTTCAGAGATTACCTAAATTCCATAAAAATGGAATGATATATAATTATAATGGAAAATTTGTGGATATTGGAAACAAGGATGAACCAAAAATATGGGGTTCTTAGCACTGTAAACCCACAACTACTAACAGTATATGTAGCAATAAAAGGTTTCACAAAGTAGAGTTTAAACTAGACGTTGTTACCTTCAGAACTAAGTTTTTACCATTCATATCTCTTCATATATAATTAGAGAAATTATTTGAAAAGTCATTTGGAAGCCATAAACAAGAACATAGAGAGCACAAACCCCACTGACAAATGATAGGAGGGCCCATAGGTTAACCACACCTGGTCAGACACACTAATTGATAAGGGCATGTGAGATTGTGAAAGTGTTTATTTCATTAATATTGTCTGATCAAGAATATATCAAATGGTTTGCTAGGGGAAATGGGGAAGCCATAAACAAAATGTACAGAGACACAAACCCAACAAACAAAAATAATGGAGACAAAAAGAGGAAACAAACCTGGCTAGTCACAGTAACTGATGGGCTGTCAAGAAACCATAGGCAAACCAAGACTTTGCAGCTGATAAGGATGCAAACCTGAGGGTCCAGGATACTGGGGGTGAGGGGTGTGGATCAGTGAGATTGTGCCAGCTGGTGCAAGGGAGGGGGATAAGGGAGGAATAAAGCAAGAACAGACAGAAAGAGATATAAAAGGGGCCAGTTGGGTGCAAAATGGAGCCCATTAGTACACTTGTCTGGTTGAGCCCTGTGCCTGATAACTACAGCCTGTCCTGTTTTATTAAATCCTTTCTTAATGACCTCTCTGCGTGTTTTCACTCTCTGTCCCATGTGTGCCAGTGCTGCAAGGACTCAGTGCCAGCTATTGGGGCGATCAGGATGAGGGGACTGGGTGCCACCTCCTGGGTTCGGGTCTGTGGTGTCAGCTACTGGAGCCAGGGGGGTCTTGGTATGACCTACTGGAGTAAGCCAGTGGGGTCTTTAGCCTCCAGCCACTGCAGCAAGAGTGGTGGGTGTCCCAAAAACAGCTACTAGGGGGAGACCAGGGTGAGTGAGGGGCTTGAAGATGGGTCGGGACAGCAGATGACAGCCCAGGTACTGGCTGCTGGGGGTGAGTGTGTCTTCCCCAAACCGAGTGTGCATAGAGTGGTCACGTGGATTCACTAGTAAACCCCAAACCGGACCAGCCAGCAGGTTGGGGACGCATGGGGCAACAAATTTCTTCTAGCCGGTCTTCAACCTCAACAGAAGAGACACAGAAATGTTTTCTTAAGATTGCTAGAGACCTTATGCTTGGGACAAGTACCTGAGGAACAAGACCCGCAATCAGCTTCAAGATAAAGTTGTTAAGGAGGGCCCCAAACATCTCCCGCATTGTGAGAAAACTACAAAAAGTAGTACTTAGTTAGGAGACTAACTGTGGGAAGATGACTGTTTTCTCTGCTCTGTAGTTCCTATCTTTTTTTCCCATCCTGATGATCTGTGTTCTGTAAAGGTGCCAATTTTCTCTCTTGATTGTGGAAAAGATTAGATGAGATTGCTGTACACATAATATTTAGATGGTGAAAATCTGACAAGCGATGACAGAAATCTAACCCTAATGTTCTCAGTCTTTAGTAGTTATAGATAACTATAGGCCAAGTGCAAGGTCCTAGGCCAAGTGCAAGGTCCTGCACCTGGATCACAGCAATTCCAAGCACAAATACAGGTTGGGTGAAGAATGGATTGCGAGCAGCCCAGAGGAGAAGGACTTGGTGGATGAGAAGCTCAACATGAGCACGCAATGTGTTCTCACAGCCCAGAAAGCCAACGGCATCCTGGGCTGCATCAAAAGAAGCATGGCCAGCAGGTCGAGGGTGGTGATTCTGCACCTCTGCTTTTGTGAGACCCCACCTGGAGTCCTGCATCCAGCTTTGGAGTCCTCAGTACAGGAAGGACATGGACCTGTTGGAATGGGTCCAGAGGAGGGCCACACAGATGATCAGAGGGCTGGAGCACCTCTCCTATGAAGACAGGCTGAGAGAGTTGGGGTTGTTCAGCCTGGAGAAGAGAAGGCTCTGGGGAGACCTTATATCAGCCTTCCAGTACCTGAAGGGGGCCTACAGGAAGGATGGTGAGGGACTCTTTATCAGGGATTGTAGCGATAGGATGAGGGGTAACGGTTTTAAACTGAAAGAGGGGAGATTTAGTTTAGATATTAGGAAGAATTCTTTACTGTGAGGGTGATGAGACACTGGAACAGGTTGCCCACAGAAGTTGTCGATGCCCCATCCCTAGAAGTGTTCAAGATCAGGCTGGACAGGGCTTTGAGTAACCTGGTCTAGTGGAAGGTGTCCCTGTCCATGGCAGGGTGATCCTTAAGGTTCCTTCCAACACAAACCATTCTATGATTCTATGATAACTGCTCTGCAGTCCATTAAGTAGAGTTTCCTATGTGAGATGGCTCCCTAGGAGCTATAAAAAGTCTAAAAGGCTTGTATAATCACATGTCATTTGTCCAATGACTCAATAGTTAGGTAAATGTACAGTAATCCTATTACTACAGAATATTTTTGTTACCAAGTGTGTTACCAGACACAGAGTTAACAACTGAAACAATTTTTTTTTGTATGTCTTGAAGATCACCATGTCACACTGATATTTCGATACATATAAATATGTTTCATCTATTCTTTGATATAACCTTTATTCCTTAAGGCAAAACATTTGTATTTAAGGTTAACTAGCACTAGACCATCTTTCAAACTGACTCTTAACAGGGGGACCATGTTTAGGGACTCGGGGCCCATGCAAATTAGATTTCCTTAATGATTTCTGTAATTGTTTCCCTGAGAGGCTTGAATATTCTACAGCCTGTCTATTGCCATAATAGCAATACAACCATAGCTGTATCAGCAGAATCCATGTGTACAGAAACTGCGTGCCAAAAAGATCTTTTTTTCTAATAGTAAATTTGCACGATTTCACCATGTAATATTAATTAAACCAACAAAATATCTGATTTTAACAGCTCAGCCATTTTGTTCCAAAATGTCTGTACTAGCAAAATTATACAGGGTGGTCCAGATCTGAATTTATTATTTAGATTACAGTACAGATATTTTCTATCAAAAACATTATATAAAATATTTAAATATTTAAGCCATGTACAGCTAAATTATGCTATTTTTGCTTTCCCTCATTAGGTCTTTTGGTTGTAGAAACATACACTATGTCCTTAAAAATAGCTTAATTCTTTCCATGACTTGGATTTATTTTATTTAACTTGCCCTGTCTACACTACAGAAGTCTCTGTCTGAGCTGGTATCCCTGGAATCTTTTTGTATGTAATGATGGGAAAAAGCCCTGCACATGATGCAATACCTTTTACTTGGTTTAGATTTCTAAATTAGGTTTGCACTTAAAGAGTACCTATTTCTCTTCATTGACTATGATGGGACACTAACTCAGATAGAGCCAGTTATACTTGTATTTTATCATTTGAAGTACATACCTTGTAACAAACATTATATCCACCTATTCTGTATTCACAATTGTCTTGATATGTGGTCGCACCCTGTGAAAACCAATAAAGTCTTGATCCATGGCAAATGTTTTTAAGCACCATGGGTAATAATAATACAGACATAAGTAGTACTAATACTGAAATGTATAAGTGTGGAAAAATATTCTCTTCTGTAATATATAATGGGATGAGGGATCAAGGAAAAATAAGCCTACATAAATTATGATAACAAGCTGTCTGAAATTCTCATTTAGATGGGTGGATATGGTTTTTATATGTATTTATAGAAATGGATAAATGACATTCTATTAAAAAAAGTGTAAAGCAATTTTCTTGGCTATGGGGCTGAAAAACACTTGTTAGGATTTTCTGTCGAGACTGCTATTTCTGTAGCACTATTTCTGTATTTCTTTAAGAGACTGTTTTCTATATCAACAAGCTTATCTGAAAAGTAGTTTTGAAAACTGTGTCATTGTTTTGTCTTCCAGACTTGACCATCATTTTGACTTTATATTTGGCGAAAAGCGTGAAAATAATTCTATTAAATTGGAGAATTATATCCTTTTAAGCAATACTAGGTAACTATTTCCCTGGATTTCTCATGACTTAAGTGGTTCTGTCAGAGCCCTGTGCTTCTCTGAAGCACAAAATCAAAAAAATTTTTAGCTGACAGTGTTTTCTTTGCCACTATATAAACAATATACACCTATTTTCATTGTTAGTACTTCTTCTATTCATTTCACAGGTACTATAATAACAACAGATTAAAATAAAGGTTATGATTGTATAAAAATATTAATTTGATTCCACAATATTAACAGTCATTTTGCAAAGGCAATACTTTCTATTTATAAGATTTTAATTTTTTTACCCATACAGTCATTAAGATTTACCAGAAAATGTAACCACTATTAATTGAGGTGTTAATCTTACAGGGGTAACTTCCCCTTTGTACGTCTCCTGATTTGTGAAGCCTGAACATTTTTGATCTCTTACCCATGAGTGCTAATAGTACTGTAGGGTATTTTGAAGCATTAGTTGTTACAGCACATTGCAGCAATTACTAAAATTATGTGCTTTTATTTTATTTTTTTTCATCTTTTCTTTTTTTTTTTAAACTGTCTGGACAGATCTCATGGATGTATTCAAACATGCACCAGGGAATGTTTGCAAAGCTTTATGGTGTGCTTTAAGCAGCTACACAATTTTGATTTTGAGAGAGTTTTGCCCTGGAGGAGAAATCCTTCAGAGATAAGAAAAGGGAACACAAGGACTCAGAAAAAAAAGTTTCACAAATGTGGAGAATGATTAGTACAAAGGAAGGAGGAGAGACATCTGTTGATTAAATGATTTTTAGAGATAATTAAGTGCATTCATCCAGAAATAACAAACATTACACATCGTTTGCAGGCACACATGGCTTTCTTGAAAACAAGAGAGAATTAAACAGAGCCTACAAAATAATCAGCAGCTTGGGGCCAGTCAAAACTGTGTCACTGGGATGACCTTCCAGATTTTGTACAAGCCTTTATGAAGTAGTAGTAGCAACCAGGTGCTGAGTGCTAAATTAAAAGAGTCTAAATATAGAGGTAGTGAGCTGAGTATTGTTCAAAGTATTGTTCAACTTTTCATTTCTCAAGTAATCAATTAATATTCACCATTAATACTATGTAGTTCCCTTTATTTCTGTTATTCTCGCCTCAAAACCCCTCACATCTGTTTTTCAAAACAGGTTAGGTATTTTTATAAAGAATTCATCTTGCTGAGAAGCTTCTGATACTTCATCTAATATGATAGATATATGAAGAATAACTCAAGGACAAGATGCACTGCAGATCACTGCAGAGTGATGATGTGAGTTAGGGCTACCATATATCTTAAAAAGCAGAAAATAAAAAGAAAGCTATGTTAGTGTGATTTCTTGCCACCTTCATAATTTGTACTTAGAGTATTTGTGATTATTACTATCTTTGATACCTATTTTTACTGTGACTTCACTTAAATACTCAAAAATGTTTACCTCTTTCTTCAAGGGAAAGGACTTCTGTTCAGAGTGGTCTTCATGAGTTCATGTTTCAGAGTTAGCTCTTAGAAAGGACTTACTTTCAAGTCATCTGACATTGGCAAATATTTGAAATAGTTACTGTTGCAACCAGGTTTCATTATGTAGGAAAGCCATACAAGAAGAATTTTCACCTCTGCTTTTTATTCCAGTCCCTCTGTACACATATTTATGCTTATGTAAGTCTGATTCTTGCTCTGTCTTCTGTTCTTGTAGGCCACACAGAGAGCACCAATAGAACTGGGAGGAGGATGGGGGGGGGGGGGACAAAAAAAACCCAGCAAAACCATTTATACCTATCACCTGTATCTAAGATTTAATCTCTAAACCTATGTATTTTCTGTATGCAGCACTAGTTTGGGATCAGATTCTATGAGCCAGACATTGCTGTGTTTTGACTGGAATATCATCTGTGGATGCGTTTGGCCGAGGTAGACACATGGTGAACATGTTTGACCATAGGTAAGTGGTTACTGTGACAGACTGGAACTTCAAAATAATTGTCTCAAAGCTTGCTTAAGCTTCTGCAAATCAATGGCAGGCCAATAAGAAGCTTGTTTTTATCTATTTAGCACCTTCTGCAGACCATTCTTTTGCTTATCAGTCACCACCCAAGATTGCCCCCACCTGAAAAGGGTGTAGGCCTTGGGTTATCAGAATGGCCAGACCCTGCCTACCCCTGGGGTCACTTGGACTTGTCCCATTAACCCTAAACTTGCTGAGTCACAATGACTGTGCTGAGCCAAGTGCTGCTCAAGTACCAGGGGGCAGGAAGAGCTCATACAGCAACTGTGTCAAACAACAATTAACTGAGCAAAGACTGCTGTCATGCTGATTGGTCAAGCTGTAGAATGACCTGGACTATAACTGGTGCGGTTGGCCCACCACAATTTGGGAGTTGTGACTGAGAGTTCTGCTATCATCAACCATGGATCAATGGGATGCTGCTGAAATTCCAGAGGACCGCTGAGATGTTGTCAGGCCTGTGGTGGTGACTATACTCTCGTTGAGCTCTGTAATGCTGCTTCTCTTTTCTGCCTTTCCTCTACTTCTGCCTTTGCTCTATCGCTTGTCTCGGTGACTATTGCTGGGGAATAACAATAAACCTGCAGTGAATAGCATCTGACCTCGTTTGTGTCTTCATCTCATGCTTGGAAATCATTGTGAACCTCTCCCGGGCCCAATGTATTTGGACCGGATGTAACAGCCACAGTTCCTGCTAGGAGCCTGCTCCAGTATGGCTGTCCGTGGGCTGCAGCTCCCTGCAGAGCACACCCAACTGCCATGGGATTCTCCTTGGACTGCAGTGCAGATATCTGCTTCACCATGGTCCTCCATGGCTGCAGGGGTACAGCCTGCCTCACCATGGTCTTCACCACAGGCTGCAGGGAATCTCTACTCTGGCATCTGAAGTACACCCTCCCCGTCCTTCTTCACTGATCTTGGTGTATGCAGGGCTGTTTCCCTCACATATTCTCACTCATGTCTCCCCACCCCCCCCCCCCCCCCCCCCCCCCCCCCCCCCCCCCCCCCCCCCCCCCCCCCCCCCCCCCCCCCCCCCCCCCCAGCTGCTGCTATGCACATTTTTTACCCTTTCTAAATATATTATCACAGAGGTGTTACCAGCATTGCTGATGGGCTCAAGTTTGGCCAGCAGCAGGTCCCTCTTGGAGCCAGCTGGAACTAGAAAGAATAATTCATTTTTTAAAAATTCCAAAAACTTAGACCTCTGTCTAAGCTCATAAAAAAGATTGAAGCCAAATAAGAGTCTTTCATCTTATATTTTTGTATTCTGTTTCTCCACTATATCTGTTAGCCTGTAGTTTTCACTTTCCTCTTCTCATTTGTAAGATACCTTTATTTCTTTTTAGCACAGGCACAACTCTTCTTCCCTATTTCAGAGGTTAATTTATTTGCTTTTTGACTGAATATAACCAAATATCATATGTAATATTCTATCATACTATAATATGAGACAGATGTGGCCATTTTCCCAATTTTTTTTGTTGACATGTATTGAACATGTCAATGTACATGTCATGTATTAATACATTTTCAACTCAGGCAAATGATTCATATTTACTAAATCAGTAAGTGTGCATGCTTATTACTTCAGTTCCTTCAGTTAATGAAAAACCAGTGTAGGCAAAAACGGGTACACAATTTAAACGCTACCGTAGCAAAATTTAGATACCTGCAAGAAGAGTAATCAAATTGCTTACAGAGGCAGTGAAGATTCATATTGTAATTTCTACATAAAAACTGGTAAGACATGCTAGGCATACACACCATGTTCACCTACCTGAATCAGTTTTTCTCATCACCTTCAGAGGATAAGACTTAATCAAGTAGGGATTTTTCTTTCTAATAGGAAAACAAAACAAAACAAAACTGAAGCTGAAAATGGCATCTGAGCCTACCATGTTTTTTGTAATCTCTCTGCAGATAGTCCATCCCTACATGTGAGCCCTAACTGTTTATAAGATTTTTGCATTCCTCCTAACTCCATTACACTCTCATCTGTGACTGCACAGTGATCTAGCCTTAAAAAATGTAAGATCTCCTCCTACCGAGGATACTCCACAGATTGGTTGTCACAGCAATGTCCTAGGAGATGCAAGTTCAAAGCCTTTCCCTCTGACAGGGTCAAAAAACAAGCTTACAAATTCCTACTTCATGCTTAAGCTACATCACAGCTATCAAATGAGACATGACGTTTATACACAAACTTGACAGTGGCAAATCACATTTATGTTTTGGGGTTTCTCAGTGGACTCAGATCGCGTGTATAAGTCACATCTGAGTTCCAACCTGAAGAGAAGTACCTGTTCCCTCAAATAGGCACTCCTGAGCAGCATGACAAATTAACTGTCATTGGCAAATGAGCATTCAGGCTAAGAAGAAAAGTAATGAATTTCAGGATAAAGCAGTCCTAGAAAGTAGGCAGTCTGAGAAGTTGCGTGGTACGAAGAGAGTTATAGGTGACTAAATTCCAATTAATGGTGATTTTTGTCAATTAAACTCCATGATATGAAAAATCTTGTCCCCTTATTTGCAATTGCAAGATAATCTAAGCACCCCTATTTCTTACTTGATTCATCCTTAACATATACTTGTTTTGGCTTCATTCTTCCTCCATGTCTAATATCTATGTCATAAAATCAAGAGATTAGAAGTGCTTTCTTTTTAAATAGTATTTTTTTCCTGCCTTTCTTTTCTGCACAGAGCTATCCCATGTATTTATGCTTTGTCCAGTTTTACTTAAATATTCCGCTGATACAGCTTTTCACACCACAATTCTAGTCTAATACATCAGATATCAGGCTTGGAAATTTCTGATCTTCACACCAGTTTTGACTGCTTTAGTTTCATTGTATTGTTTTCCTGATATATATACATTTTTCTGTGATCTTTTCCATTTCTATCTTTGCTATGTACATTTTTGAGTGATAGGGGATTGCCATGAAGCTTTTTTGCCACCTCTTAACAATCTGTGAATACTTACATTCTTTTAATCTCTGCTTATCTTAAGTCAAGTCAGCTTAATTCCCTGACCACATTAGTTGCTTCATTCTTTTCAATTCATCAATCAATGTATTTCTGGTAAAGAGGTGGCCAGATGTGAATGCAGACTCGAATCTTATCATATATATTTAAAGCAGTTGTGTGAAATAGGTTTTGAATTAATGAACGAAGACTTCACAAGGAGACAACAGTCAAGCTGACATATTAAGAAGGTTATGTTAGCTCCTGAAAATTTTATGTTTGCCTACAAAATGGGAGGGATACATCTTGAGTTAAGAACAGCAACTTCTGAACAGAAGTAGATAAATTAGACTTGATGTCTTCTACTGCCTGTAATGTACATAAGTTGAGGGAGGACTTCAGCTGTTGCAAAAAAAAATGAAGCCATGGATTTTAAAAGTTAATAATCAAAAAATACAGGAAAGGGAGAAAATCACTAGAATGGCATGAGTACTGCTACAGTATCATTTCAACTTCTAAGCTGCTTGGGGACCTCAAGTCTCATTGAAAATAAAGATGATTCATCAGTTCATGAAAAGGACCTTATTAGATCGCTCTTTTCGTCACCCCCTCATATAATTCAAAAGATTTTAATAACTTAGTTACTGTCCCAGCTTTTAATTCCATAAGAGGGCATCTCACACTTCCAGAAGTTCAATTCCCTTTCAGAAAAGAAAAATAAGGCTTTACATTTGTTTGATTCCTAAAGGAAAATATTTATATTATATGTATATACATACACAAAGAAACCTATTTACAAACTAATAAACTGATTTTTTAAGTATCAGGCTAAAACCAAAAACCTAGTAACTGCTTTTACTATTGGAATCACACACACAGGTGTACATGCAAATATATACAAATATGTAAGCATATATGCCATATATAAATGTATATAAACACATATGCAATATGTATATATTTCAATATATAATATATAAATTATATACAAATAATTTATAAATTCTATGTATATTTAAATAGAGCATAAAAAATAAGTCTTTGTTCCCTTTTAACAGTGTTTTGGTGCAGGGACAGATCTGTGACGAGTCTTTTACTCCATTTAAACCCATAAACCTAAGCATTATTCATTTTAACATAATAAATGCTTTTTCTATAATGGCTATGGAACTGGCACTAAACTATGCTGATGGCTGTACTTTGGTTATATACTTTTCAAAGGTGTGGAGAATAAAATCCACTCCTTATGACCTTTTTTTTGCTATTTAAGCCTACCAATCAGTAATTCCAACTAGTGATAATTAGTATGTTTTTTCTTGTTTATTGTGAGGATTTTATTTTTGTTTTGGCTGAGGCCAGGGATTATTTCCATATCTACCACAGAATAATCCTTACACAATAAGAATTTTGACTTAGCACAGTTATAGGCCAGACTGAGTTCTATAATATGGAAAAGGGAAGATTTGTAGACCGCTGCCAGTCCCAAATTATCAGAGTTCCACTCTTCCAATTACTGGTTATGAAACTAGACTGTTTGACTGACATTTCTATAGAGAAGTAGACGTGTTTTCAAGCATTCAGTAAAAATGGTCACAGTCGCGAAATGTTAGTGATGCTTTTCATTGAAGCAATTGCTTTTTTCAACCAGTTCTAGTGTTCAAATAAAGATAGAGTTCATGGAATACACCTGAAGCCCAAAACAAGCATAAAGAACAGACACATAAGACAAAACAAATTAAACAAAAATGAACATGTTACATCATGCTAGCCATTAACATAATACCTAAAGCATTTGCTGAGAATTTGGAAAATGTATCCTCTTCTACCTGACAGGGATTTGAATGCAGATCTCATTCTTGTAGTAAAAAGTGTAAGATCCTTACTAAACACCTTTTTGAAACTGTAAGTGGGATCTAAATAATGCATAGACTTGTGCTGACTGTATGCACATCAGTGAATGTACCCATCCAGAAGAAAATTTATAAAACTGATACAATAATTTCCTTGTTAATAATACACAATTAAAGTCTGTTGTTTCCACAACTGAAAAAAAAAAATAATCAAAATATAAGTTGCTCCACAAAGAATGAAATAAATTATTAATAAGAATTATATTAATATTTAAGGAGCAAAAGCAGTGGATTGGACAGTAATGTGAAATAACATATGGGAAGATCCAGAAACAGAATGGCAATGTACAAGAGTGACACCAAAGGCAAAGGTGACAGATTGTTAAAGACAGTTCTGGAATGGTTGCCAAAGCCTGGGAATCCCAGCAGAAGAGACTAAACAGAATTGCAGAGAGACAGAACCTGGTAGATAATCAGGAACAGCAGGGGTACAGACTAACCAGAAACTGCAGAAGATGTAAGACATGGGGAGTCCTGTGTCCAGCAGTGGATTGATAATGGCAAATATGCTAAAAATATGTTGTATTTGTATTGCTAATGCAGTGGTATGATGTTGCCATATTTGATTAAGTTGTTTCATACTGAGTCTATCTCACATATTCCAACTTCATGTGGTTGTACACAACACCATGAAGAGACATAATGGAACAGAACTGTTTTTTTCAAATGGATTTGCTATCAGTTTGGATAAAAGACATTTATGTGTAATCTTGCCTTGTGAAATACTGTATGTTAATGTAACAAATAGATTCATTTACTCTAATAAGTCTGTTGCTCAAGTCGCTTTCTTTTTATCTAGATCTTGGCCGTGTACAACTCACACTGAGTCCCCTGGGAGCATTGCCTGAGCGAAAGCGGTAAAAGCAGACTCCTATGGTGACTGAAGTCAGTGGGAAGTTTTCCAATGATTTTAATGGAATTTAGATCAGGCCTTCAAGAGAGAAGACCATTAGGTATTTCATCATTTAGCCTTTATGTACGCAGATGATAGCAGAAACTTCAGCCCAAATGCAGCACTCAGATTCACTCTGTGATTCATGCAGGTATCTCTTGTCATATTATCACAAAAACCCTAACAATTCAGAGAACTTAACTGAGTAATTAAATCTCTATTTTCTTGTGGTTATCCATGACTAGAAACAAAAGCTTGATCATTAGTATCCTACAACCTAGTTAAGTGTCCTTAATAAGCTATTGTGGCTGTGTTGCAAGGAGTTCAGTGACTCCCAACTGGACAGAGTCCTGCAGCATCATCAGATGAGCAAATTAATGTTGTGTTCTTCTAAATATGTATTTGTAGACATTGTTTCAAGGCATATTAATACTTGTTTAACTTTAAGGAGGTGCTTACCTCCCACTAACTTTAATGGGACTCAAATTGAATAATCAGTTTGAAGCAGGTACTTATATACCTCCCTGAATAAAGTCATTAATTAAGTCCCATTTTTAGATTTTCAATTATTTTTTTTTTAGATTACATTACCTTTAAATTCCAATTTCAAATAAAGAAGTAAATAGTCAGTACTTCATTTGGAAAAGGAATTTGGGCAATGATCATTCTAATTTAACCCCACAAAAATATCAAATCCTAGTGAAACATTTTTTTTTTTTTTGCAAAATTGGATTTCAGATTGATCTTTTAGTTCTGAAATGAAAGCTTAAAAACTCACGAAAGGAGGCTATGTAAAGCTTTTTTTTGTTTTGTTGTTGATGCAGATACTTAAAATTATTCCAAGTCAGGACTCTTAGAAAAAACAAAATATCTCACAGAACTGTAACAACAAATGATAGCAAATAACATTTTAGAGCTTATCATGAACAGTTTTAATGGGTCTCTTTAGCTTTAGAAAGTAAAGGATAAAAATGACAATGAAGCACAAGGAACCTAACACATTTCTCAACCCATCTCCTCGCCTCTATAAAAGATAAGAGGAAAACACCCTGCTGATCCAGAGATTTAATTTGAAGTAAGATGCATAAACTTTGATACCTCCTCATGGAGGTTTCTTAACTCTGCCACAGATCTGCTATATTCTGCATACTGTATAAACACAGTTCTGAGGGTAATTCTCACACTAAAATTAGAAAAAAGAATAGCATGCATATTTAATACATCCCTGAAGTGTTTTACTTCAGCAATAAAGCATAGCAGTGAAGTAAAAAAAAGCTTGCAGTTTCTTTCTTGAGCTGTTTGCCTGAACAGGATCACATTGCAGCATTTGTTTTATTATGTAGAAGTGGATTCATTTGAATAGAAATGTATTTTTCCACACCCTTTTCTATTTATAAATGAGGGAAAAAAATGCAGACAACTCAGAGAGGCTCGTAGACAGAGCTGATCTTTGGCAATTTGGATTCAGAAACAGTAATGCTGTGGAAAAGCAATTCTACAATTTAAAGTATAGCATATATTTTAAACAAGCCTTCATTTTTCAAAGCAGAAGTGAAAATAGGTAGGTGGTTACCTTACTGGTTACTGTAATATTTCAGTCAATGTGATTTGATGTAAAGTTGAAAGCATATAGACTCATACATCATTTATTAATCATTTTTTTCTGGACTCGTTAGCAAACTTTCGATGAAGAAAGTACTCATCATATCATGAGACCACAGAATCACAGAATCTTCAGAGTTGGAAGGGACCTCTAGAGATCATCTAGTCCAACTCCCCTGCTGAAGCAGGATTGCCTAGAGCACATTACTCAGGACTGCATCCAGGCAGGTCTCGAAAGTCTCCAGAGGAGACTCCACAACCTCCCTCGGCAGCCTGTTCCAGTGCTCTGTCACCCTCACCATAAAGAAGTTTTTCTGTGTATTTGAACGGAACTTCCTATGTTCCAACCTGCGCCCATTGCCCCTCCTCCTGTCATTGGGAACCATTGAGAAGAGTCTGGCTCCATCCTCCTTCAACCCACCCTTTAGATACTTGTATGCCATAAGGTCTCCCCTCAGCCTTCTCTGCTCCAGGCTAAAGAGTCCCAGCTCTCTCAGCCTTTCCTCATAAGGGAGATGCTCCAGTCCCTCAATCATCTTAGTTCCCTTCGCTGGACTCGCTCCAGCAGTTCCCTGTCCCTCTTGAACTGGGGAGCCCAAAACTGGACACAGTATTCCAGTTGTGGCCTCACCAGTGCCGAGTAGAGGGGGAGAATGACCTCCCTCGACCTACTGGCCACACTCTTTCCTATGCAGCCCAGGATTCCATTGGCCTTTTTGGTGACAAGGGCACATTGCTGGCTCATGGATAATTTACTGTCTACCAAGACCCCCAGATCCTCCTCCTCAGAACTACTTCCCAGCAGGTCCACCCCTAACCTATACTGGTGCCTGACATTCTTCCTCCCCAGGAGCAGGACCTTGCACTTGCTTTTGTTGAACCTCATTAGGTCCTTCTCTGCCCAGCTCTCCAGCAGCGCGGCCCTCTGGAGTGTCAGCCACCCCTCCCAGTCTGGTATCATCAGCGAACTTGCTGAGGATACACTCTGTCCCCTCATCCAGGTCATTAATGAATATATTGAACAAAACTGGACCGAGTATTGACCCCTGGGGGACACCACAACAAAAGGAAACTGAAAGACAGTTGTGAATACTGTGCTCTGAATGACGGTTCAGGATCTAGGTGCAACTGTTTAATTTGTTTGTACTTTTTAAAAATTATATTCTGAAACATGATAGACAAGTAAAAATGTACTATTTTGTCCTTTCCTATGCATTTTGTGTTTTAGCAGACTGCAAAGGATAGAACTACACAAAAGTAACGAAAAAAAATGCTGTAAATATTTTAAGGCTCAAACTTCGTTTTGATTTACACCACTTTAAGAATCTAGAATCACCGTAGACAACAGATTTATACCAAAAGAAAGTTAGTGTGAATCAGAACAAGACTGAGACAGTAATTTAAATGCAGTTCTTCAAGCATCACATGCAGTAAAATCTGCTGATTTACCATGCCATGTTTGTCTTCCATTGCAGTGGTAGAAGTTTTTCCTGTGCCATTTATGCTTTGTTCAGGTTGTGTGATACTGAAATAGGAGCACACCAAAAATAAGCATGGGAGAGGCTTTGATGTAGCTCATAGTTCCTAAGTTAGACATGAAAGTTCATGGGTATCTTGAGCTTTGTCAGTTTATTAATAGCCTAGATTCAACTACAGGCAACAATAAGTGTAGTCAAGGATTGTGGTCATGAATGAGGGCAATTTTGCGTCTGCATTAATCTGAAAGAAAAATAAGCTCCAATTAAGTCAACTACATGAGTTCAGCAAAAGGCTGAATCTTTGTTGGCTATCAAGTCAGTATGTTTTTTTTCTGCTGTGGATTTAAACTCTGATAACATATAATGCTTGAGGGTGTTTTGGTTTTGCTTTGGTTGTTTCTTTTTTTGTTTTGTTTTGGTTTTTTTTCCTGTTTTTTTCCTCTGGAGAATTCTGGCAGCTATTTGCCCACTTGAAGTGCAAACTCCTCAGACCAAACCTAAAATTATAACCTGACCCAGAGAAAGGAGTAGCAGCTTCATGAAATATGAGACCTGTTTTCAGCTCCATGTAAAAAGTGTTTTGAGGCTGTTAACTGTCAATATTCTCTCTGGGCGTTCTCCAGACTTAGATAATGGAAGGTTTTAATTTTTCTGTAGTGGAAAAAAAAAAAAAAAAAAAAAATCATTCAATTAATACTGTTTCAAAATCCTAGGGTATCAAATTAATAACTTTGGTTTTGGTGGACTCAAATCAGGCTTTCCTTTCTGTTGTGTTTTCTTATGTCCACCATGCCTACCTTTTACCCTCTGTTAACCTCAATATGGTTGTTTCATTTACTCTAAAGACCCCACCTATGAAGCACAACTGTATTTCTTTACATAGGAATCTATTTGGTTGAGAATAATTTAAGTTTTAAATGATACTCTTGCTTACTGAAAAGTATTCATAGCACTGAGAAGAGATAAAATGCTTGCAAAATTATGCAAACATTTCACAGTGTAAACACCTCAATTCTTGTTTTGAATTGTGCTTTCAGATTGTTACTAAATAAAAAAAAAAAAAATATAGATCAGTGACAAATATTTGTAAAAAGACTAAAAGCAAATAAATTTTTTATCTTAATAATCACTAGATGCAAACAGATACCTATAAATAGAATGCAGACACATTTCAAGGAACCTGACCAACATCAAAATTCTAGTTAGACCCTTAACATTAGTTTAACATATGTTTGATAGAAAAGTAAGCAAATTGTAATGAACCAAAACAGCACTTGTATATAGGAATTGTCAGTTTTATTGGGTATGAAGTGGTTAGGATTGGCAAAAATACTTACTCGATTCCATGTGCTACATTATTTAAACTCAATATTTAATTCCAGTATAAACAAGATTTTGAACAAAGGACGGACTTAAAACAATAAGCTGTTTAAAAAAAAAAAAAAAAAGTATGTATGTAGTAATGTGTAAGCCCTGTTATTTTTCATTCTATTGCCCTGGACAGTCAAGATTCTGGATCACAGTAACATATGTTAGTTTATAAATATGCTAGATGCAGGCAATGCCTTCTGATCTTCCACCAAATCAAGGGTTCCCTGCTGAAGGGACAATAGCCACAGTGCCAAGTTACAACTGTGAAGGAAGTGACAGCATCACACAGCAGTACTTCTGGCCCTAGCAGAGGTCAGCAAGCACAATCAACACTGGGGAAGGAAGTTCAGCTTCATTCGCTTCTTGCAGTTTAAGCAAATGAATGCTCAAGAAGCATGCTACAGTAAGTTCTGTAACCAGTTCACCCCTTACCGTATGGATTATAAGCTTTTCTCTTCTCTTTACAGGAAAAATATATAATAACATTTGGACACCTTTTGACATTGAACATGTGCTAACATTTATTCAAAGTAATTTGTCTTAAAGAATAATGCTGAAGGAAAAAAAGTGAGTAATTTTGAAATGGCAGTTGTACTTTGTGTATCCAGCACTACAACAAAATAGGCCATGACTATGTATTTTTATTAGGTGAATTTAGTTTTCTGGCTTTCTTTTTGCAACTAAGCTCATATTTTGCCTTTTATAACCAAATAAATTCTTCCTCCATCAGAACAAGACAGCTACGTTTGCAAAATAATTAAGTAATATCATTAAATGGTGATTTTTAAAAAAGTGATCAGGAGAAAGCAGAGACAGACTAAGCATTGTTGCATTCTTTATCTTTTTTTTTTTTCTATTATAGATTTTTAAGCTACATACATGATTTGTCTGGCTTCAGTTCAAATTAATTTTCTTTTCCAGAAATCTTGCCCAACTACACAAGCCAATGTGAAGATAGCTAGTATCCTCTTATTGATTTTGTTGCTATCACTGGAAGCTGCTATGTCTTTTCATTTAGCTTTCAGACCATGTAGCCTTTTCTTCTTTATAGCTTCTTCTTTTTAACATCAGCTCTCTAGTAAAAATAAAAAAAAAAACATCCCCCTCATCCCCCCCATATTTATGATTTTTACAATACTTTTCTTGTACATTTCTTTTTACAATACTTTTCTTGAGTGTTTAAATGTTAGGTCAGTGTCAGGTTTTTAGGGATAATGAGTCTAAGTGTTAAATTCTCAAAATCCTATTTATGTTAATCAAATCACAGTCTGCTAATAACATACCTAGGCAGTGAGGAAGTTGGAAACAGAATCTGGTTCCTCCCCTTTTTGACCCCTGTGAGCTAACAGTAAAGCTCAATTTTCCTTCCTCTCTACTATCTATCAGCTAAATAGTTTTTACTACTTTATTCTTGTAGTATCCAGGGGCCCCAATGAAGATACAAGTAATACTTTTCCTGATCCCTGTCTTTCTGAACAGTGCTAACTGAACGTTTTGTTTGAGAGACTCGTTGACTCTCTTTTTATTAAGTAATGACAATGATTATTTTAACTCTGGTTTTTATGCTAGTCCAAGATGAAAACAGAAAAGTAGGTCCCCACTTCTCCCTTCTTTGCCTTCACCAGTCAACCAAAATGAAGATCCTATTCTTCCTACTGTTATTATTTATGTTTTGCTCAGTTTGATGTTCATTCAGCTGACACTAGTTCAGATTCTTACATATATTGTCATTGATGCAGTAAGGTCTAAGAGGATAAAGATATGTGTCTGGGAATGCTCAGGAATATGTATGTCAATTAAAATTACAGTACCATGAGTTTTTCAGTGACCCTGACCTACATGTGAAAAAGACAAAACAGAAAGTATTCTTACAGGACCATACAAATGAAAGCTCTACAGGATGAAGGATATAAAATGACAGCATTGTCTGAGACCTGCTTTTCCTCATGAAGGTAAGAAGAGGAAAGTTGCCAGTTTACTGGTGAGAAACAGTTCTAAAGTAAGATTAATCTTATCTTAATAGAGATGTCTAAACAAGACTGGATTACTAGCTCTATGAAAGTATTTATTTCTCTTCCTTGACAACAAAGTATGATTGAGTCATTAGTTCAGATCATAGAATCGTTTAGGTTGGAAAAGACCTTCAAGTTCGTCAAGTCCAACCATTAACCTAGCACTACCCAGTCCACCATTAATTCATGTCCCTAAGCACCGCATCCACACATCTTTTAAATACCTCCAGGGATGGTGACTCAACCGCTTCCCTGGACAGCCTGTTCCAATGCTTGATAACCCTTTCTGTGAGGAAATTTTTCATAATATCCTTCCTAAACCTCCCCTGGCACAATTTTAGGCCATTTCCTCTTGTCCTATTGCTTGTCACTTGGGAGAAGAGACTGACCCCCACCTCTCTACAACCTCCTTTCAGGTAGTTGTAGAAAGCAATAAGGTCTCCTCTCAGCCTCCTTTTCTCCAGGCTAAACAATCCCAGCTCCCTCAGCCATTCCTTATAAGACTTATTCTCCAGACCTCTCACCAGCCTCATTTCCCTTCTTTGGACACACTCCAGCACCTCAATTTCTCTCTTTTAATGTGGGGCCCAAAACTGAACATGGTACCCAAGGTGCGGCCTCACCAATGCTGAGTACAGAAGGACAATCACTTCCCTAGTTCTGCTGGCCACACTATTTCTGATACAAGCCAGGACGCTATTGACCTTGGCCACCTGGCACACTGCCAGCTCATATTCAGCCAGCTGTCTACCAATGCCCCCAGGTCCAATTTCCACTAGGCAGCTCTCCAGCCACTCTTCCCCAAGCCTGTATTGCTGCATGGGGTTGTTGTGATCCAAGTGCAGGACCTGACATTTGGCCTTGTTGAACCTCATACAGCTGGCTGTGGCCCATCAATCCAGCCTGTCCAGATCCCTCTGTAGAGCCTTCCTACCCACAAGTAGATCAACACTCCTGCACAGCTCAGTGTCATCTGCAAACTTACTGAGGGTGCACTTGATCCCCTCGTCCAGACCATTGATAAAGATATTAAACAAAACTGGCCCCAAAACTGAGCCCTGGGGAACACCACTTGTGACCAGCCTCCAACTGGATTTATCTCCATTCACCACAACACTTTTGGTCTGGCCATCCAGACAGTTTTTTACCTATTGAAGAGTACGCCTGTCCAAGCCATGTGTAGCAAATTGCTCCAGGAGGATGCTGTAGGAAACAGTGTCAAAGGCTTTACTAAAGCCTAGGTAGACAACATCCACAGCCTTTCCCTCATCCACCAACCGGGACAGAAGATCAGGTTTGTCAAGCAGGACCTGCCTTTCATAAACCCATGCTGACTGTGCCTGATCACCTGTTTGTCCTGTACATGCTACATGATGGCTCCATAACCTTCCCCAGCACCGAGGTCAGACTGACAGGCCTGTAGCTCCCCAAATACTCCTTATGGCCCTTTTTGTAGGTGGGTGTCTCATTTGCTAACTTCCAGTCAACTGGGACCTCCCGGGTTAGCCAGGACTGCTGACAAACGATGGAAAGTAGCTTGGTGAGCACTTCCACCAGCTGCCTCAGTACCCTTGGGTGGATCTCATCCAGCCCCATAGACTTGTGTGTGCCTAAGTGGTGTAGTAGGTTACTAACCATTTCCCCTTGGATTATGGGAGCTTCACTCTGCTCCTCGTCCCTGTCTTCCAGCTCAGGGGACTAGGTACCTTGAGAACAACTAGTCTTACTGAGGCAAAGACTGAGGCAAAGAATGCATTAAGTACCTCAGACTTTTCCTCATGTTTTGTCACTATATTTCACCCCACTGCTTATAGAGTATTTTGTCTGCCTCATCATCCTGGTTGGGTGGTCTATAACAGATTGCCACCATGATATCAGCCTTGTTGGCTTTCCCCTTATTCTTACCCATAAACACTCAACCCTATCATCACCATCATTAAGCTCTGGACAACCAAAACACTCCCTAATATACAGGACTATGCCACCACCTCTCCTTCCTTGCCTAGCCCTTCTGAAGAGTTTATAGCCATACATTTCAGCATTCCAGTTATGCAAGTCATTACACTGTGTTTCTGTGATGACACCTATATCATAGTTTTTCTGCTGCAGAATGGCTTCCACCTCCTCCTGTTTGTTGCCCATGATGCATGCATTGGTGTAGGTGCACTTCACTTGGGCTATTGATCTCGCCACCTTTTTGGAGGAGAAGCCTAATTCCTACGTGACCATTCTGAGTTGCTTCCATAGTTTCTAACAAATCAATAACCCTTGCATCTTTTGCTGCCGCATGGATCTGCCTCTCCTACCTCCACTGAGACAGCAGACTGAAGGACCTCGCTAACACACTGTTCCTTAAACATTGGCGTGCCGCCCCCAGGCTTATATGTAGTGACCCTGGTTTTATTCCTTTCTCCCTTCAAATCTAGTTTAGTGATCTTTCAATGAGCGCTGCTAACTCCTGTGCAAAGATCTGTTTCCTCCTTTGACACAAGTGTACCCTGTCTGTTGCCAGCAGGCCTGGTGATGTGTAAACCTACCCATGATCAAAAAACTGAAAATTCTGCCAGTGACACCAGGCTTGGAGCCAGGTATCGATCTGCTGGCTCTTCCTGTTTCTTCATTCATCATTCCCTGCAATGGGAAAGAAAGAGAACGCTATTTGTGCTCCTGATCCTTTAACTAGTTGTCCCAAGGCCCTGAATTCTCTCTTGATTGCCCTTGGACTTCTTGTTGCAGCTTCATTGCTGCCTACCTGAAAAATCAATAATGGATAATAATCTGAGGGCCATACCGGGGTAGGCAGCTTTCTCTTCACATCTTTAACCTGGGCCCTGGGGAGGCAGCAGGCTTCCCTAAGAAGTTGGTCCGGTCTGCATATTGGGCCTTCTGTTGCCTTCAGAAGGGAATCTCCTATGATAATGACCCGTCTTTTTTTCTTTATGAGAGCAGTTTTGACGCAGGGCGTAAGCTGACTTAACCTCAGTGACACCTCTAAGCTAGATGAACCATTGTCCTTGTTATTGTTCAGTTCCACTTGCAGAGACTTGTACTTATTATGCAAAGGCATCTGGGAAGGTGGGGTAGTCACAGAGGAGACTTGCCTACTGCACCAGGCAGGAACTTATCGCCATTGGCCTCTATCCCTTAAGTCACTGTGTTCAGCCAGGCAGAGAGAGGATAAGGAATCCTCCATATCATGTGTCCTGTCTGCCTGTTGGGCCTATCCCAGGGAAGGTAGGGGACAATTCCAATAGTCTCTCTTGCACTCCCTGATACTCCTCAAACTACTCACCTTCTCCCATAGCTCTGTCACTAAACAGAGGAGTTCCTCTACCTGGGTGAGATTTGGGTGTTTATGCTATAGAAATACAAAGAGATTAAATTAATTCTACATCAAAGCATTCTTCTCATTCCAAGTGTTCGTTTATGGATGGTTTTTGTCTCTATTTCCTTAAAAATGTTCCAGCATATATGTTATAAGGCATAAATGGGATTGCACTTACTAATTATTAACTAATCAACTTATTGAATTTATCCTTTGATCAGCCACATTTCTTCTGGTTAATACCTTCATCCTCTGTGCACTATTTGTTTTTAATTGTTTTTCTAAAACTTGCTAGTAAGAGTCTAGATAAACATATGCTTATTGTTAAACGCTACCTTTTCTTTTCTGCTACTTCTAGCATCAATTCTCAAGAAACCCGGGCATCAATATTATTTTTTTTTCCTCACAGCTAGATCATTAAGGGCTTAATTCAGTTGCCTAGACACAGAAGAAAACTACTGTTTTTTTTTAAATACTCTCGGTTACCTGAGATATCTCCACAGGGAAGAAAAGTGTAGCGTGGCATCTACAGGAGAAACACACTCTCTGGAAAGACACTGGAAGTCAAGGTAGACTGTGTAGGGTAACTAACATGACATTAGTTGCTGATCTCACGAACTGAACTCTGTCTGTTAGCTCATTGGTTCTATGGCTATGTGAATTCTGGTCTGCATTCTTTTCAGGTACACTTGTTAGATAGGAAGTGCTGGATTTATTCTTACTTTTCTTCCTAAAAAAAAAAGAAAAAAATACAAACTTAAATACAGAATACTACTTGACCTTCTCCACAAATCTGGTTTCTGTAAAGTTGTGTAATATATCTGCTATAGGAGATAAAATTCCATTTTTAACTACGAAAGCGTAATGGGGGTATCTATACCTCTACATATTAAATTAAAAGCTGATGTTATGATCAATAATCAGCTCAGTTCACTGCTGACATATTTCTGTCCATTGCCATTTGAGTTGTAAGAATACTTTGGCTAACATCTGTCTGACATTTCAGAGTGGTACTGGGTTCCTATGTGTCCTGTGTCATATGTGCAGATACGTGCAGCCTTCTTGGTTATCTCTGGAAGTCTCAAATTAGTGCTAAACATCTATGTTTAGGTAACTGAATCGAGCCCCAAGCTGAATCTCTTTCTAGGCTCCATTGGCAATAATGGAAACTTTGACACTTAGTCTACATACCATAGACACACAGAAACCTAAATGTGTGTGTTTGGAGCTCAGGCCCAGTTTTTATTTCATTCTTATTTTCATTGCCAGGGTTTGTACCAGATACTAGAATACTTTTACACATCCAGGCTAACATGCTATCACCTACAGGTGGAGATAGAAAAACACTGAAGATGAGAGAGACCATCAAAAAAACAAGCATCAAAAATGTAGGTTTACAGTTGCCATTCTTGACCAAGTTATTTTCAGGATCACTGCAATATAGAACAGCCAACAGTGCTCTTAACCTAATAATGGAAACTACGGTGCTGCTTCACTTTGTTCTTAATTTAAACAGCATTTTCTTGTTTGATTTTGAGTTTTTCTACTCTTTAAACATGAGCAAACCTAAAGCACACCAAAAAAATATGTGCCCAAGGGAAAACCAGACAAAGCCCAGGTCCACTCAAGCACTATTGTCCTATTTGTCACTACTTCGTCAGGAGGTGCAAGGTCCCACAGCAGCTAGGGCAGGGTGGAGGAGCCCTTCATTATGGAGGGTCCAGTCTGAACTCAGGGGCATGGCACTGTAAGTAGTTTTACTATAATTAAAGTATCTGCTTAACTTACACCAAACCAAGATATCATTTTACCTCATTTCAAGTATGTTTCATGATTCATATGATTATTTCCCCAACCAGTAATTTTTTTTTTTTTTTTTTTTTTTTTTTTTTTTTTTTGTTTAAGCACCACTCTTCTGCTAGATCACCTTGGGCCTTAGATCAGTATTGAAAACCTGCACAAATGTTGAGGTGAACAAGTCACTTTCCTCACTGTACCTCCATCTCTCTATCCAAAAATTGGGAAGTATGAAATCAACCTCCCCTGCACAGAGATCTAAGACTGATTGATAAAAGCACTATGAAAGAAGTAGCTATTATTACCATTATTAGAAAAGGGTGAGAAGAGTCTTCTTCCTTTTGGATGGCCAGCAATGGTTTGTAGGTGCCCCTGTGGTGTTTTTCATAATTGCTTAATAGTGGGTGAGGTTTTCAAACATACTCAGCTCATATCTAAGTACGATTTCAACAAAGTCAATGGGAGAACTCCCACTGACTGCTATTGCTGTTCTTTAATACTTACTGCTGAAGTTGGAAGAATAAAAGTTGAATCGTAAAGGACCAGAAAAAGATCTCTGGCCTTTATATGCAATTAGTATACAAAATTACACTTTTTTTTTTTTTTAATAAAAATTAAATGAATAAATTCAGCACTTAAAAACAAAACAAAAAATTTTAGTATTTTAAATAATCAGAACAGTAAATATAGACAAATATGTAAAAATATAGTACATCTGGAAATAAGGATGTAAAACTAAAACTTAATGATTCAGTTATTGACCACATTGAAGCAGATACAGTGACTTACAGAGCTATTTCAGTGAACCCTAAATTTTCAGACTCAACATATATCATTGCAGTGCTTCTGGACACTGGATCTACTTTATGAGCTTCCTGGAGAGAAGTATGCATTTAGATTCATAGGAAAAAAAAAAAAAAACATATTTGTTGCTTTGGGGTTTTTATTGCCTTTTTATCCAATTAACTTAAATAGCTTGCGATTGTACCACCATACATACACATGTACTTGTTATACACAACTAGATGAGCCCAGATGTTTTGGAACTTGTAGAAAAATGACAAAAACCCAACAGAAATACGAGATAGATAAGAGAACATATAGTAATGAGAATTAAATGCTCCGAGTTCCAGCAGAGGCAAAACTGTGGTTTACTTATACATAGACATTTCTAAAAAGGACAAAATAATGTGATAATAAGCAAATAACCCAACAAAATAATTTGGATGACAATGCAGAGGTCTCTGAGTACAAAAATGCCTGCCATGTAGTATTCTAGGGGAAAAAAAAAAAAAAAAAAGTAGAAATAGCATCAGAAATTGTGCCTGAGAATATAACACTTTTCTATTTTTACCATATTTACCACCTTCCCCCACAAAGATGAGCGGTATCCTCATCATCATTTGTGATGTTCCTGTTTAGAAGAAGCAGTATTAGGCATATTAATGTATTTGATTCTCCTTTAATTTATGGTTCTCTCCCCACTTTAATGAGATCTGCTCTACAGCCCATAAAATAATTGTTATGGTAAACTGACTTTTTAAAATTAGCTACACACCAGTTGGTCCAGAAACCTATTCCTCTGGACTATTCATGCACAAAATACCTTTGTGTGAAGCTCTTTCCAAATGTGTAATGACTGGAGTAAGTCCAGAAGTTTGCCTGCAGAGTCTCTCTGCATGATTGCCATTGCAAGCAGTCTTACAGTTTCTTTTCCCAACAAAGTTATGGTCAGGGTTACTGCAATGTAGAAATGCTGATGCTGAAATTCAATGAAGAATTTCATAGTTCTTCATATGAAATTAAATCAGTTTCCTATTAAAAAAAAAAGAGCTGTTCTACACTGCTAGGTCACAACTTTCTGTTACAGAATTTTTTCAAGAAATCTCAGAAGGGGGGAAAATTATCAGATTTCCTGATTCACTCTATGGTCTCATTAGGTTACTACAGTGTGATACAGCACTGCTGTTTGCCCCCCAGACCACGTGTCCCACTGAGACAGCTATTCTATCCCAATGACTTCCTGCTGCGAGTGTCAGTTTAGGTCACAAACACTGTTTACCAAAAACATTTTCTAATCAGCCCTAGGAAAAGATATTTTCTATTCCCAGGAAACAGCACATAGGTAAAAAAATCCCCCAAACCTAAGGCAACTGATCTATGTTATATTTTAGGGGATATATACAATAGAGATAATGAAGTTTAACGATCAAGGCATGTCGATAGGCAAACTTCATCAGATATAGATACCGTATAAAACCGTGTGTATGCAGTTATGTTGCACTCGTCGAAATACGAATGTTTCTCAGAAGTGGAGTGAAAGTGGAATGAAGTGGAACAAAAGCATAATGGAGAGCTGGTTTTATATCTCAGCGAAAGAGACAAAAATCTCTTTCCACTGCAGCTAACAGTTCTCTTGCTCTTCAGCTCTTACAATAACTTCTGTAGAAGATGGTGGCTGCAGACAGGTAGGGAGCTGATGTGGTTGAGGCATCAGTAGCCCTACTAAATGACTGAGGATTTTGACTTTACTGCCAGACAGCCCTACTTTTCTTTCCTTTCTCAGGAGAGGAATTTTTAGGTAGGAGTTGTGTTTGAAGATGGTACAGGGAGTTGGAGTAGGCTGCTAATGCTTCCTGAGCCTTGGCATTTGTAGGGTTCTTAGCAGAACAGAAATTAGCATGCTTAGCATTTTTTCCTTTGTTCCTTTTTTTTTTTTTGTAATAAAGATCAAACTATATGTTTGAATTGAACAAGTCTTAATCCTTGTTATAACCCACTCAGTAAGGAATCAAACCTAATACCTATATACTACATGTGTACACTAATTTGTACAGCTCAGAGCCTGGCTCATAGGTCTGTTTCAACATTTTATGACACAACTGTAGGATGTAAAACGGATACAGTGTTTCTGTATCTGGAAGCAAGGTCTGAGTCCCACCCAAGAAAGTGCATTAAATGTTAGACTATAGAGTTGTAGATCATTTCACGCTTGGGCATCTCATATTGGTCTATATGTATATAGAAGATGAACAGGAGAAGAGAGAAAAGCATCCAATCTGTTAAACAAGGCACTCTTCCGGCCTCCATCTCTTTCAGCAATATAAGACTAAACACAGGCTTTAGTTTTAACTCAATTCCTGCTGAAGAGTTAAAAACAGAAGAGAGGGTGAAATGTGTTCCTCAGAGAGAACCCTTAATTATGCACCTTCATAATTCAGGAGTGATTGGATCATCTGGACTGCTTTAGGGGGGTGTGTTCCAGGGATGTACCAGCTGGAAGAACTGGCCCAGGAAAATCCTGTAAGTTCTTGAAACAGTCAGTGGAGGTAAGGGTAAGGATCAAAATTTCCTCACCATTGTAGCAACATGACCTACAGGGAAGTCACCAACAACGCTGGAAAAGTAGAGTTTCTCAACACTTTCTTCGCCTCTGTCTTTGTTATCACTGTTGGGCCTCAGGCCTTGGGAATAGCAATCCAGGTTCATGCATATAGAGACCCACTGTCAGTGAAGGAAGAGTTGGTATGTGAACTATTACAGGACCCTGTCCCCTACAAATCAATGGGCCCTGACAATATCCACCTGAGGGTGTTAAGAGAACTGGCTGAAGTCGTTGTGAGGCCTCTCCCCATAATCTCTGAGAAGTCATGGAGATAGGGGGTTGTCCCAGAAGACTAATGGAAGAAGGCTAATGTCACCCCAATCTACATGGTGGGCTTAAAGGAGGATCCAGGAAATTATGGGCCCATCAGTCTTACTTCAGTCCCTGGGAAGGTTATGGAACGAATCATCCTGGGGGCTACCACAAGTCAAATGAAGCATATGACTGGGAAAAGCCAGCATTGATTCAATGAGGTCAAATTGTTCTTGACAAACCTGATCGCCTTGTACAACAAAGTAACCTGCTTGGCTGATGTGGCGCGCACAGTGGACATTGTCTTCCTGGATTTCTCCAAGGCTTTCAACATGGTTCCCCACAGCCTCCTCCTAGAGAAACTGAGATGTTATGGTGTAGACAAGTGGTCTGTGTGGTGGGTGAGGAACTGGCTGACAGGCTGCACCCAGAGGGTGGTGGTAAATAGCTCCTTTTCAAACTGGCAACCTGTCACAAGTGCAGTCCTCCAGGGATCAATATGGGGAACAATGCTGTTTAATATCTTCATAAGTGATCTGGATGATGGGATCAAATGTACCCTGATGAAGTTTGCTGATGATACCAAACTGAGTGGGGAAGTGGACACTTCAGAAGGGAGAGCCACCCTGCAGGAAGACTCAGATTAGTTGGAAGAGTGGACCAATAAGAACCTCATGAAGTTTAAAAAGGACAAGTGTAAGGTCTTGCACCTGGGAAAACATAATCTGGGAGTGCAGCGCAGGCTGGGATCTACCTGGCTGGGGAGTAGCTCTGTAGAAAGGGACATGGGGGTCCTGGCAAACAACAAGCTCAGTAAGAGTGAACAGTGTGTTGCAGCAGCAAAGAAAGCCAATAGGATGCTGGCTTGCATCAGTTCTGGTTCTGGTTCAGTTCTGGTCCCAGCTGTACAAAAAAGATGTGGGCAGACTGGAGAGGGTCCAGAGAAGGGCCACAAAGATGATCAAAGGACTGGGAAGCCTGCTTTATGAGGAAAGGCTGACAAAACGGGGCTTGTTCAGCCTTGAGGAAAGAAGGCTTAAGGGAGACCTTACCACCCTTATTTCAAGGGAACCTCCCAAGAACATGGAAACTCCCTTTTTACAAGGAGTCACATGGAAAAGACAAGGGCTAGTGGGTACAAGTTACTGCTGGGGACATTCCAATTGGACATAAGGGGAATATTTTTCACAGTGAGAATAAGCAGTTATTGGAATAACCTCCCCAGGGAAGTGCTGGATTCCCCATCATTGGGCACTTTTAAGATTCAGCTGGACAGGGTACTGGGCTATCTTGTCTAGACTGTGCTTTTGCCAAGAAAGGTTGCACCAGATGATCCTTGAGGCCCCTTCTAACCTGGTATTCTATGATTCTATTTTTCTATGAAATAAAATGTTTCATGCCTTTCTTGAATCTGTGAACAGTTTATTTCAGCAACAGCATTTCCTAAATTGCACCCTTTTTACATTAAAATCTATAGTCATTATGCACTTCCTATCAGTCAGAGCAAGTAATAATCACCCTAATAAAAACTTGCCTCTTATTTGTATAAGTAATGAATCTTCCCTGTGATTTTTCTCTCAAAAATTATAAAAAATAATGGATTTACATTGTAGAAAAATAAACTGGTGTTTGGCTTTCCAGTTATGCAATTTTTATTTATGTGAATCGGCTTCTCTCCAAAAGAGCAGAAGGTTAAAATCAGAGCAACAGGCTTTTCAGAGGTCAAAGTGTTAAAAAATTTATCCATTACTGAAAAAAAAAACCCAAACAAACAAAAAAAAAACCAAACCCAAGAAAATAACCCAAACACTTGTAAAAAACCTAACATGGCAAAAGCAACTCAAGTCATTTGGAAATTCTCTCCCAGTAAGATGAAGATCTACAAACTACCACAACAAAAACCCCAGAGAAACCTTAAGTTACTGGTAAATATTCATTAAACAAGGAAAAAAAATCCCCAAACATTAGAAGATTATCTGAATTGTCAATAAACATAAACATGCAGCACTCTTACCAAACAAGACACAAATCACATCAGCAAATCTCTAGAAACACCAAGCAGTGAAAGTAATCTATCATCATACTTTTTAAAACTGCCTTAGAAATTAAACTCAAATGAATCAGGATTTTTATCATCTTCAGGCAATGAAAGAATTGGCAAAAAGTGACTCAATGAGACATTTGAAATTTTTCTCATTTGAATTGTCTGAGCCTTGGAAGTTCTTTAAATGTATGGAGTATCTGCCTTCTCTGAAAATCTTAATATTAAAATGTGATGATGGGGAAAAAAGCCCATCTTCAATCCACTCAAAAAGTCTGTTGAGATATGTAAAATACATTAAATATTCAAGTGCAAGTAAACACAATTTCAACTCATTTAAACTGTAGGTGTTCCTTCCCTCTCTGAGGCAAGGAACCTCTCATCACTTACTGTAAAACTGGCTGATCCATCAAGTCTATTGCACAGTCATTCAGCAAAAGTTTAGTTCCAGATGTGCTGTCTTTTTTCCATAGGTCTGTCACAGGGGATATAGGAAGAAGGCTTAGGGAAAAAGGATTAGGCTTCAATGTTGTCCTTCCTCATGAAACAACTCTTTCATTTTCCAGGGGCGCAATTTATCTTGGTTTCTGGATAAACTATTAAACTTGATATCTGAAGTTTATATCATTTGAAAAATATGCACAATCCATCTATATTTAGTTTACTGTAATATTAACAAGCTAATTAGCAACAAATTAATAAGAATTTGTGACATAGCTGAGTTACAGTACTACAGTTACTGTGACTCTTGAATAGCTATGCTGTATTTTAACTGTGAATACTTAATCCTTGCTCTAAAACAAAAGCTTAGAAAACGACACTTAAAGAATTTTGGAGAGCAGAGGCAATCGTAATACCCCAAAGCAGTATCAGTGAGACTTCTTCTTATGTCTACACTGACATGCCATTAAGTGATTAAGCTCTGTCTTTTTCTTGGCACAGATCAAGCAAAAGAAGTGTATTTGTTAAACCTACATAGATGACCTGTGATATTCTGCAGCTAACGGTGCAGTTCCCCTGCAGCATGTTTGATTTGCGCTGTAAATTTCTGGCACATCCTCTGAGGATATTTTGAAAGCAGAAACAAACAAGTATATAGAGAGAAATTTAAAATTAATAAATCCTTAGGGAGAAAAACAGACTTGTTGCATACTTAGAGGAAAGGTTTCAATTCATTTCAAATATTTGTATTTGGAAGTCCTTTCACTCACTGCTGGTTTTTGGTCCTAGGAGAATGGAGAGGAAAGGAAGGGAAATGTTATTTACAAACACTTTTATTCATTACTTATGAGAAACAGACTCACCACTATATAATAGCAGTATTTAATGGGGAGTAAAATAGAGAGAATAGAACTTAATTTTGTTTGTGTAGTCACAAAAGGAAAAAAAGATTGAAAGTCAATGTGGTCTCTGCTGGAGTAAGCAGTTAATGATTTATTTTATTTTTTAGGAAGCACTTTGTTTCTTCTTTTCTTCTGTCAATTCACTTTAAATTTTGCAGAGAGTACAAAGTGAGTTAAATGTTTCTAGCCATGCCAAAAAATAATAAAGACAAACCAGTACATATACTTCCTTCAGAATTTCAAGACACCATTTTGTGGACTTTCTATGAAGCCTTTAAGGAGACATGATTAGGGTGAGGATTAAAGACTATTGTTGATAATATGCTGTTTATGAGATAAAACCTCTGAAAGGGAAAAATGATCCATTTTCATGCTGGAAATAGGCTTACACTGGGCATTATTAGCACTAGCATTATTTACTAGTCCAGACAAGATGGTAAACAGTCTGATGCCCACATCTGAGGACGCATACAGACTGTTAAGACTATGATACAGTCATATTCAAGAGAAGCACTGGAAGCAATATATTACCATTCAAAGGAACTAACCAAGTATGAAAAAAAATAGAAAACTAATTGACCCCATATACTTTTTAAGTCAACACAATAAAATACATTGTGTTGTATGCTTACATCCTCAGAGAAGAATACAAAAGACAAGAACTTCAATGGGAGATAATAAGTTCAGAGAAATGAGGAGAAGATTCAGTGAATAAAGGATAAGGTATGTTATAGGCAAAATACATCATAAGGAATAATTGGAGTTGAATTACTCTTATATGTTTCTGGGTTCTAAATTAACTGTAGTCACCGAGGCTAAACACCTGGGAAGCTCACTGGAAACATATGTTCAGTTTGCAATTTAAAATTATTTCTTTTAAAGAAAGAAACCTTAAAATGGAAGAAAAAATACTGCAAAAGAATAAGTATCATGGAATCCCATCACCTAAAACATCAGTAAACTCTGATCATCCACAGTCGTATAAATTATAACGAGGAAAACAAAAAGAAAAAAAATAACCCAGAAGAAGACAACACAGCTACCCAGAAGAAATTTTCCATATGAGAAATTTTAAGCCTAGCACTATATAGTTTGTAACAGATCCGAAGGAAAAAGGTACCTTCTATATCAGTAATGAATTAATATAGTGTAATTTGAAGTTGGGAAGTTCTCTTTTACTCTCTCTCATAAAAAAAAAAAATCCATAATCCATAAATAATATTTAACCTTTCCTTCCAGCAGGTAATAGAAAGGCAGGGACAGAATTTCCACACTTTTTCACTTTTTTTCTCCCTTTTTTTTCAGGATGCTGGGTCCATAAAAAAAGCTTGCTGCAGAACTGAGGTTCACTGCAGAAGTAGCTGCTCTTCATCCACCTGGCTAGCAGAGGACTAACCACATCTGTGATCTTAAAGCCAGACAGTGACAATGAAATAAAGGTTTGAAGTTAGCCCCATTCAATCTTGACCTTTTACTGGTTGCACTTTCCTTGAAGGTAAGGAAATGGAAGGCAGGCAGCTGTTGAGATGGAACATTCCCCTTATAAGTTTTCTCCATTGACATAGCAAAGAGGGAAAATCCAATAAGCTAGCAGGTGTGCTGGGGTTTTTGTTTGTTTGGTTTAAAATTTTCCTTTTTTTGGTTGTCCTGAACAATATGAACATGAGAGATAAGCTCTATAACCTTATATATCTATACATAGCACTTGCTACATATAAGCAGATGTCCTCTGTCACTGCCAGCCTACTTGTTTATCTATATGCTCAAATTCATAAGACATTTAACTCCCTGCTGCCTGCTGTGATCAAAGTCTGGCCCTTATGTGAAGCACTTACCAGTTTATAGCAATAAATAAGAATCACAAGTGCACTGTACCTGTTAAGTACTGACTCTTAACAACTATGTGAAGTAGGTAAGTGGAATACTTCCTATTTTAAACAATGGAAACCGGACTAAAAAATCCCAAACAAACCTTCAGAAGAAAACTGTAATATTCCCTTCCCTTCATTCTTCTACTATATTTTCTTCTAAAAAGTCCGAAAAAAAAATACAACTTTTTGTACTGCGCCATGAGATTCAGGATGCAGGCTACTCTGAGGTCAAATAGCAGCTCCATGTTAAATGGTAGATCACATTAAGAGTCTATAAAGCAGCACTGTTATCCACTTTGCTGAATGATTTGAAGACATGGACTAGTGACGACATATATGACTCCTAGACAAATGTCATCTGCACCATCTGTGGACCATATTGTGCATCAGATGGCAGGATAAAATTTTCAATAAGAAAGTTCAGAGTAGAGCTATGTTCCAGGGACTGTAGCCATGATCATCAAAGAACAGCTGCACTGGGCTGGTCACACATCTAGAATAGAAGACACCAGCATCCTGCAGCAGCTGGTGTGCTGTGGACTTGAAGAAGCAGCATGTAGCCAGGACAGACAGATGAACCACTTCAAGGATACACTGAAATACAACTTGAAGTAATAAAAATTGCTAAGACAGCAGACAGGTAGGATTGGTACACCACAGTTCATGTTGAAGAGACTCAGTTGAATCTAAACTTACTAGCAGAAGCATGCATGGTCTTGCTAACCCGTTGTCAAGGACAGAGGTCTCCAGTTAAGAGGTTATTATTGTTCCCTGCTAACCTCTATGTTTGGTTTTCTTACAGAGTGCAGGTGGGGGAGGCTAATATGGCTGGATCTGGTTTCCCTATGGGTACAGAGTGCAAATCTGAACTTGGCAAGCCAGAGGCATTTCTGATGCTTGTGATCCTGTGCCTCTAAGCAGAAGTATTGCATCCATAGTAAAGAAAGGAGGCATCAAAGGAAAAAAAAATCAACAGCAACCCTTAGGACTATGCATGAAACCAATGGGGAAAAAGACATCCCAGTAATGCACTGTGTTTGGTTTAGGTTTTGTTTTTTTTCTTTTCTTTTCCACCCCTTACAACATTTCAGGACAATATGATGACAGATATTCTCTTCACTCATGAAGGACTATGTAACAAAAAGAATTTGGTAAATGTCGGAGAAGGGATTCTTTTGTGAAAACCACATAGTAGGCATTGTCTCGCACTTAAGTTGATGAGGAACTCAGTCTTAAGTGTCTGTGTTAATTGCAGTTGAAGCAACAGAAGTTAAATGTTTAGATACTAATTTCAAAGCCTCACTTAATTAATAAAAACAGTTTCAAATTTTGTTTTTAAATAGTCAGACTAATGAATTAGCTCACTAAATTATTTTGATTTCTAAGTGATGATAGAAAAAGCTTTCAATATCTCTGAATTCATGGAACTAAATTATATGCTTATGTATGCCCTCAGTTGCATTCTGGATTTACAATAAAACTCTTCAATCTGACAAGTAAAATAAAAAGTTTCTATGGAATTTAAAAACTCTTCAGCTCAAATTAGCCAGTACAGGAATGAATATATATTCTTTTCACTATATGCTATTTATTTATTTATTTTTACATTTTGGCTTTGACATTCTCATTGTGAAATTGATTATCAGAGTTTGGGAAACATATAGGGAAATCATTAGTCCTATGACTAAATAAATAAAAAAAATAAATAAAAAAAACCCTCCATCTTATTTTTCTTTCAAAATAATGGTCACAATTGGTGTGTCTCATCTGACTGAAAGTAGATGTCCTTCAGGGTCGTAGATGTCCTAGTACTCATCAGAGTTATAACAATTGCTTCTTCTCCACATTCACATGGGCACACACACAGAGACACAAAATATCTATAGTCAGAAGGCATCTGCAGTTAGACATCAAGATTCAGAAAACGTTAACATCTGCAATTCAGCCTTCTTACACATATTACAATTAACATCCCACTTCTAGATGTATTCATAATACGGTCTCACTGGCTACATACCGATTACTTCAGCTTTGCCTGGACTGTGAGTACCAATCAAGACTGTCCAAAATAAAGCCTTTGGGGAGACACCAGCTTCTGTTGTTACTCAGTCTGCATGCCTATCCTCATATCTGAATTATAGTGATATTTTAAGGACCTTAACAAGCAGAACATGGGTTTGGGGGGAAGTGAAAATGACTGACACAGAAGAGACAGAGACTAGATGAAGACTGCTTATAGATGACAGATAATGTCAGGTTTTAATGGAAATTTGGGGTTGAGTCTAGCAACATGAGGCTAATGTGATTAGCTAGACAGGAACTTGTATGTAGATCTACGGTCAGACAGGGAAAAGTTTGGACAAGGAAATTAGGAGGTGCTGCTTATGGACAAGGAAGAAGAGTCAAGTTACAGTCCAGAGAGGTTAAAAAAGTGGTGATCTAAGTATATCAGAATGTTCATCACCATGGAACATTGTTGCTTTCAAGACATCCTGGCCTCCTCACGCTCCAGTGGAACTCCTGAGTTTTGAGTGTTGAAGTCAAGAAGTACTTCTATAAGTGAAAGCCTTCCAGCATATTACCGCCTCCCTTCTAAGCTTGAATTAGCATTACCATAATAATTCTAGATCCTTCCAGCAAGGCTGCATTGCTGGATCACCAAGAAACTTCCTAGTGTTCTGGGGAAGAGCTTCACTTACAGCGTATACACAGCAGTCCATCTGCTCCATGGATCTGACAGCCCAAAACAGGACTGCATATTCCTTCTTTTTTGGAGTTATTTCCCTACTCTTCCCCACTTTTCTGGGGGAAGAGTAATAACATCTGCATCAACATTTACAGGGTCTAGTACTACATCTCCTGTGTCACGCATAATAGTCTCAGACATCACAGGGACACGTTCCCTGAGAAGACATCCATCCTGATCTTGGCTACAGCAAGCACAAACATCAAGTATAACATTTTTATTTTCTCTTTCCTTTTTCTCTTTCCCTTTCTTTACAGACAGTCTAAACCATCCCATGCTATTCTGGCTTCTTACTCCTTTCAAAAACTCTCACACTTAGTGAAAGCAGCTTCTCTGCATAATTATCTGCAAGTGTACACCCTGTGACACCCTTGAAAAGCATGATTTACCCCTCAAAATATGGAGGTACTGCCTGCACCTATGTAAAGGTAATCTTCAGCAAGCCTTGAAGCAAGTCAATGCCATCTTTGGGACGTACTTTGCTGTGCAAAACTTTGAATTCATGGGCAATCTGGGTTGCTTCAGGGTCTAAAGGAGGAAATGGAGTGGCCTTCCCACCAATGTTTCCACCAAGATTCAGATAGAAGGAGGTCCTGCAGGATTAGGGGGGGCTTATGATTTGCTAAAATGTGTCACACCCTGGATATCTTAAATTTTGCAGTAGAGCAAAGATAGGTAGGAACAGTGAGAGACTACACAAGAACATTGACATCCATTGCTACTAGAATAAGACTGGGAACAATCAGGCAGATCATATCAAAAGAAAAATGTGTTTATTTTATACATCAGCAGAAATTAAAGATGGTAAAGGAATGTATTTCACATCTGAAGAGTTGTCTCAGGTAAACCCTTCCAGTACCTAAAGGGGGCCTATAGGAGAGATGGGGAGGGACTCTTTATCAGGGAGCGTAGCGATAGGACAAGGAGTAATGGTTTTAAACTGAAAGAGGGGAGATTTAATTTAGATATTAGGAAGAAATTCTTTACTGTGGGGGTGGTGAGACACTGGAACAGGTTTCCCAGAGAAGTTGTGGATGGTTCATCCCTGGAAGTGTTCAACACCAGGCTGGATGGGGCTTTGAGAAACCTGGTCTAGTGGAAGGTGTCATTGCCGATGGCAGGGGGGCTTGAAACAAGATGATCTTTAAGGTCCCTTCCAACCCAAACCATTCTGTGATTCTACTGTGGGGTTTTTGGTTTGTTTTTTTTTTTTTTTTTTTTTCAACCTCCAGTGGCAGTATATACACTCCTCATGGAAGTAGAGTGCTCTGGTTTGAAGAAGACATATTGATCTGCCTATGTTCATCCTAGCTTTTTGATAGTGATTATAGGGCTTTCCCAGGATGTCTAAAGGGACCAGTTGCCCTCAGTAGTTGCAGTGGAGGTGTTGAGAGGCCCATCAGTAGTGGGAGCATAGAGACACCCCTTTGGCACAGCTGTGTTGATGCTCAAGGGTGGGCTAGGAGACATCACGGAAGGTGTCCCATATGTGACACATTGCCACCTACACTACAGCCCTCTGTAGTAGGAGCTCATGTAATAAATAGCCCGTTGCAGGCTTACCATTTCGGGACTAATGTAACATAACACTTCTAGGCAATGCTAAAGAAAGTTGTTGTTGGTTCCTGCCTTCCATATTGCCTGTGCTTGTTCCTAGACAGGTCTAAAAAGCAAGCCGAAGACACTCTTACTCAGTTCATAGTGCTTAGATTGATCAGAATGTCTGTTAGCTGGAAGGCAAATGTTGTGATTTAGCTCTTACTATTCTCCACAATTCAGGCTCAGGTGTTCTGTTTTGAGGATAAGAATCTTATTGATTTAAGCCAGTGAACATATCCATGAAGCCAGCATTTGTCGGAAGTCCATGACCAGCTTGGTGGAGAGAGATGTATGAGGAAGTTATGAACATGTGCAGAGCCTACTATGTGAGCACTAAAAAAACATTAAAACTGATGGAGGTCAACTATTAATTTTAGTGCCGATGTGAAGAGCTAGTGCTGACATACAGTTGGGTGCTGTGAGGTAGATCTGCAACCACATGCTATAATTTAGGCAGTCTGAACGTTTCTATAAGATCGTTGTTCCCCTTTACTCCTCTATGTAAAGTAATTGTCGGCTACACAGCAGGATTACTCAAGGGCATATGAGTTTAAGGATTTTATGATGTCTCTGATTGACATATCCTTTCATCTTTATTTGGTGTAATGACCGCTGACATGAAAACTGCTGCTTGAGCTAAGCTGTCTCCCACTGAAATCAAAGGGAGTTTCTAATACAGGGACCTTTGCAGAATAAAGACACCTTCAAGAAAAAAAGTGGTTTCACAAAATTTTACAAATTCCTCTCTAGGCAGAGCTGTCAACTATTTACTTTTGGAAAAATACCAGCTCCACAACCTCAGGATCCGATCAGCTGCCACCTATCACACAAAAAAAGAAGTGGCAAATACAAGAGAAGGGCAATGAATTCAGAATAGCTCCTCCGTGTCCATGGCCTATTGTCATGTTTATTCTAGCATAATCACAATGCCATAAACATTCAAAATACAAAAACACTGTCATAAAGGGCAGCTTTAGGTATTCAATAGATTGAGCAGCAACGAGTCCATAGTAAATCCAGACAGACTGTTGGAAACTAGACAGAAAATAATATTTTGGTAGCTGCATACCATGAAAAATGCAATTTAATTCTCTGTTCTGTTTGTTTTCATTTTTTAATGCTTCTTTTGGTTGGCAGTTGGTTGATGTATTGGTTCAAATACCCAAAAGCATCAATTGGAGTTAAACGGAATTTCTGTAATTTTGGAAATGTACAGACTGAGACCTCATTAAATCAGTAGTATCCCTTTTGAAATCTTCCATGTCTACTCCCAATGCTAATGTAGTTGAATTAGTAATTATGCAATTGTTCAGGCCTACAGAATTATAGAGTCCGTGACTGCAAGCTTATTATAAATAGTAATCATGCATTTGATATTCTAAAAATGCAGAGAAACTAAATTTCTTTGTACTTCCCGTCCAAGAGCCATATATTAACTGAATGCATATTTGTGTAGAATTATTGTTTGTAAGTTTATTGGGTTTAGCCTTTAGCATGGTAATTGAACCATATATGGTAGGGCATCCAACGAAAATTAATATTAGCAATACACTTCCCTGCAGCTACATGTTTTACAAAGAAAAAAAAAAAAAAAATTAAAATCCTGAATGTAACTTTCCCTCATCCTTCTGCAAAGTTTGTTTGCTTGGGGAGGTTTTGGTTTTTTTTTTTTCCTGTTTAACCAGAGGGTACACATATTAGCTTCAATCTGTCTTTCACTATTGTTCTGCTTATAGGTTTTCAGGTTTTCAATATTAGTGATGGGTAATTTGACATGGTAAAGTATCGAGAGACAGCTGTCAGCTGCAAAGTTTCAAATAGGTTCTGCACCCTGATTCTCCATAAAGCAGTGAGCTAGTGTATCTAAACTTGGGAATAAAAGGTTTCTTTCTGGAGATCTTCAAACACAGTTTTTACATGTTAAAGAACTTGAGTTTATTTTAAAAGGTTGTTCTACTATGCACCTAAAACTAAGGAGCCAGAGACCTACCTAAGATTGTATTCCCCCCCAAATCCACATATCCAGAGGTTCTTCGTGTTTCAAGTCATTTTCAGAATGATGTTTAGACCCTTCGTGAGGCACAACTGTTCACGATTTCATTCGGTGTTGTTCCTAAAGAAGGAAACAAATGGTGTGTTGCTGAATCAGTCAGCACCAGTAAGTAGGTAGTTCTCGCTGAATTAATAGACCATTGTAAATTTTGCTTTCATAACATAGTACAGGTTTTTTTGTGTGTGTGTGAATAAAACAATTGTCTTTATGTGGCTGCTTTCTTCTCCTTTTCTTTTTTCTCTTGAGGGCTTAACACCACATGGTGGACTGTAATTATGCATGGTCTTTATCAATAATGTAGAAGCAACTTCCTATTGAAGATAGCTTAAGTGTCCTAGGAGTACAAGATCATGCAGTAAAAGCACAGGCCATTCCCTGTGGTAGATAACACTGGAAAAAAAATCTAAAAAACCAAAATAAAATCAAAAGTACAAATACTGTAAACAGAATTCAAACTTTATCCTCCCAAAAGAAAACAAACTATAAACTTGCATTGTAGAAATTACAAAGTAACATATATAAACCTGAAGAATACTCTCTTTAAAGAATCTCCTTGCCCAGTACGAAGAAGGATATAGTGCTTGTTATATAATGGTTAAATAGTCACTTGCAACAGAATTTCTATTAATGTGATATTGGATTTTTGGGTTTATATGACTGAAGTTCTTTAATCTCACAGTGAATTAATTTAAATATCAGATGAAAACACAAACATCTTCACAACCCAGAACTTGCAGAATGTTGCACGTGAAAAAAAAATCACCGATTACTTTACAGTATTAAACCTGTATCTTTATCATCTGTGCCCTTTTGCAGGGGTGTAGGGGGTAAAGTGTCTGAATTGTTTATCAGTGTAATCCTTTGTGTAGTGCCTTTTTTTTCTCTTTGAAAATTGGTAACAGACAATTTCTTATTCATTTGTGCCTATGGATTGTTTGCAAGCTATCTATAGTTGATGGTTTTATAAGCATTTGATACTAAAAATTCACTAGTCAAACTCACTGCTCAGTTACTGAAATCACGTGGTATTGTTTCTGGTCTCTATATACATATGGCAGGCAGAAGAGCAATGTCTCAAAAAAAATTAGCATTTCTTAGAAGGAATGTGTAAACCAAATGGAAGAAATTCAGCATAAGAATGGTACAGCCTTGCCATAATTCTGGATACCCCTTTTGAACAAGAAAATAGTGTTAAAAGTGCGGTATGTACACAAACCTATACAGAGAGGAGGATCATTTTTTACAGTGTTAGAGAGATATGAAGACTTAGAACACATTTTTAAGGGCCTTAATAATTTTCTTCATCAAATTCAAGCTGTCATAGTTTACTTCTTCCCTAACACATGCAGCCCTCTGCTATCTCCTCCTTTTCCCATCTTGCTGCTACACTCTCTCTCCTGTTCTCCGTTGTGAAAGCAATGAGGTCAACAGCCTTCTTTTCTATGAGCACCCATGTGACAAGATGTCAAAAATGTCTGCATAGCTGCAACACCACACAGATCCAACTTTCAATTCCCTATTTGAAAAGAAACAGAAAATGCCTCTCTATACCCTGGGAAGGATGTGGTACAGGTAAATATCACATAGCAACAGATTCAGCTTAACGTTGAAATCTTTGAGGAGTACAGGTGGGTTTTCAAGTGAAGAAAGAAAAAGCAAATTGTAGGAGGATGCCTTAGGAAATGGCTGGTGGAAATAGTGCCCGAGGAACTTAAAAGAACTGTCCAATTTGGGTAGGCAGTAGGAGCTCTCAACTATCTCAAGTTCAGTCTACCATTTTATGGCACTGCAGCACTCACCTCTCCAGAAAAATCCAAGGCAATAAGGTGTCATGGAAGGGAAGAATCTTTCTATGGAATATTGCAGTGAGTGAAAGGAAAGCAGAAGATGAGTTTCCCTTGAACAAATACACATTTAAGTACTGGTGAAATGCTGGCTTTTTGAAATAAAATTCCCATAGACTTTGATACAACTAAGGCTTACCAACAACAGTTACCGGTTTTATCAACAGTCAATGTTTTAGCTCCTCAAACATTCTAGTTGATCCTTTCTACAAAACAGCTGTTAAATCAGCTGTTCTCAATACTATCCTCTGAGTATAGAGTCTCTCCCTCTCCCATCTGAGACTTAATATATCTTTACCAGCAAAATGAAGAATGCAGGTTTGCTTATGATAGCTACACTAAGCAAGCCCTAAATACTGTATTATGCATTTGTTTTATGGCCGATTTAAAGTACAGATCTCTTCCTAATTTCAATTGTGAATAAAGGCAAAAAGACATATAAAAGCCATTGGGTCATTCAGAGTTGCATGAAGAAATGTGATCTCAGCTTCCCTTTAAATTTGGACCATGTACAAGGAGATAGTAAACACATAAAAAGACACATTCTTAAAACTCAGATCACTAATAAATTTTGTTATAGGTATATATTTAGACAAGAAAATAAACAGTTATAATTCCCGTACAGTACTTACCCATTTTAACATTATCACATGGTTGTACAAACAGGATTATAACAAGCAAAAGAAAGCACTTTATTTAATGAATAAATAATCAAAAGCATTGGTGAGGGTAGTCTTAAGAATATGCTGCTTCATACAGTTTAAAGTACATCAAACAACAAAATCCATAATCCCAAAATTCCATTAAATAATACTGAGTAATTATGTGATTGATAATATTTAAGTATATATATATAATCTATATATATATATGTGTATATAATCATATCATTATGAGTAATTAAGATATCTATTTACATGCCATGCAATATTAGAATGTGTTGCAATACCTAGGCACAACAGGTGGATTTAAGAATGACTGTGGTGAAAACAAAAACAAAAACCCACTAATTTTTGAAAATGAGGGATATTACTTTCTTTCAGTTCTTCCTTTTCATAATATACAGTGAGAATTTGAGATCCTTTCTGGTAGCTAAAGACATACTTTTTCTATTGTACAATAAGGTAGCAGTAAAAACTTAAAGCTGTAGTTAGAGTCATGAGATGCTGCAGTTAGAGAAAGCATTCTTGCTTCAAAACTTAGCATATGATGTGCGTGTCTGTGATATTCTTCTCATTGTGGACTCAGTCCTGTGAAATGCTGAGCTTCTCCTACAAGAGTATGCTTACTGCTGTGTTCTAAAGAAACTCGGTGCACTCAGTGTCTCAAAAGAGCTGCACGGTATTTGGCAGGATGAGGATACATATCAGCACATAAGTTCTATTAGTGTCCAGTAAAGTAATGTGTCTATATCAGTCAAAAAAAAAAAAAAAAAAAAAAAAAAAAAAAGCTTCTAATTCTGCATTCATTAGCATTAATTCAAGTTTATAAATAAACTACATGGTGTTTTAAAACCCTGGAAATTACAAATTTCCTTCTTCTCAAACATTTGCTAGTCCGCTGCATACTGAAGTACTAATATGGGAGGAGTCCTGATATCTTTCTTTGTAAGAGGTTCAAAAAAGCCTGAAGGATCACAATCTGGCCTTTTATGTTATAATCTCACTATGCTCAACTGGTTGAAAACAAAGTATATAACAGCTTCTCACAAGAAAAGAAGTTTATAATATAAGCAGCTGTGTTATATTAGGTATTATATTTCAGAGAAGGCTATCTTGTAATTTTAAAAGGAAGCATCTACCAACGAGATTTTTTTTTTTTAACAAGTGGAAAAGTCAAAGGTAGTTTTGCATTATGGCATAATTACATTTGATGAATGTGTCCACTAAGGTGACCAGCAGTGAAAGTTAATAAAACTAATATTAATTGAGTTAGAGCTTAACTGTCCATGATCTATGGAGCTGATTCACACCTGTGGGTGATACTGTATCATGTTTTCTGTACACTAAAATACCCTGCTTTGCTCTAGAATTATTTTCCATTTTGAAGTGTTTCATCACAGCAGCAAGGACTGCATGCATATAAACTAAATAAAGTTAAGACTTGGGAACACAGTTCTGCTGGAGTGTGTTAAACAGGAAAGAACTGAGCATTCAGAGACAATGCCATGAGCACCCAGTTGCTTTTGCTGTCTGAATTGGCACACGTAAGCACATGTGCTGTAGGCTTATTTTACATTATGGCAAGGATACATGCCATAAGAATGTTTCATCAGCTGAATCAGGTAAATATTTTGTGGCCATAAGGAAATCAGTCATCACAGACTACTAGTTCTTCTGTCTGAACTGGGTAAGACACCACGGCTGTGCTCTCATACCAGTAGGAATGCTTTTGTAACCTATTTTGAGGTATCAGACACTACTGCCTAAGGCTATTAGACCCTATCCCTAAGGCTTTTGTCATGTTGTGAGTCCCATGGATACCACGACATCACCTATTGCTGAGTCCCGTGATTCTCACTGTGTCCTTCTCTTTAGTTAAAGCTGCTAGTCCCTCCCTTTGTTCAAAACATCCCAAGGCTGAACCCCTGATTGATGTTGTAATCCTCTTTTCCTTATTTCTTTGTTTTCTCCTGTCAGCTACATTAGTCTTTATCCCTCCTGTTTTCTCACACAGATATGCATTTCCTGCTTTTATGCTACTTATCTATCCAGAGCTTCCTGAGTTTCTCCATTAGAGTTTGGGCTGCTCTATGCTCGAGTCCTTAAAATTATTCCTGATCATGATTCCTATTAAAAACTTGCTAACAAGTAATAATCACATTAAGCAAGTAATGTGAATATAATTTTCTTTATACCTATTTGTTAAAATTTATATATATTTCTGCATCCTCCTTAATTCTGCTCCATGTATTTCTTTGCCTTCAGACAGTTCCTTGGGAAAGAGGTCTTGACTGTTCTGTCTTTAGTAAGAGATGGTACAGCATAGGATTAAGAAAGACTAAATGACTATATCTATGCATGCTTCCCATTTTCTATTTCGACACAGGGCTTTGGTCAGTGACAGTAAAAATAAAGGACTATTGAAGAAACCTTTGGTTTATATTTTTAGCAGTTCTTCAAATGCGTGCATTAAGAAATAAATAAATGGAACCCAATGTTCCTAGCTGAAGGAAAAAAAGCTAGAACTGGCATCAAAGAGGCATCCATATCATGCCAGCTTACCAATAATTTTATGTTTAACCTCAAAGCTAGTAAGCTTGAATAGTCACCAATATTCAGCTGCCTTCTCTTTCTGTGCAGTGGGATTTTTGATTTTTTTTTTTTTTTTTTTAAAGTTCCTCATCTGACACATCACTGAATTCACAAATCACTGTCAGGATTTAATCTTCTTTGTTTGTTCCTTAATTTCTGAGTTTTAGACAGCAGTACCAGTACTACTGATTGAGCAAACCAAACAGCTGGGAATGAATAGACACTTGCTGAATACATGTTTAGGGCCAAATCCAGATTCTGTGGAAATCTCTGGGAAACATTCCTTTGTCTTAAATGGGGTTAAGATACAGTTCTCAGTGCTGCAGATATTTCTTTCCTTCCTTCTCTTTCTCTCTCTCCCTTCTTTCTTTCCTATCTTTTTTTTTTTTTTAATTATTTCAAAGTTGGATAAGGCCTTCATAAACTAAAATTACACAAAATAAAATTTCAGAAAATGAGATGAGAATATTTTCACCTGCCAGAAATTGAAATCATACTTTTTTGTGCTCCTCCTACACAGTTTGATGGCAGCACACAGTATTAAAAGTTGGAATAGAATATAGTTCTCTTTCTGTAGCAATAGTCACATCATTTAATTCCTGTCCTTCATAGATTTTTTTTTCAAATATATGTTGTTTAAAAAGGCACTTATAATTTAAAATAGTTGGTGCTATTTGGGTTTTCTTAATTATTATTATTATTTCTTACTTATTCTTACTTATTGTATTTCTGGTTTTACTATAGAACTCAGGGCACCACTGCATTAAAACTCAGCTTCCTCAAAAATAGGTTACTTTAATTGATATATCTTTTTCAAGGTTTCTGGGCTTTTGGGGGCTTTTTTTTTTCTTTTTTCCTTTTTTCTTTTTTTTTACTCTCCTGCAACAAAAGTGGTTATGTAACCACACAAGTTTTCCTCATAAGAAAGTATTTATCGTATTTTGATATGACTTTACTCTTCTCTCAAAAGAAAGACTGAGTGTGGTAAGTGCTGGTTTTTTTCTATATGCTACCACTGTACTATTACAAAGACTCATGCAAGGCTGCTTATTACATGTGCTTAAGTATGCCTGACAAATCTGGGCTAGATTCTGTCACCTTTAAGCTGGGTAAGTAACACTTTACCTAATTCAAATAAATCCTTTTGAAGAAGTTCCTGCTCTCCATAGGAATGACAGAATGTAGCCCTCAGGATTTATTATTTGTTGTATATTCCGTTCTTATACATATCTATATGAACCAAATGGACCATGATATGCTTAGAAAAATAACTGGAAATTCAGAATGAAACAATGAAACAAACCAACCAACGACAACAGAAAGACAAATTAACTGGAATAAAGTCCCTTAGGCATCTGCCCAAGAACTAACACAACACAATCAGGAATTCAGAACATTTATTGCAAGAGCTAAATAACTAAATAACGTTGAGCTGGCAAAGCAGTAACAAGGATAACTGGTTAGATATTTATTCTGTCAAAGTCATCAAACACCCCTCACAAACTGACATAAGTACTGCAATAAGCAATGCACCCCTAACCCATTTTAATGCCTTTTATACTGTGGAGGGGAAAAAAAAAACAACCCTAAAAAAAAAAAAAAAAAAAAAAAAAGTGAACTGCTATATACAAAAGAATAAAGAAAAAAAAAGGTTGTGTTTTTGGTAAGAATAAAATCACCTTCAGATTAGCTAAATTTGTTACTTTAAGACTGATGTTTCACTGTGGCATAAGTAACTTGCTTTTTTCTGTAAGGACTTTTTTTTTTTTTTTTTTTTTTTTTTTTTTTTTGCATGCTATTTATTTGTGTAAATCGTCTGTCATGCCTTAACAAAAACCATCTAATAATGTTTGGATTTGGATTTGCTCTGCGTGCAACTTAGATCTTACTAACATTAGGAGTCACTCTGCTGGTTTGACTGAGGTGACATGATACTGGTACCTGCCAGGCATTGACCAACTATGATAACAAACAGTTAAACAGCAATAATTAGAGATTTAACCCTTTAGTTCCCCCAACTAGCCTACCAGGAGAATGCTCTGCTACATCATGAAGGCACAACACATTAAATATTCTGTGGCTATGGTCTAAAAACACTTGTGTTACTACAACATTAACGCAGATGAAGATCAACACAAATGCTGCCGTTTCAGCAATACAAACTGTCTTAGGTATAGACACACACCTGCCCAATTGGAAAAATATGATTATTGTATTTTTCTCCTGTAGAATTTCCTCCATATATTCCAGCTGAGATCCATGTCAGCTATCACTCGTTAAATGACACAATGCAGCTAATTTGATCAAGAAATCCAAATGAACAGCTTTTCCTTTCACCCACCACCACAAATTTAAATATCCTTCTTTTGTTTTGCAGTTTCCCTATTTTATGAAACATAATGGAAGTTTAAATAAAGATTGCTAAATTTTTAAGCCCTTACACAAGTCCTTTCATTTCTTAATATTAAAAAAAAAAAAAAAAAAAGAAAAAAAGAGAAGAAATTCTACCTGAATGTTGGCATAATTTGCTACTACACAGAAAGAAAAATCTTTTTTTTTTTTTTTTTTTCTTTCTACAACCAAACTTCCCTCCCACTCCATCACTCCTTTTTCACTTTTAACACAAGATTTTTGATTTCCTTGGAACATTGTGTGTCAGACAGACTACTAACACAGAAACACCATCACCGAAAATAAAAGCAAAACAACAGGAAGCAAATGAAGGAAAGTAAAAAGCAACTGTGAAGCACAGATATATGCTACAGTATCTTTTCAAGTGAAAGTTATAAGTACACAAAAATTGTAAGTAATAATTGTTTCTATTTACAAGTATTTGAACACTGATCGACTTATAAGTGTCCACTAACATTGTTAATAGCACAATAGGTTTAATGTTTACAGTTTCAGTTGTTTTGTTTGCAATGTGATCTCAAGTACAACAGTCCCAGCATAGATCAATGACAACAAAAGCACAATTTTCTAACTGGATATGCTTTTCAATCATCGCAATCCACTGAACTTTCTCACTCTCTTGCTCTCCAAATGCATCTTCTGTTGTTCATAGCAGCAGTCCAGGGTCAAAAAACAAACAAACAAACAAAAAAGGATATTTGCAAACTGGAGAGATCTCTGCAGATTTTAATCATGTCTATTTAACAAAACCACACAACTAGTAGAAACACTCTTTCATGTTGCAGGACATCATACCTTCCACGGTGCTAACATAAAGATATGCATATCTCTGCTAGGTGAAGCATAGTTCTAGAGGTCTACCCAGTACATAAAGCTCTGACACACACACAGTATTAGCAAGTCTAAGTAGGCTAAAGTCATTGGTCCAAAGTAACCATTTCTTATAGCTGGTGCTCCTTTGGACTCTCAACAGCTCCTGAGGCCTGTTTATAAGACTTCAAGTTGGCCAGAGGAATGTCAGTCATGTGGTTGCCAGTGTTGAAATGACCTTCACTGGAACCATACTGCTTTCGGTCACTGAACTGGTTTCTGTTGCTATCTTCTTTCCAGGTCCTGGTCAATGTGTGTCCATTAACTAGTTTGTCCTTCTTAACCCATTCTTTCTGAGGTGCAAAGGTGGAGAGAGGAGACTTGGGCTGTTGGTATGGGCCCAAGCTGGGAGGCATCCAACAGTTGTCTGAGTGACCCAAAACCAGGCATTCTTGAGTACACATCTCTGTAGCTTCAGCTAATCCTCGTGGCCCAAGAGGCCCATCTGTAGAAGAAAAGCAAACAGAAAGAAGAAAGAGGGAGAGAGAAAAAAAAGACAGCATATTAGACTGTGATATTTGGCATTAAATTTATACATATACCTCATGTGAAAATTAGCAATGACCCTGCAAGAAGATATTGTGCTGGTAAATCCGAGACACATTTTCATTCTGTTAGAGAGTAGTTGCTTTCTAGAGCATATACTCTCTGTATATGCGACATACGTAGTTTCAAAAAGTGGAAATACAGTTCTGTAGGCAGATCTGTATACAGATCTGTAGGCAAGATTATTCTAATGTATACTATTTTACAAACTTGGGTTGGCACATAGTTCTAGACATCTACCCATAAAACTCTGATGCACACTTTCAACAAGTAGGTTGATTTTAGAATGAAGCCATGAAACACTTCAAAACATTGCAATGGGAAAGAGAATAAAATCTGTAGTTCTTCTGACCATTAAACACATCCCAGATAGCTGCTATGCAACCATAAAAATCAATGGGTAAATAATAAAAAGGCGTCTCATGTAAATCTTGCACTGAACTGTTCTCATAATTCTTTGTAAGTAAGCAATATGAGGCCACAGGAGATGATAAAGTCTGCTGAAGTACTATGCATATTAAATATCCATATCATTTTTCACACACTACGGAGGACACAGCTGGCCAGCTGCAGGCATCTTGCAATCAAGCAGACAGGTCACCCATGTCTTCAGCAGCTCTAAATTCCTCTCAGTCTTACTGCATTTCTAAACAGCTGAATTTCCTCCTCTGATCAGAATGGATGTATGAGGAAGGGCAATCCAGGAAAAAGGCAGAGAAAATCACTTTCTGTGTCTTTGTTAGATATTTCTCAATATCTAAGTTATGCTTTGTCATGATTCTTTGCTAACTTCATTGTAATTCTGAGCAAGAATTTTGAGATGCCTTTTCTTGACTTCAGAGTAATTCAACTGGCTAATGCTGTAGACATTGGAAGATTTAAGGAGACATTTTTCTTTGATTAAACAGCCCAGTGACAGGAAGGAAATTATCGATTGATTTTTGAGAAAGAACTTTAGCAGGTAGGCATGAATAGTGAAGTTATGAAGCATCTTAAAAAGCAGTACTAATCAAAAGAAAAATGTCAGTAGTATATCAGAAAAAGAAAAGTGTATATTTTTAATAATATAATTGAGAAACAAAATTATAAGTGAGGACACTAACAAAGATTACAGTGTTACAATGCTGAAGAATATTTCACTCTCTTGTACTTCATGCATATACAATAAATTACCCTTAGAAACAGATCTTTTTCTGAATACTGACATTATCCCAACTAATTTTATGGAAATTGCTACTCTTAGTTTTTTGTTTGTTTGGTTGGTTGGTTGGTTTTTTTTGTTTGTTTGGTTGGTTGGTTATTTAACTGACACGTAACAATTTATGGTAGTAAATTCCACAGATTAACAATCCACTGCTTTTACACACACGTATAGAAAATGCAATCAGGTATATTACTACATGTTAAAATGTAATTAGTTAATCTTCTTATCTTTGAATAGTTCCTCTTTTTGAATATCTGGAGGACATACAGTACGCTGTTGACGTGACAGAATATAATAAACCATAATAAAAGTTGCTTCTGCATTCCCTGTATAAGAAATTGTCCTATTGCTGACAACTAGAACATGGAAAATGTACAATATCAATGCTACTTTCCATTTAGGTCAATACAAGATGAAATAATTAGCCCAGAACCATTAGGAAAAAAAGAAAAAGCAACTGTAAAGTAGGAGTTTAGCAGAGATTTCAGTGAGTACCGGGAACCTTGATTCTAAAATGAGAACTGTGGTAATTCCCTGGAAGAGTGAGATTCTTTTTTCTATAAAGCTCTTCTTTGAATCTTACAGTATGAATTTATAATCAAATTGAGGTAGGTACTTAGGACCAAAAAAAGCAATAATAAGTAAAGCAAGTACTCAGAGTTTATTGTTAACATTTCCAAAGGTTAATCTATAGGTTAAAGGCAGATTTATTTATTTTTTTCCTGATGATAACAGAAATTTAATTTTGATTAGGTTTTTTCCCATTTTCAGAGGAAGAAGGTGAGAAGTGGCAGAACTATTTTCAACCTTCCTACTCTCACAGTACAATACTATCTTGCTGACTAAGTAGGAAAGGTTTGGCAGGGATTAAAACTTTCAAAACACAAATAAAACCCTTCAGCACAGAATAACACATTTCAAGAAATACAGTGCATGCACTCTGTGTTTCCAGTCTACAGAGGAATAAAAGGTTAACAAGAGCCTTCAGTACTATAGTCCTGAAGGGGATAAGTTACATTTCCTGTTTAGTTAAATAAATTTCAAGAGATAGATAAGATATTTATTTCCATTTAAAATTTAAACGCATAATAAACTGGTTTTACTTAGAACTAAATATGTGTGTGGCCCTATAAGCTACATGTCAAACTCTTTGGAAGATTTACTTCATGTGTTTTGATTTCTATAGTAACGGTTCTAGGCAGTTAATGCTGTTAAATTCAGAACAGATTTTAAACATCCATTGCTTTAGCCATCTTTAAGTTGATAAACTTTCTGGAGAGCACTGGAATATTTAGATATCTCTTACTGTGAGAAGGATACAGGAATGGGGTAACAAAGCCTGTTCAGAAGGAGCAGCTCCTTGTTTTTTGGGGTTTTGTTTGTTTGTTTGTTTGTTTGTTTAACAAAATACCACTGTCCCACTTGGACTTCAAAAATCAATTACTGTATGCATACAACTCCTTCTACAGTCAACCTTCCCTATGCAAATATTTCAACCAAAGGGAAGACCAAGGCAGTCTCTGCAGTGGGCCAATTACAGTTTTTGTATGGAAGTAGGACAGTTGTAGGCAAAGTGAGGCCCTTTCCTTTTAGGAGAGGACTGGGAGTCCCAGGGGAACACCTGTAGACACTTCTTTTAGTTGTATAACTTTTCAAATAGCTGTGAGGTATGGTGTAAGTCTGCACACACTTCTACATATGCCTCTATGTAAACAACTATGAATTAAATGCATGTCCAGAATTGAGACCTGGTTCAGACTCCTACGCAAGTGAATATGTATATTTTCCAGTACTCTGACTCATACTTTCCAATCTGTAAAATACAGGGAATATTTACTTGCCTTATTAAAATATTGTGAGGTTTAAATTTACGAAATTCCTTGCAAGATTTCATCTAATATATAATTAACAATTATTATTTAATAACTTTTGGTTTAAGCCATCACAGGAGAGAAAGAAATCCACAAAATATATATTTTTAGAAATGCACATTGTTAATATATTTTACTGTTGAGTTACTACAAGGAATGATCATGCTTACTGATTTAGGAAAAAGACAGCTTCATTCATAATGTGTGTGGTGCCTGTCACATGTGATCTCCAGTTAAGGCTCTTAGATACAAGCATAATAGTTTTGTAAATATTATTGCTAATAGTGATGGTATCATGATTTAGAGGACTCTATAAATGTCCTACTGTGAGACACAGGATGAAGATGAAAAACAGATTTAGGAAAAAAGGACCTCACCTACGAAAAAAAAAAAAAGATTCTTTCAACAATATGATTTTTTTCAGCTTCTGTTTTGTGTAATTATGTCCTCAAGTATAGACAGTTTATTCTTTTCTAAGACTCCTTATTATTCAGGTTGCTATTCAGCAGCATAAAGTGAAATGATCATAAGCAGTATGATGGGAGAGAGATCTTCTGGGGGTAGCTTGCACTGAAGAGTTGGCTGCTTTGTATTGAGAAAGCATAATATTGCCTTAATGGTAATTATCTTTCTCCTCCACCACTGCTGAACAATAGCTTTCACCCAATTTTCAAAAGTTGTTTCATTACCACATACAATGACACCACTTAAAAAGCTGTTCCTGCTGCTTTAATTTTATAATTGCATTAATTTGTTTCCTCTCTCTTCATAAAAATGTCACTGAAATTTCTGTATCAAGTTTTTCCACACTGAAGTACTTTATTGATATGTGGGTTTGTGGTTTTTTTTTCCCCCCAAAGTATTTGTTCTCTGTACAATCTGCAATACATGAGGCTGGTTATCAGTCTTGGCTGCTTGAATATATAATGACACAAGTGCTGATAAAACTGTACAAGCCATCTGTCTCTGGAGTTAAATGTTTTGAAAGCAAACACAAAAGTGCATAACAAACACTCTCTTAAATTGTCTTTGTAAATATTTATATCAGATCTTACCCAAAAATGCTTTTTTGTTGTTATTTTATTCTGTTAATAGCTGTCAAGCAGATGCATGACTTCCCTACTCAAAAGCAGACAGGTGTAAGAAGGAGAATAACGTATGCCACTCAAGAGCCGGTCATACCCTAATGCTGGTATTTCTGTATGGTCTTTTATCTCTTTTTATTATACCCAGAAGCCAAACTGCTATTTCATTGATTAACTTACTGCTGCAATTAGCAACTAGCTTCTGGTGTGTTGACCAGCTGCTTTTCAACCTGCTTCTTTAAAACTCTCTTGCTTAAAGCCAGAAAATTCATTCTTCAATTCTGAAAGAGTCAAGACCACAAGATAAGTTCCCCGCAGTGAGACATTTTGGTCTTAAAAAAATGAATGGGTGCTCTCTGCCTGAGGGCACTAACGTTAAGTATAGTGGATTTGAACATGGCTATAGCTGTGTTTCAGACAATCATATTTATTTAACTTTTCATATTGAATCTTAAAAAGAAAATAAAACAACAGCAACAACATTTTCAGTTCTATTTAACCTCAAATACAGAAAGCTTTCTTACGCTTTCATGGGCTACTTTACAAAATGACCTTTTCTGGGACCACATGTTTTTACAGCCTTCCCCACATATATTTGAACTGAAATGACATTATTATATTTCATAGAGGTTTTGAAACTGCTGTGTATATTACATATAAAAACTGGAAAATAGTTTATAATGAAAAAGATTCTTTTGACTTTTTGTTCTTCTTAAATATCAGCCAAATAAATGAGAAAAGCTGATCTTTATTTCTAGTCTGTTAAAAAAAAATAATCCAAGACTACAAAGCCACACACATGCTGTTCTGGATGTGTTTTCTTGGTATTACTAATTAACAGCAAGATTAAGTGAATACTAAAAATATATTTTTAGTGGCTTATTCCATGGTCATTTCACCTGGCACAGTCAGTGCTGATAAAATCATATTCAGTCCCCAAATCACCTTGTTCCAAGGTCGTTGGACTTCTACTATTGTTGCTACCAGTTTTGGTAGACTTATCACCACCACCACCTTGTAACCTGCTGCTTCTCTCTCTCCTTCCTGGACTTGCATCCTCTGTACTTAGGTAGAGATTAAGAAACCCTTGCTAGTTCCTGTTCCCTGTCTTGGCCCAAGCTTCTTTGTCATCAATACTGAACTAAATAATACTGTAAGGTGAGCTTATATCAGTATTACTCCGCAGAGATAAGCTGCCAGAATCTTTAGATAGCACAACAGGAGGGACAGGAAGCTGGTGGGTAAGGGTGTGTGGGAGGTACTGCTCAGAATACAGAAATTCAGCAACCAAAGCATTTTCTAAAAAGACAGGAAAGCCTGGCAGAATAAGATTTTCTATGCAATTCTGTGAAGTACTTAAGTGATCCAGATGGGTTCCACAGAAATGTAGGTGTGTAAGATCCAAACAATAATTTCAAAAATCATGTGTGGCTTCTTTGACTCCACGGGCAGTTAAATTTTGAAATGCAAGATTATTCATGTACTCGAAATTCTTCTGCACAGCATTGCTTCAATCTTCTGATGACTGAGATGATTGTTTCATGCCTAAATCTTTTCAGAGTTGGTTGCTAGAAAAGCCACAGAGATTTAGCCAAATTCTAGCCCTCAGCTGTCCAGAGAAGATAGCAAGCAGTCCATTTCCTAATCTCTATTGAATACACCTTACATGACTGCTGAGCTTGTGAGATAATAGGGGTTAAGTTTGCTTAGGGTTGTCTAGTCTTTATGAATAGGTAGATGGATTGACTAATGTTAGACTTGGGACCATTCTGTAGGCAAGTTACAACACTGAAATCACAAGGGCATGGGCCATGCTGTCGAGGGTGTAGGAAGATGCCACAGGAGGCGTTCCAAATTAGTCATGGTCCGGAGTGGTACTGAGCTGCCCACTGAACAGCTCAAACCTGGATAACTCAGTGCTCTTCCCTGGTCAAAAAAATCCAGCTGTGTTACTTATGGATTGCATATTGCCTATCTTCAGATCTCTATGCCACCCTTTTTTTTTTTTTTTTTTTTTTTTAGAATTTAACTGGGTGAAACTTTACACCTTGTAGTAAAAAAAAAATAGGTTCACTGGATAATCTAGTAGCTCTTTCTGGTCTTAAAAATCTAGGTATCAGCAAACATTAACATGAAACTGTATTCTGCATAAACTTTCACTGACAAATGTAGCCAATTGTAGCCTACTCTTTAGAAATACATAGGATACAAAAAATACCTGGGATTGCTATTCTTGTTTAATGCATGCTGTCATTAAAACAAACAAACAAACAAATAAACAAACCCCCACAAACGGCTGCAATTTGTATTTGTAGCTTAAGTGTTACATTGTGGATGCAGACAGTCACCTACCAGGGAAAGCAGGAGAAAAGAAGTGCAAACAGGATTTGGCAAAAAAAAACCCTTTTGTTAACAAATAAATAAAGATTAAATGTTTTACACATCTCTCATACGGATTTCATTCTTTGGTCACAGATGAAAAGTCAACATTTGCAAATGGAGATAGTCCAAATATAATAATACATGGGCAGCCAGAACAGCAGATTCTCTCCCTGAAAGGATATTGTTATTTAGACAGACTCTGTGGCACACGGAGAGCAGACAGCATATCTTTATAAATTTGCACCCATCTTCAGCATGGCATGGAACTCATCCATCTTCTTGTCCGCTGCAGCGACTCCTATGAAGAATGCTATCTCACCTAATCTTATTTCCTCAAAATTAGCATTTTTTCCTGCCATACATTTAATTTTAGCAGGACAATCTAACAAATCAAAATTCCACAGAGGATTCAAATGAACCTTCTAAATTTGATTGGATCACTTAATGAGACCAAAGCACAGTCAGTGCTCAAGTATTTGGAATAACATTCATTTTCAGCATGAATCTTTTTTCATTATGTAGCTCTTCATTTTGCTGTCTAAAAAAGTCTGTATTCCCAAAAGGTGATGATGGATGGTGATAATAAAATATTCATAAAGCATCCCATGGTCACAATCATTTACTATCTTTTCTCTTACACCTAAATATTTATGGTACTTGATCAAAATACTTTGTTGAATTGATTTACAGGCAACCTGCTGAGGCAGCACCACTTTTGACATGGTCACATTTTCTGATCTATTAATATGCCCCAAACATGAACCTGCTGTCAGTTAAAAACAACTTAAGTCTCAATTTGGAAGGTTCTGTCAATTGCTCACCATAAAATCAAATTTTGGTGAGTAATTTTTACAAATTGCATGTGACAAAAAGTAGGATTCAATGTGGAAAAAAAGGTATTATTCAAATGAGAAAGACTGGCAAAATGCTGTGAAATCGAGCTGAACAATATATATTTCAACACTACACAGTTTTGTAAACTTTTTATGCAGCTGCTATATGCCTGACCATTAACTCATGTACAGCAGAAAAAATAAATCCAGTCAACCTGAATTTCATTAGATTTTTATGATTTTTAAAATAAGTCTAAATTAAATATGTTTTTTTCCTGATCTCTCTCTAACGTACAGTAAAAGCCTGATCTTCTGATTTGTGATAAATACAGATCATGCCTTGAAGGCAGGCATGATACCATGTGATTTTATTGAAGTAATGATATTGGCTTTACTAATCCATAACTAAATAAAAGCACAATTCATAATCAGATACATACATATGATGAACTGTGCAATCTGTACAAATATATATAATGGGGGGGGTTGTATGTATATCACATATATTTTCTATATTTTTACTTTTATACATATTTTATATCTATATATATTCTATCTATCCACCTAAGTCCCTTATATTAATTTAACAACATAATGGAATGAATAGAGTGAAGTATATTGAAGTAAGTGGAATCACTCAGAAAATCAGTAACTTAATTGCTGTGCTCGTTGGGTATGCAATCATCCTAATTTCCTTCTATTATCAATGGAGAAAGAAGCATTTGCACACAGTGATTCAGCTCTCTGAAGAACTGACTCACTTTCTGGAGGTGTGAGTTTCCGTCCATTGATAAAAAGGGACTGCGATTGGATGGCGATTACATCTAGCTCTGTGCATTTAAAAGGGATGTGATGAGTCTACATCTTTGTTGCCATTCCAGAAGATGTTAGATTAATTCATTCTGATCTCTTGAAAATGCACTTGAATAAAGTTTATTCCATTATAAGCAAAATGGTTCTGGCAGCCAGTGAAGATTCTGTGAAGCCTGAAAGAGACTTACAGAAGGGAGCCTGCTACAGTCAAGTTATCTTTCAGAAATTTAATACTTCAAAACAATCCTAGTTCTCCACACTTTGAAATAGGTGGAAGACCCTGAAATGCTGCTATTTATTAGTAACAGAGAGAAGACTGTTATTGTTGAGGTTTCCTGAAGTCTTGAACATAGGACAGACCATACAATTAAAAGCCTAGAAAACATAAAACTGCGAAAAAGTGAAAATTATTAAATTTTTAGGACAGATTACAAAAGATACCTTTGGGAGTTATTTACTGCACCACAAACTTATTTGAGTTTTAAATCAGTGAAATTTTTTATATTCAAATACAGACGCGTACAGTTTTATTTACTGTATTTATCTCCAGGATATTCTCATACATAGGACTAATGAAATCCAAACCATCTGTTACATTTTAGTAGTTTTGTTAGTTTATATTAATCTTATTTGATAAGTCATTCAGTAATTCTCCCCAAGTTTCTCCAGTTTTCTTGTAAACCCCAAGTATTGCCCATTTGCCTGTAATCTTGAAATATCGCTATTAATAATAATATTCGGCCATTAGCTTAATATATATTTGATAGCTTGAGAATAAGGGTTTCTTTATCCCATTGCATTAATATTTTTATAGGAGGTATTTTATTCCAATAAAATGTAACCTTTTTTTCTAAAAGGACACCATATGTTTTAAAGTTGCATAAAATTTTGTTCTTTCAAGTAAGTTCTGGAAATAGTAGTAGGATGAGTATCCACCAGAACTTGATGAAAAAGACCAGAGAACTATGGAGTCCCTGAAACATAAGCTTATTGCTCTTATTATCCATCACAGAAATGTGTTAAGAGGAAAATAGTATAGGGACCACAGCAAGAGTTAGCACCTCTGCTATGAAGACAAGCTGAGAGAGTTGAGGTTTTTCAGCATGGAGAAGAGAAGGCTCCAGGGAGACCTTATAACAGCCTTCCAGTACCTAAAGAGGGCCTACGAGAAAGCCGGAGAGGGACTTTTTACAAGAGCATGTAGTGATAGGACAAGGGGTAATGGTTTCAAACTGGAAGAAGGTAGCTTTATATTAAATATTCGGAAGAAAGTTTTCACTATGAGGGTGGTGAGGCACTGGAACAGGTTGCCCAGTGAAGTTGTGGACGCCCCATCCCTGGAAGTGTTCAAGGCCAGGTTGGATGGAGCTTTGAGCAACCTGGTCTAGTGGGAAGTATCCCTGGCCATGGCAGGGGGGGTTGGAACTGGGTGATCTTTAAGGTCCCTTCCAACCCCACCCATTCTATGATTCTATGATTTAATCACAAATAGTAGCATCCTTCATTAAAATTAACTTTTATGGAAACGGTTATTTTACCATAAGCACACAACTTCACTGTTCTATAGCCTTTCCAGACTTCCAGGAATTTGGTCCCAGATTTCAATGTATTTCTGCATTCCTGTAAGTTTCACTTTTTCTCAAATCAAACAAACCACAGCTTTATGAGGCACTCCTGGCCAGGGCTGTCAGTTTGTCTCTCTCCAAAAGTAACAAATATGGGCTTTAATCTTGGGAAAGTAGTTCCAAGTTATTAACTTTGGGACCTTTAGAAGATTTATAACATCAAGCTGCCACCAGGAACAATCAGTGTAGCTTCATTTCAAATTCTGTCACTTAGTTGTATTTTTAAACATTCAGATCTATTTCCTAAGTATTATTTTCTTAGCACTAGATTAACCTCTGTGCAGTGGCAAGTGCCAAAGTAAACATTTTTCCCCATGATTTTTGAATTAAAAAGTGGAAAAATCGATTACCTACTTTAAGGAATAAATGACAAATGGGACAAAAAAAAAAAAAAAATGAACCACAAAACAAAAGAAACCAATTATCAAAAAAGCTACAAATACTATACTCCAGACAGCAATTACCTAAGAGCAAAAAAAAAAAATATACTACGGTGTTTAAAAATACAATGTTAATTAAGAAATATAATTAAGAATATTTTTGCTCAGAAATATGAAATTCATTCTGTAATTAGGTTATCTAATCAAGCATTATATTCAAGTTGAAATGCATCTTTTTTATGAAGCCCTATTATGTACATTTCTTGACACTTTCATGTTTTCCTACTTTCCTTCAGTACAATTCAGACCAAAATCAAATTTAGGTTAAACTGAATTTGTTGCAAATTTGTGGCAGATGCCTTATGTGGAAGTGCTATTATGTAAATAAATAGCTTAACTGACTTGAAAAGAACTTTTGAAGTACATTTCTCTTTGCAGAATTAGGATCTAAATCTGGGAACTCATTCTCCTAACTTAAGCTACATGAATCTGAATAACTGAAGTACGTAACAGAAGAAAGTGCTTAAATTAAGTGCCTGGTAAGCTTGATTATATTGTTGATTTTGTCTTCCATTCTACACAAAAATGTACGCTTGATAAATTTCACAGAACACAGATGTCAGAGATGACATTAAACTAATCCAGGGACGAAAGAACCATTTCCTAATTCTGCTTGTATAATGGCCTCTCATTTAGTTCACTTTGTGCCTGTTGAGTTGTCAGAACTGCAGGCATATTACAGAGAATACTAGAAAGTGCTTTCCTTCATTATGTCTGAGCTGCACCCATGCTACAGTTCCTTCATTTTCTTTAAAATTGTCTTCATTTACATCATTTTTTTCAGAAGAGATATCCCTAAGTGTCTTAATGAGCTTATATAGTTTACAGTCAAACTGCCATTAAACAAATGTTCCTGAGTCAAAACACTTACATTTTATTAAATCATGCTTGAAAATTAATCTGTGCTGCATTTAGTCATTACATTCAATATACTGAAAATTAATATGGAAGCAATTTCTGTATACACTATTTTCCAAATACTTTTGGTTAGTCACACAGTCCTATTGAAATCCTTGGCAGAAGCTATACTTCCAGGTTTTCAAGTCTTACCTGGAAGGGTGAAGAAAAAAAATCTTTGTGATTCTAAAGAGGAAATCAAACCATATTTCCCATGAATGGTGAATCCACATTTAATGGAGGCTGAAAAGTTTCTTTTGTCCTCTTTCTATTTAATGACAAACCTCAACAAACCAAGCCTTCTTGTTTTCTCACTGCGTTACATTTATTCATGCAAGAGAAGCTAGAAAGTAGGCCACTTTAAGTTGCATCCAAACCTAAGTAAACAGTAAAAAGTTTGTTTGAAATTAGTGCACAAAGCAGACATATGGTAGGTCTCCACTAACACATTTAGAGGAATATCCTGGATGGCATCTCCAGGTGCCTGAACTTTTTTAAGCAAACAAATATTAACAAATGTTATCATTTTTTAAATGGATTAAAATGGATTGAAAGAGATACTGAAGGAAGAATTGTTACTATGAGCACAGATCATGAACGCTTACACATGTAACAGCCTCTTTACATTCTTCTTTAGGATTGTACAAAGCTTGGTTTCTCAAGTAATCAAAAAAAAATCATTGGAAGTTTGGAAAATCTGGTTCTTGTGTAAAGCAATTTTTGGGCAGGAGCATACCAAGAAAAACTGTTGGTTTGCTTTCCTTAAACCATTGTTTTTGTGTAATACCAAAAGACAATATTTAAGACCTGCTTACCTCCTTAGAATTCATTTCATTGTTATAAAATGTGACTAGAAACTTATACTCCTTGCTCAGTCATATAAGAATCTGACAATTCCTATAACATGAGAGTTGTGAATACTTGGAAGTTCAATGGACCTTTTTTTTTTTGTTTGCTCCAGTTTGAGACATAAAGGTAAACAGTAATTTCATATATTTGAATTTACTGGTTTTATTTTCCCTCTTGTAATAATAATAAAAAGAAAATAATTTAAAAAAATCAATGCATAACATGATTTTGTGCACATACTTAGTGAGGTATGTTATAGGCTTATCACATTAAATCTTCTGAAAATAATGGCAGTATGAACAGCTTTGTGTTTACTGAACTTATTGAAAACTTGTTGCTTATTGATCTTATTAAAAAACTATGAAGCAACTCAGATTAAGAACCTGAAATTTATTTTTTTTTCTTGTATTAAAAAAAAAAAAAAAACCTGATTAACCAAAATATGAAAAGTAAATGAAGAGTTCCAGTTGCCGGATGTAGTTCACTTAACATTTCCACCGTTTCACCTCCCTGACAGGAACTGTGGTGCAGATGTTAATTACCATTTATGAAATGCCTAGTCAAAACATCTAAGAATTATTGTTCCATTAATAACTTTGTCCTATGCTTGGGTTCAATGCCTGATTCGAACTCAAGAATGCTGAAAAGGATCGCTGACACTCGGTTAGGACACCCAGTCTTTCCTTGCAAACCCCAGCCTGTAATGCATGGCTTTGTGCCAACAATTTAGCTTTAGAAGGGGAACTGCTATAAAATTGTAGTTGTGGGAGAATTAACAGTCACATTTTAGAAGATTATTACCCTTGTACCAAGTGAGTTAATTTATTAAATGGTAACTTCAGAGGCAGCAAGTCATTTAGAAACAATGCCAAACACTTAAGAGCACAATGACCTATCTGAGATGCCAGAATACTTCATTGGTAGACAAAGAAGTATTCCAGACCACTTTATTCAGTAACAGAGATAGGCAGCTGTTTCTTCACACATTCATTGGACACATAGCTCTTCTCCTTTGAAATAGCTTGGAGTTTTGCTACTGACTTTGTTGGGTGTAAAACTGGGTCTTTTGTCTCTATAGAACACCAAATGAATTTTACCGGCAAGGCTGATTTAGGAAGGCATGTACTGAAAGAAACAGATCAATTCCCTTGTGAACTAGAAGTCATTCCCTTAGCATTTAGCTTTCGTATATACCACACCAATTCTTCCTTTACAATTTCTTCAGCTCAAGACTCTACTTTTTCCAAGTTGGCTACATATAATTCTGCTTACTCTCTTTTTGACATGTTTTCAACTAAGGTCTCATCAGTATTCTTGTTTGTTTCTCCAAAAAACTATTTCCTCCCACCATCTTCTCAGTTTCCTGGATGGTAAGTCCTTCTCTTACACGTTTATATCACTGAATTTAGTTACCAGATTTCACTTAAAATGAGTGAGGGACTTCTTTTTGTACTTCACTTAGGTATAAAACTTAAGGTTACTTAAATACAGAGTCATAAGAAAGGTAGGATTCATTCCACCCTAGGGTTCAGCTCTGGAGACAGTCATCTGAACTGATTGTGCAAAGAGAAGGTTTCATCTTGTATATTTGCAACTTAAAATATCAAGGTGATGAAGCCAAGTACGGGACTGAGATTCAGATTCAGATTCAAAATTTAGATGTCTACAATGTATATATCTACATAGGAACCATAGATACATGCATTTTCTAATAAACAGTGATCCTGTCAATCCTGTCGGACCAGTCAATATAGTAATTTACCAAACCAAATGTACCGAAGTGAATCTGAACAGCTCTCTATATTTACTTACGGTTTTGACTAGATCTCCATTAACCATAAGGAGAAGTTAAGGCATCTAACTCTTATGTATGCACCTTCATTGTAAATAGCTAAATTTAGCATTTGAATCTGGAGCTATGTCCTACCCTTAGCTTCATCACTTAATGCACACACAGATTAGGAAATCTTCCTTTATAGAACTAATTATTTCTTTAAAATGAATTGCTATATTGAACTACTGACTTTTTTGCTTACAAAATTAAGCCCACTGAAGTAATTCATTTTCCTGAGCTCTGACACTTGTGAGTGGATTCCATCTGGACAGAACAGAAGCCTCATTCTAGCAATGCTTTTGGATGGTCTCAAAACACATGATGAAGAGTTTCAGGACAATTTCTCTAGACAAAATTTTCTTTTTTTTCTGTATTGTGACACAAAAATAGAATGGATTTTCAATCGATTTTCATACCAGAGAAAGCTTTCACTTTCACAGTATTGCTGATCTCAGTCACCATAGCAGTATGGATTTCTGCAGTATTAAGGGACCAAAGCTGTAGTTGTAGGACAGCACAAATTGCAAAACAGTCAACAGCTGAAAATTCCACTAATGCTAATGGCCTTGTTGAGTGCAAGGTGAGATGACAAACCCTTCAAGTAAGTTTGAGAAGATGGATTATATAGTAAGTTGCATTTAGTCCCCCATTCTAACAGTATTCCTGATTAAAATGGAAAATGTTGTTCCCTGCTGTGGGGAGAAAAATAGCACTGAAAGCAGAAAACACCTGGCAGACACCTTGAATATGAAACTTCTTATTAAGCACTGCAATTTTTTTTTCTTTGTTAATTAATCTATTTCACAGTCTCAGGTAATCACTTCGCAAATTCTCAGTAGTCTGACTTTCAAAGGAGCTTTACAGTCTGTCAGTTGCTATACCTGTGTTGTCAAAGAACATGGGAATGACATAAATATCTTGGTAATTTTTCACCGCTGGCTTGCATATCCCTTCCACAGTGCTCTTTTTCCAGAAGACAGTAACGTTAAAAGCATTCTTTGTCCTAATTGTTATGCATCGACAGCGTATTCTATGGGTCCTTGTTAGTTTACTACGTAAACCTTCAGGGTCCTACTATTCTACAGCTAAAAGATGGAGGTAGTAAGATCTCCTTGTTTACAAGGCTGATTAAGTAAGACTGCAATGCTTGTCTGCTCAAATGCCCACCCCAGCTTGGCCTGCAGCAGTCACAGCGCCAACTAGAAATACTTGCTTAAACTTCATGCTAACTCTGTTGCATATCACCTAAGGTTCCCTGTCCATACTTGATGTGCTTTGGTCTGATACCTGCTGTTTACTGGGGAGGCATTTGCTACAGTCAAACAGGCACAATTAATCAGAGGGAAAATCCAAATTCAACACCAACCAATTTTATAACTATGTGAAGTATGAGATGAGTGCTACCTGACTGGGATGTCATAAATGTACAGTCAACCTTAGAGGAGAGAAAAGCGAGCGCAAAATACCACAAATCTATAAGAATCGACCTGAAGGAATTAAACAGAATTAAAAAGGAAAATATAACATCGTGACAACTGAAAAATGGGAAGATGGGAAGACATCAATTTTAAGAATGGTAGATAATGTGAGATTACCATGGTAAATTGCTTCATTTTTAGAAGCAAAGGAAATTGAGTAAATCTCATCTCTCTGGACTTGAGTAAAGCATGTGATGAAGTGCCATATAGGAAATTATTTTAGTTTAGCTTGAATATATGCTAATAGAACCTGTAGGTTGATTCAAGAAGTGAATAGATGGTGCTGAAAGGGGAAGTATGGGGCTGGAAAGAGGTTCCACACAATTCTAATCTAAATTCTGAACTAATTCTTAATATTTTTGGTAATGACCTTGATATAATTATATGTAAAGGGCTGATACAATCTGCTCCTGACACAAAACTAGGAAGTATCATCAATAAAGACCAAGTTATCAAAATAACTAGAGAAAGAAAAGAAGAAAGGAGTCTTTCTTTTCAAGCAAGACTATGAGATTTTAGCTTGTTTCATTTAGGAGATTGAAACCAGAGAGAGAAAATGGTGAAGAGCAGGGGTAAACAAATAGAGACGTAAAATGGCTTTGTAAATTGAGAGTGTTGTCATAGAATAAATCTGATGACATGGTGTCTATGATAACAGACTACTGGACCCCTTCCTAACATTTAGATTCTTATTTTAGCAAAAATTCCAAAAGAAAAACAGTAAACTTATTCTTTATTGTGCATATTAGTGGAAGTTTATATTCTTACATTTCATTTCTTAATGTCTGACTACAGTCATGGCAGCTGATGTACAATAGAAGTTTGCACTATAATAAAGTATTAAGACACTATAGCCACAATGTACAGTTTCTACTACAAGATAGATAAAAGGATTTATAATTCCTTACAGAGACAATATACAGCATTAAGGATAAGTATTCTTAGCAAGTAGGTGGGAATTTTCAGTATGAATGTTGTCCAGCATTCATGTACTTTCAAAAAATCTCATCTGACTAAAGAAGGTACTAGAAGTAGGAATGATCTGATGAAATACTGGCATTTGTAATTGAATAATACCTTTCAGCTAATCATCTAGATTCTTTAAATAGGCTCTTTTAGAATGTGATTCATCTGAACTCCTTTAGGTTTTACTTTACGATGAGATGAATTGTGCCCTGAAAGTGTCTACTTCTCCCTGCTGAGTACTAAATTACCCAAAGTGCCTAGATCTGATGTATACGTGGGATCCTTAGCTTCTACAGCTGAAGCAACAGAAGACAGATCTTTCAAAATATCTACTGAATCAAAGACAATGTGTGTGACCTTAGCTATGTCATTTAGTTCCTCTGTGCCTTTACTGCTCATCTATAAAACGAGGATAATAGAATTTCCATACCTTGCAGGGCAATGCAGTGGGTTGTGGATTACATGGCTCTCTAATACCATGGCAATGGATTCCCTATAAGTACTTAAGCTTCTTCTGGACTGTTAAATGAGGAAACCAAGAAGAACAGACAGTAAAACTCGCAAACCAATTTCTTCTATAGGGTGCCATTTGACATCTCCCTGAGCAAAGCGCCATGGCAGGATGAGGTCCGTGTAAAGCATGCTATGATTAATCATAACAATAACAGTGATGTTTTTGAAAGAGGGGGTATACCTGCCTCCTGAATAAGAGAATACACATAGGATATGTTTTTTCTCTTTTGTCATAAGCTGTTCCATTTGTCTCATGATTCAAGTGAACAATTGCTGCAACAACAAAAGAATTCTTTGTGTTCATTGCCCACTGATACATGATACAGCCTTTTCAATTTTCTTTGTCCTCTTTTAAGACAGCTATCAGGAAAATGTTTACCGGCTTTCAAATCTTCAGTGAAAAATTCATAACAACACATTTCTAGTGTTATATTGTGACTCTTATGGTAAAATATGTTCTTATTTCATATACACAAACACTGATTTTGATCTCATTTACACCAATACCAGTTGACTTCAGCTGAATTACTCCTAATTCACCCTAGAACTACTTTCAGAATCATCCTCACATTTCAGCCAGAGCTTACAAATCTCCAGAAGGAAAGTGCCTTTTTATTGTAAGACTAAATTGGCACTCAGCCAGAATTCCCTGGGAGAAAGGGGTTTTTAACCACATTGATTTAGAGAAACATAGAGGCCTTATTTATTTAAAATCAAGGATATAAATATTTTAACAGCAGCAGCAGCAGCCATAAAGAGAAGGCAAGCATTCAAAGTTGCTGCAAATAAAAAAAAATTCCTGTTAGGTTGTCTAGAGCTAATGGCTGATGATAGTATTTGGAGAGTGCAGAGAAATAGGTACAAAGAAGTATTTGTCAATAATAAAAGAAGCAGCACTATATTTACAATCTGTTGTTTAAAGCCAAAATAGACATCCTTTTCTCTGTTTGATCTCAGGAAAAGTTATCTGCAGCTCACAGGCCCGAATTTGAGTCTTCTTATGTCACTCAAAAGAAGTACTGAGATAACTGTGCTAGAGATGACAGACTAGTAACCCCTCTAGCAAGCCAGACCTGTGGGGGGGTGTCATGTTTTCTTTGTCTGGGCTGAAAGCACTCTTCCTACTTAGAAATGCTCTCTTTTGTTCTCCCATAGTGCCTGAAATTCCTTCGCAAGAGATATCAAAAGTTGAAATTCATCTCATAGAAAAAAGGTCTCTTCAATTTCTATAGGAACAAAGAATCACAAAATGAATGTAAATCTTTTATTTATTTATTTTTTTCTCAAGGCAGAACAGCTCACAGAAGTCATAAACCAAATCCCCAGCTATATCGATGGTTACAGCACCACTACCAAAGTTAGGTGCTTCCCCCCTCCCCCCAGTATCTGTCTCTTACAGAGACACGTAAGAACAAGCCAATACTATTCAATCTCAGTCATATAAAAACAATGAAAAGAAGTCAGTTTAATTGTAACTATGCATTTGTGGCATACATTATTGCTAACCAGACAACTGCCAGGACAAGAAAAAAAACCTGATGACTTAATGAGCTGTTGCATTTTAATAGAAATATTGTCTTTCTCTCAAAGCATTTAGACAGCATTTTACTTGTTATAATAAATTATCACCCTAAATAAAATACAGCAAGTAGAGAAACCTTATAGATTAAACAGACAGAGATTTGGGAGATCAAGATCAAATACCTAGACATGTTAAACCATATTATTCAAACCATATCCAAAAAGATCAAAAACCAAGCTCTGATTCTTAAAAGGTAATAACATTACCAATTGAAAGGCATCCATAACTACCTTACTCCAGTTTGGCAATTCTCTTATCTAAAACCAAAATTTCCAAGAGATCAAACATATTCCTAAACAAGCTAAAATACATGGCTAGAAACATGGCTAAATATATATATATATATATTTTTTTTTTTTTTTTTTAAAGAGCTTTCATCAGAGAGACTTTTAAAACTATCAGTGCAATGGCAAGTTTTCTCAGTTTAATTTTCAGCAAGCAATCTAACAGATTGTCCTAGAAATGGCTTTCATTTAGGACTGCAAAGATCATTCAAATCTGTATTGGCAAGATCTTAATAACATACAGTTTCTACTTTTAAAATAATGCCTATGCTATTTGCAGATTTATCAGGGGACTAAGGAGCCTCTGTTCTCCATTCAACCCCAAAGCATTCATCTCTTGCTTCCTCTCAGGAGCTCTCTCATTCCCCCACAAAATTTCAAAAACCCATTTGCTTGTTCTGAAGTTCCCCTTCTGTTGACCTTATCTATTGATGACAAACAAATAATATGAGAAAATAATAAACAGGAAGCCCACTGACAACCCAACACCAGTCAGAGTAGAAGCTATGCAGGCACAACGGTGTAACTTGCATCGTGAGCATGTGGCCCTGAGACCACACGAGCTGCACAAGAGTTTCCTGCAGGGGCTCCTCCACCACAGCATGGCTTTGACAAAGAGAGAACTACAGACTCCCTCTTGATAGTGGATTTTCATGTGGCTTTGTTTGCTTCTGATTAGGGTCTGCTTAAATTTTGGAAACTGAGTAGAAGATGGACAGATATCTTCAAGACTTTTATATAAAAGCCTTTTGTCTTTAAAGACTTTTGAGCTGTCATTGCAGAAGATAGTTACAACTTGTCTTTACTACCTGAGCAGTGATTAGGTGCTTGTTCAAGTAGCCAGTGACAAGCATTAATGACTTTGTTAATTATTTCCCCTCTCAAGTGTCCTATTCTTGGGTCACTGACAAAGCAGCAAAGGGAAAAGTGACTTCTGCCTAGTCTACACAACGGAGATTTTATTGAAATTAGCAGTGATACAAGCTTTTAACGACTAGTTTACAGCAGAGCCAAGTAAAGGGAATATAAGACAAAAGACAAAAGAACCCTCACACACAATCCTTAGAAGTTCTGGTAAAGCTACTCTGTGAACATAGTTACAGAGCTTCTGAGATAAAAGCAATAAAAGTGTCTTTCAGCTCTGATGATGGGGATGCTGTTTCTTAGGCATAGCCTCACTGTAAGCCTATCAGAGCTCTCTCTGTATTCACACATCATTCCCAAACTCTAGACATGTAGACCCTGTTAGCTGGATCCTCTAAGGGGCAAGTCATTCCTTTTTTCATCTTTACAATCAAAAGGATTTGCTTTGCTCTTACTTTTTCTTAAGTCATGTAATATTTGCACAACGGAGGGACAGATTCTAAAACATTCATCTTCCTTAATAATTCCTTTGTATATTTTTACAGAATGTTTACTTAGAATTTGACCCTGGTTTACCTGAACCGCTCACCTTCAAAACTCTGGACAAAATAATAGAATAAAAACCAACAGATGAACAGCAAAACATACGTCCTTAAATGCTCTCCTAGTCTACCAACATCTATTAATTTTTTATCTTTTTTTTTTAATTTAAAAACATAGAAATAAGTGAAATCTACTCCCAATGAATGAAATAAAATAGGGAACCTGATGTATTTTTAAATTATCTTTCTTTTTTTTGTGAGGAAGCATTTGACACAGCCATATTAAACACTATTGTACTAAATATACTGAGACAGTGAAATTCTTAATATTTTATCAACAGGATTTATTTCTGGGTAAGTAATATCTGAACTAGAAATATTGTATGATTGTTTCTTCATCAAAAGAATAGGTAGGATTATGGGTATTCTCCCATGAAGAGAAACAGTATCTGAAAATATAACTATAGGAAATACAAAAATTGTTTTATTAGGCTAATTTCCAGACCATAGTCCCGGATAATCTTTTGGGAGCTGAAAATACAACATATTATTTTCAAATCAGCAAATACAAAAGATTCAAGGCACTCCAGCACACTCTTCAGAGTATACATATTATGTGTGATTAATATATAAAAAAAAAAATCAGATCATACCTAAATGTGCAAAAATGTGCCAAATGTGTCACTCAAATCATTCATTAACAGTAAGCTGATTAACACAACATATTTTATTTCAGAATGAAATTCAAAGCCTGTTATGGAAAAACAATTTAGGCTTACAGGATTGTATCGAGCACCGTTATGCTTGACCATGCTAATGTAGCTGGTTTTATTTCAGAAACACTGGGGAGGGAAGCATGAAATCATTAGTAATTATATAAATATTAAGGCCACACAACTGGCTCTATTACTGTTTTCAAACGGTAGCATCTGCAAATTCAGCCTGTTATAAAACACTAATGCATCCAGAGACGAGAGTGCTGACACATGAATGGGATGCTTTGTCAGACTTGCATAAAAATGTAGATGAACTGCAGGGAAAGAAAACCAAAGAATTCAAAGGGTTTCTTGATTGCCTTCTTTAAAATGCCAAGAACTTAAGCTGGCCTTTCTTATCTTCCTCTACATGCATGTGACACTTTAGGAGGTCTTTCTTATTGTACTATAATTCAGTAATTGTTCCAGCTCTGTGCACCATGCCTTCCTTCCAAAGGGCAGCATGAGATATATAATTCTGGTAATGAACAGCTGCATAATTTAAGGATCGAACTAGCAGGGCACTGCTCCTTATTTGTGTTTTCTTAGCAGTTGCCAAGATATTCCAAGCCTATTTAGGAATACAATCCTTTGTCTGCCTTATTTCTCGTAGATGATATATGTTGAGACTTGGTCATGTTCCAGAAAGCAGATTTTATCAGCTGAAGTATCAGAGCAAGCTTTCCTCTCATTTTGCTTCAAAGGGCAGCAGCACAGAACTATAATAAGGCAATTTTTTTCCCCAGCCATGAACATTCTCTGTTCTGTCATGCAGACTTGTTCAAACTCAGTGTTATCCCCTTTCCAAGGCATGATAGACTTAATCACAGACCTATCAAAGGCATTTCCACACAACATTTCTCTCACCAAGGCTAATCTTCCAAATATTAAAAAGGTCCAGGCAGCTAGGCCCTTCAAGATGAAAGATGCATGCTGATTAATCAGCTGCTTTTTTATTCTGTCTGGCAAGTGTTCCCTATTTGTAAATAAAAGGTTTACCCTGGATTTCCTGTAAACTAAGGAGCATAAGGCAGCTTTGGACCAGACTCATAAAGCAACAAAGCCTTCTGCTGTTGTATCCGCAGGGGTAGGTTGTTTGTTCTATCGCAAATATACTTTCAGGTGTCCTGGAGAGAATGAGCTAATCTAACACAAACATCATTCCAACATGTGAAAATTACGTGGCAACCTCAAAGTTGCCTGATTATTAATTGCGTTCTTTGGCTTCCAGCAGCACCGTAATTGTTGCTTGCTTGAGGAGACCTGTCCACAATTTGTGTCATTGCAGAAGTTCAGGTCGGTTTATGATGTGTGGCACAATGTAACACAAGTACCTCACAGAAACACTCTCATATTAAAGACAAATACATATTGTTATGTCTCGGAGTGCTGGCTCTCTATTCAGATGGTAAATAGGTAGTGCGAAAGAGATGTGACAGACCCAAGAAGACTAGAAATTGTCTGCAAACTGGCAGCCACTGTGGTTCACTGACAGCCCGAATTACTTTCAGGCAGTTTGGCACATCTCCATTTGTCACACTTAAAAGCTTAAGCCAAAGATATCCAATTAATACAGAACACTGTATTTCTCTCTCCTCGAAACTGGAAAAGAAATGCAAATGTTTAAGATTCACGGTGTGCATCATGTCACCTACACATCACAAAGGGATGTAAAATAGCTGTAAGTAAAGCATACGTAACTTGACTCGCATCACACCCTCTTGGCTGCCACTCACCTCAGGTTATCTTCTATGCTGTGCATACCACCACTGTACTATTTTTTCCAGACAGCGATTTCTCATGTAGACTCAATCCCTTCTGCTGTAAATCATGCAAACAGCTAGCACAAATAGTTTGTGAATATAACAAGTATGACAAAATGAGCTTTTGAAATATCTAACTAGAACAAGAAAGGGAAACTCTTCCCTCCCCCGCAAATTCTGAAGGCAAGGTGAAGGTTGCTGATTTTGAAAGTAGCAGAACCTTAATGAATCAATATCAGTTTTTGACATTATTATATAAGTCCATCCATCACTGCACAGCAATAACAGCTGCATCTTTTGCTATGACCCAATGCCAGTTTATATATGATTTGATTTGAATTATTGGTATTGCAGTCATGAGGGTCAGGTGTTTATAGTTCTTGTATATACAGAATTTTTGTTGAATCACAGGGTTTCCTTGGAGAATTTCCGCTGTCCCTAAGTAAGTTTACAGAAGTCTTCTTTTATCCAGATGAGCTTTTGGTGTTCACAGAAGAGAAAAAGTGCAACAATTTCACATACTATAAAGGCTAATCAAAAAGACCTGTGAGATGCTCCTTTAGATTCTCTGAGGCCAAATTGGATATGTAAAATAGACACACGGAAGGCTACACTTTCAGCAAACTATAATAAAATTTTTAAATATTCTTACTTTTCAGAGTAACTGGTGATACAGATCTTAGTATTCTATTCATCAATTGCATTTGGAAAATTCTGAAAATGCAGTGAAGAAATAATAAGGGTTAAATAATGAATAAAGAATGAGGATGGCACTTTCCCTGCTCTCTGCTACCTGAAGAAAGCTGCAGCTGGCCCCCTTCTTTTTTTCTCCCCCTTGAGGCATCCATGAAAGTGTTTAAAGAAAAGTGTTCTCAGATACTTATCTGAGTTACTGCCTATTCCCAGCCAAAACCTGTTATTGAACTCAAACTGTTAAGGGTGGTGAGGCACTGGAACAGGTTGCCCAGGGAAGCTGTCAATGTCCCATCCCTCGAAGTGTTCAAGGCCAGGCTGGATGAGGCTTTCAGCAGCCTGGTCTAGTGGGAGGTGTCCCCGCCCATGGCAGGGGGGTTGGAACTAGATCATCTTTATGGTCCCTTTCAACCCGAACCACTCTCTGATTCTGTGATAAAAGCTCCAGTAACATTATTTCAAGTTTAGTGGTGTAAATAATATCAGAATCCCTGGCTTTAGTTGCCAATTAAACCTTTTGCCATCATTTTTCCTGCTTAATGCCATGGTATTTTTGACTGCAATGTCCAGTGATAAATACAGCAAATGAAATGTTTGCTAGGCAAGGTATTTCAGAACAAATTTTAAAATTAATCACTGGAGTATATTTGATTTTTAAGATATTTTCAGGCTGCAATTTTCATACATAATTTCTTCTGCTAAGCCTTCATCTCTTGGCATACATGGTATGCAGAAAAAGAAATCAGGTAATAATTAAATAAGAAGGAATGCTTTTGAAAGATAACTTCTTAAGACATTAATCCATTATAAAGAAAAATATTCAAAAATTTTATGAAGATTTTTATTTGTGGTAAACTGTCATGGTTTTGGCTGGATTGGCCAATCAGAATGACAGATGGCCCTCCCCTCCCCCCCCTCCAAGGAGAAGAGAGGAAGACATAAGGAGATTTACGAGTTTAGAAAGAGAACTAAACTACTTTAATTAAAATAATAATAAATAAGGAAATAAGAAATAATAATAAAATTTTTAAAAGTATACAATATATACAAAACCGTATCCAGCTCCCAGGATGATGATCGTGTCACCAGCAGGCACTGGGAAAGTCCCAGACTGGAGTCAGCGACAGACAGGAGTTGAATTCCAGATCTGGAGTCAGGAATGCTCAGATCGGTATCAAAGGCAGTCAAACAGACAGGGTCCTCCTCGGATGTGGGCCATTGAAGAAAGAGACTTGCCCCTTTGATCCCTCAGCTTTTATACTGAGCATGATGCATATGGGATGGAATACCCTGTTGGTCAGTTTTGGGTCACCTGTCCTGTCCACTCCTCCCTGCAGGTGGGACCCCTCTACACTTCTCCACTTCCGACGCTCTAACAGGGCAAACAGCGAAGTTATCTGACCTTGGTTGTTATAGCAATAAGTACAAGCGAGAGCCTCTGTGCATACCATTCCTTGGTATAATCAGGTCTTATCACTCTGAGAGTGAACAGTTTCTGAACCATATGCTGTTAATTTCAGACTTTAGTCAGTTAGAAGAGGCCCAGCTAAAAAGTAAAACTACAAAACAGAAAATTGATTCTGTTTTACCTCAAATCAGGACATAAGCATAAATAGTCTTGCAAATACTGCTAAAAATATTTCACAACTTAAAACAATATCAGAATATCAACTATAAAACAACTTTTACAGGTTTAAAAAGTAAAAACAAAGAAACAGATTTTTGTTGCTGTATTAAACTAGAATTGTGAATTTTGAGACAAAATGGACACAAAGTAAAATATTTCTCCCCCTTCTTAGTGAACATGTTAAGAACAGGAAAGAAAATTAAATCTAATCACAGAAATTATAAAAGTTTTGCAGAGCAATAACTATCAAATAAAGTGTTTCTAAATAAACTAATTGGAAAGAGCCTTAAACTTTATAGTTAAAAATAATGCTATTACTTTTCAGAGGAGGGTCTCCAATAATGCAGGTGAAATTCTGTATAATTTGGGGTTCACTCAAACTGTTTGAAAAAAAATATAAATTATAATATAATTTATTTTAACTTAATTGTTTGTGTTTACATTCTAGATCTCAGTTATCATTATGAAAAGAAAGTCTAGCTCTGGGTTTTTTTGGTTTTATTCACAAACTGTATTCGTGGAGGAAGAGTTTCAAGAAGTAGTTTGCTTTCTACATCACTGACATATGTGCACTTTGCTATGCAAAATCTTCACTTAATTAGCCTTTATGAATCACTTGATGATATTCTTTACATGAGAGAAATAGGCACGATTGATTGAAAACAAGTGTAATTTCACGTCTAGACATATATGTGGCTCTAACAGATATTATTTTGTATTTCAGATTTTTTTTTTTCCCTTTTATTTTAGGTAATCCAGTCACATATAGCCTAAAAGGCTAACCCGCTAAAGGTAACCTCTCAGTTATTTCAGTGGCTCACAGTCAGTAAATGAAAAAAGAACAAACAGTGCCGGAATGAGATTGCGCTTGGGATGGTTTTCTCCCGGAACAACCTTTCCCAGGCACAGCGATGGGTAGAGCATGGGGCAGGGATCGTGTCCAGCAGGCAGGCAGCATGCAGCCACGCCGCTCTGGACATTGACTGCGTTGGCTCACATAGATGCAGGCTATCCAGTTGGTCTCATTGCCTTGAAACAGTCCCAGTCATATTTATTGTATAGGGAGCATCTGTAGCAAACCCAATAAAATGTATCAAAGACTTTGTTGTAATTTGTGTAATTTGTGTATTTGTGTAATAAAAAATAATAATAATAAAAAAAAAAGTAATTTTGGTTGCCTGGAGTTATACAGGTGAGCAAACCATTAAAAAATTTCAGTGAATAAAAATAAAGTTGGGCTAAGGGCAAGAACTTCCACCCCCCTGCCCAGAGATTTTGGTCTGCATTTGAAAACCCATATAACTGTAAATGGCTTTCCTACATTAAATGTTACTGCCACAAATAGTATTCTGACCTGTGTCACATTTTATCCAGTATTTGGAACCTTGGAATTACTGCTTACATTTCACTGTTCTGTCAAGACTTTTCCAGAAATGCTTGATTTTATTATTTATTTATTTTTAAGGGAGGGGGAAAAAATGCCTTCATTAGAAAAAAAGTTTGAGACAACTTCCAGAAGAGAAGACTGTAATGAACTACCCTGTGACAAATACCTAGTGTAACTGAAAAGTGAAAACAGAAGATGATTCATTACACTTGTCTGCTTACAGATGATGGTTTGAAAGGCCACCCAGAAGAAAAATGTCCTCCAAAACAAAAAGATATGTCTGGTAAAGAAAATGACACTTGTAGGACAAAATATTGCTATACTTATTACTTACATTAAGAAAATAAGTATTTCACTGTTTACTCAGATTTCACTGTTAAAACACACTGTCTTTCCAGTGAAAAAAATCCACATATAAATCTCTTATCTGCTTCCTCTACATGCACATACACAGACAATTAGGCTCTTTGTTGTAAATAATTTTTTACTTAAGACAAGAGAATTTCTCTGGATAAACCTACTCAGTTGCACTGTGAGCACTGATTATGGTATGAATCTACAATCTACAAAACGGTGTTGAGTAATCAGCTATCTTTAAAGCTTCCTCTACTTATGCCTAGTATGCTTTGCAATCCATACTCCATTATACTCATTCTTTGCTGTAATTGCTGTCCCACCATGTTTCCGGTGAAAAATAATTCCATTAAAAGATGCAGCATGCTCTCTTAGCTCAGAACAAGATTTTCTTCAGATAAAACCAGCGCTGTTACACAGGCTGAGAAGTAGTAAGGTTACATGAATTTAACTGAGTCTAACTGGAGAATTTAGATCAAGGTTCTGCTCCTCCATGCTAGCGAAACTGTTTGTGAAATATGAGGAATTTTAAGCTAATGTAAAGTCTATAAATTATAGAAAGTATTCCCTCAATTAGTCGCTCCTGCATGAGAATGTGCTGTAGGGTATGCTCTGAATTCATAACTGAAAAAGAAACTCCGCAAAGGATTTATATGAACAAATTCTACAGTGTCTCAAAACCAGAAATATTCAGCATGCGATTTTTCTCTTAAATACTGTATGTATGCTTCTTTTGTCCTAAATATGTCATGTCAACAGTTATGTGTTTATTTTATGCATTGCAATGTTAAATATCTCCTCAGCTGAAGTCATCACGATTGCATACCAGCATGTAGGAGTCAACTGGCTGTTTAATGATAACAGAAATGTTTTGCTGAATGATTTGATTAATACAAGGATACACAATTTAGATAATGGGTTCTTTTTAGGATTTCTGTACTTGGATGTGACATTACTGGAATCCTCCTAAAGATGGAGGTTGAATAAGTAGAGGAATTCCTGTTAACAACAACAATAAAAAGACATACACTGAAGGTAACACTGATTTAAGAGAAGTCTAAAGAGCTTTGCATTTAAATTATATTTCACAGAAACCAAAGAATCATAGAATCATAGGGTTGGAAGGGACCTCTGTAGATCATCTAGTCCAACCCTCCCTGCCAGAGCAGGGTCATCTAGAGCAGGTTGCCCAGGAATGCGTCCAGGCAGGTTTTGAATGTCTCCAGAGATGGAGACTCCACCACCTCTCTGGGCAGCCTGTTCCAGTGCTCTGCCACCCTCAGGGTAAAGAAGTTCCTCCTCATGTGTAGGTGGAACTTCCTATGTTCAAGTTTGTGCCCGTTACCTCTTGTCCTGTCACTGGGCACCACTGAAAAGAGCCTGGCCCCATCCTCCTGACACCCACCCTTTAAGTATTTGTAAGTGTTGATAAGATCCCCCCCCAGTCTTTTTTTTTTTTTTTCCAGACTGAAGAGACCCAAATACCTCAGCCTTAGGGTTCCAGTTCCCTAATCACCTTCGTAGCCCTTTGCTGCACCCTCTCCAGCAGTTCCCTGTCATTCTTGAACCGGGGAGCCCAGAACTGGACACAGTGCTCCAGGTGTGGCCTCACCAGGGCAGAGTAGAGGGGGAGGATGACCTCCCTTGACCTGCTGGCCACACTCTTCTTGATGCACCCCATCGAGACCATTGGCCTTCTTGGCCACAAGGGAACATTGTTGGCTGATGGTCATCCTGTTGTCCACCAGGACTCCCAGGTCTCTTTCCACGGAGCTGCTCTCCAGCAGGTCAGCCCCCAACCTGTACTGGTGCATGAGGTTATTCCTCCCCAGGTGCAGCACCCTACACTGGCCCTTGTTGAATTTCATAAGGTTCCTCTCTGCTCAAATCTCCAATCTGTCTAGGTCTCTTTGTATGGTGGTACAGCCTTTCGGTGTGTCAGCCACCCCTTCCAGCTTTGTGTCATCAGCAAGCTTGCTGAGGGTGCAAGAAGAAATATACTTAAATTTAATGCAGTAAAGAATATTAACAAAATTACAGATAATAAGCACCTTAGTTCTTTTGAGCAAAGTATCTGTAACTGCTAAATGTCTGCTGTCAGTGGCTGGTAATCATCCACCTTTAATGAACTCCTGAATTTTAGCAAGGATAAAATTAAAACTAGAATAAGAATGAGAACTGGAACTAGAATTAGAATTTAAAGTTAGAATTAGAATGGAAAAAATATTACTTTATTGAAGACCACATAAAACTCAAGGACATGTATATATATGTCATCATAATTCTACTTACAGGACACATTCAAACTTGTGTAGGCACACACATGTGTATGGAAAAGCATGTCTTTCAACACATGTATACTTCCGTACAGCAATAGCGAAATAAATTTAAAGATAAAAACGAAACTAAGTAAAAGTATTGACAGCTCTTTGTTGAACTCCATCGAACTTCATGCTCACAAGTCCTTTCTACTTCAATTTTAATCTTTCCAGTTTGATAACACTGCCTTATAAATTGCCTCATAAAATTATTTCTTCAGGATCTTTCAGTTCTGGAACAGAACTGAAGATTTACACCACTCTGTGAACATGTGGCAACTTATTAAAAGGTAACAGTGCTCAAGTAAATTCTCCAATTGAATTATCCATTACAGTGTAATCATGACCAAGCACAGAGCCCTGATCAATACAAAGTTACATAGTTGCTGTAAAACAGCTCCACTACCAGTGTAAGTAATCCACCATTTTAAAGACTTGAAGAACCAACCAATTAAACACTGGATAAGGTCAAACATTATTGATCACATATCCAAGTGAAATTCCTTTTGTTGCTTTTCCTTCTTTCGATTTTGCTTGTAATCCAAGTATTATTTCCTTAAAAATACTTTTTCTTTTTTTTTTTCAGTGGCTGCACTTACACAGCAATAGGATATGAGTGGTCTCACAGAAAAACGTAATGATGCATTGACTTGAAGATCAATACTGCTACAAAACCTTGGAGACAGAAAAATAAAGAGGAAAACATATTTTTCAAAATCAACTAATGGTCTAACTTCTACAGCTTTTAAACAGCAGGGTTTGACAATCCCATGAACTTTTCTAAAAAATACCAGATAACTACATTTTGGCATTTGGGGAACACTAACAAAAGGTAATTTCAGGTTTCCTCCATGGACAGTGGAAAGGGAGCCTAATATGGTGTAAGAAGCGAGAGTAAGGTGCTTTAAATACGTTTGCTAAGGTGCTAATAAATACGTTTCTGTGTCTTGAACATGTTAATGCTCTGTTACATTCTAGTCCTATTCTAATATACACAAAAGTCCAAGATATCAACTACAGGTTAAGTATGCTCAGCATTGCTCTTTTGTTCTTTGTTCTTTCACTGCTATAAAATCTTCAATGAGAATAAGAAGCTTTCACAGTTTGGAAAGCAGAAATATTAAGTATTACAAAAATTAGTCAGATGCAAAACTGTTTGCAATAAAAGCCACATGTACTGTTCATCATTTTTCTAATCCTTTTATTCTTGGCCAAATTCACATAAAAGGCAAATTTTTATGTATCATTTTTCTTATACACTCTTCTGGGACATCTTGTCTGCAAAGTGTTTAGGATCTTTCGTCTTCCCTTTCAGAAACCTTGTAATAACATCAACATGTACCTCCTATTTTAGACCCGCTAACAAAGGGAAATGAAAATATTCCTTCCCAGTTGGTAAGGAGATCACCTCCAAGATTTTTTCTTGTAAGACTCTTTCTCTCTGAGCACAAAGTGCCTTTGATGAAGTTTCACAGTGGCCAGGTACGCCCTACATCAAGTACCTGAATGGGAGTCTTCAGCATGGAGAAGGAAATGGAAAACCTTGATTTCTTTGCCTTTTTGCAGTTCTGTGCGGGGGATCTACCTTTGAAGCTCCAGACTGGTAGGGACTAAATGTGTACTACAGCAAACTTCTGGGTTCCCTGAGTCAAAATAAGCAAGAGAGCTCTGTCAATCTTTTTTTACATCAAGCAGCCGATTATAATGCAATAGTTATTTAAAGTTCACTATAAGCTCCTATGAACACTGATAATGAGGGAGGTTAGCAGTATTATTTATTTTATGCTTTTACCATACAGTGAATTATTATATTTGGTATAGATCCATCCTTCTGGTTTGCACATTTTCCTTTTTCAAACACATTTAACATGTTGTCTGAGCTTTCCTATGCCAATTTCATTTACCCTAAAATCATTAATAAACTCTTGCTTTCTAATGCATTTTTAGGCTGGTATTAAATTAGTCTTAGTCTCATACACATTCTCATCTATCCACAGGTAGAATGATATGCTGGTGTATTTTTATCTGTCTGTCTCCAGGAAGCTGTGAACAGAGACATGGAAATATCACATATTTGGAGGAATGCCACCTGGCACAAATCAGTCACTAGGTGGCTGAATATTGTGAACAGAAACAATTGGCTAAATAGAAAATCCACTTCTTAGAATCCAGCAGTGCATCTGACTTTCAGATTTAAGAGTGAAACAAAATATTTGTCTTCGTTAATGGCTTTGATGGTTTTTAACATTTTCTCCCTAGTTTCGTCTGTCTCACTAATGTAATCTGTTATAATTTACCTGATGATGTTTTACTTTGTTTTGTGGTTGTTTTTGGTTTGGTTTGGTTTGGTTTGGTTTCCCCAACCCATAGCAAAAGAAGAATAAGAAAAGTTATGTCCTGTTTTTTTTTTATCAAACAAGGCACTGGTACTTTTTATGGAGCTACATAAACCACCACAGACAATGCCTTTATACAATACTTTTAAAATTTACTTTAAGCTCAATATAAAATAGAAACTATCATAGCTTCTGAAATACGCTGGTGTCCTTTAATGTCATCTGTTCCTATGGTACACACATCCCACCTGACTATGTATTTATGCCAGAGTTTTCTATAGGTCAAACAGAAGCAGAAGTGAGAAAACAATTACCTTAGCTAGATCAAACAAAGTATAAATTTTATAACAGATGCGCTAGGTCTAATTTAAAATTTTCCACAAAAATGTGGGTTTTTTTTCCCAATGGAAAATAGAAATTTTCATGATGTAACTGTCTTCCATGTCTAAAAGGGAAGAAGGGTTACTGCAGATGAAAATCCAGTTAGAAAGTTCAAACTATAGAAAGGAGCATAAGGAATCTGCATTGCAGATCTTTTGAGGTACCAGCACATATTTCTGAATTAAAATACTTGATCTTTGGCTAGAAAATATTTGCTTTGGAATTCTGGCACAAAAAAAGATTATATTTATTCTTCCAAATACCTTTTTTCACATGACTTGTGAAAACGCATAATTTGAACAAAGTGTAAAACTCAAGTGACTTTCATTATTTACCGCTTCTGTCCTGCTTGTCTTAACAGGAAAGAATATAAAGGAGGAAAATGAAACTAGGATCAACGATCTTTGCATGACACCAGAACTATAGTCTTTTGATAAAGGCTTTACAGCAGTTTTACAGCAAGTGACACTGAGCATCATTATACATGAAAAATTCTGCTGCAGTCCTACTCTCTCTGTTACCCTCTCACCACGCTTATTTCAAGTCCAAGAAAATGGCAAGTGGGACAGTCCGTTTTGGCAACCTTAAAGATGACAATGAAGGATAATTTGCAAAAAACAGGGTATTGACAAGTAGAAAGTCAAATGAGTAGGTACTCCAGCTAAATCTGATGTGATGAACACATGCAATAAACTCCACAGACGTAAAATTAGATTGCATTTACTGTGCATCGTCTCACCCGTGCTTGGCCCACAAATTCTGTTCTACTTTGACCACTTTGAATGTTCCAAATCTCTGAGTACCTATCAAACACCTACTTATTTTTTTTCTTTATTTTTTTTCCCTTTAAAGGAGAGCCAACTGCAAGAATCATGTTCTTTTTCTTTACCACGTTACGCTCATCTGTGTATGGACACCCAAGATTATACTGTACTTGCAGTTAGAAGCTAGGTCTAAAAAGGCTTGTGCATGGAATTAAACACATGTTTTGAACTCAGTGAAATTATTTCCTATGTATAAAATAAAACTTAGCAGATGTGCAAATCCTTGATAATTATTTATAATGTCAATGCATGTATAAGTGAATATACTCTGTTTATGCCACTACTTCCTTTTGGGCCTTCTGAACCTATGGTATTAGTTTCACAATTGTAATGGAATATTTTTATGAAGAGGACTTGGGAACATCTCCCTACACCCATCAAAATATTTCCTGATTGCTACGCAAATTCCAGTGAGTCCATATGTACAAAAAAAAAAATAAAAAGGAAATTTATTTCTGCAAATTCCCCCAAAGAAAAATCCCCTTATTATGTGTTCTAAGTACATTGCCTCTCCTCTAACTGATTCAACGCTTTAAGAAACTGACTCATCCTGTATGACCTCGACAGTTATTATTGCTTGAACTACCACAGTCATTTAACGAAGTTGTTTAAAAAAATACCTTCTAACCTGTAAAGATTTAATTAGATTGAATTTCCACAACAGATAAACCATTTTCAGGGGGAAAAAAAAACAAAACAAAACAAAACAAAACAAAACCCCAAACTAATAATTGCAATCTCAATACACTTTACATAATTATCATTAGTATTATAGCACCTACTGTGGATTGTTATTGTTTATGGGGATTAGGAAGATCATAATTTACAAGATGTAATTATCCCTGCTAGAGACATAGTTTAAGATGAGTTAATTCTTCAGAAAGACTGTCCATATCTTTCTGCCAAAGACAACAACTTAGCTTTTCCATCAGATACTAAATTCTATACCAAAGTGATTCCAAGCACTTTTCCCACACCCACTTTAATTATTTCCTTTGGAGGAATGCATGTAAAAGAAATTTTCTTCCTTCGCTACACGGTGGAGTCCAATGCCAATTCTGAAGTCCTCGGCGATCCAAAATTGTCTTTGTCAAGGGAATCAGATATATCAGTGGTAAACTTAATTCTGTGAGAACCCTGGCTAGAATTATAGGACAGTAAGCACAGGAAAGTAAATGGAAGATGCACAGACTGTACACTAGCAATCCTTTAACAAAACTGTAATCTGCAACAATTTATAGCAGCAGAGAATTTGGTTCACTGATTCAATCCAAGAGAAAAAAAAACAAAACACATCTCTGCAGAAATGTTTCTCCTTGGCTTAGCTCATCAGGCACATTGTTTTATCCACTGCTATAAACAAAGAAAAACTGCCTGTGCTCTATGCACAATCCTGAAACTCCATTTGATTTCAGCAATTTCATGGTTCATGTACTAGCAGAAAGAAAATTTCTCCCAAGAAGACTACGCGCATGAAGCACTGCCAATCTCAAACATCTAAAATCCTGAGTCCAGGATCAAAATTCATGCTCGTTTACTAAAAAAAAAAAAAAAAAAAAAAAAAAAAAAAAAGTAAATATTTGATTGGTTAGATATGCCTTTTGCTTTCTTTCTGTTCTTAAGACAACTTTTCATTTCAGGCTTCTTCCTCAGACCACAAGTATTAGGCATTTATTTATTTTTGTAACAAATAATTATATGCTCCTGTATATTCCCATTGTTCTGGACTTTTAAGAAAATAATGCTTCCAATCACATGACCATGTAACCCTAAAGAACTGGCACTGCTCTTCTCCTGTAGAAAATGCCCAGAAATAATGCGTTTACAGGCAAATTTTCAACAGCCCAAAGATTTAAAAAAAAATATATAAGTCTCTGCAACATTCTACGGATTTACATACTGTGGCCTGAATTCAGATCATCTAACTTTTCTTAACAAAGTATGCCCACAGAACAAAACAAAGAGAAATGGTGAGCAGAATGCCAGTGAAGGTGGCCTGCAGTTCCTTCACACAGTGCTATGGAATTCTATATTCTCTTGCCCATACTATTGCTGATTTATGTCCTCTGTGCTATCGGACATTACGCAACTTGCTAATGTTTTGCATGACAATAATTTACCATTCTCATTTGCTGGGCCCCCTATTACTATTATGGCTTTACCATGTAATTATTCAAGCCATGTTTTTTTTAATTCAGCTGCTTTATGATGTATGACTGTTGTGCACTTCCAATAGCAGAAGAACACCTCAGCTGTGCTGGGGGATGTGCAGGCTCTTTATATTGTACCTATTGTACTATTATGTGGGGGGAAAAATATTAACTGCTCTTCATCATTTATACAGAGAAAATAAATAAAAGGAAATAGGAAGTCATGCTGCTTAACACTTATGCATAGTTTTGTCAAGTATAATTTAAAGTATAATGAAACAAGATTAGGATGATCTTAAACTATTATTGTGGGAAACTAACATAATTTAAAATGCCTACAGTTCCATTCACATTTGTGTACTTTTAGTGATTTCATGAGCTTTCCTTTAAATGCAATATTGAGTGTGTAACTGTAGGGTCAGATCCACAGAGGGCGAGTATGCAACCATTTTAATATTTCCTTACTTAACGCATTTGGCAATACTTACAGTGTTGCTTTTTTTTGTTCGTATGTTTTTTGTTTGTTATTGTTTTCTTTTGGTTTTGGGGGTTTTTTTGTGTTTTTTTGTTTGGTTGTGGTTTTTTTGTTTTTTTTTTCTAACAGAGAAACTTTGGTAAAATACTTAAATTAAGTGTAAACTGCCTGGGACAGTTTAATGTCATAACAAAAGGACAAATGATAGTGTTGGACAGAAATTCATTGAGTTTGTACCTACTGAAAAAATTGTTAATCAGCAATACAGTTGGTGTTTTCATTATTAAAAGTCTGATTAAACAAAAAATTCAATCTTATGTATACATCATAATTAAATTGCTTGCAAAAATTATAGGTTTAATTTCAACATTAAGAAATTACAATGTGAGATCTCAACTCTTAACGCTTCTTCAGAATTTCAAGTTGGGGGAAACACTGAGGAACTTTAATTTCAAAGAAATGCTGATTAAAGAAAATAATGCTATTTATATCAATTCAACACGTGAAAATAGACACATATATTTTCATTTGGAATCTTAATCACTCATTTTTTTATATATTTATTACAGTTCACACCTATACAGTGCACATACTAGCATATCCTGTAGAACCAACACCACAAAAATGTTCATAAGCAAACACACAGAGACAGATAGTACTGAATTACAAATCTACAATAAGAGATCTTAGTTCATAAGAATTATTTTCTACTTCACTGGTAAAAATTAAGAGAGAAATAAATCCAATACATCATCCACTACGTATGCATATCAACATCAACGATAAATTCATCACATTGAAAAGATATCATTGAAGCCCGTATATTTTGAGTAGGATTTGTGAATGAAGAGATGACTGAAAAAGCTTTAAGTGTTAGAATGAAAACTGGGTATAAAACTTGACTTACAGTTCAGAACACTTTATTAGTAAACTGAAGCATTCAAGCATAGAATCCATGAGCTGCTGATCTCTTATGGGCAGGAACACAGCATCCTGCCAACCTTTCAGTGGATATTCTTGCACACTAAACAAGGAATTGTTACAAAAGTTAAAGTTTGTTTAAAGAGAGAAATTTCCCTAACCCATCTCATAAAATGGCTTTTTATGGCTTGAGAAAGCCATAAAATCACAGGACTTTAAGAAACCTCCAGAGGTCATCTTGTCTACTCCCTTCTGCGGGTAGAATCCTTTATGGCATTCCTGACACATGTCTGTCTCACCTGCTTTTATAGACCGCCATTGACAGAGACTTCATAATCTACTCAGAGAAATTCTTTCAGTGTGCTGAAAGATTTTTTCCTATTGTCTAATGCAAATCTTCCTTGCTGCATTATTGCTTTGTCTTATTCATTGTCTACATGGAGAACAGACTTTGCAGCAGTCTGTTACATATTTCAAAATGCTCATATCCCCCTGTCATCTCCCCTTCATGACAAGTCTAATTTCTACAGTCTTTACAAGCAGATCATTGTTTTTAAAACTCTTCTTTATCTCTTCTGTACTCTTTCCAAATGGTCCGCATCCTTCAAGTTGGGGTTCTGCTCAGAATCAACTGAAAGATCTTATTTCTTTCCATGGACTATTAAGGGAGCCTAGGATTATTAGCCTCCCAAGGATAAAGTTAATCTTTGTGAAGCACTGAAGTAAATAAATTGTATTTTGTAGTTTCTTGCTAGATGTCTGCAATGTAAGGACCATTGCTCCTAAAATAGCTCCCTGACTGTTATTGTATGGTAAATGATGTGAATGGCTTGTTACTATATTCACAATACAGATGGTCTCAAAATCGACAACTATGTGGCTTTATTATGTGACTAGGTTCTGAAGTGTGCTACTCAGCTGTTTTATTAAACTTGCCATGTGGAATACTTCAGTTCAACAGATGGGAATCTCTAAGTTATGTTATGAATCAGAAGGCACTCACTGGATGCGAACAATTTGAAAAAAAACTTCACTGAGAAATAACCAGGCCCTGTATCTCAAAAGAGAATCATAGAATCAGAATAGTTTGGGTTGGAAGGGACCTTTAAAGATCATCTAGTCCAACACCCCCCTGTAAAAAGCAGGGACATCTTCAACTAGATCAGGTTACTCTGAGCTGTGTCCAGCATGGCCTTAAATGTTTCCAGAGGTGGGACATCTACTCTGGGCAACCTGTTCCATCTCGTGCTGTTCTTTGGTTCATCATTTCACTGAGAATGCATTTTTTTTTATTTTATTTTATTATTTTACTTTTTTGTGTGTAACTCCATAATGTGTTCTAAACCAGGGTTGATTTTGGCTCTTCAGAATATTATTTTTATATCATCGGGATGCAAATTCTAAAGGTGCCCCACTTTTGGCTCTTAGGCAACATGTTGCCTCGTAGGATTTCTAATGCTGTTTATTGCCTCAAAAAAATTAAAAATATGTTGCTGCTCACAGCTTATTATTTCCTGAATGTTTCTGCCTATACATCAGCCAGTTTTGGAGGACCATGGATCTATTATACCTACTCCAAAGATTTTATGAATAGCAGCTAAGAAAGACTGTACACATAGAATGGATATTGCCCTTGTCCTTCTCCAGGACAGTTTGAAAGGCACTACTACAATCAATCAAAATACTTGGGCCATCCATAAAAATATATGACAGTTACAATTTTTCCACTTGTATAGCAAAGTCATCATTCATAATAGTGAAAACACACAGTATGTCCCTAAAAAAATAAAACAGTGGTGCCCTTAGGAGTCTTTTCCAAACAACAGTAAAAATATTGCTAGCTATAAAATTGGTGAGTAGGTTCTGTTCTCTCAGTACAGAACCAATGAAGATTAATTGCATTCAAAAAGAAACATCCAGAAGAGCCAGCATGGAAACATACAAACTCAGAAACCCAATATGTACAATAAGGAGAAGCTACTAGCACACTGCCTTTTGCTGGCTGTCTGTTGCAATAGGTTACTTGTGGTGACTATCTCATGTTAGATAAAGGTTAATAAAGGTTAGGCACTCAATGAATTCAATATGAATCTTTCAGCTGACATCAGCAGCTATTGAATTCGGCCCTAGAACAAAAAGGATTGCATGAGGGCATCTTTCAGAGAGTTTTCCTTTTATTATCTTAAAAGAAACAGCATTGAGAACAGAGGTAAAGATGTTCTTTTGTGTATCTCCTGGATGAATAAAGCTCTGAAGTAATATTGATAAAGTAAGAAAGCAGAAAACAACGAGGCATGTTATTTCCTTGTAGCTGGCATTAATGGCAAGTTATAAATTCAGTAACACACACTTCTGTTTCAGTATTTCAATCAAGGTCATCCTATGCAAAATGGAACTCACACTCCAGATGCTGAAACCAGGAGAGTGTTTATTAATCTCAAGATGTGATGCTTATAAGGGGTTAGCGCCTTCATGACTGCCATATAGTAGATCTTGCAGATCTCTTTGTGTTGAGCAAATGTTGATCAAAAAAACAGACACATTGTCATTGTACTTGACAGAGCATGCTTTTGATACTATTTTTTAAAGTAGCGGTTTCCACACAGAGAACTTACAAATCTGTACCACAAAGGAATGAGGACAAATCCAACCTTCAATAAATTTAAAACACACATTTCAAACTAACAATCTTGGGTGATTTGAAAACACACTGAAAACAGCCTCAGCTCATGGACTTGAATGGTACTTGAATTCAAACAGGAAGAATACAAGGTAAAAGTGATTAATGTAAATTCTAGAATCTGTTATCATCCTCTCTAGTTGCTACCATACAAACATATTTGTTTTATTTGTATTCTTAGGCAGCTTGAGCCTGACACCTGAAATAATTATCCCACCTCTGTCAAAGTTTTTTTTTGCCAAAAACTGAAAAATCTTTACTTGTAACATACCCAAAAGGTAAGCCAATTCTTCAATATTGTCTCTGATCAGAGAGAGTCTTTGAGAGCAAGCTGAAGACAATTCTTTCAAATGGGACTACCACTTTGATTTCTCAAATACTCAAGTTAAGGTATTCTATATTCCTATAATCACTAACTGATGAGATAATCTACATAATAACATACCCCCACTGTGTGTTTCTACTGAATCAATACAAGTCTCAATCTACACAAAAGCACCACCAGCATGTATTAAGCAGATAGAGACTTCACTCTCACAACGGGTTTCTCAACTGATATGAAGAATTGTGTGCTAATCTCATAATTTCACTCTTAGAGTCCTCCATTTGTTCCAAATTTTACATGGTAAGAGTAAATGTGTATAATTCAAACCAGTCTTTCTTCTGCATAAATTGAAGTATACTGCACAGGAATTCAATGGTTTGAATGTAATAGATGGATGAGGATTGTGTAGATGATTTTTCCATAATAGAATGTATGCTTTTCATTTTAGTTTTTAACGTATCACTTCACAATGCCAGGTTTGAGAAGATACTTACTTAGAACTTGAAAACGGTACCTATACACACCTTGAAGCTGTGTTACTAAACGTGTCTCAGTGCTCAGATAGGATTCAAAACATTGGAATTGATAATTATAGTTCTGCCCCCTCCCTCAGAAAAGTTGTACTTCTGGAAGAAAGTTGTAAATTTGGAGTTGATGTTTTAATGCCTTTTACACTGAATTTTCACTGACGTAAACTGTAAGTTTCAATCCTTTCACAGCTGGGCTCATTTTGTCGTAATGGATGATGTATCTCCCTTTCAGCTTCCAGAGTCCAGTCCACTGGCCATACCCAGAATAGCAAGTAGTCTGGAGCAACAGGAGTGGTTTAGTAAATCACACCAGTTAGTACTAAGGCCCTTACAGAACTTCTGGGTGGAGGAGGATGGTTGTTTTGAATTATATTCTGTCTGACCCCCTGGACTGAACATCCCTACTAGAAGAGATGCTTGAAGCCATCCAAAGGTCCAGTGTTTGGTTCAGATACCTTGTCCCATTAGGGCTAAGAAAGCATTTGGTACATACCTGCCAGAGCTTAGTGCTCTCTGAAAGAAGTCTACCTTACAACAGAATCGTGTGCAGCAAAACTGCTCCACAGATCAAAACAATGCAGGAAAAAAAATGGATGAACAGAGGAATTGTTTTAAAACAGTACAAGTGATCAAAAGCAAAATACTAAGCAGCTCTAGCTGCTGAAGAATCACAGTTATTTTTTTTTTCTTCATCCATGCAGAAAAAAATTAATAGTGACCTTCACTAAGCAGTAAGTGTAAGCCACTTCTAAGCTGAAAGTCCTGTGTGGTAGTATTAAAAATTTCACACTACTTTTGAGCAACTATTCAGTCCAGCACGATTAATCAGGACACCTTATCAAGGGAAATAATAAAATTATATGTATTCAGTGTAAGTATTCGTATTTCTTTTTTTTCCACCATGTTTTCTAATACTTTCAATATGACACATTTCTTAAAAAATATAGACCTCTGTCAGCTATGACCACTGATATTGTTGTCAGGAAAGTACAAAAGCATCCCAAGAAGACTGCAGAAACCGAGTGTATTTTGAGGTGAAAAATCAGTGGAAACCCCAAATTAACACATAGTTCTGTGAGACCAAATTGTAATCACTAAATATACTTTGGATAGGTTACTCTCTTTCCTCTTTTGCTCAAAGCATTTAAAGGTATACAAATGTAGCAATGCAGTGCTAGATTTTCTTGACAGAGAAAGTAGATTACTACAGGCTTAACATCATGTCCTGAACCAGAGCATGTCCTTGTACCGTAATCTCATACTTTACACACAGTGAGCCAAAATCTCCTCTCCTACCCCAAATCTATGATGTGGTCATAGCCTCACAAAGCACTGCAAGTCATTAAATTGAGTGAGAAGAGGGACCCCTCTTCTGACTAACGTCATCTCAAGCTGCAAGTTGACACTGCTTTTGCACTATTCAAAATAACTCTGCTCTTACCCTTTTTTAAATCACTCCATTAAGATAAAAATAGTTTTGTTAATGAATATCAATGTTGCTTCTAAAAAACATGTCCATATGGTTAGTTTCTGAAGTTTCCAGTTCTAAGTCTTCCTCAGACGTGTATTTTTTCTCCCAGTCTCTCCCAATCTAAATGGGGTTTAGGGGGATGGGGTGAATTGTTGGGGTTTTTTTTTTGCTTCTCTGGGTTCTTTTTCTGTTTGCTTTTTAAATCAGATTAGTACAACTATAGCAGGATATGAAATTGGAAAGACTTATTAAAGTCATAAAGAATCATTATGGTTTAGGCAGAGTGCAACCAAACAACTTAACTGACAACAATTAACAGGAAAAACTAAATTTGTAACATTTTCAGCTAGATTCAGAACATAAAAAGCACATCACCTGCACATCACTTGCATGTTTACAACTTGCAACACTATGAACCCTGTCACCTATAAGAAAGCCAGTAAAGCAGATGCATTACTAAACTTCTGAACAGATTTCCCCCTGTATAAAAGCAGAATTCACTGGGGAAAAACATTAATAATTTCAGAAAAAAATATTTTCTTCCCATTGCTATAAATTGCTAAGGAGTTTTATTTCATTTTTATTTTATTTTACTACACATTGTGGGGATACTATTGTCATAAAACTAACCTAGTAAATGATCTTTATCACTGCCAAGTAACCAAATAGAGTTCTTGCAGCAAAGCTAAAGTATTAGTTGATATGAACATCAGCTGGAATCTTAGCACCTCCTTCCTAGTAAGAACTTTAACACAGATGGTAAAGGGAATATGTTTAAGGCTTTTATGGAAGTAATGATGAGTTCAGTCATACAACAGACTGCAATAGCATCTTATCTGCAGCATGATTTTTTTTTTTTCCCTAATGTTCATAACTGAAAGATATATTTGTGTTATATGGGAAAATAATTAAGAATAGCTACTTTCTGATCAGTGCATTAAATTGCTAAATTTTCTGACAGCCAGAGATGAATTACTAGTGTACACTGAGAAGTGAGCCGTATGAGAAAGCAAGCACAATTGCCAAATAAAGGATTAAAATGAAAGGAGGTGGGGAGAAAGAAATCTCTGTCAGGGAAAAAAAAGAAAATTGCATGAAGGAAGACCAAATGGCAATATGGTGTTATAGCCTTCAAACGTGCAATTCGCAGATTGATTTCCCTGCTCTCCTTGCATAGTAGATATAAAGATTATGCTGAAATCTAGGAAAATTTGATTGTACATGTGCCAAAGTAAGTGAATTGAGAACTTGAGTCAAATGCCTGCCCCTGTTCTAACAAATTCATAATGAGAAAATAGCTCTGCAAGGCATTCGTTCGTAAACACATCCAACTAATTTTGCAGCTATGCATTTTAAGAGTGTAGGCATGCAGGATGAGTCTCCCTTACTAATTCAGTTTGTTCTTGTAACATGACTAAATTTGTGCAGCTTTAGCCTTCTGTGATTAAGAAGGAATGTCACACATGTCCTTACATTTCTCTCATCTCTGTGCTATCAGTGCTGTTTGGTTTGTTCTGGTTTGTTTTTTTTTTTTTTTTTTTTAATTACTCGCTGTCCCTATTTCTGGTTCATGTTTGGAAAGCCTGTGGCAGTTCCCCCAGCAGAAGGTAGAATTACTGAAAATCCTTCCAACCCCTATCCCTCAACACGAAACATTTCTCAAATGCCACCCATAGTCTGCTTGATTGATAGATGTACCACCTCTGGAGCAAAACTCGCCACTGCTATTCCTCAGTTATCCTTGTTTATTTGGAGCAGTTGGCTTTCTCCCTTCAGATACTTGTCAACATTTCCGGAAGATGTTTTAACTGGCACCCTGTCAGCTGACATATCTAAAGCAGGAAGGCTGACTAGCTGTGAAAGATGTGACTCCCAACCCCAGCAAGACTCAAAGCACTGGAAACTGAAACAAACCCCTTAAGAGCATATGTTACCCTACTTACAATGAAGTTTTTGTGACATCCTTTTAATTGCAACCATATGACACTTGCTTGTAAGCCAGAGGCACTGAATATGAGGGAAAAGTCTCATGTGAAGTACTAAGCTTTGAGTTTTCAAAGGTACTTTTTAAACAGATGAGTAGCTTCATTTACAGCATAAAAATAAACAAACACCCCAAAGTTTCTTTACAACATGATTTTGACTGTGCAGTTCTATAGAGTGGGCATATACACAAACAATTCCTGGCATAAGCTTATAAAATACTGGCCAGCAACCAGATTTCTAAGAAGGTACCATTATCAGTGTCCCTGTTTTGTGAATAACCTGGATTGGTGGGAGCAGAGTTAAGAATACAGGGTTCAGACAGGAGGAGGCAACACGATAAATTACTTTTAATTAGCGTAATGCATATGGCATTCCAAAACCCTTTGACTCTAATGCTAGCCTTAGCTGTGCACATGTTAAAGTAGAGTTCCACTGGATACCCATGAAGTTATTCTATGTTTCATCTAGAATAAATGAGAATTTATTCATGTCTAGACCCTCAAACCTTCTTTCCTGTTTTCCATTTCTTTAAAACATCCAACAGAAGTTTCAACTAAAGCACACCACCAAAGAACGTTCTTTTTCTTTTTTTTTTTTTTTACCATCTCCATTCCTCTCTCTACACCTATTGCTAGATTCAAACACACTTTATGGGATGTAGATAACAGTTACCTGACTGATTTATTTTGTAATAAAGTATGAATCTCCAGAGTGGTTTCCATTAGCATGTCTTGCTTACACTGTGTGCGGTAGGAATGAAAGACAGCTTTACACGACAGTGTTACGAGAAATCAGAGAGTGAGATGACAAGCTGAGATATGTAACTTCAGCAAAGTGTGATTAATTTCTAAAAAAAGATTGCAAATTTGTATATTCTTAATTTTAAAAGAGCATAAATAATAGCAAAGTATCAAATGAGAAATGCTACAGTAAAAAGCTGCTAAGATATAAATAATTAATTAAAATTAAAAGCTGTGTATGCTAGATTGCTCTCACTAGAGCTACCTGAGTTTAGCCCTGGATATAATTTTGTCCCTGAGTCAGGAAAGCACTTAAGCATGTGTTTAAATCTATCTCTATTTAGAGAAGCACGTTAGCACATGCCCATCTTCAAGCATGTGCTTTAAGAGCCATTGACTTCTGTGAAACTTAAACACAAATTTAAAAATATAATCACTTCATTAAAGCTCTATATTGAATAGATTTGCGTGCCTGAAAGGGAGCCTTTGACATGTACCTGCAAGTGGTGAAATTGAGAGAACTCTAGAAATGAGCGAGTAGCATTCAAATGGTATTGGTAGCTCGATGCCTAAAAAGCAGAATAGAAAAGAAAACAGCAGCTACTTAAGCAGAATTTATGGCATATTCAGGTTTAAAAATTTTGCCTTAAATAACCACTTTTCTCAAATACTCACTGTTAGGAAGAGGCTTCCCCTATGCTTGTGTGCAAGTCCCACAGATTCCTAAGTGTTTTCCTGTTTCCAGATTCCTGACTAATTTTATTAATTTGTTAGTACAGGCAGGAATAAAATGATTCTCTCAATTCTATTGCCATGTTGAAGACCCTGACTACATTGTGGTTTCCTAATGGCTCTCAGGAAAGAACAAATCTGGCAAAACTATTGTCTACCTCCTAGTAAAAAACTGATAAATTTTGCAGCCTCCCATCTCTCAGGGATCCAAAAATGTTGCTAGCCCAAAACAACACAAAAGTGGTGAAGATTATTAAAAGAATGCCCAGTGGCTTTCAGAACAGCAAAGGTAGGAAAAAAAAATTTAGCAAGACATGACCAGCCAGTCATGACCAGTAGTTTTTGGAGGAGCTGATACTGAGGAAAGCAGAAGACCTTGAGACTATCCGTGGCTCATTCTGGAGTGGTGTGTGAAATCTGCAGAGGGCTAATGGGTTTATTCTCTGCACAGCAGAAGAAAATGAACTGCCAAGATTATTTGCCCAAAATTGGCACTGGAAATCTATGTGAAGAAGGAAATTGAATATACACCAACAGAAACCCAGTTTAGCTGAAAAGACTGAACCATTTTTCTCAGGAAAAAATGGACTTGTAAAAGTAAGACAAAGATTAAAATAAAATTTTAAAATTAAAGGAAAACCAGACATCAAAGATTTTACTAAATGACTAAAATAAATTAAATCAATAATCCTATATATACATGCAAGAATTGGAAGCCAAAAGCAAAGACAATGAGGGAGAAAAAACTTATTAAAACATGCAAAGAACCAGAGAGATTAATTGTAATGGTAAAAGTAAAAATAGAAATAAAAATAAACTTGGTTAAAAATCAGACTTTTACATAGCAATGGGATAAAAACTCCCTAAATATAGATGTCTGTTTTGCTTAGTGAACTCAACAATTCAGAAGAAAAATTGTGTGCACACTTTATAAAAAACACTTTTGAAATATACAGAAAATATGATCAGGCTGAATGATGGAAAACGATTTACAACTCCAAATTAAAAACAAAAATGCAGACAATTTATGTTTGGAAAGAATATAGTATGCAGCATTAAACTGGCGAACATGAACATTCTGGTCACTAGCTGCTCTGTGTGGATTAATATAAGAGGGTATGACTAACAGCAGAAGAGTACAGCAATTTAGAATTTCAGATATCAATGGGATTCATCTCACTTGACCTTACGTGTGTAACAGTGACATCAGTTAGTGGATAGGCACTGCAAACTGTTACCTTCAAATGGCAGTTCCTTTCTTTCCAAAATGATTTTCAAAGACAGGCAGCATCAATTTCCCCTGAAGATGCCTATTTCTTTCTTTTGATGATAGAAGGTTCCTGACTAGGTTAAACTTAAATGCAAACAGTTAGATGAGATGAATTTCACACTGTTGTAGATTAAGGACCTTAAAAAACCTGACTGTTTCAGAAATTTTTCCATTGTAGATAATAATTTAGTTGACTAATTTAGGCCAAATCACAGCTAAATTAGAACCAGGGCTCAACAAGGAACATGACATATTTTTGCAGTGAGGCAGATTAAAACATGTCAGCAAAACCTGATCTGTCTATAAATGCTTTTCAGCATCAAAATAGCTTAGAAATTGAATTTACTTGCAAAAATGGATATGGTTACTGCAGAAATTTAAGTTGTTCCCCTGTCCAGAATCTGGTGACTAGACCCATAACACCAATACTTCAGGCAAGTGACACATCTAAGAGCAGGTACAGTCAAAGGTGACCACATCTGTAGGTAGTTCTGCATACCTAAAATCTGAATCACACTCTGCAGGTACTATCCTCTGCAGTGGATATCCAAACTGGCAGTGAATAATCTTCCAGTAAGGCACCTGACAAGGTATCAAGTAATAGGATGACTCTAAGCCTAATTATATAGACAATCCTATCTGTAGACAACTTCTAATCCATTAAGAAGCTTCGCTGAAAATAGGCTAACCACAAACTTAATTTTCCTTCTCTAAAAATGTTAGTTCTTCAGCACCTCATTCCCTGATTAAATGAGAATGCACTTTCTTGGTGTTGTCTTGCAAGCGTTGCTACTTTAAAATTTACTGTCTATAAACATTTTTGTAAGGAAGAAACACTTTTTGATTACAATCTCATAAAAGGCTCACACTGCCCTTAGAAACTGATTGGTTTAAAACTCAGATTTTTCTTTCTTTTTTCTTATTATGTTACCCAAATTCTAAACCTTGTAGTTAAAAATGTTTTCTCATCTCAGGCCTTATCTGCAAATCAAGTCAAATCTGAAATAATCTATGGAGAAAATCAAAACCAGAAAAACTTCTTAGGGCAGAACACTGAACTAGATCATCTGTTTCACACCCATTTGCTGCAATTCTGTGGATGAATTATGTGCAAAGGCTTCAGATTAGACATTTCCCTATCTTAACAGAACAATTTTGTTAAAGCAGAAACGGGAAGAAAACCAGCTTATCCAGAAGAGTGCCGCTGGTATACTTAATTAAAAAAAAAAAAGCTCTTCTAACTTCAAATATAGAAAAATCCTTATTATTAAATATGTGGGAGATGAACATCAATATTTAAAGAAAGGCTTGTGATATTTTCAATTTGCTCAGAGACATCATTTGCAACTACTGTAATTTATTGTCAGCATTTACGAATTACTTCTATTGTGTTTTACTATTATTCACATCATCTTTTCCTCGCAATGTAAGGATCATCAACACCCATTTGTTGTCTTCCACAGAAAAACAATTTTCATAATGGAAAGCAAGGTTTTACAGGCTTTTTTTAATTCTTCCTACACACAATAGAGACATGGCCTAAAGCATCATATAGATTAAAGTAGTCTTAATTAGTTTAGTTTTGAATTAATTGTTAGCTTTCAGCCTAATGACCTGTTTAAATAACAAATTCTTAGCTATCAAATGAGGTAAATATCTCTCTGTAATATATTATTGGCAAATTCTGGCCAGTAAAAGTCTGAAATATACTATGTGCTCAGCTCTCTGGTAGGAAGGTGAACCTTGGCTACTATACTGCCTACTCACACCCACGTGTGCTCAAACACAAAAGTAAATGAAACGCGTAAACCGAGAAGTTCCTCTATAGACAAACTGAACCGTGGCTTGGAGAAGGAATCCATCTGAAATTAGTAAGATTCCAGTAAGACTAACAGAGAGAGGACAGAAACTTTTTTTCCATCACCAAACACTTTCACTCCTAAAAATTCCTATGGAAGTACCAACCATATTCACTCATTTCACTGTGTTCTGAAGGTCTCCTCAAAAAAACATTATCACTGATACTAATCCATCTAAAATACTGTAGTACATTCATCATCACATATATTCCTAACTGTACTGCTTTCTAATCTGCATCTCCTAATTATTTTCACCCTTTTGCTCTATTTCCCCTTTCTCCTCCCAAAAACTCCTCCGGCAATGAATAGCATTTTACATAGAACTCTAAAAATATGTGACCTAATGAAGAAGCTGTCCTCTAGCACTTAATCTGCTTTAGCGCTGGAATTTCACTCAAAGGTAGAGATCTTATCTCTGATGCTTAAAACACAATTAGAAAAGAATGGAAAGGAACTTCCATTTTCCCCTGCTGGAGAATGCCACTGAAGCTGTACAAACCATTTACAACATATTAGCATTTAGCTACAAATAATCCATACCTTTGAGTCCAGCAGGCATTTTTTACAAAATTTTGGATACACTGACTTCCACTGCTTAGGCTTTTGGGTGTTTGTAAAACCGCTTCTCAACCCTTGCTGATTCACAAGAACTTAAATTTCAAAACACTGTTAAATAATAATAAAACCCGTTGCAAACTTCTCAGAACTTTTTGCACAACTTTAAAAAGAAAACTGAGGCAAAAATCTACCTGCAACATATTACTGGCAAGTTCATACAATATACGACTACCTGCAACAACAGATAAATTGTAACATCTGTTGTTATATAAGATTGGCGAGAGCATAGCTCTGGATTTAGTAACAGATATTTTGAAGAATTCCCCATTGAATTGTTCTCCTAACTTCTCTCTGAATCAGTTATTGCTGCTGGCTATTCTGGGTACATTCTTAAATTTTGCTTTTCTCTGTCATATATAAGCACTGCCAGTGAAGTTCTAGTCACTGCAAGCAGCATCCATCGTGTGTTGTTTGCTTTGGCATGATGATCCTTCCTCGTCATGTCCTTGTTCATCACATTCAATATATCTTTTTATCTGGTCTTAGATTAGTCAGCACTTTTGGGCGGAAACCATGTGTGTCTAAGTGCTCATTATAACAAGACCTCTGAGCACTTCTATTTCCAATGATGTCTTTTGAATGTTCATGGATGTGGTTCTTTAAAATAGCACACATAATCAAGTGCGTTCTCCACTGCTTATTATGTATTTTTCTACTGAACCGTATTTAAAAAGTCAAATAAAAACAAAAGACAACAGTATGCATATCATATGGAAAGAAAAAAAAAAAAAAAAAACAAACAAAAAACCAACAACACAAAAAAACCCACCTCCCAGAGTATACCTAAGGTCGCAGGTGTCTGAAATAAACGGTAACCATGACTAAGCTTCTGTGAAGGGCTGTAGGTTAAATGTGGAAATTTATATGAACATGTTCACTTTTTATGTTACTCTCTTACACACGTCAAAAGGTACAAAGTGATCAGTGTGCAAACAGTTATCACAGACCATCACAGACCATACACCACTTAAACAGCAGCTAACAAAAGCAATCGCGTAGTGAAAAAATGCTAAACCCCTGAGAGGTCTGGGAAGTAGTGGTGACTTTGTACTGGTAAGGTGCGATGAGATGACAGAGAAAACCTCAAATAAACCACATTTCAGAACAAGATTTAGAAAACAGCGTATGAAAACTGTACTTAGCATTGTCCTAAAGTCAATGCGTGCAATTAGGAGATTATTAGGAATCTATTAATAATTAATTGTAAAGAATCAGTTATTTCTCCCAAAAATCTAGGAAAAATAAATCTGGAAAACAGTCTGCATTAATCCAATATTACATTCCTCGAGTTTTACATAGGACTAATTCATGGCAACTTTATAGCAAAAAGTAGAGTAATTGGTAGCAACAGGACATCACAGTTTTTCTTAAGAGTTAAGTCATATGAAGCTCCCTCTTTCTCCAGACACTTGCAAGTGCTTCAGAAGTTGTTTCAAAGCAATATTAATAGTTCTATGAGTAATTGCTGCTGGAGGGAGACTTAAAATGGACCTTCGTGGGAACAAAACTGTAAATGATGTTATATTCTTTCTCTCTGTATAAGCAAAAGTGGTGAGATATTAAAAATATACTTCCCAAGAAAGCTGAATTACACAGAAATAGAAATGCTCATTCAAAATGTGTTTCTGGGCTACATCTTTAACTCCTCTTTATAGGAATGATTATGGAAATAACTTTGCTGAAAAGCCCCAAGGAGAAAGTAGAGCACAAAACTGTGTATTTAAATGAAAATGGACTTAAACATGAAATATTGGAATTGTTGTCATTCAATACTTTGGCAATATAATAATATTTTATAAAGGTTTTTCACATCCTCTAGTAAAAGAATAATCCATCTCTGATTCATATAATGGTTGTTAGCTCATAGAGTTCAGATGTAAGTATACTACACTCCTTTCCTCTCTTATTTCTAGCACCAAGAAACAATATAATTATACCCAGCTTTAAGATCTGATCGCTGTGCAACCTCTGTTTTTCCTTCGCATAACAACTTTGCTATATATTCAAATGAATAAGAGAGCAAAAGAAAACAGAACTTGCACATTAAGAATGAACCACATTCTCTGGCATTTACCCACATTATAGTGTGATATTAAAATAAAACATAAACTCCTGCTGTGCATGCGCTTTAATGACATAGTTTACCACATGCTTATCTAACGATTATGCATCAATTTTTCACTCATGTGCCAGTCTGCTACTACTTGATTAAGGACATAAATTTACGTAGTGATGATTGGTTCAATCCCTTTTCACATGAAATACCTAGATAGTAATATTTCTAGAACAAAAGTGGTCCACAAAGCACAAGGTGGAAGATACAATAGTGAGGAAAAGTTTACTGGTTTATATTTAGAAAAGACTTGATCCAGAAGAGATTGAGGAAAAGCAGAAAACTAGCGTATGCTGTGCAAAATATCCAGTTTTAGTAAAGAACTTCCTGCAGAATACTTTGTCAATAACATGTCAATAGACCCATCTACCTGACCCTGCTAGACAGAAGTAGTTCAAAACAGTGAAAATGAATGACCAAAACTCCAAAAGACCTCCAAAATAATAAGTAAATTATACTAAAAACAAAGAAATAAAAGATGTTCACCCGGACATATTTGATACAGAAAAGACAGCAGAAAAAGCCCCTAAGGCTATGACTTAAATCTCCTGGGACGGCCCCCTCATGCTGAAATCACCATCATGGGAAAGCTTGTGCTGCTGCTATTAACTTTTTTTGCTCTCCAGAACAGTCAGCTCAGGACAAGGCACATCTGAGCTGCCTATTGGGGATGGTCTCTGGTCTGCTCTGACTACTGGACTGTGCCCAGGAGCTGCTTGGAAGGATTTTATATGGCCTGGGCCAAAACCATGTGAGGGACAAATCTAACAATTTAGTCATGTAGGCAATTCAGTTCCAGTGGCTGGAAACATTCCTTGGAGCTGTTTTATTTAGTATAAATATAGCCCATGTTGTCACCAGAGGTTTGCTATTGATAGTCAAGTTATGTGGAAGGTATTTCAATGACATGTTTATGAATGACAGTATAAAACCTTAATATAAAAGACAGATCTCTTAGGGAAGCATTGAACAGATTTCACTTCTTATAAAGCAATAGCTCTCTACAGAATACAATCAGGAAAAGGCACCTGAAGCCTCTACTAATATAAAATGCACAAAATACACCTGGAAAGGTTTATGAAATTGTACAGAGAAAAAAATATCATATTTAAAATAATACATTACTAATTTATTATTTATTATATTGATAATATTATTAAAATAATCAACGTTAATTTAGGAAGTATGCATTTACATCAACAATTTTTGAATTTGAGATACCCTAAGTGGCATATTTTTAGAAACAAACAAAAAAACCCTCTAACTTCAGAGGCAATTACTTTAAGGTATAAAGTGACACACCGACAGCAGCATTACCAAACAGCAATTATACCAACATGTCTGGGTTTACAGGCTAGCCTATAGGCTAGTTAGATATGTCTGAAGTAAAATATATTAAGTACAAATTTTATTGAATTATTAAAAAAACCTCTTAGACTTCAATTTATCAGAGAATTTATGCACCAAATAAAAGGTATTACTAGAGCATAATCCAACTGTGAAAAATTTTTTTCATTTATAAGGAAACTTCCAAGCTGATGAAAAATCAAAAATCAGAATCTGATAAAAGTAACATACTCAACATTATAAAATCCCATCAGAAGGCCCTATATAAATCATAAAACCACAAGCTAAAAAAAAAAAAGTAACTTGATGACTTATGGAATGGCATTATAAACAGAAGATCTGATAGAAAAATAAATCAGTTTGCCTTAACTACAGACAAATGGGTCAAAATCTGGAAACCTGCACTCCTCTTCTTCACTTAACCCAAAACAAAACAAACCAAATTCAGTCTAAACCTATTTGTTTATAAATATTTGATTCCTCTCTTTGAAAAATAAAATATCTTGTTTATTTTACATAAAAAATGGAAAAGCAAGCTTTTTCACTGTTTACAGAATAAAGAAAAGTAACAAGTCCTTGGCCAAGTTGTCCTCTTGTAGCTGTGCTATAGGACATGCGGAAAATTCTGGTTTGACCTCTTTTAACTTCCAGAAAATAAATGGGACAGCACATGTTCAATCAAAGTGATTATATTACCTGAGGCTTCTCCCTCAATTCTGCAGCTGCTAGCTGGAAAGCAGTGAAATGAGGTCACGAATATGAACACAATGACTTCCAGAGCTACAGAGGCACTCCTGGATGTTCCCCCACTGACAAAGTACTTCAGCTGGCAAATACTCCTTTTTGATCATATATTTGAGTGTCAGAAGATAAAATTTGGTTTGCCTGTTACTAACCAGACCTGCTCTGAACATTTAAGTCATGGTAGAAAGCAGGTTGGGAGGGATGTCAGAGGTGTCTAGTCCACTCTTGTGCTCAAAGCAGCATCAGCTGCAAGATTAGTCAAGATTGTTCAGGATTTACCCAGTCAGGAGAACTGCTAGGGATGTGGACTTGAGACACCTCCCAGGCAGCCTATCCCTGCACTTGACCGTCTTTGTGGTGAAAAATTTTCTCCATACATTCATCCATCCTCACTGACAAACATGCAGAGATAACTATGACTAGACAAATCTAGTCTCACTAGTAGGCATGCAGACAAACTGCATATCATGTGAACTGCATACATGGTCTGACACCACTTGCAGTAGCTCTCCAGGTTCCGTGTGATCATGTCTTGAGATCCTAAACACGAAAAAATAATTCCATGTTGAAAACTAAGGGTAGTTGGAAATGCATAAATATACTTCACTCAGTGATCATGACTACATGCAAGTCATAATGCCATCTTTAGGGTTACATAATGAAAATAGTAAAAAAAACTTATCTATCAACTTAGTTTAAGAACAAGAGGAGACATTTCACTTTGTCAGATGTGAATGCACGGGGATGTTGAGGTAGGATTCCAGCTTTCTTTGCAACTTACGCTTAAAAGGAAGCTTGCAAATTTTCTAGCTATTAAAAGTTAAACTTGTAAAGAGAGGCTGGCTGCTCAGTTGTAATTTTTAAGTTCTTTATAGATGACAGAAAGACCTTGTCAGCAACTAAATTTGACTTTCAAGTATTTTAGCATGTACTAAAACTTTTTATGATACAGCTTCTGAATTAGAGAAATTTGATTGTGTACGTGTTCAGGTTTCTGGCATCACTGAAAGATTACCTGACAACAAAGAACCAAAGGCAATTAATTTGGTTATAAACATAACTTTTATCTAAAAACACCCCAGGGTAAAGCAGAAGAAAAATGAAAAAGAATTGTAAAGACACAACCATGCTCAATTAGCTGACTTCAAGTCTTGCTTTCAGGAAATAAAATTATTACATCCTGGTTCTGTTACTTTTTTTCCGAAGAAAAAGAAAAAGAAAAAACAAACCTTTAAAGATTCTTAGACTCTGCAGGAATGGCAAAGTTTGGCAAAAAAAAAGAAAATGGCTTAATTATCTGAGGAATATCATATAGTTCAAAAATACTGGATTGTGTGTTTGCATGCTTCAGAAATCTTGTTAAAAAATAGTCTAATGTTTTATCTTAAAATCCCAGCTTTTTAGTTTCTTTAAAACTTGTTGAATTTGCTTAGTCCATTCCTACATCAAATGGAAAAAAAATATTTTTCTTGTGTAAACAGACTCAGGAATACTGTAGAAGTCCATTAAATATAATTGCCGCTAAGGCTGAGATTTAAATTAATTTCAATTATATGCATAAAGAGTTATCAACTGAAGTTCAGAAAGCAAAGATGCATTGAAATGCATTAAAACTGATAATATGCACCAGTTAATACTAAGTCAAAGCTAAAAATAAGTGAGACCAGTGAGAATTGTGGGAGCAGTGGAAGTGTATATGCAAGAGAAAAAATACATTCAATGGTAAGGGAAACTATGTTTTTCTTCAGCATCCCTTAGAATAAAACAATGTTCCATTGTAAATATTGTTGTTGTTGAAAGATGGTTATCAAGTACTTCCATATGAAGGTGTCCAAAATGAAGACTGATTTATAGTAGAACATTTTAAAAGGGAGAAAGTGGTATGGTTAGGGACTACTTTTACTTTCATCACAACATTAGGTATCAAGTTCATTAAAGAACATCTGCTAAGGTTCTCTGATCACTATCACCAGTCAAATTTCAAGAGCAGATCAATGAAAACTAAAAAATATGCCTTTTTTGAAGGAGCCAAGCTATATAATATTCTGTCTAGTAATATTTTATGTCACCATTATGCTAAGCAGGGCAGGAGCAGCAACAGGAGACTGAAGAAAAATAAGGAAATTTCGTTCCCCATTAGTGCCTGTTTCCCCAGCTACAGAGTTAGCACATGTTCATAGCACAAAGCTCTCTTTTCTCTGAACTTCTGACGTTAGCACTTCCACAGCTCCGGCAAGTGGCATTGCTCGAAACATCATCATGCCAGTTGCAGGAAACTACAGAGAAGGTAAAATGCTGTGTAAAACCATGAAACGTGCTTTCCTGACCTTCAGATCTGCACTGGGCTCACCACTGATCTGAGATGAAGCATGAAAAAAAGTCCATATTCCCCCACCTTATTCATTTCTAGGCTGACTCCGGGCTTGTAACACGAGGTAGTGCAGTGCCCTGTTATATAAAATACACTGAAACAAACGAACAAACTGGAAAACCTCCATAATCCTCATTATAACATTCCCTTCATGGTCCTCAGGATCTGATCCTACCTGCTTTCCTCTCTGACATGTTCACATAGAAGCTTTTAGCCTTGATGAAGGCCAGGAAGGCCCTTTCTGTGTTAGCCTGCTACTAGGGGGATCTGGAAACAAAATTTGTACTGATGCCAAAACCACCAATACCGTTCACTTAGAGAAACCAAAAAACTGCAAGGTCAGCTGTAGAAATGTATTTCTTCTAAACAGAAATGTATTTCTTTTATGTAGAAATAAATGACTGAATGAGAAAATAATGTGAAATATGACAAAAGTAAGCACGTTACCAGCCAGATCTTACCTAAAGAAGGCACGGCTTATACCAGCTCAAAATTAGCTCTTCATTTCCAAGTCACAGGGATTTTATTTTATTTTTTTCTTTCTCTACATTGAATATTTTAGAGTTGGAAATTACCCAGTTATAGTGACAGTGTTTCTAAAACTGCTAAGGATGTGATTATTCACTGATTTCAAATGGAGAAACACATACTCACTCAATACCAGTTTGGAAATCTTACTTTGTACTAAGGTACGAGTACCTTGTGTTATGTTGTGTTGCCCTGTTCTTGGTATATAAGGGAAATGGGGAACTTGTAATTCATTCAAGTTACTGAAGAAGTAATCAAAATGCCTGTAGATATCTGATTGCCCAGCAGGATCTCCTTACACAGCGAAAACAAACAATGAGAAAAACAACAACAAACTTTAACAATAAACACAGAAATAATCCAGTTCAATCTGGATATGTAATTGTTATGGGCTAACAGAGTTTACAGCATTTTCAGTAGTATGAAAGATGATGGAAATTCAAATTCACATGTATAGAGACTGGAAAAGAGAGCCCAGAATTACCGACACTACAGTAATAAGATTCAATTAGATACTGCCAGATAGAAAAAAGAAATCTATCAAAAAATCCCTAGACATGTATTTTAAATAGGAGCAAACGCTTTATGGTTTATAAGACAACTGGAATTGAATTCTTTACAACAAAACTAAATAGCCACATCTGAGCTAATCACACACTAAAAAGGTGCCTTGTATAATGAATCAAAAATAGCTTTATCTAGTATATGATTCATGTCCACCTAAAGAGGCTATCTAGAATAGGTCAAATGAATTATGCCCTAAAATGGACTTATTTCTCTTAAATATAAAGAGCAACCATCTCTGATGCACATGTGTATACTGCAGATGTCTAAAGCTAAGCAAAATGAATACCAGTCAAAATGACTAGTTAAACAAGACACCAGTAGGTCAGTAATAAAAATCCAGTATACTGAAAAGATGTGGTCAAATTACTCTTAGGTATATCCACTGGTGCTTTACATAAAAAAAAAAGGAAAGAAAAACAAAACAAAACAAAAAAACCCAACCCCAGTCTGAGAGTCCTTACTCCTTTCACTTCTCCTTGAGAATGAATTTGTGCTACACAAACCTTTGGCTAAGTGTCTTACGTGTCAGTGTTTTAAAACTGCTGATGTTCGGAACTACCATCTAGCTTCCACTTTAAAATTGCAGTAAATTAAACAACAGTTCTTAAGTTGTCTCTAAGTGGCTATAATTAAATCTTCAGTCCTAATGATACCGTCCATTCCAAGGACAAATTCAATATGGTAAGAGGTGTAGGAAAGAGAATTATAACAAAATCTTACGGTTTGGCATACAGCCATGTTTAAAGGGCATACATTAGCACTTCAACAGTTTCTGCAGGAGCTGTTGGAAGCAAATCGGTCTGGAGAGGGTACAGATGAGACGCAGTAAAAGATACAACCACCTTTTCTTATTCTGGCCCTCCATACCCCTTCAACAATTTCTTATCTTCTAAATAAATTTTTGCTTTGTCAGAGGAAGCTTAACCAAATTCTACTTTATCTATGTTGTTCTCAAGCAAGGAATAGCCACGCTAATAGGCCAAAGGTACTCAATATTAGGGTATGTGTCCAAATTCAGGTATTAATAGATTCCTTGATGTTCCTGCACTTTTATTGGAAGCTTTTCTTAACCCTTATTAGACTAGTTGTTGTGGAGGGATCTTCTTATTAGCGTGCCCAGGATAAAAACAGATGTTAACAATGGATAGGAAAGTGAGTTTTAACAGTGTGTCAATGGAATATCCTAAACTACCTATTCTGAGACAATGCTGCCCCAAACCAGAGACCCCTAAAGAGGTAGTTATCAATGACAATCTTTGGGTGAAATTACCATCAATCAGATTAAACAGTAATCAGAGAATTGCAAAGGGACTTTTGAGAAAAGGAATCCGTTTGACCAGAAGAATAAAGCAGCTTGACATTTTGTGATGAGAGGGACACCTGGGAACGGAAAAGTGGTAACAGAGCAGGAGTCCAACCCCAACATGACAGTGCCAGAAGTCACCCCACCACCATCTTGACCTCCTCCTGGGCCTAGACAAGTCTCCTCCCCATGGGACGGCTTAGGCAGCTGCACTCCAGCTAGAGGGGCGACACTGCAGGGTGCCACCTGCTGGGACCCACACCTTGGAGTACCTGTGTGAGCCCAATGGACCTTTTGCACCAGCAGTAGGTTGTAGGGAGGAGGATGGGTACAGGTCACACATAAAGCCAGCCTACCTGCAATCCCACTGGGAGGTGTGTATCAAAAGAGGAACCCACACTCACAGATGAGACGGAGCGTGCACATAACTGTGCGGTTGTGAGTTTGCAGTTAGAGCTTCCTGGGATTATTAGAGTGTGGTTAGAACTGTATAGGGATACACTCACATTTCGTAGATCACAGAATCATAGAACGGTTTGGGTTGGAAAGGACCTTAAAGATCACCTAGTTCCAACTCCCCTGCCATGGGCAGGAACACTCCTCACTAGACCAGGTTGCTCAAAGCCCCATCCAGCCTGGCCTTGAGCATTTCCAGGGATGGGGCGTCCACAGCTTCTCTGGGCAGCCTGTTCCAGTGCCTCACCACCCTCACAGTAAAGAATTTCTTCCCAATATCTAATCTAAATCTCCCCTCTTTCAGTTTAAAACCATTACCCCTCATCCAGTTGCCACACTCCCTGATAAAGAGTCCCTCCCCATCTCTCCTATAGGCCCCCTTTAGGTACTGCTGCTGCTGTAGCCCCCCTTTAGGTATAGGCTGCTATAAAGTCTCCCCAGAGCCTTCTTTTCTCTCTGTTAAGTATTAAGCTTTATCTGATGTATCACTGATATTGATCCCAAATGTATCATTCACCAATTAGCCCATTAATTAAATATAATTCAAAAATCAATAAACCACTTCGACCCTGATTTGGTTTAACCCAAATGTTCAACCCAATATGAGCTGAATAGCTCTTCCCTGCCACATTTGTTGCATTTACAATCTAGAATAATCACAGCTCTGATAAAAACCTCTCATTAATTCCCACCTATCACCTACCTAAATTTTGCCCAATAACATCATACAAGACTAAGAATTTGTAAACTGGATCATCTCTTAGATCATCAACGTGCAGCTTGCTGAAAATTTTATTTAGCAATTGATTCAAAAGTCTGCCAAGAACCTGAGAAAACTTGTACTGGACAGCAGTTCTGAACAAGTAATAAACCAACTCAGTTTTCACAGTACTGAAGTATGCCAATATTTTTTGCTTACATGTTTACATGTACACTTTAAGATAGATAATTTTATTTATGTTACAGTGAATCATTGTTCTCTCTCAAAGCTTGGTAATGCTAGGAACACACACCGTAGCAAAAGTCATTGCTGTGGAAGCCAATTCAATGATCTAACAGTGAGGCACCTCAGTTTCATTTTGAATTGATTAATTGAGGGCTTTTGAGGCAATTCAATCTTTCTTTTTTTCCTTTTTTTTTTTCTTACCCATATTATCCTTGTACTTATATTTATGCCAAAGTGCCTATGAATTGCAACTGTGACAGTGATTTCTATGATGGCAATTTCTGTGATGGCATCTCATCTAAATTAACCTCTGCTTGATGTTATGGCAACATTATGATTTTAAAGATAAAAAGGGATATAAAATATAAAAGAAATAGAATATATTACTAGCATGTCAAAATCATCACCTAAGAAATGTGTGTTGAAAAAGATTGCCTTTTTCTTCCATCAGTCTCAAAACCAAAATTCTCCTTCCAAGCCTTGCCTTACTTAGATCTAATAAAAGTATAATCATGTTGCTTCATACATGATTTCATGCCATAATGAATTGGTTCAAATTATATTAGATTACATAGAAAAATAAACAAAAATAGCAGTAATAATGAATTATTATTAGACACGTTTAAATATTTCAAAACAAAAAAAAAAAAAATCTCTAAAAAGGTTTTGTTAATTTTCTAAACTTCTTTTCCCCCTACAAGATTCTGTCAAAATCAGTCTGATGCTGATAAAAATGGTTTAGCTGAAATGTCAGATTGTGAATTTGGCTTCTCTCCTTTTTCAAGCAGAAGGTGGAGAAATATGATGTTATATAAAATGATTATTTCTCTTTTTCTCATGTACAGACATTTGCCAGTGCTTAGATGTTATGGGGAACAGCAATGTAATTTTGGACAAGTTCCTCCTAAACCTCTGCCAGTTTATTCCCCTATAGCTGACATTGTGGCCAGGGAGTTTATTCTGAATGCAGAAGTTAGTCTACTGATTTGGCCATCACGTATTTCAGGTGAATTAATCCCAGAACCAGGCAGTACATGGAGCAGTAACTGATCCTTTCTATAACTTATGCCTTGCAATGTTTCGAGGTTTTAAAGTGCACCATCTTTACTCCTAGATTTTACCTCCTACAACTACTGTCTGTCTTGCAGCTTAAAGTAAGTCCTGTTAAGATAGAAACCGAGTGAATAGATATAGAACTGCAAATTTGAGGGTTGTTACGTGGATAAAGCATTGGTATTTATTTTAACTATTTTTTAAAGTATACAGAAACTTTTTTGTTGCTGTTGCTTATGATGACTGGAAAGATTAAGCAAATACTTTTGGGGAGGGTGAGTGAAGTCACTGCAGGATAATCATCGAAAGATATACACCTAAAAAACAGAGAAGCTGCTGTGTTATTTCAGTCCCTTTTCTCCTACTAGCTATTTTCAAACCTGCATTTGACTTTCTAACACTAATTGGAGTATTGACTGACCATATAAATGCTTGCCCTCATTGTTCTACTCTCACAAATTAACTAGTGAGTGCCTCCAGTTATCTAAATAAGGTGCTGATTGATCGTGTGGAAATAATTAATCAAGCCAGAGCTGATATGATCTCCAGCCATGTCAGAACTTTCTTTTCTCATTATGCTTACCTAGTGTAGAATTTAAATTTACAGCCTGTGGCAAAAGGTAATGTTTTTTGAGAGGTTTCTACAAGTCAAATTACAAGGAGGAAGTCAGATTTCATTGTAATAAGACTTTAAATGAGTCCAATTACATTTTAGTTCAAACAGTCTTGTTTCAAATATTGTTCTGCCTGTCTGGCAGCATTTAATAGAAGCCAACATTGAGTTTAGAGCACTGGGGAATAATATGCCAACTTTCCTGTCTTGAATCTGTCGAAGCAGGCGTCCTTGGTGGACAGGCACTTAAATGCATGTAATGCAGAAACTGAAATGCTGTTACAACTGTATTTCTCCTTAACGACAAGTAGACATAGTAAGCAATACAATGCCTTTTGCTGCAGCAACTCATTTATCATGAACACGCTTACTGTCCTTCACCCTTCACCCTCCCCACATACACACACACACGCACGCTTAAAAAAAGATCTTTTTAACTGAAAAAGCACGAGTAGCATGCACTATTACTTTGTTCAGCAAAGTGCATTACACTCTCAATGATCGTACGAAGTCCCCAGATTTTTGCACAGTATCTTAGCTAGGAAAAGCACACCAGAAGCAATCTTCTAAATCATCAAATCCAGACTACTGCAATGACAAACTTGCTAATCTTTCTTGACACGCTGTCTTGGTCCTAGCTGGCACTTCAACACAGATGTTCTATAGAGAACTGGAATTTCCTGCTTCTCCTTTCAACACACTAGAAATGAGACAAGAGGAGAAAGCTTTTAACAAAGCTGACATAATCTTATGACCACACAAGGAGGCTGAGAGTTAACCCAGCTACTTTTGCAGTGTAGAAATGCGCCTGCTTTCTCTCTTAGTTACACAAGAAGTCTAGAGGCACAAGATCCTGACCTAAACCAGCATTAGATGTTCGCCCAAATGGTTGTGTATTTCTGCTACATCCAGAAACACACCCCACTGCTGAAAATGAAACAAAAATTAACATTTGATTCATAATTAAGGGTAGTTCCTAAATGTGCATACTTTGGAACATTCCCTCAGATAAGTTCGGTGGTAAATCCAGGCCCTAGAGCATTTTCTACTTCAGAGGTGGCAGAAACAAAGGCTCAGTTTTAATTGCATATGAATCAGCTTTAAGCTGATTTTTACATTGTTAAAAGAGCACAATTCACAGCTTTCCTCCAGCATAAGATGGAAGATTTATGATTTTACCCTTTGAATGCAGAAAGCGTGCATTTGTAGTAAGGAGGAAAGAGCTGGATTCTGCACCTTCAGATATATTCCTACGTGAATATATCTGCAAAGTGTTTGACATTAAAGCATAATTACAAGGAACTGTCACACAGAATATTTGAAAGCAATGCACTTAGTTTGCAATGATATATCTTTAATAGCCATTTAAGATCTTCACCAAAAGGAACAGAACACAAATCTGCAACATTGCCCAACTGGGAAAATAAATGGTCATCTTGTTTCACTCACAAATGAACACTGTTGGCAGTGAACCATTATGGAGAAATATATTACCTTATTTCCAGTGTCAGACCATTATCAAATGCTACCAGGTGCTCATCTCAATTGTCAATGTCATATTTGAAGACTCTAATGATGCTAGCTAGTTTTCTACATGACAAAAAAATAAGGTTTCTTCACCTCAAAGCTGCATATCCCAGGATACACTCCAATTTCGCAAGCAGGTCAGTTTCCACTCTGAACGCACAATTTCTTCAAAATAGACCACAACTTACTGGAGGGTTTATTAACTGCTGCAGATGACTGTCCTGGTAGCTCTCATAGCTTAATTCCCAAAAGGGAGGTAAATATCTGAAATGCGGCCTCACTGGTTATGCCAGCAGCATTGTGTTTATCATGAATGTACTATTTTATATTTTAATCATAGTACAGAATTTTAATCAAGTAAGTTTGTTTAAGGAGAATGAGTAAAAAAAACCCAACACCTTGAAGGGTATAAAAATAATTATGTATTAATGTAACAAATTTATTCTGAACACAGCTATATATAGCTACTTTTTTATGCATACATACATAAGTGTGTATATATACATATATCTCAGAGGCTTACTTTCAATGCCACAATCCTAAGTTATAGCTTAGATTTTAAACCAGTTAATCAGTTTTGGCCTCTGCTTGCAGTTTGTATGGCATTTTAAACGAGGGCTTGAGTAAAGTAAAAATACCTAGCACATTTGAAAGCCATGCAGTGCATAGCTGTGCTAAGTGGATCAAGCCATGAGTCAGAATGCTGAATGACCATTTGGTATCATAAATAATTAAAGAAATGCCATGAAATAATTTATTACAAATGGATTTTTAAAAGGGAGTCACTAAGTGCATATGAGTTCCTTGCTAGGCGATCTCACCGCTTCAATCACTGAATTCAAATACCATTATTGAGATCCTGCTGGGAGAACAGCATAGGTACTTTCTGGATGGCCTGTTTGTTTGCTTCTGTCTCTATTCTTACTGTCCAAGTATTCCTTGCTCTGTAAAAATACGTGACTATTCAAAAGGTGGCTAGAAATAATGAGCTGAAAAGGTTTGTTAAAGCCAGATTTGAAATTGCAACTGCACTCCAGAGAACAAAACATTTTATCTGCGTCATAATAAAATTTCGTTCACAATTAATTTACAGATCAAGACCAAATCCAACCTACTAATAGAGCCTTTGATAAACATGCTTCAAATTGTATCTTGTCTTGCCACACTTACACAGACCATATCCTTTTTAAATTCACAGAGCCCTCTCCTGCCCGGGCACAAGACACCCCAGTGTCTTGCTGCTCTTCGCAAAATCAGTCAGAGGCAGAAGGACTTCTACTTTAAGTAGAGAAAAGCCCTGTATAACAGCCATGATCTTCACAGCGTTTTAATCAAGGGTTTGCCAGCACTTCCATTCTTGTCAGGGTGTTATTACTCATAAAGAATCACTCTGGGCTAAACACAGCACTTAATCTTTTAGCACTGAAGAGCATGTATTTATAGCATTTAAAATAAAATAAAATAAAAACAATCTTCAAGAATTTTTAAGATCTAAATGCACCAAAGGAAGGAGGTATGATCAGTTTAAAACTTCATCATATTCCACGATATGAGCCTACAACTTTGAAAACATGTGATTTCTTTAAACCATTGTTTATTTTAAAAATTTTCCTGGATCCAGAAATTTCTGTCATCTCTCTTTTGTCTTGTGAACAAAGTAAATGTTTCAAGCACATCATTGTCAACAAGAACTGTCAGTTACAGTCATGTGTTTCATTGTTTTCGTAAGAAAAAACTTATTTCACAACACCTGGAATAGACATTAATATTCAGCTTGAGTGTTTCAAGTTAGTGTTGCATAGCAAGAAGTTTGTGTATTCTTTGATGTCAGAATTTATGAGTGTTCTGTATTTGAATGACCATGCTCATCACTTCATGAACGGCCTACAGCAACCTATAAACAACAGAATTAATCTGCAGAATAATTCATCATATACTGTGTAGAAATGCGTTTTAAGAGTCCAGCCTTGCCAGCAAGATACCAGCATGCATACAAATATTCTTGCTTCAAGTCCCATATGTATTTGCATAATTGTTTGTGAGAGCACACAGCTAGTCCGGACACTCAAAAAACATATTGCTATATTAGCTAGGAACTACAGACCCTCTTAAGCTTTCTAGATGCAAGTCATATTTATATGCAACAGATCCTCTTTTAATCAAAGGATGTTACATATGTTTCATATGTATGCTATGTTTCGTATGCTATGTTTCATAGCATCCCTATCTATTCATCTTCAAACAAAGAACACTTGGTTGTGCATGTGAGGACATAGCCACCAAAGTATGCTCTGGTGCCTCTATTTCCATTAGGTTCCTGGGATTTCCATTTTTTTTTGCCAGGAGCACACTGACCAGGATTATGTATGAGTGCTAAAACAAACTCTGTAAGGATAGCCTGTCATAGCCACTTGAACAGAGACTCTTTTGAAATAAAAATATGGAGAATTTGTATAAAATAGTTGCTTACAGATGCCCTAAAGATAATGCCACTGTGACATATGGAGAAACAGGAATAGGAGTGACAGGAAAACATGTCATCTTATCAGTAGATTCAGACAGAGTACAAAATGCTACTAATAAAAATAAAACTTTTTTTTTTTTAGATTTGAAATATTATACAATTCTACTCTTGCTCTCAGAAGCAGGGAAGTAGGGAAAAAGGTAAAACAACAGCCCAGAAAACCAGTAATTCACTATCATGATGTATGTATAAAATGGGCTCGGTAAGAGGGAATTAAAATTGTAAATGATAACATTAAACAAATAGGATTAATTTGCTTTACCCTGCTGAAACCATATGGGGGAAATAAATTAGACCTAAATTAGGTTATCAGATAATGTGGTTATAAAGACCAAGCAAGTATCTAGAATGAAAAAAAAAGTAATATATTTATTGAATATTTTTAAATTATTTATTATTAAATAACCATACATAAATATTTATTATTAAAATATTTAAATAATTAAATCTATCCATCTGCATACAACTGACTTTTTACACTTGCCCGATCTTTTAAACATGTGAATTGATCGAGTTGCTTTATATTTTTATTGTTTTGTTTTAGAGAAAGTAGTAAGAATTCATTAATTTATAATAACAGTGAAAAAAAGTTAATTTAAATGTTAATGAAACCAACACTAACAAAAAATGATAAGTTTTTTCAGCAGTGAAGCTAAACATTAGACAAAGTTTAGAGGATACAATGGAAACTTTTATAGTGACAAAATATTAGCACATTTGTAATTTATTGCAGAGGTAAAAATGATAAATCTATTAATGCACTGAGTGCCTCATATGGATGCAAAGAACTGTTTGTAAAAAAGTTTTAAATAACTCTTTTGCAAACTATCATGAAACACATTATATTGTGTTCATGCTATTTACTTTAAAGGGTGTCATATTGTATTATTTTGAAAAAAAAAATATCACACAAAAACCCAACCAAAAAACCAAACCCAAACAAAACAACCCAACCCAAACAAAAACCAGATGGTTTTATGAAAATTCAATACTAAAAAAAAATGTTTTTTGAAGAAAAGATGTCAAGACAAAATGAGAATATATTTCCAAAATAAGGTTAGAACTCAAACGGGACTTGAAAGGTTATAAAAATAGACTGGCTGAAATAAGTTGGAAAAACAATAATTGAACTGAATCACCAAAGCCTTGCAAAAACTACAGCACTGACGCAAGAAAAGATACCTGTTAAGAAGCAGCATGGAATCCAAACAACTGAAGACTGGAGGAACGTAAAGATCATTTTTGTATCAGTCTTGAGTTATACAAAAGCCTTTCCTGCCTAATCAAGGATTGGATCCATCTATGCAAATCACATTCTAGAAACAGATAAATATCTAGGAGGATTTGCAGACATTGGACATTAAAGACATTAAAGACCAGATGAGACCTTGATTCTTTCATTAATATAAAAAAAAAAGTTAGAATAAAAGCAACCTGGTGCAGAAAGAAATGTCACATTCTTTTTATTTTGGATGCCATGTACGTTTCCCCCCAAAACACAGCACTTGAATTAGTTTTTGCTCCACATGTAAAGAATCTTTGCCATGTAGATAACCACAGCCACATGGATCAAATTCAGGTTGCTTGGAAAAACTTAAGCCTCGTATTTCTTAGTATTTGAGTGAAACATCTTTTATTTTTCACATGCTGTAGGTTTATTTATTTTAATCATTACATAAGTGGAAAGTCATATGTGTCTTGTCTTTTGGGGTTCTGTGATGTGATAACCCATTTGTGTAAATGTATATTTATTATTAGCATTTCATAAACGATGTCAAGCATATCCATTCTAAAGTGTGAACAAAGCAGTTTGCACATTTCATTTCTATGAACCACACAGATTCCTCATTGTGTTTCTATATGAATATAAACATTTTTCAATTGATTAACCACTTGCCAACTGGTCAGCTAAGTTCCTTGTTAGCCAAAAGTTCTGTCCATCTTGTACCAAACCCCCTGTGCTTGCTTGATCCTAAAATTTTACATATCCTTGTCACCCTGACACTACCCGCTCAATACCCACTCAGGACCAGAACAACTGATAACAAAATAGAATAGTAAAGACAAATCTGTAAATCAAAGAAGGAATTTTTTTTTTATACTCCCTAGTGACTTACTGTTCTGCCAGATGAGAAACAGGTGCATGTGCTTAAGGTCTAAAGCTATTGAGGCAAGAATAAATGTTCTTTAGAATAATAATTTGCCATCAGTTGGTCTCAACCACGAAGTACTACGTGTTTTATTTGCAACACCTTCAACATTAATTGAATGGTTAAGAGGCCCAGAGGAAAAGAAGAAAGTCATATTAGAAAGCGAACATGTAATTTTGTTTCTAACATGCAAATCCAACCTATTACTACAGAAGCTACAGAAGGTAGCACCTCTCTGCTTCCGCTTGGTGTAGCTTTTTGCCCTCCAATGGTTCAGCTGGGTCCATGTTGCCCTGTGACCTGAGGCAGAGCTGCTGGACAATGCAGTCCGTCCATGCCACTGCAGCCAGTGCTGGCTGTCACTGGCTGGCTAAATAAAGGCCTGATTTAGGCAAATGATCACTTTCCTCTTGCGTATACGGTCATTGTCTTGGATCTGCATCTCTGATTAAAAGCAAATCGTCTCCCAACTCACTGTGATCTCAGTGGGCAACCTGTACCGCCCATCAGCACCAGTCCGGATGTTACTGACTGACACATTCCCTATTCCAGGACAAAGGACATTTACAAATGTGAATACACATTTTTGGCTGAAAACTGGTTGTTCTTTTCTGCTGAAGAGTAAATAAATAAGCTTTCAGAAAAAAAAGCTCAGACCTCATGATTTAATCTAATTCAATTAAGTGGAAACACCATCTATTTGTTTCCCATTTACAACATATTGAACTTAATTAATTTTGGTGAACTCTTTTTATATGGGAAGGAAATGAATACGGAAAATGTGTTAAGGTGCTTACTGAAATTGAAGAGACCTGAGTCCAGTTCCTCTATTGCCAAAGACTTCCTCTGTAATCACTGGCAACTCATTTCATCTCCCTCTGTCCCAATTCTCACTCCGCTGATTGTTTAACATATCCTTTTCACTCGCTGTTGGTATGTTGGCTTTTTTAACAATAGAGACTTTTCAGAACAAAAAATATTGTTTCTGGGATTGTATGAGGATTATTCTTAGAGTTACTGTATATATACATTGCTTTGTGCGTATGTGCGTGTAGGTGTATGTGTGTGTATCTATATCCATACTTATATCCATATATATATATATATATATACATACACACATTAAGAATGATCTTTGGCCAATTCATACATATGTGTGTCTAAGAATTTATATGTATATATGTTTAGTTCAATCAAAACAAATATTAGATCTATGCTGAATATCAGTACAGCAGATCAAAACTGAATATTAGTAAAGATAAAGTTTCTTATATCCAGTATAGCCCTGGCCATGAAATCTGTAGTGAAAGGCAAATGAAAACAGTAATACTACAAAGACCATAGCTGACACCTTTCTTCTGTGCTAAAAATCACAGTAATTTACCTACTACTAATTAATGCCAGCTGGATGTACAGAGGGATATATTTTGGTATAAAACTACAGTGCATATGTTTTATGAATCACTTTATTATTATTATTATGCTGATCTAAATCAGTAAATAGCCTTTGTGTAATTTTAACACACAAGTACTTCTGCATAAAGGAAAGTGTAAATATTTATGATTACACACCTGTTCATAATATTTTGTTATATAGGCCAGCTATTGCCAAATCAAGGCATAAGTCCACACATTGCAGGCAAAGGGGGAAAAAAAAGTTAACATGTGAATAGATAGGTGAAAAAAAAAAAAAAAGATAACTAAGATACTGCAAAACTAGAAACCAAATAAAGGATGTGCTTTGTGACAGCCTATTTCTAATACCTGATTAGTAGCTGTTTAGCTGTTTAGCAACAGATATATGGTATAAATTGATTGTATTCTTGCTTACTACATATGGGAAAACTGCACCAAGAAGAAATTTCAGCTCTGAAGATCAAAACTGTGAACTGAAAATTCAGGGAAACAGAGCTATAATAGTTCCTCAGCAGTCCAGTTACTTCGTACTAAGTATGCCAAAACTTTCTTTTGAGGTTAAAAAGAGTTCCTGTATTTTGAATCTTTATAAATGACTGCAGATTTTTCTGTTGTGCTTTGTACTGATAAACTGTATATGCCAATGTAATTTGATTTAATCATTAATATTAATTCTCTTAATTAAAGTATTTGAAACATAATTATTTACAATATTGTTGTTGATTGGCTTGGATTTTTGATTTATTAAATGTTCTTAATGGATAGTGCACAGATGTCACTATTCGTGTTGTTATATAGTAGAGCTCCTATTAAAGCTGACATGATGTGAAAAAGGTAATATGTTTTCATCTGCACTAAAATGCTTCATTCCTAACATTTTAAATCAATATTATGTTTGTATTTAATCATACAAAACACACTTAAAGCATTAGAACACCAAGACTTAAAGTAAGAGAAAGACAATGTATTTCAGATTTGCCAATATTAATATCCTATCAACAAAACAAATTATAAGAAACAAAGTGCAAACTGGCTTTGTAAAGTACATGATTTGTATTCACTTTCAAAACCTTCATGATTTTGTATCATCAAGATCATGCTGTTTTGATGCAGCTGTGGTACAGCAGGTGATTTATAGGCACATCATTTATAGGTATTCTTTATAATTACTATTATAAAACGTATACCTGGATCTATTCAAGTCACCTGTGTATCATTGACAGCTAATAGATCAGAATAATATGTGAAAATGCTTCCTTTTATTCAATACCTAATAGTCATAGGTTTTATGTGTGTCTTGTGAATTAAAATTCTTTTACAAGGCACACCAGGAACATTGACTCTAAGCAGATAGAAGGTCAAACCAATGACACGGGTAAATCTGGATCTTATTAATGACTGCTGTTTCTATTTCCCATACTCATTTTTTCTCATAGGAAAGTGAGTTTGCCACTCTTACTGTTCACATACAAGAAAATGAGCATGATTTCGTCTCAAATTCAAACAGCAACAAAGATTTTAATTAGGTTACAAGCACAAAGTGTGTATCACCAGAGAACACACGTTAGCTCGGCTGTCTGATTCTAAGCTGATTTTGTTGACCTGGTATTTGAAAAGGATTTTTTCTTTTTTTTTTTTTTTCTTCTGTATGATATTTGAGCCCATCTGAGAAAGAGTAAGAGAAACACAAATACATAGTACCAATGCTATCATTTTTATAGTCACTTTATAGCTCATGACTGCACTAATATATTCTCCACTGTTCCAAAATTTCAACAATGGGCCTTTAATAAAGGCATTCTTATAGAACAGTGCCTGGGCCCCTCATTCAAATAAATCCAAGTCAAGGCTTCCAAGGAAAACTTCTGGCCACAATTCACACGACCTACACACACCAGTTCGAAAAAAAAGACCGCCCAACAAAGGAACAAAAAGAAACAACGTCCCTGAGAAACAGACAATCCGTTCAAGTTAAAAATGAAGTACACAGCACAGCTATAACTGAAAAGACCATGTGTAAAGAATACTAGAGGGTAAAACCTTTCCACTAAAGAGATGTCATCCTACCAGCTGACCTTCACACTTTCACCTTCAGTGTGAGGCATTATGCACAGTACAGTGTTTGAAGCACTTACAGAACTAACAAGGAAAACGAAAAGAAGCAATTAGCATGCTCAGGCACAGCACAGGAAAAGGAAAAAAAAAAACCCCAACAAAAAACCAAACAACAAAGCAGCAAACACCCAAACTGCTATGAAGCTATGTAAGAGCACTATGTTACAGCTCACTCCCTCCCTGCCTTCCCCCTCTCAAGGCTCTCCCCTGCATATTAAACACTGGGTTCAGTAAGGGACACAGCTTTTTGAATTCTCTAATGGAGAAGCATCCTTTTTCCATTCCAACTACATTATATAACTGTGTAAGCGATGGAAGCCAATTCCACTGCCATGCCCTCGAGCAGCGTTCATCTAATGCAAACAGCCATGGAGAAATCTGCTGCTGCCTCATGTGTGATCCCAGTCTAGGGAAAACATAAGTCAGGACTTTGTCACACATCAGAGCCTTAACCATTTGATCATAACTTACTGATTTAATAGGAAAAAAAAAAATAAATAAAATGTTTATTTTCATTGTGTTTGGTTCCAAAGTAATCAAGTAAGCTCCCTACAGTCATACAGTCATAGCTGATCTCTTCTATGAAAGATTTATCTGGACTCATTGCAGGCAGGCAGTTTTAGTTGAATCTCTAACAAGATTCACACTGATATTTAAAAATAAAACAAGTTTAAAGTGCTTGCATTTATTGGATATCAGAGCAGAAATATACTTATCTGAACAAAACCCACAAACAAAAAAACAACAGCACCCCCCTCAATTAAAAAAAAAAACATATTCAAATATAGTGTCAGATAGCAAATACAGAGTTAAAGACAAATAAAGTTGCAAGGAATAGAATCTAAAGTAGCAATTTTTCTCCATACAAAAGGGTTGTTCATGAGCCAGCTTTTGAGTCTTACAAATCTTATCAGCTCCGGCGGCCTCCGATTCCTTGGGTAGAAGTTCACTGAAGATCCCTAAATTATGCGTATGGCTTGGCTTGAATAGTCTTTGAATGTATGGAGAGGAACTAATTGTTTCTGGTGGTTAAAAAAAAAATAAAAAAAAGAAAAAGAGAAGATAAAAAGATTATGAGATTAGCAAGAAGAAACCAGAAGCTGAGTATTCCCCTTAATGGCAATGCTAGTCCAGTTTGTTCACCTATGGGAAAGATGGTGCACTGCAGTAAAGAGTAACCAGAGCACAAGAAGCAGGCAATGTATTCCTTTGTAGCTTTCGGAGGGGAAAGACCCCCAAAGGAAAACCTGTTTAATGTTTCCTGATATAAAGTGACTGAGATTTCTAGATTCATTCGAAAAAAAATAGTTTCTCTGAGCTTGCTGCAACTGTAGGCAGTAAATATTAATCATGGGTTGGTTACTATCATATAAGTAAGCTGCATGAACAAATCTTTACAATACGGTTAAAACTGTGGATTATTTTTTGGCACTTTCAGTTGCTCTTCAGGGATTTTTAATGCCATCTGAATACTAAATCCATACCAGTGTTGCTGCCCAGATTAAACATCATTTTCATTGATAAATTTGAGGCTTTAGCAGACTGAAAGGGCAGGATTTCTGTCAAATAACTTCACATATCTACGCTACAGAGGCGTCTGTATCTGAAGACAAGTTAGGCTCCTTTATAGTCATTTCAGAGAAACAGAAAATTCCTGGATGTGATTCATGTTGTACTGAAGGGGATATCTAAGCCAAGTTACATGAATTGTTCCTTAAAAGTGCCTATTTATCTCCACTGACAATACAGAGAGTAACTGGAGGTGGACACCTACAGTTCAGAAGAAACTTATTCCAGACCTTTTGCAGCAGTGAAGATCTATCACAAAAGAAGTCAGCTCTGAACATGAAACCTACCTTACATTTTTATGGCATTAAAAAGGAGCCTTTTTGAGATTGCTCCACACTTTGGACAAAGCTGTCATATGCCTCAGACATCTCTGTACTAATATGTTTTACGAAATCATGCGCAGTGTCAATACCTTGCACAGGGGTTTTCCTAAAGGTAGCTAGGTAGAGATGTTCAAAAATGAAGTAATGAAGTAGACAACCAGTAAAGAACTGGCACTTTTGCACATACCCTCTCTTTCAAGAGAAAGGAATCTCAACTCGGTACACTTAGGCAAACAGTTTTAGGTTTCATCTTTAGCCCCTGATCAGATGAATGATATCAAAAAGCAGTAAAAGGCAGTTTTCTTTAGTTTTTTTTCTCCCTGTAATGGAGTTGTAAGTTACTATTTGAAAATCATAGCTTTATTTCTAAATTATACTAATACTAAAAAAAAAAAAAAAGGTCAAAACCTTGAATGGCACAGTCAGCTTTTCAATAAAAGCATCTTCAGGTTGCATTTTCCTTTAAGTCAGCTTTGACATGGATGACACAATACAAGGACAGAAGGCATAAATACCACATTGGTTACTTGTTAATACCCAAAAATGCACTAAGTTGTTGGGTTTGGGTTTTTTTCAAAGTCATTTGCTCATTCTTGTCTTTCTTTTTCTTTTTAATTATTATTTCAGTTTTCTGGATAAGTGGCTTTGGTTTGAAATAATTGAACCCTGGAGTTCCACAATAATGGAGGTCTGGGCACACTTGGAAACCAGCCAGGTGCCACAATGTTCTCCTAAACTGCTTGCTGAGCAGGTCAGCAACTTGGAGGACCGTGATACTGCTGAGTACGAAACTAGAAACTAGTTACTGAGAAGCTATAAATCACAACTAAAATTTAGGGCCTACTAAAGAGATTAAGAAAAAGAAGCATGTGATGCTTTTTGGCACCCACAGTGCAACAGGGACATTGCTTATAAAGGAAAAATTGTTAGACCATTAAGGTTCTTTTCGCCAAGATAAACCCTGTACTGCAGTTTGGTTTACGGTTTATAAAGTATCTGCTTTATGGTTTATAAAACCTGATGAACAAAGTCAGGAAACAGTACAAATAGATATTCCAGGGTTAGGCAAATACTTCAAAAGTTTCCGGAACTGGTGGGAGAAATGTTAAATGAAAGTTAAAAAAATAATGTAACTACAGCAAAGAAATGCTGATATAGTTCTAAAAGTTAAGCATGAGGCTGTTTTTTTCAGTTCACTGAAAGATATCTGAAAGTACTGAAAACACAGTTTTATCTGGGTTTATGTGTGCATATATATAGATATATCTTCATATAGAATGTAGAAAAAAGTCCGTTAAAGGCCAAAGATTGGATCAGCCTTAAGAACAGTGAAGCAACTGTTCAGTAGTGCTACAGGAATACACAGATAAGAAGAAATAAACACAAATATATATCTGTACTGTGAAATAAATGAGACCGGGGAGCAAGTTGGAGCGCTAGCCATCACAGCTGCAGAAGCGCTTGCAGCATTCTTAACAGCTCTTGCCAGGACACAACCCCAGCGCAGCTCACAGGGCGGTTCATGTCAGAGACCCTAAAATTCAGCATGGATATAGCCATAGCGGGTTTGTATCCCTTCGCCCTGTACTGCTCTTACCAGCACTGTCCCAGCAGGCTAATGCTGCTAGCCTAAAAAAGCCTTGGTGTTCTTTAGGACCTTGTATGCCCACACCTAAAACGCAGCACGCATCCTCTCTTACATGCTATGAAAACGTCGCTTTGCTGGTTTTCAATATAGTCTTCACAACAGTTCAAAATGTTCTGAACTGGTACTAATGCCTCATACAGGAGGACCAGCTGGGGCTCTAAGGAAACCCACACCTCGAAGCTGTGTGGAGTAGACACAGCCAGTCTGCTCCAGAGGGACACAGTCCCAAATAATACAATGAAGGCATGAACCACGCTGCAGCACTTGCTATATGTAAATAATATCTGTTGAACGTATCATAGAGAATCCAGTTGTTCACCAGCACTAGTAAAAGTGTTACTCTATTTGTGATTTAATACGTTTGCTACATAACTCAGAGGTAAAGTGAAAAAAAAAGCCAACCCCAAAAAAAGAACAACTAGAAACACAAAAAATTTGGGGCAGCAGAACCTGTATCACTACTTAATTTTAGGTCCTTATTTCAGACAAATAAATTAGGAGGCCTTCAGTTACCTTTCCTAAGGAGTGGAAAGGGCCTGTCATAGCCCCATATTCCCACAGGCAAATTAAGGTCTGCATAGTTAAATGCCTAAACTTAGGTAAGACGCTTCTGAATCCTGGAGAATTGAGAGCCTGAGAGAGCAAGTGAGTGTGAATGTGTGAGAAGAAATGTAACAGCACAGCCAAGGAAGACAAAATTTATGTTTGAAATGCTGAACAATACAGTGAGGTGTTGATGGCCTGTGGAAAGGAAAAACACCCTTGCAAACCTGTTAACTGAACTACTGTGATCTTTTTTTCTCAACAGGTGGCTATGAGAAAAAATATAAGTTTAGATGATAAATCGAAAGCAAGAGCACCAGTACAAAGTTCATGAAATGCTGTAGGAAATTTTAAACAGGTTTTGTTCTATACAGTTTTCTAATAAAACTGCTCTTCTTATTTTTGCTGGAAACCTATGAGAAACTTCAAGACCAGCAGTTTTTATCCTCAGCCTCATATATTTCCACATTATGTCTTTTTCCCGCAACCTAAAAACCCCAAAAATTCAGCAAGTAAAAAACCCCAAGAAATTCAGAGCATATACATATGCAAGATTTTGATTTTTCAGATAATGTTTAGATTGTATATCCTTCTATTTTTTACCTACTTCACATGTTTCATTTCATATTGATCTGAATATAATCATTTAGGTACTTCTAACGGCAATGAAACTGAAATTAATATCATGCACCACAATCTGGTTTGCTTCCACAGGAAAAGAGATAACATTTTTCCACTGTAGAACATTTTAAAGGAATATGTTTCTACTCCCATAAAAAAAAAAAAAAATAAATTCTTGATGTAAGAGAAGAGCCTAAGGAAATACATAAAACAACACTTCATTTTTTACCTTCACATCACTGCACAAGAAGTACCAAAACATACTTTAGAGAAGAAGAAAGGAGGAGGAGGAGAATCCTACACAATTGATAAATTAAACTTCATGCCTTAAAACCTCTGTTAAATGAATGATTAAACAATAAAGCATTCTACAGTGAGTGTGTATTGTGGGTGTGATGAGGGGGTGTAAGTGAAGGACAACTGCAGTAAGCACTTCTGTGAAAAACAGGAGGAGTAAAAATAGTTGTATTCCCATCCTTTGTCCCAGTCACAGTGACTGAATATCAAACAAAAAACACACAGTAACTTCTCTCCTGCAATAGTCACCATGTGCAAAAAGACATGTATTTTAGGACACATGGGATTAGATTTGCATGTTTATCCTATTATTGCTAGAAGAGGCAACTAACTCCCACAAAGCCATATTTTAAACTTACGGCTGGTCAACACTTGCAGTATGAGGGGTGAAAATAAACTACTCAAAATTCTGTTTAGCCTCTACAAACATTATCTGATACTGACTATAGAGCTTCAGATGAAGTAAAAAAGATTGTTAAGCCTAGCATCACATTATTTTTTTTTTTTTTTTATACACTATTGAAACCTCATTGAGTTGAGTGACTTTAACCTTAAATTTCTTTGAGAATTTCAAGGAAGACGCCTTAGGCTTGATCAGCCCTCAAATGCTTTCACAGTTAACTCTTAAAGACTTCAAGGGAGTTGCTCAGGTATATCTAATGGAAGATTTTGGCCCTCAACACTAGATTTTCAGACAGATTTAAATAGTGGTATGTACTTTCAGATAGCTACATACAAAGAATATACACCTGAAATAGCCAAGAAGAGATTAGTGAATATGCCACTGTTGATCACTGAAAATCTCTGCAAACATGTTTATAAACTTGCCACATCATTGAACATATTTTATAAATTGTCATCCTGTTTCTGCATTTTAGTCTATACCTCTTTAAAGTACACTTCTAACTTCTTGGCTTTATTGAATATATTATAGGCAAGTACATTTCACATTCTTTTTTTATAGCCTCACTATAACAAATCTATTGTTTTCTGAGTACCAATGCAATTGCTATGATTGTTGCACTTCTCAAATAACTCCAGCAAGATTTTCTCTGAAGTTTAAGATCATAACGTTCCTAAAGTAAAATTCTGTGACTCTCAAGGCACAGTGAAATGTGTTTCAGCTTTTCATAAAATAAGCAGAAATCTAATGAAAGCACTTTCTTGAAATATTTGTACAGTTATTTTCTAATCAAGTGAGAAATTTCTGTATATGCTATATATACTATAAAGTATATACTATATGATAAAGTATCCAGTGCATGATTTTGGTAAATCTGATTCCCCTCAGAGATGATATTATAAATGAAGAAGTAGATCAACATGAATAGCAAGAAGTGGAAAAAAAAAAAAAAGAAAAAAAAAGAAAAAAAAAAAGTCCAGTACTTAAATTGCAAAGCAGCTATTTCCATGTGCCAATGTTATAAAAGGTCTTAGTTCAGTCTTACTTCATTTAGAAAGGTTTGCTTATCATTAGTATCATATAATTTCTGCAGTATTCAATTCAAATTCTATATAGTATAATACATAATATATGACACAACAGTAAATATGTTAATTGCTATTCAAAATTAATCAAGATTACCATTACTGACAATTGATGGGACAAATCCCATGACCGCAGTGCTGCTATCAATCCTCAGGTGTAAGAAAACAGGAAAGGAAGGCAAGAGACCAGCATGGATGAATTGAGACCTGCTGGTCAAACTAAAGCGCAAGAAGGAAACACACAGGCAGTGGAAGCAGGGACAAGTATCACGGGAAGAGGACAGGGACGCTGCCCAGTTGTATAGGGATGGGGTCAGGAAGGCCAAGGCGCAGCTGGAGCTGAACTTCATAAGGGACACAAACAGTAAGAAGGACCTTCAGCCAGAAAAGGAAGGTTGAAGAAAGCATACCCCCTGATAAGCAAGACTGGCAAAGTGGTAACAACAAACAAGAAGAAGGCTGAGGAACTCAACAAATTTTTTGCCTCAGTCTTCATTGGTAACCTCTCTCCCCACACCTCTCAAGTGGCTGGACCACAAGGCAGAGACTGAGGGAGCAAAGTACCTCCCACTACAAGAAAAGATCAGGTTCATGACCACCTGAGGAACCTCAACGTACATAATTCTATGGGACCTGATGAGAGTCTTGAGGGAATTGGCTGATGTAGTTCCCAAGCCACTCTCCATGATACTTGAAAAGTCATGGCAGTCAGGTGAAGTCCATGGTGACTGGAAAAATGGAAACATTGCATCCATTTTTAAAAAGGGTAGAAAGGAGGACCCTGGGAACTACCGCCCTGTCAGCCTTACCTCTGTGCCTGGGAAGATCATGGAACAGATCCTCCTTGAAGCTGTGCTAAGGCACATGGAGGACAGGGAGGTGATGTGAGACAGACAGCGTTGCTTCACCACAGGCAAGCCCTGCCTGACCAACCTAGTGGCCTTCTATGATGGAGTGGCTACATCAGTGGACAAGGGCAGACCTACGGATGTTGTCTATCTGGACTTCTGTAAGGCCTTTGACAAAGTCCCCCACAACATCCTTCTCTCTAAATTGAAGAGATATGGATTTCATGGGTGGACTGTTCAGTGGATAAGGAACTGGTTGGATGGTTGCCTCCAGAGGGTAGTGATCAACAGCTCAATGTTCAGATGGAGACTGATGACAAATGGTGACCCTCCTGGGTTCGTACTGGGACCAGTACTGTTCAATATCTTCATCAGTGACATAGACACTAGGATCAAGTGCACCCTCAGCAATTTGTAGATGACACCAAGTTGAGTAGTGTGGGTGGCATGCCTGTGGGAGAGGATGTTATCCAGAGGGACACCTGGACAAGCTTGAGAAGTGGGCCTCATGAGGTTCAACAAGGCCAGGTGCAGGGTCCTGCACCTGGGTCAGTGTAAGCCCCGGTATCAATACAAGCTGGGGCATGAAGAGATTGAGAGCAGCACTGCCAAGAAGGATTTGGGGATACTGGTGGATGAAAAACTGGACATGAGCCGACAGTGTGTGCTCACAGCCCAGAAAGCCAACCGTATCCTGGGCTGCATCAAAAGCAGCATGGCCAGAAGGTCAAGGGAGGTGATTCTGCCCTCTGCTCCACTCTGGTGAGACCCCACCTGGAGTACTGCATCCATTTCTGCAGCCCTCAGCAGAGGAAAGACATGGACCTCTTGGAAGGCCAAAAAAATAATCGGAGGGCTGGAATACCTCTCCTGTGAGGACAGGCTGAGAAAGTTGGGGTTGTTCAGCCTGAAGAAGAGAAGGTTCTGGGAAGACCTTATTGCAGGCTTTCAGTACTTAAAGGGGGCTTATAAGAAAGATCGGGACAAAATTTTTAAAAGGGCCTGTTGCAATAGTACAAGGGGTAACGGTTTTAAACTGAAAGAGTGCAGATTTAGACTAGACAGAAGGAAGACATTTTTTACAATGAGGGTGGTGAAACACTGGCACAGGTTGCTCAGAGAGGTCGTAGATGCCCCCTCCCCGGAAACATTCAAGGTAAGATTGGATGGGGCTCTGAGCAACCTGATCTAGCTGAAGATGTCCCTGCTCATTGAAGGGAAGGTTGGACTGGATGACCCTTAAAGGTCCCTTCCAACCCAAACTATTCTATCATTCTATTCTAACATTAAGAAACAACTGTGCAAAGCAAAATGATACCAACCCACATTAGCACCCAATAAGATATCACATAATTTTTTAGAAGAATGGCCTTAGAAGGCAAAATTCACAGAGAGATTGGTTCAGAACTGTTCATTTAGAAATCTCAGGAAGTTTCTCATTAAACTTCAATAAGAGTAGACTTGTATTCTTGTCTATGTTTAATTTAATGATTTAATTAATTTTGAAATTAAATAAACTAAAGCATGTAAAAATAGAGATAGTTCTAAGTATACAGATGCAGTTAATCTCCCTTTATCTTGTAAATGTCATCCTTTATCTGGTAAATGTTTGAAACCTTTTAAAGAATTCCTCTTCCTCTGAGTTTATTGTGAATCAGGTTAGGACAAGGAATGAACAGTGGAAGTGGATATTTTTGTGCTGCCTTTAGTCAGCTGAAGGGGAAACAGGCACTTTTGTAATTAGGTCTCTCGTTACATTAAAAATTGACTGGAGAAGGTAACCTTGACTTACTATTTGTGACTAAAGTACTATGTATATTTACAGTTCTGTAATTATAATTTCCTTTGGTGTTTAAACTGTGTGATAAGGACAGATGTAACTCTCCTGAGTTCACGGAATACTTAGTCCAGAGATGACTTTCACCCTGTTTTATTTCTTACAGTACTGTCTTATCTCTTGGGTGTAGAACCTCTACAATTCCCTTAAAAGCACATATAAAACTCCGGTTTTACAGGCTGAAAGTATAGATATATCAGTACAGATATGACAGACTTCCTATGCTTACACTTCATGTTCTTCTCTTTTTTTTTTTTTTTAAAGGAAAAAAAAAGTCATCTAGTTAAGCAGCTTAGAATGCAGTGATGTGAAAAATCCCTCAGAACTCAGTAATGATGTGTTCGTCCTTCTGCACATCTGCTCAAATTCCAAGTCACAATGAAGAACCTATAAAAATTCCAAGTCAGTGAGAGAGAGAGAGACTCACAAGTGTTAAAGTGCTGCTGAATCAGTATTTCCGCTACAGACTTTTTACGGCTAAGGAAGCATAGCAGTTAGAGTCGCAGTTTCCCAACTGGGATGTGGGAACGCATGGGCAACAAATACGACCAAGGAGGCAGACTTGGCCTGTTTCCTGTAGCTTGTTATCTTCATGCTTTGTTCAGACCTCACAAAAAAAGAAGGGTGAACCTTGCCTTTGCTGATGTCAATTGAAAGTTTTGCCATTTACTTAAAAGGTTCAGAATTACTTATGATCTTTCTGCTCTTTTTGGTTTTAACAGAAACTTTCCAGTTAGGAAGCAAAACCTTTCTTTTTGTGTCTGAAGATGGCCTTAAGCAATAAGTCAAAGACAGGAGATCCATACTACTCATTAATTTATTGGATCTGTTGATCTTGAAGCCAATATATAAAAAATTAAAGTGGGCATTACTTTGGACTTGTGTAGCTAGCAGGAAGTAAAAGCAAGAAGTTGTTACGAGGAAGAAGAAAAGATGCCTCTCAGTGAGAAGAAAAAGAATGGAAGAGTGTAGAAGAAGAAAAACAACCACCAGTAATTTAGTTCTCAGAACAGGGTATTTTTAATTGGGCTATGTTGAACCTAACAATATTTTCCTTTCTAACCTTTCCCATATTTTCCTAGAATTTGGTACAAATCTTAAAGATTTCAATTTTTCAGTAATTTTCGATGAATAATAATGTTCATTATAAATATTTAAAAAAAAAAAAAGGTGATGTATTAAATCCCAGGCCATACTGTTTCTCTGGTGTCTAAGTAAGCCTTAAACTGATATCACTGACTTCGTTCTCTGTTGAGGAATGTATCTTTACGTCATCCTAAATTCGTACCAAATTCACAGCCTATGATTGAACTGACATTGATGTGTTTGTAAAATGGATATGTGTACTACAGGGCAATGAGGTAGGGAATGAAATCCGTAACGGCTAGTTGCAAAGCCCTGAAAGACAGAGAAACAATCAACTAATCATTAGATCAAATGTTCAACAGCTATTTCAAAATACAGCCATACAAGATGGTGCAGCGCCATTCTATTAGTCTCAAGTTGGAAGTCAGCCTGACACTGCATTTGTCCATGAATTTTTTTTCTGACATACAGTACTGCAGTGATACTGGACAGAAAAACTGATGCAGGACCTTGTCCCTTTACCTCAAATATGTTTGATGAACCAGAAGAACCCACAGAGCTTGGAAAATTCGTTCCCACAGGAATGACTGTGGTCATCTTTTGCTTTTGTTATTTTCACCTTTTTTATCACGCCTGACAATTTTTGTTACAGTTTCTTTGGACACCATGCAGGAGAGGTGAGTATTTACTGTGCAAATAAACACAGCTAGAGATATTCTAAGAATATAATCTTGGTATGATTCTTATAGTGAAATAGAAAATACATATTTAAGATATCTTTCTCCACAGCCAACCTCAACAAGAACCCTGAAATCTTAACATATATTCCTTTTGGCAGGCAATAAAACACAATTAATAAATAATATATGCAGATGATTATAACATGTAAACAGTCACACTAGAGTTCAGCTGTGTTAATTAGATTACAAGTAGGAGGCAAACGAATGATTCAAAATAAACCATACGTAAATAAACAGCTAAAGATTTGCTAAGGGACAATGCTGAAATTATCAACTTAATTAATTCTTCCTAATACCAACTTCGTAAACTGATTTTAAATTTTCTCCAGAATGGTCCACAAAATATAAACAAATGCAACGGTGGGATACAACACTATCCTGGGATTAATTATCCATGCTTTTTTTCTGTAGGGAACAGACATTCTTCAGAAGAACCAGGCTGACACACTGGGGTAGGAAGAAGGATATCTTAAATTGCCTGAGTTGCCATAAAGGGTGATAAATGTTGAGTAAGGTACACCCAGACATAGATAATTTTTTTTTTTTTGTTTAAAATATTATTTTTCTCTGGAATTTTGTATCTGATGTTGAAGTAATTGATCATTAAATACCACTCATAGGTGCCCAGTGTAAATTGCATCGTTGCCACGGTAAAACAGTTTGATACATGTGAAATCATATTCTGCAACTCAATCTACAAATGAGAAAACTATGAATACAATTTTATGAATGATAAGGAATCAAGAACTAACATCTTAAACCACACTCAACAAATACCTTTATGTAAACTGAATAGCTGTGTTGACGTCCAGGTCCTCATTCTCTAATTTTCATTATACACAACTTTCAGTTCCTTTGTAACTTTCTAGAGGAAACCAACTAATTGTTTACAAAAGAAAACCTGTGTACAGTTCTGAGGACAGCTTGCTCCAGGGATCATTTGTACAGCCGCAGCTACACCAGATTTGCCTCCTTTGCCCTACACAGTCCTCTAGCATGCTTCCCACAGGTTGTGTACCTATAAGCATTCCTGCCTGCCTTCAGGCCACATCAAAGGAGAGGCCACCTTCACACTCTCTTTTGTGCTTTAAAATTCTCATGCTGAGGACTGCAGCATAACCTTTGCAGTATCTCAGACACGCTGATAGGTGAAAGCGCACAAGAAATGATTGTTTTGTCTGAGGGTGATACAGGCATTACAGAGAGCCAGGACCGTGTGCTATGTAGCATGGATGCAGAGTCTGGTGTGAGAGGGGGTAGCCCTGAGTGATTCTCTGCACATGAGCCATTCTGCACCACTTGGCATGGGATCAGCCCCCTGGGGTGGGTGCAGGTGCAGCCAACTGCTAAAAATGAATCCAAGGTGAAAGCAGCACTAGAAAGTGTGGCAGCTGATACCAGATTTCTGCTACCTGCTATCTTCGTAATACTATCATGAAAGTCTTAAATCTCCCTTGACATTCTAGAGATTATTTTCTGTTTACATGTAAATATTCACTCTTGTACTCAACATCATTGTAGTCAATCCCTCACTTGCACGCACTTAGAGAAAGAGAACGAAACAGAAAAAGCACATCAAAACCAAGGTCTACTTTATTGCACTGCAGCTGAGATTTGTAAGACACTTGGAGGTAATTTCACCACTGTTTATATTCCAACGGTACGTGAGGAGAGTATGACTATAAGCACATACATACACAGAGAAAGACAGTGTAAACTTATCTATCTCGTCCTCAAGGCATCTATAAAGCTATCAGCTGAGGGGTACATGAAGTATATCAAGCCTGAATTCTCCAGGCCCATTCACTTTTAGGAGCAGTGAAAGTCTCATCACTGAAGGAATGCTAAAACACAACACGCTGCAAAGAGACCTAAATTTATACCCTCAGAAGCAGCCCAGGTAGAAATTATTACCCTGCCTTTCCATGAGGTTACATGTACAATTGTACACCATTAGGTGTAACAGAAGAGTATCAGATCAGAATTTAAAAGAAGATGAAAACTTACAGAGTGTAAATGTCTGACACCAGTCTGAATCTGCAAACAAAAACTGACTGGCATTTTGTAGTACAAGCATCCTGAGTAAATCCTCAGTAAGTCTGTGTCATATTTGGGATAAGTTTCATCCCTCAGTGTAGACCATGGCAAAGCTCACAAAAAAAATCCCGAAGCTTAAACAGAGCCTTAAGTGTTACCTAGTTTTGTGCCTCTCCCTTCATTAGAGCCTGCACTAGACGGCGTAACCCCTGTATCAGTCTCTTATGATACCAGCCCCCCAAGGGCAGTGAACACATTCAACATTAACAGAAATACTTTTACTGCTCTGCTTTAAGCAGGGGCGCTGCATGTCCTGACCATGAGTCTGCTGCCCAGTATCTGCAATGCCGTTCCGCGCAGATAATGAGTCGCAGAGAACAAACCAAAGGAATACAAGGATCAATAGTGAAAATTAAACGCAACCACCAGAAGATAAACCATATGAAGGTACACTAAATGATCTAGTGTCACCTACCAAACTGGAAACTCTAGGGACACGATCAGTCTCTTTAAATACCTTCAGGGTAATAATATATAAAAGAAAGAAGGGATTTATTTAGTTTAGAAAATGGGAAAGACAGGGGGCATTGACCAAAAGCAAAGAACTGAAAAGTGGTGGCAGTAAATAAGAAAAAGGTCTTAACTTTAATATCAATTGGTTGCAGAAATAAGCTCCTTAAGGGCATTTGGTCAAGGCACTGTCATTGCAGATGCTACAGTGAAGGCTAGATAAATCACTAGTTGGAATGATGTGACATGGTTCTGCAAAGGGCTGAGTAGCTGCCCAGTCTACTGGTTTTTAGCATTATTACTGCACAAAAAATACCATACATACAGCTCACTTGTCCCTAGGTTTCACATTTTCATTGCAACTCAGGTCTAAAAAAGACCAAAGATGGGAAAGACACTATTAATTTCAATGTCCAGCTGCTTATGTTTTGAATGTCTCAAGAATTAACTGTTATATTTTTAGAATCTCATTTAGATACCGCTGAGACTCTAATTTTACATCAACTTTTTATGCATAAGAGTTGAAATATTTGTCAACACCAGCTAGACTGATGCTAACCACAAATCTCATCATTTAAAAGTAACTTTTTGGAGCATGCCTTTTTCTTACGAAGTTACTGTCTTTGGCAAAATTTAATTTTCATTTTTTTTAAATATTTTTGTGAGATGTGGCAAGGAATGACCATAGAAGTATAAAACATTAGGGAACAGTCATTAAAAAGGAAGCCATTTTCTTCATTCATGAATAAAAATTTGTAGATAAGCCATTACTTAAGCAATATTTTTTAAACGAAACAAAGAGGAGGGAAATCTGAATCCACAGAAGTCCTGAATATTTTGTGTGAATTCCTTATTTAAAAGAATACAATTGCAAAATTCCTTTGACACTAGCAAGATCAGGATTTCATTAAATTTCATGGACATCAGCTCCCACTAGTACGCAGATTAAAATGATAGGATTAAATAAACAAAAACCAGATTGTGTAATGCTGTGAATTTATGTCCTTAGTAACAGCTAAACCTATTATGTCTGAGAAGCTATTAAACAGATCTAACCACCATTTAAGTACTGTGCCTTTTTGCAGAAAGAAAGTGTAATTTCAAATGCATTTTTGGTTACAGCGACAGGAAATGACATGGAATAGGGATCAAATGAACATGTCCGTATGCCAAGCCACTATCGCATAACAGCAAAGGTAACACAACCGCCTGCACTGTTTGTGTTACTGTGAAAGCAAAGCTTATTTACAGCCTCCAGAGAGAAAAAGTCTAATACTAGCAGCTAATAACTAACAGTACAATATTGCAATACAACTGGGCTAGCTAGAATCATTGAAGAAGACTATATTTGGGGATTTTTTGCAAAGATGATAGATGAGGTTTGTTTTCTTTCTACTAAACATGGAGCTACACTGCCTTCAAAGCAATATTTTATTTACTACTTTTCTTACTGTGCAGTGTCCAGAATATAGGAAAAACAAATTTTTACTCCTCTCAAAAATTACATTATGATCACTTCTCAACCACAAGGTCATTTAGGAAGACCTGGGAAATAATTGTCCCCAAACCTTATGCTCTACTATTAATTATATTAAATATCGTTTACCAAAGGAAAAGTCATTTTCTTCTTTACACTCTTTGTGCAGAGGTTGCAAACAAGTGTCCTACTCCTTAATCTTTCATCAGATTCAATTTGTGTCTTTATTTGATCCAGATCCTTCATTACAGGCATAAAACATTAACCTTGTGTCATGCAAAGGATTTGTTACACTCTGTTTTTCTAAATCTGTTTCAGAAATGTAATAAAAATAAATGTTAACAAAACTGTATGGCACCTAGATAGTGAAAATAAGTAATGTATGCTGGATATGGTAAACTTTCGACTTCAGATAGATTGATAATTCTGTGAAATTAAAAATGCTATAAAAAGTAACTTTACTAAACGTTCTTATTTCCATTCCATGGGGGGTTTACCTTAAAATGAATGTGCACTAAGAAATGGAATTAGGATTGGGGATTCTAGTTAGTGATTAATTTAGCATTTGAGGGGTTTTTTTAGGTACAGCTCCTAGAAGAAAAACACTGTTGCCTGCAATGCAACATGCATACGTTCTAAGGCATGGGGTTTGCATTTAGTGTAAGAACCTCAAACTGGCTTCTGTCATCTCCTATCTGCTTTGTGTTGCCTGATACTTACTCCAATGTGCGCACAGCTCCCACTACCACTGGAGAAAAACAGTACTGAAAATGTTTTTCACACCGTTCAGCAATTTGGACAGAGGTACACCAAAAAGATTACAGCCCATAAGGATACTAGTCAAGAGGGTCTCTAGTCCATCAGCTTTCACATGAACTTAATAGTTCAAGGGAGGTGCTGTAGCTACGGCACCTGCACGGTATGAAACATACGAAAGCTTGAAATCTGAAAAACTTTTTTTGATAAATTGCAACAAATAATTTGTTGCACTGATGGGATAATGGCAGAGCACTGTTGCAAGATTAAATAAGCACTTTGGGTAGGAAGGAAGCATAAAGAGGCTTAGAACAGGAGGGAGAGGAGAAATAAGGAAATAGATACAGGGGGATATGATAACCGGGAACAAGACAAAAGTTCATGGAGTCTTAGAACTGCCAGGATTTTGGAATATTATGATTTCTTTTGCCAGCTTGGTGAGGAAGCCCACTCCAAGTATTTCATCGTTACTGTTCCCCTTGATTCCATTTAAAAGCCAATCACAAAGCTAGCATGATTTGTCCCTCATGCGCATCTCACATGTTTGGCTCTAGGAGTGCTTACAATGATTAGAACAAATCTACATAATTCAGCATAGTCTGTAATCCATTTCCCATAATTTAGTCAAAGAAGTGTTTCAAATGATCTTTAAAAAACAGATCACAAGATCAGTTGGACAGATTATTTTTTTTTCATCCCCTGTAAAAACCATAAAGAATTAATAAATATTGTATCCCTTCTCTCCTTTTAATTATGGTGGTGCAACTAGACATGAACAGATAGCCGTGAGGTTGTTTTTTTTTTTTTTTCTTGGGATAAAAAAGAAAGTGTCGTACTGTTGTGGGTTAACCCTGGTGGACAGCTAAGTACCGCACACCATCTCACTCACTTCCCTCCACCCGCAGTGGGATGGGGGAAGAAGAAAAAAAGAACAAAAGTAAGAAACTTGGGATCAAGATAAAGAAAAAATAAGCAAAAGAAGGTTAAAGAAGGAATTATTTAATAAGAGGAAAAGGGAGAGGGAGAGGAGAGATGATGCAAAGGCAATCACTTGTCACCTCCCAAGGGCAGACCTGTGCCCAGCGAGTTACCAAGCAAAAGATGGCTAACCCTCCTAAAACCCCCTCTTTTCCTTTTTATTGCTGAGCTTAACGTTATAGGGTGTTTAATATCATTTTGCTTAGTTCAGGTTATCTGCACAGTTGTGTCAATTCCCAATTGTTCATCCCCCAACCTATCCACTGGGAGAGCAGAATGAAAAGCAGAGGTGGCCTTGGTGCTGTGCAAACACTATTCAGCAAAAGCTAGAAAATCAGTGTTTTATCAGGTCAGAAATTTAAAACATAACACCATATGAGCCACTATGAAGAAAATTAACTCTGTCCTAGACAGGTCCAGTACACACACATAATAGCAAAAGTTAATAACAGGTAAATTCATTTAAAGTGCAATGTATTATTGAGTATTTTCCTTCAACATCAGCACAGCTTCCATTTTAAACAGGGGTCTCAAGGCTATATTTTACAAATTTTCCATCTACCCTCAGATTTCGAAACGGCTGAATTCAAACTCAAGTTCTGTCCTTTGTGTGAGATCCTGGGAGGTGGGGAGGCAAGAAAAACCCTGTAGGAACAGAACAACCGCAGCAAGGATAAGTTTTTGGGTTAAATTTTTACAGAGTACTAAATCACTGAAAGAACTGCAGTTTAATATTTTAATCTTAGCAATCATGCCTGCTAGCCTCCCTTTATGATGGCTCTAAACTATGTACAGAATGATATACTTATTGTGAGTGTTCTCTGATGTTGTACTGCATAAATTATCAACTTAGGTTGATAGCTGTCACACAGAAAGAAAGATAAAGCACTATATATTTTAATTAATACATTTATTAAATGAAAATTAGCAGATTATCAACTAAATTAAAAAGCTAACCCATAATTATCATAGTTTTAAATAGCAGGTTAAATATATAATAATTGATTAAAAGCTTAATTCATTAATATAAGGAGAAATTCAGGGCTTTTTTTTTTCCCCCCATTTGCAGTTCTTTAATTATAAAAGAATAGGTCAAATTATCTTGCTTTTCAATGATGTTCATGTAAAAGTTACATGAAATTAACATGCAATTAAAGAAGGATGAAATGAACTTTTAGCTATTCAGGGCACTCAAGTGGCACCCAAGAGATTAAATTAGGGGAGTAAAAGCCAAGGGCTTTATGCCAGTGTGGAAATTGATTATTGCTAAGCAGAAGAGTATTAAGCAACTAATAAACTAACAAAATGTGATTTTTTTTTTTTTTTATTTTAGTGGGATTCATCAAGAAAGTTCCCATCAAAGCTGGCAGAGCTATCTGTCTTACATGACTGACTGCTGCAGATTTCTATCATATGTGATACCCTGCACCTTTGTGTGAGCAGCTAAATCAAGCCTTACGTGCTTACTCCACTAAGAGCTTTCACGCCTGTCTCAGATGTGGGCACCAAATTTAAAGTACTCAGTGTTTTTCCTGTATGTAGGGGTTTCTGTTTCCTAGGAATTGTAATCTTTGGGTTTGCCCCTCTTTTTTTTTTTCCTGAGTTCAGCCGAGAGCAGCAAGATGAGACAGAGAATTGTATGGAACATTCCCACTCATTGCTTGATTTCAGCACTCCTGCATTTTGTCATTATATGTTTAAGAAAGATAAAACTAAGCTTGTTCCCTTAGAAACACCAAATTCCTCATTTCTACCCAGAATGTTCTTGACTATCGCTGTTTACATGAAGACGTGGCAGAGGAGCATTAACCACAGGTAAAAATAATAATTTTTAAATTTACTACAAAACTCATAAATTATTAGGAATCACAAAATCAGGAACAGTTACAGTGTCAGTGATTGAAAGCATTTAAAGATCAGTCACTAAGACATTATCATTTTCTCTTACAATTTTCTCTTACAGTTATATCAGTCACAACTAGTCACATTACATATATTAAAAAAAAAAAAATCCACTTCATGCTTAGAAATTTAGAGCATTATGAAATGCAGCAACTAAAATAAGTAAACAACTTTGAGATGATCCAGGTGAAATATCAGTATAGCAATCAGAGCTAGGAATTACGTTGTTGAATAATACTATTAAGCATCTTGTGAGCTAAATAATGTATGTATGTATGTATCAAGGAAACTTTTTTTTTTAAAAAGCATACACAGGAGACAACAATTTCAGAAAGACACAGTCATTTGGGTGATCCAGCGGAAGAAGTCCATTTAGATTAGCTTTCCACATTTCGCAGATTTAATATGACAATAGTCAGGTATTTGATTATTTGAGAGGTCCCACTTGTAGTATCTATCAGATTTTTAACAGTAGTAAATAACATTATTGAATGTGTTTGTCATTTACACAGAGAAATTAATTCATTCTGTTTACTGTATTCTATATTTTTGCCTTAAAGCCTGAAGAGAGATCAGTATCTCAGGCTGAGCTTTCACGACCCTGGATGAATAAATAGGACAGCAAAGAGCTATATTCATAACCTTTAGATCCCTGAATTTACGCATCAGTGAAACATACTTTGCGAGAGAAGGAATTAAACTAGAAACTGCCTCTTAAGGAGGGGATAAAGAAATCCATTAAGTCTCGGCTGGATTCCTTGGTGTTTCAGGGAATGTCAACAAATCAGCTTTTATTATTTGTGCCTCAAACAATTACAAGCTCAGTGATGTTTAGAATAGAACCTAGTGAACTGAAAATGCAAATCATAAAAGAACAATTTAAAAGAAAATATTTAAGGTAGTGTAATTAAAATAGAATTAAAATACACATAGCAATGCTTTAATCTCAAGGCTCCTTCAGTTCAGCATCTATTTCATAAAGGGCAACTTCTCATTTGTGGGGAGAGGGGAAGTAAGAAAAGAAATACATTAGTGGAGGCTTTAATTCTTTACTTTGAAAAAGCAAATGAGTGTTTAAAAACTTCCTTTTGGCAACCAATTAAGAAAATTGTTAACTAAAAATATGATTAGCTTCCCTTAACTGCTGTCACCCAGATCTTAAATCTTGCCTTCATCTTTTCCCCCCAGTTTTAAAATTGAGTCAGCTGTGTCTTCCGAATTCAAGCTGAGAACATATTTGAACATGCCTTAGAAGGCAGCATCTGCTAGTCCTCCTCTTTTCCAGCACAGGGTGCCAAACTTATGATCAGAAAGAAATTAAAAAAAAAATGCACTTTGTGTATGGAAAGAGCAATTTTCACTTTCTTTCATTAGCTTTTGACTTTCCACTGTTCATTTCTTTTTAATGTTTTGACTGTCTGTGTTATGAGACAGCATCAAGCTTCCTTATTCACCTGCTCTGCACTGCTTCTTTTGTCTTTTTTCTTTTTATTGTATTTCTCTTAAAAGGTCTCTTCTTAAAATATTCCTTTTTTTTTTTTTTTTTTTTTAATGGTGCCATTACCAGACTTGACTTATTGAGGAAAAAATCAGAAATGGAAATATATATTGTCTTACATACTGTAGTTTTATAGTGACACAACATGACAAACTTCTGGAGATCCCAGATAAATCACAATCCCAAATGACAAATGTCTGTCAAAATAGTTTCAACAACGCTTCAAAGTAGGATTTATTGCATGTTTTAAAGATACAGAACTCCAATATTACTTAACAATATATGAGGAAACCAGTATCTGTAGTAAGGAGAAATTAACCATTACATATAATAAAACGTTAAGCAGCAGCACATGAAAGAGGCTAAAAAATAAAGAAAAATTCAACCTAAGCTTTTAAATTTCACCACTGTTAAGCTCTAGTAGGAGTATTAATGAAACACCGTAATGCACAGGAAAATAGCATCAATAAAAAGGAAACATTTGATTATTTTTGTTCTTATTTATTGATAAACTATTTGGCAAAGTATAGACTGCTGAACATGAATATAAGAACATCTATTAGTACATAAGATTTTTTAGGCTTTGTATTTAAATAATATGTCCAAGCTCATGTGTTTGCTGAAGCATACTCAGTGCCTATAAATATGCACATTATTTGAACCACTTGAGCTCCACATCTCTCAAAAACAAGATTATCATGAGGTCCATGAGAAGCATGCAATCAGACACTTCTTTCACTCCAGGTTAAATTATTAGTATTTTAGGGTAATGACAATTGTAGCATTCCAAATGGTCACACACACACACACACAAAAAAAAAAAAAAAAAAAAAAAAAAAAAAAAAAGGAAGGAGTAACATTTGAGCTGAATATTTCAAATACAGTTAAAAAATTAATGTCAGTTATCCATGAGTTTTAGCTGTGGCCTGGAAATTGAAAGGTTCTCAGACAAAGAGGTAACCTAATGTTTTCCAAATTGTTACTTCATTGCTGTATACAATGAAGTTACAAGCTGTATAAAGAGCAAGAAACAAATTCCTATGTTCTTCTATGGTGGGCATTAAAAAAAAACCTATCACAGTTGCAATGAACAAGGTATTGAATGATTGTGCTGGAGGTTTTATTAAAGCCAGCAGTATCCTGAACAAAGGTCTTATCATATACTTGCTTCTGTATCATATTAATTGGTTTCTTATCACATTAGCCAACTCCCCTCTCCCTAACAGCATATGAAAGTGAATAATATGTTAAAACGTTGATAATACTTTAAGACTTATTAACAACTTTCATGAGATTAGCTTCTTCCTTTTTCACTAGCATAGTAAAGCTCTCAGCTCATATACTGTCAAATACCTTCACATCATATTAGTTTAAATGAAATCATTAAGACAAAAGGCAGGCCAAAGATATGATATAAAAGTCTCACTGTTTAAGTAACCTCCTAAGTATACAGGCTTATATTTTACTACACTAGATCACAGAAAGCATTTCTACTGTCAATATTTCCCTCATATCATTATTATGATGATAGATGATTATGTTTCACATAACAGTCAAATGAAAGGCAGTCTTAGCATTCTTTGTTCCCAGTTCAGCCACTGTAATAACTCAGGATCTTGGAATATGTCCATTGATGTCTGACTATTGCATCAAGGGGTGATGATGTCCTCAGTCCTTTTCCTGATTTCCAGTTGGTTGCTCTCTGAGAACTGACTACCATACTAGCTTGGTACCTTAATTAAGGAATATGTTGGAGCCAATATGATCACTGACAAAGGATATAAACGTGGCTTTACAGCTGTGGTTTACTCATTTAGATAAGAAAAATATTCTAAGTTGAATTAACACAAATTTAAAATGAAAGAATTTTTTTTAAAAGAAGGAAGCTGCCAAATTTCCTCACACAAACACATCTCCATTCATTAAGAAAGTCTGGGGAAATTGCCAAAGAGGGAGTTCTCATAACGGAATATGCAGGATGTATTATTTCATTCTGTAATGTAAAAGGTGCATAATGCAAATGGCCTCCCACTCTCTTTGAAGGAAAGTGGTGCCGTTTACATCAGGATCCAGCAGAGCATTGGGAGGCTGACCATAACATCAGCAAAAGCAGATGGATATGCTTGACTAACCTGATCTCCTTCTGTGACAAGGTGACCTGCTTAGTGGATGAAGGAAATGCTGTGGATGTTGTCTACTTAGACTTTAGTAAGGCCTTTGACACCGTTTCCCACAGTATTCTCCTGGAGAAACTGACTGCTCATGGCTTGGATGGGTGTACTCTTCGCTGGATATAAAACTGACTGGATGGCCAGGCCCAAAGGGTGGTGGTGAATGCAGTTAAATCCAGTTGGTGGCCAGTCACAAGTGGTGTTCCCCAGGGCTCAGTATTGGGGCAAGTTCTCTTTAATATTTTTATCAATGGTCTGAACGAGGGGACTGAGTGCACCCTCAGTAAGTTTGCAGAAAACACCAAGTTGAGTGGGAGTGTTGAGGGTAGGAAGGCTCTACAGGGGAATCTGGACAGGCTGGATCAATGGGCCAAGGCCAATTGTATGAGGTTCAACAAGGCCAGGTGCTGGGTCCTGCACTTGGGTCACAAACACTCCATACAACACTGCAGGCTTGGGGAAGAGTGGCTGGAAAGAAGCCTGGCAGAAAAGGACCTGAGGGTGTTGTCCAACACATGGTTGAATATGAGCCAGCAGTTTGCCCTGATGGCCAAGAAGGCCAGTAGCATCCTGGCCTGTATCAAAAATAGTGTGGCCAGCAGGACTAGGGAAGTGATTGTCCCCCTGTACTCGGCATTTGTGAAGCCTTGCCTCAAGTACTGTGTTCAGTTTGGGGCCCCTTACTACAAAACAGAAATAGAGATGCTGAAGCATGTCCAGAGAAGGGCAATAAAACTGGTGAAGGGTCTAGAGAACAAGTCCCATGAAGAGTGGCTGAGGGAGCTGGGGTTGTTTAGCCTGGAGAAAAGGAGACTTAGGGGAGACCTTATTGCTCTCTACAACTACCTGAAAGGAGGTCATAGCAAGGTGGGGGTCGATCTCTTTTCCCAAATGACAGGTGATAGGACAAGATGAAATGGCCTCAAGTTGCGCTAGGTGAGGTTTAGACTGGATATTAGGAAAAATTTCTTCACTTAAAAGGTTGTCAAGCATTCGAACAGGCTGCCCAGGGAAGTGGCTGAGTCACCATCTGTGGAGGTATTTAAAAGACATATAGATGTGGCACTTAGAGACGTGGTTTGGTGGTGGACTTGGCAGTGCTGGGTTAGTGGTTGGACTCAATCTTAAAGGTCTTTTCCAACCTAAATAATTCTGTGATTCTATATGTGAAAGTTTTTATGTATCAGTGCTCACTGTTTTAGTTTTATTACCAGGAATTAGTGGTATTTTCATAAAACTGTCTGTAAGTGTTAGTAGGACTATAATTTGACTAATAATAAGGTTTCTTTTGACTAGACAGTTCAAATTTGATTACACAATCAGTAAATTTCTGGTGCTTCATAAGGTGCCTTTCCTTCGTGAAGACAAATTTCACAGGGGATAGCATGTGTCCACAGAAAAAGTATCTGTAGAATGCCTGTTGTACTTACCATGTACACCAAATTCATTTAGCTAAGCATAAGCTCAGCACACGTACCCCTTTACCTATGACTGTATTCTAGGAATGATCTGTATTCATCTTTTGAATCTGCATACAAGACTGCTATCTGTTATTATCTGCGTTAGCATGCAGACCAGAAAAGGGTAAAATGAACCAAAAGGGATTTATAAAAGCTATCTTTATGGGTTCAACTTTTTCTGAAAATTTGGGAGAGATGGGAATGAGTGGATGGAGACACAGTCAGGGTTTTTACTCAGCTGTCACCCTAAAATGCCTAGCACAGTTGAGTTAGTGCAGAAAGAAGCAATGAGTCAGATATCCACAACTGGCATAGTTTATTTTCCTTTAGGAACAAGGGTAGAAAAAAAATCCAGCTATGATTTTTCTAAAGCACAATCTGGTCTCAGCTCTCTACTCCTGAATAGCACAAACTGCACTTCCTTTTCCTAGAGGCAAAATTTCCCTGCAGTATTTCTTCAGCAGAAGCTGTAATAGAGCTACAGTGCTGCAGATCAAACAACAGTCTTGAAAACTGTGGCAGTGACCCATTATCTAAAGTTTCAGTTCTAAATTTATTCCTTCTTTTAGTCAGCTGTGTTAATAGATCTTCTCTGTAGCATTCCGCCCTCTGGACTATAGCTATAAAGGACAGAAAAATCTTAATAGGTAATAAACCACCTATGATTCCCTCCCTTTCAAATACATAATATTTGCATATGAATGAAAGCAGAACTGTGCCTCAACACACATTTTAGGCATGACTTACATTATAGTGCCCCAGATTTTCTATTTAAATAAGTTTATTGTGCCTTTGTTTCCTCCAGTTAGATCATGTTTGTTAATTTTGAGTTCTACATTTATTTTCCTAGGAAAAATGAAGTAGGAGATGCAACAGATACTACATATTATTCCCTAGCAGTAACCTGGAAATCAATGGATTAAAAAACAGAACACAAACTTGCTCACCAAAACCTCCAATAAACAGCCAAAACCAACAACCCCCCAGAATCGAATAGAAACAAAATAAGCAACTTCCCAATATATATTGGTAGAGATGCATTTAGAAAGACTGAGATGAAGATTAAAATTATATAATCATGAAAACTCAGCACGTAACCTATAAGATTTCTAGTGTGATATGAGAACATTTGTCTTGATTAGTATTATAGGTCCCATTTCTAAGAAGGAAAGATAACAGACATGCAAACATATACTTATGTCTATAAAAGTATACATTTACTTATGTATTATGTGGTTGAATTTATACATTCATAAATACTTATATACATGTATCCCACTAATATCAGTGGTTTATTTTGATACCGTCAAAGGACAGTATTGTATAACACTGTTACTACTCACATACCACTTCTGTAATGTAATCATCCTTAAAACTGAAAGCAGTAAAGGTATGGAAAGAACAAAAAAAAATAACTATTTTAAATAGGCCTTGTATATGCACAAATTTGTTAAGAAATTAAGAGCAGTAGTTAAGAAAGTAAGTAATTAAATGCATAGTTTTAGTTTTAGAAACTTTTACCAAGAATTATGTGTATTTCATTTAGAGAAAATTAAAGGTACTGTGTTTTCCTAAACATATAGTCTGAACACTTGCCTTTGGTACCACACCTTGCTCAAGTTAGTATACTTGGCTACCCCAGTCATCTTCTACTGCTAATCTAATCTGTCTGCGAAGTATCAGCATCATTTTGTGGTCCCAGTACAGTCTTTCCGAGGGGGCCGAGTCTCCTCACCTGTTTCCAGATGAATAGTCAAAACATTAGACCATAGAGACAACACGGGTACAATTAATCTTATCTACTTGAAACAAAACTACAATGTAGGCAACAGAGCTAATCAGTCTAGTCTCCTTATAATCAATGGAGAGAAACAGATGCTGTTAGCATGAAATTTATTTCATCTCTTAGATATCTGCTTTAGGATAAGACAAATTATGCCTAGAACTGCCTTTTTCTTCTGTAGCTTGTAATCAGAGCCTAGATATGTAGCTCAGACATAGATGCTGCCTGTAAGATAAATACCATCCCTTTTTGCTCTCTAAGTGTACCTACTTCTTTTTTTTTTTTTTTTTGGCATATTGATTTACATAAAATGAAGAATTTAGAGTACTCACTCCTGATAAAAAAATAAAGATGCCATTTCAGCGCCTATTTAATGAAAAGTTCAAATAGGGACAACCACAATGACACTGAGAGAAACCCAACCCTAAAGAGTCAATAAATGGATTTGTTTTCCTTACTCTAGAGAGCCAGCTCTGAGTGTCTGCTTAGCCTCATTCATGGCAATTTTGAAAAACAGGTGTTACCCATTCTCTGAAAGTACAGTAGACTTGAGAAAAAAAGGCTATTCTGAAGTAAATAGGTCTTGCTTTCTTCTTGAGGAGTTTCAGAAGTCTTAGTTTTACTAAACACAGGCCACAAAACTTGAAAAATCTTGAAAGACTTCACAGAACAGAAAAAAATTCTTCCCCATTCAAATAGGAGATCAAAAAAAGATTTTAAGAAAACAACAACGGTGTGCCTCACAATAAAGTTCAATAACTGCTATGGGTTCATCTTTACCATTTAGAAAGTAAATTTCTCTTCAATCTGCATAACACTCCAGCAGTTAAACCTGTGGCAATAGAAACATGCCAAGGTCCTCGTTTGTCCCTTTGAGCAAGATGGAAGTCAACACATTGAAGCTAACTATATAAATGAGAAAAGATAAATGTATTAACTGATACTTAAAGTGACTTTGACTGCCAAGAAACAACATTAGAATATTCTCACTCTGGCTCTGACTTGGCTTTTTGTCAAATGTGAACACAGAGCCAAGCCAGCCACAGGTGCTGAACTCAAATTTAACTTTAACTTTCATTACACTCCTCACCACATTGTGGCCAAAAGAGTAGACCTGCCAAATCTTCAGCTGGAATCAAAAAGGCTCTTAATTGGCCACCAAGGGTGAGACAATAAGAAAGAAGCCCTGTTTTATTTCCCATTGGGAGCTGAGAGTCTGATACTATAAAGTGCAACGATGAGTTCCAGAGTCTCTCCATGTTTTTGGCTTCCAATGTATCAGTACTTCCTCTCATCTTCCAAATCATTAGACTAGGCAAAATGTTTCCTTCTTCATTTTTTATTTATACAAAATCCAGGAAAACAACTATGTTTATATAGTCAATATTAATCCAGGCGTGAACACACACACAAAAAGAAAGCAAAAAGCAAACCCCAAAACAACCCTCCTGTTGGTGTGGCTTGAGCATGTTGCTATATGGACAGTGATCCATTCCCTGTCATTCCCAACAGCTTTGCATCCCAGCCTGATATTAATCTGTTTCACAGAGAAAGCTATGAGCAGTTGAATACTTAAACGAGCGTGGCCTGTGCTTTTTTTTAAAAAGTCATTGGGAGAATATTAGACAAAGAGAACAAGCAGCTAACCACCAAGTCACTTGGTCGTTTATGAAGATCCTGAAGTGCAAGATTCATTCACACAGGTTAGTCTTCTAAAAGAAAGTTGAACATGTCATCCATGCTGCCTTTATAGTTAAAAGAAATAAAAAGCCACTTTGAAATGTAGGTAAATAACAGCATTTTAAGATGGAGTTAAATGATTCTCTGAAGGTGCCTACCTCTATTGTCTACAGAAACAGCCTGGAAGAATAGATTGATTGAGACAACTAATTGCTAAATATCTATGTATTTCATTGTAACTGAGTTCATTAGGAATTAAGTGCCTAATTGTTTTTCCTACATTACAGGAGAAGGGAAAGAAGTAAAATAACAGTTATTTACTGATAAAAAGGTAAAAATAGCTTTTTGTTCTACATAAGGCAGAAAATAATTATTATTTTCCATACAGATCCCTCATACATTGTTTCCTCCCTCCATCTTTATGATATTTGATGGCTTTTTGTATCCTTTCTTTTTAGCCTTTCTGGAATATGAACCACAGGAAAACTGGAACTGTACAGTTTTAATATACACGTATCATGTTTTTGGTGGCATTAGTGTCTGGTATAAACATCAACTTGTGAACTGAAAAAAATTCTCAAGTTTAGAAACACCAAATGCTGATCAATTTACACCTTTTCAAGACATAAGGAATTCCTGGAAAATGGCGGCCTGTCTTCTGCCTTGACAGTCTTACTATAAGCAAGAAATGCTGTTTGTTCGAATAGTGGAAGTTTGATATAGACTTCTATGGCCTCCTCTCAAACCTCCGTGAAATATTTAGATTTCAATGTTTATTACAACCATGCCTATTGTCTGTAGTAAAAAAAAAAAAAACCCAAAACAACACAACAAAAAAGCAAAAACAAACAAAAAAAAACACCACACAAGAGAAACCACAAAGAACAAAATTTTTTTTTTAAGAAAGAAAAACAAAAGCATCTTTTCTAACTCACTATATTTTGGCAAAATCACTTTTTTTCCTGTCTAAACACTAACCTGTGTACAACACTCCCACTACTTTTTTGTGCCAGCACTACATTTTAAAATAGCATTTGACCATCCTTGAAACAGACAGTTAATTTTCTCATGCCAGCTTTTCTTGTAGCTCCTTACCATCCAGAAAACTACCTTTATTTATGTCCAATTCCTGGACGCTGCACAGCTGATATTGCAATCTACTAATATCTGATTTTTGGACAGCCAGTTGTACTTGTCTCGTGACAAAAAACTCTTGCTCTCTAACACACTAAGAATTAATATTTACCCTTACTGAACCTTTCAGCCTGTACCAGATACTTTAACATAAGCTGTCCAAATCTCCATCCACCCTTGACTGGGAAGATTAATAATAATTCCTTTTGATCAGAATTACTCTGTTGGCCAGCAATGGTTTCCATGGTAATCAGGTGGTAGACAGAGCTGAAGCAGATTTCATCAGTTGTAAAACAGCATTAGAATTATCCTGCACTTCTAATTATATCTTAGTAGGACTGACTTACATACTCTAGCTCAGAGGCATAAAAAGAAGACAGTTTTAAGTATTGGAGAGAGTCCACAAGGAAAGAAGTTGGAGTGCCCAGTTCTAATAGCTGGGCCCTTTGGGGTGGCTTTTTTTTGGTTGGTTTCTTGGTTTTGTTTATTTTTTTCAGGTAAAAGTGTTGTGAATTAGAGGATTTTTATAAAAGGAATGAAATATGATGAACTACAGTTAAGACGCACCTGCTGTATAACACTGAGACTTTTAGTTGGTGTTTCATGTGCTAATGGAAGCAACTCAAACTGCTGCAGGTCTTAGGAATTTCATGTCAGAATAAATCATATATCTTCAAAAACACTAGGTTTAAATGTGAGGATAGACAATTCCAGCAGCAAGGACAAACACATTTTCCAGCTCATGCTGTTAATATTTGTATTGTTATTATTATTAATGCTTTTCTGATTATTTCTGTTTGTTTCTTTAAAGAAAAAGTCCTTGGGAAAATCCAATATGAGATTTTTATTCCACAGTCCAGCTGGTTCCCCTGGCATAGCAGTAGCCAGCGTATGATAAGCATGCCAAATGAATACTTAATCCTTATTTTAGTGGCAAACTCAAGAGTTGGTTGATACATGTTCAGAATATGAATTAAACTTGAAAAGAAGGCAGCTGAAAATTACTATATATGCCTGCATTTACCGCAGCCCAGTTAAATTCAAAGGATGGCAGTACATTTATGGTAAGTATTCCTGGAAGCTCTAGATAGACTTAGGAGTGAGAGAAGGGGGAAGAAGGAGGGAATAACCAAGAGCTCATTACATGGAGTATATTTTGCAGGTGAGAAGGACATGGGATAAGGCTGAATGAAGAGAAACAAAGCATATTTGATGAGACTCTAGGATGACAAAATTGGTGGCTTTGGCTCAAAATTGTGTAACTATCTGACTGCAAGCACTTTTATTACATGGACACCTATAGCTGCACATACCCAACAGCAGAGACTCACCTTTGAAATTACAAGACTCACAATAAGGCATATAGTCAATAACAGGAAATCACAAAAGGGAATGATAATGCAACTTTTCCTTCTAGTAATGACTGTAGAAGTTGCCATGAAAGGACAGAAAAAAGATGTCGAAATATTCCAAATCTATATATAATATCAAACATGAAAAATTGCAGTTTAAGACTGCTAAAATTCATGGCAGAGTTAATGGAACAGGTCAGAATATAGTCAGAAGTTTTCTAAAAATACTACTGGAAATGTAAACATGATTCTAGTTCATGGAATATAAGTGATCAGTGAGTGCACACCATGAACATGCTCTGCAGCCAGGAGATACCAGTTGATGGGCAGAGGTTTGAGCTGCAGGGCTTCAGGCAGATGCTGGCAGGTGGAAGGCCCCACAGCAGGATTCCTCAAGTCCCAGACTTACGGCTCCAGGGCTGCCAGATCCTCACTCCTCTCTGTTCGTGGAAGAAGGAGCCCAAAAATCCTTGGCTGAAGTCATACTCTTCAGCACTGCAGTTACAGTAAGGATTCTTGGAGCATCCGGGGATCTCCTGCTACAGAGACAAGACTCAGGACCTGGAAATACTCCAAATGTAATCTGAACATCCATGATGGTGCATCCAGAGGCTATGAGCAGTTAAAGAATCATTCTGATGATTGTGGAGAAGCAAGCATTGCAACTTCCATTTTTCAGGTCTAATTTTGCCTGGAGATTAAGTCATTATTTACTATTAGTTTTATTAGTTTAATGCCTAAGAGATCACTCAGATTTGAGGACCTAAATGTGCCTGATACAATATAAACATGGAATAAAAAAATATCATGTGAAACATAAGGTTTTAGGACAAAATTTAGAAGACAGTTAAAAAGGAATATTATAAAAAATAATAAGTTGAGAGAAAAAAACAGAAGGAAAATGAAATAAAACATTTCAGAGTACTGAAGGGTATAAAGAGTGATAAAAGGACTATGACCTTTCAACTTCTGACAGACCATTAGTTTGTATGTGATCCAGCTCATTAATATGTCCAAACAAAACATCATTACTGACTGATGGCTATTCAATTGCTTATGAAAATTGATCCTACGGTCTCAGTTCACTTCCTGTTGGACAGATACCTGCATTACAACTGACATTCTTGTTGACAGTATCAAGAAGAACACCATGAATAGAGCAGAGGTGGAGAAAACCTGTAAAGAGATTTTGATTCCTTGCAGAAAACAGTTTGTTTAGTTGCTGTTTCCAATATAGGACTTTGAATAATCTTTCAAAAGATATTCTTTGTAGCTAATCTCAGAGTCACAGTAGTCCCTTCCTCAGTAGAAATATAGTACTCGGCAATATTTCAAGAAATACATGTAAAGGGTCGAATTCTGCATTTAAATCACTTCCATTATTCAAAACATTTTTTTTTTCAGATGTGCCATTTTTTGCATTAGGTAAATGGTTATTCCACTACTTACAGCATTTCATAAATGCTTTTATCCTTGTAATAGACTCTTCTGAAAGCAGCCACCACTACCAAATAGTAATTACAAACAACCCTAACCTTCATCCCAAGCAGTCTCATTGAATTCAGTGTTATTCCTAACACCATTGTGGATAGTTGTAACCCTAAGTATATTTTTGAATCAGGGCAAAGCTAAAGTAATTTGTATAAGGTAAACTGACAAGACTAAGGGGACTGCTGTACACCAGACTTCAGTAAAGGACACAAAGTTTAGCAAAAAATAGTCAAACACCTATCACTCTATTTATTTAAGAGGGAGGACACAGAGTAAGCAGCAAAGGAAATAAAATGAGCTCCAGATTTGTCTTGTAATTTGCAAATGTTGGGTAATTAACAAATTAAGCTTAACATTGCAAGGGAAAGCACAGGAGAGCAAAAGTGTAACATAATTAGAATCGCATTAGAGTAAGAAGACGGAAGACCTGATTCTTCATTTATTGAAGGCAATAGCAAAACTCCATTATTTTTGACTCAGGCGAGATTGGGTCCCTTAAACTGACATGTTTCCAAAATACCTAAACAATGGCTAGCAACAGCAAAAGGAAACAGATTGTTCAGATGTTGCAAATAGAACACAGCTAATAGCACCAGAAGGAAACTCAATCATATATTTATTAGTGTGAGACACAATGTACCATAAGAAACTTCAGCAACCTCTGGACTGGAATATTTTACAAGTGAGGAAAATCTAAATTTATACTTTCTCCTATCTAATTCATAACAACTGAGTTGTAATACAAATATTCTGAGGAAATTCAAAATAAATCGTTCTACGTGAGATTTGTCTGACTAAATCACAACTAAGACAAAGTTCCTCATACTCAGTAAAAAGAACTAGTATTTTTAGAGTATGATCTCATTTTGCTACTGGGTAGCTGTAATAAATTAGTTGAATCGTATCCTAGAAAAGCTGCTTCTTTTCAGTAACTAAAGAGGTAATCTAGGTAACAAGGTAAAGTTAGGTGAGATGAAACTCACAAGATGTGTGACTGGGTGGGGGGAAAAGGCAAAGTAGACCACTTGGTTTAGGGTAGGAACACCAACCTTTCATAGGATTGCCTAATCACTACTGAAGATCCTTGAGTGGGGACAGGAGACTCAAAATTAGTGTAAGCCTCTATTGTGACCTGTATCATATGTAACATGGACTGAGACTTGACAAGTGATCGTTGTGTGTCATGATGTTCATGCAGAAAATATCTGGAACCAGAGGCCTCTTTCACCCCTCTGCTCTTTGCTTACAAGAACACTCCTTTCTACAGTTTAGCCTACAAGAAAGCCAGCCTCAGACCAGCCATTTTCATCATGACAGGAAACATGCTAATTACTGAGTTCCCTTTACAGGCAAATTGTGCCTGACCAACCTGACTGCCTTCTATGAAGAGAGAACCGGCTGTGTGCGTGAGAGGAGAATGGTAGATGAGGCATACTTTCACTTTAGCAAGACATCTGTCACAGTCTCTCATTGTATTTTTTTAGCCAAATTCATGAGCTATGGACTGGATAAGTGGACAATAAAGCAGGAGAAAAATTGGCTGGACTGGTGGTCTTAAAGAGTGGCGATCAGCAGTAAAAAAGCCAACTGGCAATATTACTGGGGCAAATACTCTTCAACAACTTTGTTAACAAACTGGAGGACCTACGAGAGGACACTGTCAACGTATTTGCAGATGATACAAAATTGGGAGGAACAGATGATACGCTTGAGGGCAGGGCTGCTATTCAGAGGGACCTGGACAGGTGTGAGGAAAGGGCTGACAGCAACATCATGAAGTTCAACAAAGTGTAAAATCCTGCATCTGGGAAGGAATAACGCCACACAACACTACATGCTGGGGGCTGGCTGGATAGAAAGCATCTTGACAGAAAAGGACCTGAAGGTTCTGATGGGCCAATTGAACATGAGTCAGCAGTGCACCCTTGCAGCAAAGGCAGACAACTGCAACCTGGGATCCATTAGCAGAAGTGTAGTCAGCAGGCCCATGAAAGCAATCCTTCTCTGGTTGGCAGCTGTGAGACTACATCAAGTGCTGTGTTTGGTTTTGGGCTCCCCAGCACAAGAAAGACAGTGCTACACTGAGTGGGTCCAGCAAAGCTCATCAAGCTGGTGAGGGGGATGGAGCACATAGTGTGCAAGGAGAGGATGTGAGAGGCTGCAAGGTCTTTCCAGCTTTAAGAGGAGAGGGTTCAGGGGACACCTCACTGCTTTCTTCACATTCCTTGTGGGAGGGCACAGGGAAGATAGAGCCAGTCTTGTTGGAGCTACATGGCGAGTGGTGCGGAAGCAATGGAAAACAAGTTGGAGAATGGGAGATTCTGAATGGAAGGTAGTTTTGTTTGTTTGTTTTTACCATGCGAGTGGGCAAATACTGGAATATATTACCCAGAGGGACTGTGGAGCCTCCACAGGGACATCAAGACATTCAAAATGCAACCGGACATGTCCCTGAGCAACATTCTCTAATTGAAATTCCCCTGAGCAGGGGTCAGACAAAGGAGACCCAGTGGTTCCTTCCAGCTAATAATGTTCTCCTTCCTGTGAGTATACCTTGCTCTGATGAAGTACTCTCTTGCTTCTGAAGGCAGGGAAAGCCACAGAGGTTTTTGCCATTTACTACATCTATCAGAAGTAATACTGCAAGAAAAAAAAATCCTATTCATGTCTGTCCCTGGGTTAAGGGGAAATAGTTAAGTAGACAGTTTAAAAAATCTTAAAGTTAAATAAGAAACGAAAATTTATATATGCTGGCTCTCAGCAATGTAGACAAATTCATATTTGGTTCAGATAAAGGCACTTCAAAGAAATCGGTTAAAGAGGCATAAACGGGACTGAAGAAAAATAAACTTGACCAAGACTTAAGGAACCAATGGAGTATGGTAGCCAAAGGGAAATCAATGCTTGGAAATAGGGCTATGAAAAAAAAAAAAAAAAAAAGACAGAGGTTTTTAAGGAAGTAGCAGACAGATACATAGCAAGGGCTATTTGTGGGGGCAGCAATGCATTAGAAAGGATTAGTTCCTATGTGATTTTTTTTTTTTTTTTAAAGTAGTTGTCCATTGCAAATAAGCTAACAGATTTCATCTAGAAGTACAGTAAGGTAACACTGTTTAAAGAAAAATACTTTAAAAATGTTGTCTTACAGGCTGCCACTGAAGGTCACACTTCTTGTTGTTTAGTCTATCGTACAAGCCTATTTTCAGTTTCTATCATCTATCCAGCTTCCTGTCAGAAGACAGGAGCCTAATATAAAGAAATGAAACCATAAAGACAATCTCTTTAATGCATTTCAGAAATAAATGTGTGTTTATATATTAGGGATGAACTGCAAGAGCATCTGTTCCTCTCAGTGAAACCTCCTAAGTTTGTTTTACGTATAAAAAGGAACAGTAGGCATTTGAATAGGAATATGATCTGCTTTTCCAAGAGCAACTACATGGATAGCCACAGAGCTCAATAATTCCAAAAATGATAACTGCTTTTTGGTGCTATTAAGTAGTCAAAAGAACCTGAAAATAGCAAGGATTGTAAAAGCAGTTTCATAATTCAGTCCTTTACACAATGGAACAGTTACAGTTTCAAGATTAATATAGTTTTGTATAACTCAGAGTACAAAGCTGCGCTTTCTCAATAAAACAGATTTTTTTCTTCACTGAAATTGTAATCTTGAAGTACCTGCTAACAACCAGTGTAATTCACTGTCCTTTAATTTTTTTTTACTCACAATTAATACGTTACAAACAAAAAAAAAATCCACATACCCTAGTATAATGAGCATCAAAAATTTGTATGATTTTTTTCCTTCCCTTTCATATTCCCTCTGCTGTTGGTAAACACCAGTGGGCAGCTACGCACCACACAGACACTCACTCACTTCCTCCCCACTCCCAGTGGGATGGTGGAAGAGGAAAGGAAGAATAAGAGCAAGAAAACTTGGCTGTCTAGATAAAAAAAAAAAAAAAAGTTTAATAAGTGAAGGATAAGTGGAAGAGAGACAAAAACAGAACAAAACAGGTGATCTAAAGGCAATAATTCACCACCTCCCAAGGGTAGCCCAGAAGGTTCCCAAGAAAAAGATGGCTAACCTTCCCAAAACCCTTTTATTGTTAAACATGACATTATATGGTATGGGGTATCTGTGGTTAGTTCAGTTCATCTGCATGGTTTTGTTAGCTCCATTGTATTACACAACCTCTAGTCTTTACACTACGGGAAACGCTAGTGGGAAACAGAGAAGGCATTGACGCTAGCAAAACTAGATCTTAAGTATCTTCTCAGTGTTTTTTTGGTCACAAATCTAAAACACAGCACCATATGAGCCGCTATAAAGAAAACTAACTCTCTCCTAGCCAGGTACACCTTCTTTCCTTATCCTTTCCCATCTCTCTCTTTAACAAACAGCATCTCCAGCATACTGTGGTTTGTACTCTTTTGTTCTTCGTAATATAGTATTACATATATCACTATATTTCACTTCTGTATGTTAATACTGAATAAAATTTCTCTTTTTCAGACCTGATGAAGGCTCTCTCTTTATACTCTAAATGTAAGCTCATAGGAACCCACATTCCTATGCCCAGCAGACAAGATGACCGCAAAAATACCCATGCGTAGTTTATCACTCCAGTCTTTCCCAAAACTATTAGCTTACAAATACAAACAAGAGCATTGCATTTGCGAAATAACAGCATAAATTACAAAGTAGGTCATGAAGAACTGGCCTTCACTCCTCCCAAATCTTCAATGAATAATATTTTTATTATTGGAAAGGTACTGAATCAATGAAAACATTGTCTTTGCAGTTGTTTCTGCAAAAACTCCATCCCTCATATAACTATCCTTCAGTTATGTCACTCAGAGAAAATACCTGAGGTTCACATGCAGAGTTTTCTATTCCTTTCACGTAGCTAAGGCAGATACATCAGAGTAAAATACAAATGGCTTCTTTTAAGCAGGTATTACAAGCTAATAAATAGCTTACCTCTGTCACCACAGACACAGATTGCTTTAGACTATTTAATAGTTTTAGCCTTGCAATATCTGTGCTACTAACAAAGTATTAAAATTCATATTTCAAAGATGGAATATTTAGGTGAAGATAGCCCAAACAAACAGTGCACAAAGTCCAGTCAAAATAGAACGCACCTCAAGCAGGAAGAGCATAGAAATCTGATAAATATCTAGGTACTGACAGGTTTTGCCAGAAAAGCTTATAGCTGCCTCAAGCTCTGCTATTGCTCAGAGCCAGAGGCTACCCCAGAAGCTACTTTACTTAATCTGAGCATTCCAGTATCTGTTTCACACCTGAAGCCTATTTGAAAGTCAGAAATGGACCTGCACCTGAAATCCCTAAGGGACCTTATCTGATAGGCATATCTGATACATGGACACCACTGAGTTCACTGCAGAGGCGGCTTCTGGGTAATATTTTTGTTTGTTTCTTTGTTTCTTAAATAGGAAAAATATCAGGCAGGTGTGAGAGGCACAGCAACCTTTTTTCAAGAACAGAGGGAAGGAAAGGAAAGGAGAAAGAAGGGAAAAATCAAGATGTAACTAAATCACTTTGGCCTAATGAATTACCACCTATCAGTTGAGCATGTCAAATTTGATGTTTATGAGCTATTAGCATATCATAAATAAGAATTAAGTTTCTTTGTTTATACCACAGTTGCTGTGACACTGTGTGTCAGAAAAACAAAAGTGAGATGCATCTCCCTTAGTTTTATCCACCTGAAAGCTACTATTCACTACTGCCTCAAACTCACTCTATATCCAGTGGGGCTTTATCCAGAGGACAATTCTTTCATGTCAAGATAGCTGTCCAAAATAGATGATAAGACTTTCTCTTAACACTAATCTCGGGAGTGGAGAAGTCATTTTTTATGTGGTAAGAAGAGCTTGATTCACTCCTTGCCTAAAGTGTTGTAAAATGAGAAGGGTACAGTGCATCCTGCTTTTACTTTACCAGAGCGAAAATACCCACACTCAAGTAAAGCTACACAATCATTAGAAGGCCATTCGCAGGATCAGTACTTTAGTCAGACTTCAAAGTATTTTATTTTCTCACCTAATCCTTTGCTCCTCAGAAGACAAAACTCACTCTATAAATACAGATAATGTCATGCTATTCTTAAATGTGCTTTTCTAAGACTTTGTCGATAGCATCTAGAAGAGTCCTATATCCAGTGATTAAGCTAAGTTAAGAAATGGTTATACTGAATTATAAAAAATTGGCCCAGAAGGGAAAAGATTTGAGGAATAATTAGAAGAGAATCTGCCTGCCCCAGATGCTGAGCACATGGTGCTATGATGAACTTACAATATTCATGTAACACTCAAACATATTTGCAGCAAGTAATAGTCAATCATTCAATAAGATATGCTTGATAGCTTAGCAAGTTAGGAGTATATTTTCTGCAGAATTACTGGGCATAAATAATTTTAAAACTAACTGGTATTACAAGTAAATTAGGTAGTTAATTATTTCTTTAAAAGAAATCAAGTACTTTACTGAAAGCATTAGTTTTTATTCTTTCAATGTTTTTTTGATTGAAGTCTCAAAGAAAGCCCTATTTCGACGTTGATCCCATAAAATCTTAATGCAAGGGATAGGAAAGCAAATCAGGGAAGCAGCAGGGAATTATTTTTCATTCCCCTGTCACTTTGTCAACTCTGATAAGCATGTGAACTCGTTCTAAAAGCAGCTCCAAATCCATGAGGTGTGAGTTCATTGACAGGAAATCAGTAGGTTCAAAAGATAATGCACATGTGATTTTTTTTGGTGTCTATCATCCTTCCTGACATGACACGGTCTTTTAGCTCTATACAGTGTGAGAGTCTGAGTAGTGACACTGCAAGACCGACTCGTGGTGTTCTCATTCCAAAAGACACAAAGCTGATGTTTCCAGCTACTACCAGAAATGCGTACAATAACAGCACACTTAGCCCTTGCTAGTATACTTAACATTTAGAAAGCAGCAGCTTTCTGTTTCACCCATAAAAACTCCAAAATGCATGAACTATGAATCATCTTTTGTGCTAAATAGACCAACTCCAATCAAACTGTACCTATATTCACGCAATCATACCAAAAGGAAAGTCTAAATCTAACCTCTTCACGATTGCAGTATAGGAGGTATTTGCAACAGCCAGCCATTTTTACGGTGTCATTGGTCTATGTTTACAGTATGTAACACCATTACTTCGATTATAATAGCTCTGCCTCTTTGTGACCTGGTTCCCTGAGGCTTAGCAGTCACAGGAGGTTAATCTGGTTTTCTGATTTTTGATTTACTCCAAGTTCCAGTATCTTTACTTTTATGCAAGTTTCCTAGGGGCTGTGCACTGGAGTGGATATATGCACAACCTCTCATCCTCTTTAGTTCAAGCATAAACTCAGACGAAAATAAAAGCCTAGATTTTACAAAGCTCACTTACCACAGATAGAGTCACAAAGTCATTGTAAGTAAATAAAATCTAATGGGGAAAGCAAAACAAAAAAAAAAAAAAAAACAAAACCAAAACAGACTCAAAAATTGTGTGAATTGGAAAAAGATATAATTTGGCTCCTGTGAGCCTCTGGGATTCTGAGACCCAGCCTATAGCCTTCCTTCCAAATAGATGCAGAAAGGAACCAAATTCAAAAACCTACCACTTGTTTGGGAGGATGGAAGGTGGGGGATATCTCACTTCCCATTAACATTACAATAATCTCAGTGAGGAATGAAATAGCTCTTGTACCTTGAGAAAAGGCCTCTGGGTAAAAAAGCCTGGAGCTATTTCACTCACACCCCATGAAAAAAATAATACTATATGCCATTACACATACAAGTATTGCCAACACCTGTCTTGTAACAAATGTGTAATGGCTTTTTTTCTGCAAAGACAATGGAAGGATAAAAGATCCTATTAAGAGCATGAGACTAAACTTGAATACAAAGGAGGTAGATAGATATTTAAAAGTATATTATGTTAGATGCCATTTCAAGTCCTAGAAACCCACTTAAATGACCACATGGATGTCACTGGCTGGAGACGTGTTTACTTTACACAAACTATAATCCATCTGGATTATTTTATTAAGGACATGGTCCTATTGGAGTGAGTCAAGAGGAGGGCCACAAAGATGATCAGAGGGCTGGAGCATCTCTCCTATGAAGACAGGGTGAGAGAGCTGGGGTTGTTCCGCCTGGAGAAGAGAAGGCTCCAGGGAGACTTTATAGCAGCCTTCCAGTATTTAAAGAGGGCCCAGAGGAAAGATGGGGAGGGACTCTTTATCAGGGAGTGTAGCGATAGGACGAGGGGTAATGGTTTTACACTGAAAAAAGGAAGATTTAGATTAGCTGTTAGGAAGAATTAGGAAGAAATTCTTTACTCTGAGGGTGTTGAGACACTGGAACTTCCCAGAGAAGTTGTGGATGCCTCATCCCTGGAAGTGTTCAAGGTCAGGTTGGATGGGACTTTGAGCAACTGGTCTAGTGGGAGGTGTCCCTGCCCATGGCAGGGGGTTGGAACTAGATGATCTTTAAGGTCCTTTCCAACCCAAACCATTCTATGATTCTATGATCTGCCGGCATGATTTAGCTGATGATAAAATCAGTAGCAAATAAAGTGGTCTATCTAGTATCTTATTAGGTGATTCCTTTAGCTGTATCCAGGGAAGATTATTTAGTTCTTGACTATGATAAATGGAAAAGACAAATTTAAATATAACTGGTAAGTCTTCTGTAAATTGGCAAGCATTTTCAAGACAGCAATTACAATGAGGAAAGATACTTTTAAGTGAGTGTCTTTTGAGCTGATTTTTTTTTCCCCTCATGTGGTGATCATCCACTCATCTTCCTACACCTCCACTTTTAAGCCTTTGTCATTACTCTTTTGTCTCTTTTTGTTTCTCTTCAGTTCTATACAAAATGTAATTTTATGCACCATATACTTAGGTATTTTAATAATGTTCTGCAAAGCCAAGTAAATTATTAGTAGCTCAAACAAATGCATACACTATGCATTGTATTTGTTCCTCCTGTAAGTCCTCTAAACAAATTTTAGACAATCCTCTTTCCTCAATAATAGTGAAGTAAGCTAGTCCAATTAGTGTCACTGGGTATCACTACAATATTAATTTCCATTACCCACTCTTGCATGAGATGATATGGTGATGATACAAAATAGCATTACAGAAAAACGTGTCGTCTAGCTGAAAACCCTGTTAGATGTAATAGTACTGCCAGTAAGGAAAGGTTTATTGAATAATGCAATGATAATTGTTTGAATCAAGGGCAAGAAAATTTTAATTTAAAAAAAAAAAAAAAGATGATGAATTTATTTTCTATATCCTCCTCTCTCACAGTTCATTTGTGTGGGCTTTGCTTAAAGATAAACATCTACTCCAAAATGAGACTCAGTAATATTAGAGATAGACAGAGCAAATTCATTCTAACAGATGTAAAAATTAAGATACTTCCTTACCACATGGTACAGATATTAAGATACCACATGATATCTTAATTACCACTTAAACAGAGATTCATCACAAAGTTAATCCTAAGACCCTTTTCTTTTTTCTTTTTTTTAAAAAAGTTTAATAATATTTTAAAATAAATGCAAACATTTGAAAGTTATAGTTTTCTAAAAGAGTTCTAAATTTCATATGTAAGCACTGGGTTGACTTGAGTAGTAATTAAAGATGCAAGTAATTAGTGCTAGGAAAAGAGATTCAAAATGCATCAATGCAAGCCTTTGTAAATAATCATTTGTAAGAAAAAACATATTTAAAAAAAAACACAACTGTTAAGTTATTCAGTCCCCTTTTTCCTTCCTTTCTCTTAATGAGTTTTCATACCTTACTGCAGCTGACTTAAAAATGAAAAACTTTTACTAATGCATCTGGATTTATTCCTTTGGGATTCAGTGGCTGAGTGCTACAATTTCCCTAGTTGTTGAAATAATTTCCTCTTCCTTGGTTAACAGCAGCCTGTTTATTAATTTCCTAGAAGCAAACTATTCCGTCTCTGATTGTTGGCTATTATGAATAACTTTAGCTGAAGGTCCTATTGTTTCGCAATGCAGTCCTTAGCAAAATGAAGTATGCTAATAAGGACTAAGTATGCTAATAAGTCTTTTTTATGCAGGCACTTTATATAAGTGTTCTCAAGGTAGCAGGTACCTTGATTCAAATGATCACCAGAAATATTAGTAATGAAATAGATAATAACAACATACATTTCTTCCTTTCTAATTCTTCTTTTACATAGAGACCTTTAGTTTTGTGAAAGCAATTTAGACCTAAGTATTTTAACAAGTTAAGGCCAAGCTACAAACATTAGATGTTCATTTTCCTCAAAGTATACTCTGCCCTATTGTACTATATTAAGAGGTCCTGTAACTGAAACTTCACACCATGACATTACCAGTGAAGTAGTGCATGATGGTACTAAAAAAAAATGGGGAATGAAAGAATGAATACTACATGAATCATATGGCTTGTGAATCCTATGACCTGTATTTCAAGATCATAAATAAAAGTGAAAGAATGCTACTTTTTCCCATCTGACTAGCATCAGAAGTAAATGTATTATGCCTTAAGACATACCTCAATCAGTCAGTAGTTGTTCTCCATACAGAAAACAATCATAAGCATTGTTTGTTAGAGAGAAGTAACTACCATATGCAAAATGCCAATAAGAGCATGGTCATACTTGTGAAGAGAAAAAAAAAAAAAAAAAAAGAAGAAGTTATCTTCTGTGTGTCTTTCAGTTTGACTGAACCAGAGAACACTTACTCACTGAACGTCAGACTCCCATCCTCCCACCCTGGTAATCTGCTGGCAGTGCCCTTGGAGAACATGTAGGAGGATTACTTTTTGTTTAACTTCTCTGCTTAACCTTCACAGCATTTGCTTACTGTGTTGTCAGTAAACACAGGTCTTAGAGGATATGCGCTGCTGGAAGGATAGTTAAGTGCAGCATTAGGCAACGTTTCCTCAATCTCTGTGTAATTGCAGGTGGGAGTGAGTGGATAAACAACTATATTTCTTAAGCAGAAAAATATTAAAAAAAAAATAAATAATGAGCATAAGTTAAATATAATTAGCTGACAGGCAAAAGTGTCTTGTTTTGATGCAGATTTATGCAAGTGGACTGCAAGTCTAATTTATTTGATGCCCATAAAAATAAATGATTGTCGTTCATCAAGCCTCCTGTATAATTCATTTATTATTTCTGTGTATGATAGTATTTCTCCAGAGTTGTTTACTGAGATGCAAAATTTTTGTGCAAACTTGTGAGGAGACAAGACATTGGCTAATACTACCTACATACACAAAATAGTCAAAGAATGGAAAGATAGATGGAAACGGAGGTTAAATGAATTTTTCTAAGTCTTATAATAGTTAGTGGCAGATTTATTAAGATAATTCAAAAATTTTCAGCCATAGTTCAGAGGTTTTAAATTGTGCAACAAGTCCTTTTCACCGTATAAAATTGTTAGTAAGGACAGAGGGCTCTGTAGCCCTAATTTTAGTGAGAATGGGAGTTTTGCTTCAGTAAAGACTGCAAGATCAAGATGAAACAATGACTGTTAGGCAAAATTAAAGTGTTTGCAAACTACGTTCTCCTGTTGATAAAGAAGTTATTAACCCAATTGAAATAGCCAGGCATATGAAAAGAAATAAGTCATTCTGAAATTTCTGACTATTGTATAGATTGGTGAAGCAGTTGATTTACTGAAAGAAAGCACAGACTTGAGTCAGAAAATCAAATGCCTTTGCAACACCTCCTCACACATGGATTTACTCAAACATGGAGACCAATAATATATTTTTCCTTCTACTTACAGAATATTGACAGTTTTGATTTGCATTGACTAATATTGTAAAAGAGTTCTGTTTAGTTGTACAGCTAAGGAACCATGAAAATACTTTGACAGCAGTTATTTGCCCTTGGTGAAATTCAGTGAAGGATTCAGAAGCTCGCATGTTTATAGAAAAAAAATAATTTGTGCTCGTCTGCTAGAAACAAGAAACTGAAACCACACTTTTATGGCATTTACCCCTGTTAAAAATACAAATTTTGTTAGGAGACAACAGAGCACTCATCATAAACTTTTTGGAGCTTTTCCATTTTCTCTTAATTTAATACAATTGTTAGAGTATACATTTTCTACCGAATTTCCTCCTAGTTTGTGATGTTTGGCTCCTTAAGACTATTGTGCCATGTTTCTTTATGGCATGGAGGAAGTTGCAGGAATTTCAGATTACCTCCCATTCTCAATGGAAGTATGTTGTTTAAGAAATACTGAGTCTATGGAGAGTCTTTCCCCAGTCCTGGCGATGGGCAGACAGTACAGAATGAGCACTTCAGCTCTGGCATCGACCAACAGTTCTGATGAGACCTTACAAAAAACTGATGTTGCAGGCACGTAATCAGGTTTTAACTTGCTCTTGCAACCTGACTAGCTCTTTTCCTACAAATTACCACATGGAAACCAAAACAGATTTAATGACGACTCATTCAAAAATGTTATCCATGGCATTACTAAGCAGCAACAAGATAATTAAGCTATAATATCACAGAAAGAGAGCATAATTACTTATGACCCTACTTTCATGCCTCTGAAGGAGAGATGAAAGCATAAAAATAAGATTATTCATTTTAGGTAGACTCTGATTTCTTTGTTTATAAATTGCAAGAGAAAACATACTCTTAATTTCTGTGGTTTGGCTACCATTTCACTTTGTTTCTTTCTACCCTCTTGCTGAACAAGAAATAAGAGTCAAGTGAGTAAGTATTTGTTTCATTTGAATTGAAAAGCCGGTTGAACACAATAAAACTGCATTAACAGAAACAAAAAAAAAAAAAAAAAAAAACAACAACAAAACTTTCATTCACTCTGGAACATTATCTGAAGACTATTTGCACTGAATACACTGTTACTTGCCAGAAGTGCGACTCCATTTTTTACAGCAGATGAACACAGCCAATGTGATTCCACCACAAACAGTGACATGGCTTATATGTACCAGGACTGCATTTTTTAGATCAACTTAATGAAGAACTCACCTGGTAAATTCTGATGTAAGTTGTGCTTGGTGCAGTAGATTAATTGCCAAATGAACACTCCAAACTACCAACAATAGTCTGTATTTCATATGATGACTTGTAATATCTACTGTCAAATCCCTGACATTTTATTTAGACTAATGCAGTAACAGAATATGAAACTAAAGCAATATTCTTCAATTACTGTAGTTAATAATAAGTAAGGAGTAGCAGGAGAGCATCCTGAACTTCACACTTTTTTGCTGGAGAGTTTTCTCTGCTTTGTACTGACAACACTGCCAGCACAAATTTAGGGTCCTGCTATATCCTGAGCAAAAGGGAATCAGCCTCCTTTAAGTGGCTGCCTACGCGGATGGGCTGACCTAGGGCAATAGATTCCATCCAGCTGAGCAACACAATAATGCACATGCTCAAAGGGCTTTGCTCCAGGGAAGGTTGTGTGTCACGCCACTAAGTACAGCTGTCAGCGTGTACATAAGTGCAGAGGGGAACGGATGAAAAGGCAAATAAAATAATTAATAGTATTCTGTATGACTTGAAGACAAAACACATGGCTTTTCGGTGATACCTCCACAGCTGTTCATACTGATAAATTCTGACATGATCAAAAGCTCTGTATTTTTAAAATGGCAAGAAAAATGTAGGGTGTCTTTGTTCAGTCATTGTAGTAGTTCTATATATGTAGTTCCATCTATCTAAACATCTATTTACTGTGTCACTATCCAGTGGTTTCAGTACAAGTTCATGTCTCTCTTTTTAATCTAATATTATCATCCAGCACAGAATTCTTTCAGTCTTGCAGCAATTAGTAAATACCTTCTTGTTGCATTTCAAATTAAATTCAGTATCACAAGTTTAGAGAAAAATTGTGATTTCTGCAGATATTTAAAAATTGCACAAACACAGGGAATATAAAAGTAAAAGGCATAAAGAAGGGATAAATGTGCATCTTTTGATGTTCTGATTTTTTCATCATGTAACGCAGCTACATCCTGAATTTGATTTTAAATTGCTCTGAAAGCCGCTTGGCTACAATGACATGTATGTTACAGTTTTAAGTATGAAAAATAATTTTGCTGTTAAATTAGATATTCTAGCATTCATAAACCTAAATAATTTATTTTTTGTTGTTTTGTTTTTACTATGCATAGCATAATTTTTGAGACAGTGAAATACATACTGTAGACATTACACAAAAAATTACAAAGTTTATTTTTACATATTTGTAATGGAGACCTATATCTCAAAAAACAATACCAAAAACTGGATTAAATAATGAGTAAGAAAAATTTAGGTTGCCTATAAGCCTATGTAAGGGAACTGAATATAATATGGAGAAAGAGACACAGAAAGGTGAATCGCCACCTAGTTAGAAAATTAATGGTAGGATCCAGTTATAGAACTGCATTTTCTTCTAATTGAAAGGCTTTCCTGCCTGAAGGGATTCTAACCCAAGGAAACTGTATGGAAGACTAGTCTATAGTTTTCCAATACAGACTGATTGGCAAGAGTGTCCTTCTAAAATAGTGATTACAAGAGATGATGTCAAGCAGAGCTAGGAAAACAAGGTCAGGAAAGAGTGAATTTCACTGCTGATAGCACTCCATCCACAACATAACCCTCCTGGAAGTTCCTATTCTTATGTCATCATTTTCATCCCATTTAAAACTTGTTCTATTGTCAGTGTTACCAACCTCAATATTCTGTTTGCTTGAGTGGTAGCCCTCAAGGCATGTGGGAGCAACCTGTAAATGCACTGTTCTTGCATTAGGATCTGCTTTATTAATCAAGCTGAACCCAAAGTAACACAGTAGCTACAGAGGTACAGCCGTCACTTTCACTCAATTACACTCACAGTTAGAAGGCAATTATTATTACAATAATTTAATAATAAGTAATTAATGCCGGGGCCCATATTTTTCCATGAGTGCTAAATGCATGCTATGCTTTGGTGAACATTTATTGTGAAAGTATGCAATGGTCCAAACTAAGTGCATACTTAATGCAAATATTCAGCTGGTGTAAATGAGAATAGTTCCATCAGATATAAAAGAATAATAAGCTAGATCCAAAATAAGTCTTGGGGAAGAGATGCTGATCTCCTAGTTTGGTGATGAAGACAGAATTTTGAAAATGCCTTCTGTTGTCAAATCCTGGAAGCACCTACCTTAAGTCAACACCTCCACTTTGCACACTGTAACTGCCTGTATGTCTAAATTAGTACACATGCAGAAGTAGGAGGCTCTGCCAGGCACTATCTCCTGTTGATTCAGGCATCCTTCCTACATTGAAATTATGGAAGTCTGTGCTTAAAGCCTGCCTAAGAATGTCAACAGTGGCAATAGAAATTGCCATCACCAATGCCACTGCTGATGGCAAACCCATAAGAAAACTAAATTGCAAAAGTAACCCTAGGCATTGCCAATGGGTGTCGCACAAGACTTTCAGAAGTCTGGCCATTGTGCGCACTAATTCACCACCATAGAAAAAAATCACTTCTTCCAATCTGAAAGCAGATCAAAGACCATTTTATATTCATGGGATCTCACATAGATTCTCTTTCAGTAGGCACATAATTCAGAGCAATCCCACGCACAAACACAGGCTGGGTGGAGAACGGATTGAGAGCAGCCCTGAGGACAAGAACTTGGGGGTGTTAGTTGATGAGAAGCTCAACACGAGCTGGCAAGTGCACTCGCAGCTCAGAAAGGTAACCATATCATGGGCTGCATCAAAAGAAGCATGGCCAACAGGTTGAGGGAGATGATTCCCCCTCACTACTCTGCTCTGGTGAGACCCCAACTGGAGTCCTGCATCCACCTCTGGGACCCCAAACATAAGAAGGACATGGACTTCTTGGAGTGAGTCTGGAGGAAGGCCACAAAGATGATCAGAGGGATGGAGTACCTCTCCTGTGAAGACAGGCTGCGAGAGTTGGAGTTGTTCAGCCTGGAGAAGAGAAGGCTCTCAGGAGACCTTATAGCAGCCTTCCAGTACCTAAAGAGGGCCTACAGGAGTGATGGGGATGGACTCCTTATCAGGGAGTGGTCTAGTGGAAGGTGTCCCGGCCTATGGCAGGGGCGGTTGGAACTAGGTGATATTTAAGGTCCCTTCTGACCCAAACCATGCTAAAACTCTATGATTCTATTATTTAGAGATATCTACCACGTTCAGCATAAACAATTAAAGCCATTTCCACAAAGATCGTTAACTTTTTTTTTTGTGAATTGCAGAAGAAAGACACAAAAAAAGGGGTGAGGCCTGCTATAAGTCCTGCTGTTGGGTAACTAGGCCTGAAGGAATCATGAAATGCCCAAAAGGGAGAGAATAAGGTGGCCATAGTCTTGCAGAGGAAGATGAAATTCTGTTTTCAAATGGCAGTCTGTCATCACAGATGGGATAAATGTCTTGACAGAATCTGCTGGTCTGTCCAAGATGTTTATTTTAACATTCTTGTCACAGCCTCCAGGAGTGTTTATGTGTTTTATACAAAAATCATTGACTTCAGAAACCCAGTCTTAGCAGCTGGGACTGGAATCACATGTTTTTCAGTTTTGCCATCTTTTTAGATCTATTTTCAGGAGAAAAAGAGAAAAAGATTGTAAACATATATCCCACCTCTGTGGGATATCTTCAGCCTTTTCAGTTTATGAAATAAATACTGCGTCATCTTTTTTTCCATTCCAACAAATATTTAAATAGATTATACCAGTACAGCAGAAAAAGAAGAAAAGAGATTGAGAAAATCTTTATTCAGAATATATCTATAGCTCAGTACTCAATGCAATCTTGTAGGAAACATGCATTCAACTTTCATCAAGCACTAAAAGGATCTAAAGAAAAATTTCTCATACAGTGAATGGTTCTTTAATCAGTGAGCTGTTAGAAAAAATGGGCAGAACCTTGTTATTCTGTACTTTGTGTGAAGAGATTGGCTTGAATGCCTGTTTTCAGGAAATGTTCACCTATGAATTCAGTGACGGAGACAATACTCTTGCAGAGGCGAAACCTAAAGGCCACTCCTCTCAGTGCTCAATGCAACCCCAAGCTAAACAGGAGTCTGTAAATTCACTGGGTTTGTTGCTCCTCTCTTCTCTTTCCCCAAGTAAATCTGTGCATTCAAGCTATTCAGGAGAAAACACCAAGTACACAATAAGCTACTAAATAAATAAAAAATGTGTATTTAAAGTTCTTGTGAATTACACTCTCTAAAAACTGCTTCTTCCTTCTGGGGCATAGGTAATGCACCAAACTTACAAAGAATATCTAAAGACTTGGGGAATAAGGATTCTTAAAGTGAACCATTGTCCCTTTATAGAGCTGTCTTTATAATAATTAATATTTTCCACAGTATATTTCCATGTTTCAGAGTGGTGTTGGAATGCACATATTTCTGTATGTTTATGATGTGTACTAAAATTGGTAAAAGTTACTAAACCTTAAACAAAAAGTATTAGCTGCACAGTCGTAATGAAGGCATTCACCTTTCTCTGATTAATGAGAAAGGCTGTCAAACCTGGAAAATGGAAAAGAAGAAAAAGAAAGATTTTTTCCCCCTTTCATTTGTAATAATTACTCATTCTGAGCAGAACCAAGAAATAAGCAAAATTAAACAAAAAAGTCAATTTCACTTTATCTTCCTGATGTTTTTCTATATGTAGATTAAAAGCATTCTGTAAAGATAAAAAAATGCCTAATATACAATTGGGAGACAGAATTCACTGCAGTCGCTTTACAGCTGCACAGGCACAGTGATAAGTTGTACTTTAACTCAGTCAATGACGGAGCTAACACATAAAAAAAAAATCAGAAGTTACCATTACTTCCAAAACACTTAATTGTCCATATCAATGGTTTTGTGGTTTACTACAACGAATAAAATTCATGTGATTTGTTTAAAAAAGTCATATGCCAAAGACCACAGGTTTGAAAGACTGAGGTCAGCCTTCCAAGCTTTATAAGGACAGCCTTTTTTCATGTTTAGATGAAAACCAATAAAATCAATTTATTTCTGTGGTACTCAGTTTTGATTTGCACATTTTTGTTAGTAAAATAAGTTATTACTTCAACACATTTTCCTACTATAAATCCCCAGGAAAAAAAAAATATGAAAGAAATCATACACGAAAAGGTGACTTATTTTCCACATTACCTAAGGTGAATTAACCACTACCATGGGTAAACGTGGACAAAGATGCTTAACATAAAATATTAAGCAAAAAAAGAAATAAATGCTACAACTGTTTATTCAAATGGACCACTAGAAGACCTCAAAAAATTCTTAATTCTGTGGAATTACAGTCTTGGTAATAATTAGGCAGGATGTGATGTACTCTGTAGTGGCTCAAGCTAAAATTTTAACATGCCCGCTTCAGTCATATATCAGTACACATCAGGGAAATTTTGAAGCACGCACCCAATTTAGCATAAATTTTTAACTCACTAGACATATTTTGTGATCACAAATACGAACTGGCATTCTGAGTCGTGATACGTGTTAGCTTATTGATAGAAGTGCTAGTGCGTATCAGAATGCTGTGCTCCTGAGAAGTTGCAAGGGGATCAGTTGGGGAAGGGTTCTGTTCAACAGCAAAGGCAGAATGGATCCTGTAAGACAATTAAGGGGGGGACTACATGGAGGCTTTCCTGTGTGAAATTCCGAACGTTTATAAAACTGAGTTATTTTGAAATAAAATCCAACTATACACAGAGATATGGAAGACTGATTACGAGGTTAACACAGTCATTCTCCGGGGTTCATTTTGCTAATATCTAAATTCCATGAAATTGGAAGAAGGGCAATGTTCCAGCTCTGCCTCATTAATGAGATGTGAATAAACACCTTCATATCTACACTTTTGAATCTGATAAAAAGTACAAATTTATTGACTCTCTGTATTCATGTTGATTGTGCTCCAGGCTCTGTCTTTCATGTTTCCATTCCATTCTGAAGAATTTATTTTTCTTTTTTTTCTTTTTAGTCTTTATTATCAAAACACATTATTTGTTCTTTGCTCTTGGGCAGAAGGACTCCTTGAAGTTAGAAGCAACAATAAAGACAAATCAGAATCAGAAATAAGGCATCATATTTTAATTACAGTTTTTCAAACAGTGAGGGTAATAACTAAAACCAGACTTTTGTTGAAAATTGGACTGAATACTTCATTATTGAAATTTTTAAACAAAATTAATATTCAACATTTTTTCCTAAAAGATAGAAAAGCCTTGGCTACTTCTTAAAGATCAAGTCAGTTCAAGGAACTCCCACAAGTTATGTTATTAATAAGATAGATCAAATAACAACTTTTTTTAGTTTTTTTTTTTTTTTTTTTTTTTTTTTTCCCCTTGACTTAAAATCTCAGTGTTGATTCCCAAACCACTGTCTGGTCGTAACTTCCCACACTTATTCTTCACCAACCCATTTTCGTTATTTCCTCAGGTGTTTTACAAAACACAGAATAACACTAAACTAATTGAATGCACCTATCCAAATTAAACAGTTCTGGTACAGAAGTTGGCTTTCTTATTGGCTTAGCAATAGTCCACTGTTCATCGAACTGAAGTTAATTCCTTGATGCTTCCTTTTTCTCTCATCTTGAAATGGAGTTGTGTTAGTTAACTTCCTTGTGGCTAAGCCTGTCCTTCTTATAAAGCATCCAGAAGAATTGTGACAGTTCTTGGCAGTCTGAGCGGTAGTGTCAAGCACCGAATGAGCAAGCATTCCGTGCTTAGCCATGCATAGCCATGGCCTCATGCATAGCCGTGGCCTCAGGATTGTCGCACGCTCGCTGGACACTGTGGAGAAACTTGCAATGCTATTTCCCTTTTCAAACTAAATCTCCGAATCTGCCCATCCACAGTCACTTTGCATAGGGACGAAGGCTCAGTTTAGCTAGCTTAACTTCAGGTAATTACTGAAAACATGGTAAGTTCCTATAGACCTCTATGAAAAGACATAGACTCCTTCCAGAAGATGAGTGAATCATTCTTTGATTCATTAGGTAATTTTGACCCTAATTTCAGTGCTTCGGGTAGCTACCTTAAATCAGATGGATAAATCCAGGCATAAATTTACACTAGAAGTATGCTAGGGCTCCTGTTAGAGATGAAAGAGGCAAAAAAGATGTTCATACTGCACTGTTAGGACCAAGGTGGATAGAAACTACAGAGCAGAAGCAGACAGAGGATTGAATCATATGGCAAAGTATTTTAGGGAAGTAAGTACTCTAAATATTTTAAAAGTAACAGTTTTAGTGAGCAAATTAATTTTTAACTGAAAGGTGGTTTTTTTGTTTGCAAGTTTTCACTGGTTTTTTTTACTGTAAAAACAGAACAGGATTTCTGTCTTTTTAAAACACCGAGGAAACACTGACTGTTCCTATATTACAGCAGAAGTAAGCCACTGGAGAAAGACACAGAAAATCTCAAATGATGATTTGATAAGTTCTGAGACCCAGCACTGTACCTGATGTTAACTGAGAGCTCTGTAATAGGTGAAACTCACACCTATTGTGTCCTTCGCACAAAAGTTGTTATAATTTATTTTTTACAGTAAGAAGACGTCACAAAAAAACCTAAATACTGAGGAATGGATTTTTATTCTTCCTGGTTTTAATTTAAACAAAACCACCCATAATATGAGAAAAAAGTCCCTGGACACTCTCACAGCCTCTGTATTTATTCAGATTTCTTGTCGAGGGTCAATTCCTCTGATGCGCATCTAAGGAAACATTTACCGTCCAGAGACTTGCAAGAGCATAGTCTCTGACTCATTAATTTTTCCCTAACCCTAACTTACTTCCCAAAGGAATTGCTGCCTTCTGATAGATTTGTAAAGAGATTTCTGTGTCCAGATGGCACTCAAATGCAGATAACCTTAAATCACGGATAATATCAAAGCAAAAGATACCATGGAACACATCAGTGTCTTCTCCGACATAGAACAAGTTTGACATTGGTATGTTTCTCAGCTTACATTCTCACCACAAGAAAAAAAAAAAAGGTAGAAGTCAAGAAGGATACACAGATGTTATATTCTGCATGACAGGTGCTCTTCAATATTGGTCTATAGACCTGTTTTCCCAATCATTCTTCTCAGGAAACGTGCTGGAGAACAACACAGGTGTTTCTTTAACCTAGAAGCCCCGGTCTGCTTATCAAGGAGTAGGAGCAATTAGTTCAGAATTCATCCCGGAATAAAGTCAGGACATGACTGGAGCACGTAGCCTAACCCATGAAATGGGATTCACTCTTGCATTGCATCTGAACTTTGAAATAGCCGCAGACAGACAGATGTCTCCTTAGTGAGAGAGTTGAAATATCTGGGTCCATGTTTCTGGTAAGTCTAGAAATTTCCTTGGGCAAACTTCATAGGCTTTCTTGCAATTTACACCAAAGAAAAATATGGACTCAAATCTTTCCATGCCACAGGTGATACCTGCTGAAAAATCAGTAACACTGGCTCATGAAGATTTGATAAGTAAATACATTAATACTTCTGAGATTCCCAAGCAGGACAGAAGTCCACAAAAACAGGTATTTCAGACCAGAACAACTCCAAATTGATTCTCCAGTTTTTTGTGATGGATAGAAAATACATAGCTTTAGGGCAAAAGAAAGCAAGCCACTATTAAACTGCACAGCTTCTTGCCACTGTACATGTGTTTATATATTGCAAATCTTTAATGTATTAAAGTTAGCAGGAATGTAAATAGATTTCCTGAATTCCTCCCAGACACACTGTATTTCTGATAAACAGACTGTCAAAATATTCCACAGAGCTTCATCTATTTGATTTTTAGGTAGCTGTGAAAGCACTTCTTTTTCAAGATTTGTTCTGCTACAACCTGAAGGGACTGGGCTCTCCATCTCTCAATTTTCTATATTTTATAGCATTGTTAGCATCATTCCAATTATGTTTGCTTTGATCTTGATGCAAGAGCCAGAATTCTGAAAAGTAGTAAGGACGTCTTACTTCATGTATATCAATGAATAATTCACTACAAAGTCACTCACAGCTCATTTATCAGTATACCTCACCTCGAGGTGAACTTTCAAAATCATCAAGCAGTAACTCTGGAAAAACAACAGAAGTGTTTCATTTTTTTTTTTAATAAGGAAATAAATAATATACTTTAAATTTTAATTTAAAAGAAAAAAAAAAAAACAAACGAAAAAACCCAGAAAATAAATAATTAATATATGTATGCTTTACAACATGTGAAAGTGAAGAGAAAGATAATGAGAATGGATTAGGATCCGTTCTAAAGCTATAGTGTCCTACCTCGGCAGTTCCATGGCCAATGACACTCTGTAAGAAGAATCTACAGTATCATATTATGTTCTTTCTCTTGCTTCCCACTTTATTTTGTCAATATTCATTGAGTGTGAGCAATATGAAAGACAAGATTTTCCTTATCTACTATAGCTTGAGAACATTGCCTAAAAGACCAGAGAATGCAAGTGGTACAGTCTGATAGACTTTCTCTGAGTCTAGTATTCTATGAAACCCATTTCTAGATGTTTTTTTACATCTAGAAATCTGTTGACATCAAATGATGCTACAAACCAGAGTTATAGCAATTCCAAATATATTTTTTCTTTTCTCAGCATCCTCACAAAAATCTCATTCGGATGTGATCAGAATAGTCCAGAAAAGTATGGGAGTAAGAGAAAGGTTTGGGGGTTCTCCTCCTGGTTTTCAGTCTTCCTCCTGATTAAATTAAAGAAAAACAATCAAACAAAACAAATGTGCCCACAGTTTTTGTGTGGATGCAGTAAAAGCTTACTTATATTTTACTGGAAGAGCCTGGAAGTCCAGTTGTCTCACTGAAGAATTAGATGGGCAGAAAAAGTATCAGTTCTATTTATTTTTTTTTGTTTTACCTCCAAAATGCTAGATTTAATCCTCAGATTATTTTAGCAGCCGTTGCTGAGAGAGGAATGACTTCAACTCTCCATTACTCTTGGCTCTCAAATTGTTGAGCTAGAGTTAAGCTATTGTAACAGCTTTTTCAATCTTTCCAAACGTGCACTTGAATTAAGAAGTGCAGTCAAGTTGGTAAATTTAAATTGCCTTGACTCTGAAAATGTCAGTTCAAGCTGAAACAAAATTGTTTTGAAAACTAGTAATTTAATACAAATTGACTATATTACAAAGTGAGCATATATTTGAGTATGCAAGCCCTATCTAATGCTATTCATTATACTCCCTGAGAACCTGCAAAAAATTAATATTCTATACCACTTTTCCCTTGGAAACAGTATCAAATATATTATCACATGAAAGAAGAGAAAATGTGTGTTGTAAACCCAGACAATCTGATGACCAATTTCCTTTCTTGTGTTATTCCTACATAGCAACAGAAGCATAGCACATATGCCTCCATAGGTACTGTCCGTTTCATCCTTTGTCAAACAATGGAGATTTATAAGGGCCCAAAACCACTTCCAAATTCAAAATTATGCTGGATACATAAAGCACTCAGATAATTTTAAAGAAATGCATTTAAGTTGCTCTGCCTCCTCTGTACAGTTATTGGAGCAAAAGAAACACCTTAAGGGCATTTCAGAATTGAAATGGGTATAGTCACTGGGAAAGCTTGTCTTTCTTCACTGCCTGGTCACTAGCACTAACAAAATAAAATAATAAAAAAAAAATCTTCTGGATCTCAGTTCCTTTGGGACTTATTGAGGATAGTCTCAAAAGATCAGCTTACCTATGTGATACTACGCACTCAGCTTGTTCATCGTCTGCTAAATTCACTATCCACCTCTGCCTGATTTTGCAAGAACAGTGTAGCATTTGGTCTGGTGCAAAGAACCGCAGCACAGGCTGTTTCTTTAAAATACTGCATTTTCTCCCGTTTTAAATAACTCAAGCAATGGGGCTTCCACCTCCTCCCCTGCAAGAATATTAGCATTAAGTTTTCCTCATATGCTATTCTCCTTTGTATTGCTAATTCACATATTTTATTATGTTCATTAATAATATGCATTGCTGTAATAATAGGTATTTAGTACTCCTTTCCTTCAACTATCAAATTTTCTTGTTGTGAGCATGTAGTTATTAATGCTTTAGAGACTTTCTCTAAGCACAGTATCCAAAGTGGGTATTTTTTCACTGTAGCATGACTACGCTTTTCTAGTATTAATTTAGCCCTTCATATATACTTCTTCGCAATGATTATTGGCTTTGCTTTGCTGGATTATTATTCTTACTGACACTGTAATTGCTATCATATATAGCAATCTCTTTATAAATAAACATGTGGATGAACAGCAGAAAACAAGCCACCAAAATAATGTAATGAGGAGCAATTTGCATTTAGCAGAACATCACGAAATTGCACAAAGTAACAAGAGAGAGAAATAAATATTTTTCATATTATACCCAAAACTCTCAACTTCTTTTCTAAAGAATCCCACCGAGGCTTACAGATTACTTACTGGGAGCAAGCTCCAATCTGAGACAGGGACATACCGTTAACTGTGCCAGTAAACCAGACTTGACCACAAACAAAGCTGCCTGGGAAATCATTTTCCCATCAAGATTTAGTTTTTAAGTTTTCATAAGCTTTCTCGCACCACAGCTGAACAAACGAAGGCCTTTCAAAGTTTCGCGAGAGTACGTCCACTCCAGGACGACAAACTGGCGAGAAGGGACAACTGGGGACTGGAGCTGTGCATCCCCCAGGAAGCCTATGTTCAAGTCCCTTACACTACTGAGGCAAAGCAGGGGCATGAACTTTTCTTTACATCCCAGTGAATGCCAGTTACTGAGTTTTACAGAGTAGGTATTTCCCCACTCTTTTCTGAAAATGGTCAACGGATGTGGGAAATATTTCCTGGAACAATCTTCACTAGAACTGGCATGTCTCTGAACAAATCATGATTTTGCTGAATTTGTGTTTTCTAAAAAAAGACAAACCAACCCTCTTTCTCGAAAAATCATTCTTACAGTTCCAGCTGTATAGCAGAAAACAAAACACCGGCCTTGATAGCGGAGCACGCTGAGCCAGATCTCAGCTGACCAACTCTCATCACAATGGAGCTTGTCAATACACAAATGGTATATCTTTATTTCCTCTTTGCTTACAAGATATTCAGCATTTTCATTTCAAAATATTTTCCTCCATTAAACATTTTCCCCCTAATTTTCATTTTTTCTTGTTCCCCTTCCACCCCTGCCTCCAAGTTTGCTTTCTTATTATTGGTTGTTCCACATTTTTAGCTACATAATGGCTGGGGGGGGGGGGGGAAGTTTTGGTCTTTCAATGGAAAAAGTTAGGCTACTTTTACTCTGTTGAGAAATATTCAAGTATTTGTCAAAGTATTTTATAAATGTATTTTAACCAGCAGCATTTATTAGAGAAATGCTTACTGAAATTAACTTGGTGTCTGAGAGTGAGCTGAGCTCTGTTGATTTATGTAGGCAAAGGGTTTGACCCCAAGAGTCCTTGCTATAACAGAGAGAATAATAAAGCCAAGAAAATACTGTCTTTACATGGACACACATCAGTATATATAGAATACTGGGAGCCTGGAAAGCAGCATTTCACTCAGACTTATAAATATTTTCCATTCACCACATCTCCTTAGAAAAAGCCAGCAAATTAAATAATTAGATATATAGTCATGGTTGACAATTTAATTTATTTTAATGAGGACAGCGATATACCTGTTTTCAGCACAAAGAAACATTGTGCTTTGATAAAAGCACATTATGTTGTCTCACAATGAAAGTGCTGCAGAAAAAACTATTGAGACCTTAATAATATAAAGTGAAAATATGGCGAAGATCTTTTTTCTAGTGTCCTTTTATTTGTGAATATTACCCATCAGAGGTTGCTGGGGCATGGTACTCTTTTACTTACAGGGTCGCTAAAGAAGGATCATAACTTAAAAAAGACAAAGCTTCAAATACATTCAGTCGTTATTCCCTCTCATGCATGAATGAGTAAGTATTAATCTACTTTCAGCTATCACTTCAGCTGCTAAAGTGACAGTATTCTTTAATTCATTTTTGTCACAATTTTAATAGTTGCAAAATGTTAGAGAATAAAAAAAAAAAAATCTGCAGGTGGCTTCCACTGGAGCTGACTCTATCAGGACAAGGCCAGGCCAAAGACAGGGCCTGATTCTGCACTTACTGACTTCTTATGCAAGCCCAGGAACTGATCATGACTCAAATTCATATGTGTTGGAGCCATATTTGCCTGAGAAACAGGAATGGTATATAAGATAAATTCACTTTAAACCAGATATAATATCTGCTAAACTCTACTAGTTTCTGTCTCAGCTTACAGGCATCTGCAATGGAAAAAGCAAGGACCTGATGGATGCGGATCCTCAGAAATTTCATTTCTCTGTTTAAAAAATATACTTCTCATATAATTTATTTCCTATGTTGTGATCTAAACCCCTCTGTACAATATTAAAATATTATCTTCTTTCAGAATATTTCCCAGGTGTTTCCAATACTGCACATGGGATTTGAAGCCGACACACAGGAAAATTTGTACCATTCCCTTCCTCTCAGCCAACTCACGCAGCTGAAACAAGGAGGAGTGGTGCTGGGAAGGCAGGGAGCCACCTGCTCCTGCGCCGGCCTCTGCAGCTGGAAGAAGAAATTTAGGGGCAAAGACCATCATCTGCCTAATCCTTCACCTCACCAGCAGCAACCACTACCGGAGAATGAAAACATCAGTAGGGCATGTCCACCCTCTAAAAAAAGGGATCCTTGTTGACCTCCAAGCCAGCCCAGGCAGAACCAGGGGAATTCATGGGAAGCTGAGTCAGCTATTTCCCGCAGACGCATTTTGGTATGTCCTAAAGCAGATTAAAGACAGCATGAAGCACGATCGCCTCAGTGTACTTGCACTGCTGGACACTGTCTTGAGAAATCAATCTGAAATAGCAAAGCTTCGAAAAGATTTATAAAGTTTAAACAATGAGAAATCAAAAGGCATAGTAAATTGACAGAATATAAAGAATTTGGGTTTTGGATAATTCCCAGTTTCCCAGTCCACACAGACAGAAATAGTATTTGTAAGCAAAATTACGAGGAAATATGCTGACTGTGTCTTGTTGAGAATTAAATCCCTAGCAGTACTTTTTGTTGGCCAGAAGAAAGTTATGCAGTCTAAAAGTAGAAATGACATCTTTCATGGCCACCTTAAAAAATGATGATTTCAAAGTACGGTTAAAAAAAAAAATAGACTTACAGTTCCAGAAGGGTAAAAAGGCAGAGGAATTTGAAAACTGTCAACGATGAAGGAGGAAACAAGATTTAGTTAACAGCAAAGAGGACTTTGGTTCTTTACTTTGTAACTTACAATGGGGCCCAGGTGCAGCACAACATCCTGCGCTATGAAGTACAGTGATTAGATATAAAGATGGAAACTATAATTCAGTGCATCCCATTAACACCCAGAAAGATGTCACACTTCTTGAGGATTTCCCACTAAAAAAAGAGATAATCATGGAAGTATGGTACAGGGATCTTACCACTGCTCACCACCCTACAGCCCTGTATCACTGCAAACCCTCTTCTTTCTCACCCCTCACACTGAATTTTGGAACCAGATTTTTGTTTGTGTAACACCCAAAAGTCTTCTCAACCTAACCTTTAGATAATCTTCAGATGACTGTTACTCTTATTTCACATTCAACATTTATTCCAAGACTAAATTACACAGATGCCTGCTTCCACCAATAAAATTGTTTTGCTGGGTGGTTTTTTTTTTTTTTGTTTTTTTTTTTTTTTTTTTGGGGGGGGGGCTTTTTTCTGTTTCTCTCTTATGTAATAGTGACAAACCTTAATGAATGTATGCTGCCTCTTCATGTATGAACAGTCCTAGCAATACACACTAAAGTTAAACTTGAATTGCTTTAACGGAATTCCACCAGTAACTCCTGAATAATGCATTTATTAGACTCCCTACAATATAACCTATAATTTACTGTACAAGATGGGATAAATGACAGAAGATGAACTCTTCAGAATATTGTGGAATGTCATTCCGTATTCACTTCACATGCTCTCTTGTACAAAATACCTTACAATACTTACCATCCTTGAAAAATAAAACCTAGCTTAGTTATTAATATCTTTATTTAAATGCAGATTTTGATTTCCCCTAGAGACTGGTAAAGCTCCAGCATTGAGCTATCAGGGGAAAAGCAAACTTTATCTGCAAAGAAAGGACTTTTCTAGGGTTTGGTTGGTTGGTTTTTTCCCCCTTTTTCCCTTTTTTGGTATGCTGGCAATCTATAATTGTATGTGTTTGCCTCAAACACCATACTCTATTTTCAGTCGCAGGACACTATGCAAATTAATTGCTTTCATATCATGAGTCAGTATGCAGATTACAATCTATAAATGTAACAGTAATAGGCATGACAATAATGCTTGGCTCTGCTATAGCGTTCTCTTATCAATGCAATTCAATAAGTTTTAAGCGGAGATATAATTATCTTCAGTTTACAGATGGGGAAACTGAGGCACTGAATGAACTTAAAGATTGAATTTTGATCTTTGCAAAACACATTAATAATTTTCCTTTCTTCATAGATTTACTTTATTCTAGGAAACTCCAACTGTTTGACTGAAACAAAAGTGCTACAAAGGACCATAGCAGTTGCTGACTCAATGTGATTTCTTCTCATTCTGCTGTCAGCTGACTTAGAACTGGTGCAGAAAAGGAGAATCTATGTTAAATGCCTTGTCGCAGGTCATTTAAAGACTAACTTTTTTTCCAACAAAAAAATTTTAACATAGACACGATGAAGTCAACCAGGACTGAAATGGAGTCCCAGGTATTTTTCCTTACTATGACACTAGACTGTAATAATCACTTCTTTAATCACATCATAAGCGAAAGAAATGTTACAAAGCAGTAAACAGCAGAAAAAAAGTTTTGTGATTTAAATGTAAATTCAGAATAGCCCTGGTGTACAATATTATTTAAGATTTGAAGCTCGTAAATGGTTACAGAAATGACATAAAAGAAATCTGAGATTTCTTTCTATTTAGAACAGGCAAACAAAATTTCTAAAAGAGGAAGATACATTTTCTGGGTATGGTCATTTCCTTCATACTGTAGTGGTCAGCACTGAAACAGAGGATATGACCTACAAGAGGCTTTAATGCTCTGTTTTAATTCTTTTCTGAAGTCAAAAGGAGCTTTCTTTGTACAAATAGGGGGCCAGGTTGCAAAATAAAGATGAGTGGTCCATAGAGATTAGTGTTAGTATGTATCTTCTAATAAAAAAAGAGCACCACAAAGGAGCAGAGTTTGATAATCTGATTTAAGAATTACACCCACTTTATACTGAACGAGGAGTGGAAACAAGAGGAAAACGGTGCCATTTTAACCCCACAGGTTAGAAGATACGGAGGCATTCTAGATGACAGGAGGGAGATGAAAATGAACAAGACAAGAGAGACACAGGTTTAGAGGTCCGGGGAAAATTCCACATGTGTAGAAGGTCCTCCTGTAGGAAACAATGCCATATTGTGAGAAGGAACAGAAAACAGCTGAAAACAGCTCCCTGGCAAGTCTCGTAGGATAACAATGGCTACTCACAAACAGAAAAAATGTAATGAGTTGGAAAAAAAAGAAAAAATATTTTTTTCAAGGACTCATTACTGAGGATAGAAAGAGTATCCTGCATTAACAGCCAGATAATAGGATGGATATTTGGTTTTTATTTTTCTTTCTGTGGGATTCAACTGTCTTCACTTAGGAATGTCGGCAATGTGCTGGAATGTCTAGTGAATGAAAAGAAATAACCACTTCCAAAAGATGACTCAGCTAATCATTAAATGAGTCCTACTCCTGAACATGAGAGAAGGTATTCCAGTTAACGAGTCTTTATCCAGGCTGTTTCTTCCACCAGCAGAGAGATTCCAGATGATTATTCATTCCACCTTAAGAGTGCCTCCAAATTTGGAGAATGGAGATACCTTTCTCCAGGGACTATGGAGAGATCCCATAGAGCAGCTTAGACCGTATGCCTGACTTACATCACTAAAATAAATATTATCCACAGCATAAAACCAAAATTATTTATGCAACTCTAGTCATTGTGCAAGAATTTATGGGTGATGGTCCACCTTAGTACAAGTGCTGCCTGAATTCACAAACCTTGTGCAGAATCAGCTGACTCAGTCAGTCAAAGGACATTAAACTAACAACTACCAAGGAGGATGTAAAGAAACAAATGAATCCTCATTTAGCTCAAAATCAAGACATCAAGAATAAAATTAATCAAGGCACCAAGAAGCTTGAACAGAAATGCTTTAGTTGCCTATATATGAGTGCTAGAAGTCTGGGTAAAAAAAAGAGAAATTGGAATTGGAATTGCTGTTTTATGATCTAGCCAGTATTACTGAGACCTGGTGCGAAGATTTGCATGAGTAGAATGTTAAAATCACTGAAATACTGTATTTAGGCAGGATCTAGTGAGCAAAAAAAGAAAAAAGGTACTTTATATCTAAAAAGTGGTATTACCTGCTCCTGAGTTCCCTGGTAACTCAGAAGAAAACCATTTTGCATGTTCATAGATTCACGCTTTAACAAAGAAGCAAACAAAAATCTTAGATAAGGTACTAGTTGGTGTCTGTAATAGACCAACAATTCAGTGTAGGGAAAATGATGGCTGAGCTGTAAAGTACGGATTTCTGCTGTGTGGGTGGAAAAACTGCATTACAATGTGTGACTTCAACTTGAATGGCATATGTTGTAGTCTCACGATCCTGATGATTTCTAAAAATTATCAAGAACAAAAATTGTAATTATAAAAAAAGTTGCATCCTAAATATTCTATATTTGTTACAGTTATCTTAAAAAAAACAATTCTAAAAATACATACAAACATACATACACACACACACAGCCCATCTCAAAAGGTTGCTTTTTTGCACAAATGGTTATGACTTAATTACATCTGTTAAAGGTAAACGACAGCAAGTGCAAAGAAGTGCAAACAATATATGCATTCTCATTAAGTTTGTGGATGATTCCAAACTGAGGGGAGCAATCAATATGTTAGAGGACATGGATGTAGTTCAGAAGGATTTCTACAGGCTGGAAGAATGGAATTCCAGGAATGTCAGGGCATTAAAAAATTACGAAGTCATGGACCTGCATCTGCAAAGGCAGAACCCCCTGTGCTGTTACAGATGGACTGGCTTGGTAGCAGCTCTGCTGAAAAGAACCTGTAAATCCTGCTGTACTGGAGGATAAGCTTCCTTTAGCACGTATTTATTATTCTTCCTGACTATTTTACTGTAGCACTCCCAAAGACTCCAGACAAGAACATAATCCCAGGTTAATCTTAGAATATGGTATCGTCACCACCAAAATTAAAGCTCAAACTGATCACTGAAGGCCATAAAGCCAGGAAATATATACATATTTTTCACTTCGAAATCAAGTAAAATTTGTGAGTTCACTAAAAAAACATCCATGGAACTTGGCATAGCACTTTTAAAGACAGCTCTTAGGACTTGAACATGTTTTATTGCTATTTTTCTTTTCTATTCTGAAGTACATTCTCAAAATGACATACTGCTAAGATTTTGAAAACCCTCTGCCTTGAAGGAAAGAAAAATGCTTTCCTTCTTAACTGGCAAACTAGTATGAAACAGATTCAATAAAAGGAAAGTGAAACAGTTCAGGTAAGTTATGTTTTGAAGATTAAAAGAAAACTAAGCAAAGGCAATGACAAAGTTTAGTGTTATGGTGCAAAACACTGATCCATAGGTCATTCTCACAAGAGAATTAACCTGCTTTTTTAACTTCTCCATAAGGACCTCCACAAAGCATTACTAAGCTGTGCAATGAAAATACTGATTATTACAATATTCATTTTCTACTTTTTATCAACGTCTACCCATGTAGGGCTTTTTTGGTTTTGTTTTTTGGGTTTCTTTCTGATTTTTTTTTCCCCCTTAGGGAGAGTGATGCTATACTAATATGATTGCATGCTTTAGAACTGTGGGAGGCTGTGCAAGAAATGAAGTGCCAATCACTGAACGTTGAAAAAATTAGAGGTAAAAGGGAAAAAACAGACTACTTTGGGAGATTTTGAAATAGCTTCTTGCACAGCTGGTATAATGCATATGATGTGAATTACTCTTCTGAATTAGAAGGTTTTCCTTTTTCTCAGATGGATAGAAATAGTAAGTTTGGGGTTTTTTTAATTATTTGGAATGTAATGTTTCTTTCACTGGATATCTGAATCTTGATTTTAAAATTCATGGACTTTTATGAAAAATAATTTAATTTGCAGCAGAAAACCAGATTTATTTTTTTTTAGTAGTACACATTCTTTCTGTAGTTTCAGTAAATTTAAAGATGGTTTATATATTCTACAACATGCAATTTACTAAGCCTTCTAATTATACTTACTCCTCCAAAAGGAAAACTTTATTTCCTTGCAAATTTAGAAATTTGAATTTTCTGTAATATCATTTCATTGTGCTACCAAAAAGCAAAATATCACCTTATTCTAGATGACTCTCACAGAAATGGTGAGTACTCAAAAAAAATTAAGAATACCTTTACAGCTGAAAAAATTTCTTGAAATGCTTGGCTCCATAGCTGCATGTGTTCTACCATCTGAGTTAAACAGTACGAGAGAGTAACACTAATTGTCAGTTGACCTTTTGATTAGACCTGGTTCTATTAAATGTTATGAGAGTAATCAATAGTTACTAAACAATGAGCAAAAACAAGCAAACAAAATTATTTCATTAAATGACCTTTTTTAACAGCATTAGCTTGAGAAGGGTACTTTTGTTTTTAGCTTGGCTGTGACACAAAAGGAAAACAAAATAATTTCCTGTAAAGATGTCCAACTGCAATAAGGAAAAAATCACAATGGTTTTATAAATCCAGCAACACTCTTAAAAACAGTTTCTACATTTTCCTGTGTAGCCCTTCCTCGTCCACTGTCTTTATCCCTTCCCACCCCAACAGAACCCATCAAATGCCAAGGCTGAGTGGAGAACAGGAGCCCAAAGAACTGCATGTGGGTCAGTGCATAAGGATGCTTTGCATAAGGATAATTTGCCTGATGGAACTAGCTGTTGAATGGACCGTGTACAGTGATGCAGGTAGTGATATCCTTTATGGAAAAGTCTCTTTTGTTAGGGAAAAAATCCTTATTTAACATTCGTATATGACAGTATGCGGTTTATTTGGTTATTTCATTAGTTATTTTTCTTACAGCATATTCAATTGCCATGGTAATGAATTTTTATGCTGACCTGAGGCTAGCTATTTTTATTGCACTGTGTTCCATTCACTCTTTCTCTAAGATAGATCCAACCATTCAGTTTTGCTTCACAGACCCCTAACTCTGAAGCAGAACTGCTCACCTTTTAAAACAAAAGTGGTTCCCCTCCGGGTACAATAACAAAATAAAGTGATGGTACAGCATACACAAACTCATTTCAGCCTTTGGAGACTTGCTTACTGCCTTTCATACTCAGACACACATAAACATGGCAATTCACTCACTTTGATTTTATGAATTGTCTCCTGATTATCGTTGTGGAGTGATGGTTAGGCAGTGCTAAATGAAAGCGTCTAAGGCAGGTTGAGAATGACTGCAGTGTGTCTCTAAAGATAGATGAGTTGGCAGGTAATGTTATAAATTACCATTGGGTGCCATTCACAGACGATAGGAGCTTCATCCTGCATGACAGTCATTGATCTGATGCAGAACTAAGATGCAACCTTTGATGACACTCCTTGAGGATAAAAGGTTATGCTTCACATTTAGTTATGAATAATAAGGTCATGTTTTAATTAAAGTAGCATCTCAGTGGAATATTAGGGCAGTGAAAATGTACAAATTAGTATGACTTGTATAACAATTGTTGCTGGAAAACAGCCTAGTGCTGAAGATGATAATGCAGAATAGCAATGCAATTACATTAATGAGGCAAATAGCCCACCTCATTAAAAGGAGCTGAACTATTCGGACCCAAAATTAAAAGAAACAATATTTTTTGAGTTTACATTTGACACTAAAACTGGCAGAACAAGAAAATTTACGTTTAGGTAAGAAATACATAAGGCATTCACCAATATTTTGGGATACAGTAATTTCAAAACATTTGGTTTCAGAAATATTTTTCTGCAAAACCTAATTTTCAAGCTAAAACTAAGCATGGGATTGACTGCTTATAGAGGTTTCTGAATCTTTTTTTTCAGGACAACTCAAGGAACTGTTTACAATTTTCTTTCCTTTGTGCAGTCCCAACAACATTCCTAATCAAGTTTTCCTGAAATAAAACTGGCCATATAACAAACATATGTATTCACAAACTGCTATTAAATTAAGGCTTGCAGCAAATACTATTTATAAATATTTGTGACATTTCTATGATATAATATAAAATATAATTAATAAAAATTGGTGACAATGATCTAGCAAAATACTTAAGCTCGTGCTTAAATTTAAGCCTAAGTCATCTAACCAACATCAATTTTAGAAACTTAATTAAGACATGTGAAGTGCAAAAGAGCTGCTATGCAGTCTACTCCATAGTCAATGAATAGTACATATTCCAGGTGATACTCCAAAAGGTGATTTCACTCACCCAAGTCTCAGGAATTGACCTGTCATATGGCAAATGCTATAAAAGGTCATGTGTGAAGATTTAACAAGAAAATACCATTGCCACCCTGTGCATTCTGTCACCGTGGCAAACTTTTTTTTTTTTTTTTTTTTGACATACTGCAAAGCATGTACCACCAAGCCAGTCTTTCTTCCCACCCACAGCTGTTCTAGCTTATGGTGTCCTCAATCCAATCTAAATGTTCATTTTGCAATTACTCTGCTGTCAAGTGATAAGTGAAATATAGGATATATACACAGTAAGTACTTAATAGCTTTAAAAATATACTTTCCATCATAATGTCACCAGTTGCTTGTCAGAATTAGTAAATTTTAAAATGTTTAGTGCTCAAACTAGCAGAACACATCCAGATCAGAAACCAGGGATAGTTTTGCATAGCAGGAGGCCAGCTATGCAAATGCCTTGAAAACATAAATTGCTCTGAAAAGGCTGAAAACACAAGATCAGAGCAGGAGGTCAAGAGATTATGGAAACGAGCTGTCCACCTCCCGTGGTGCACAACAGATTTTCATTTCCGTTGTTTTTCCAACATGACTGACCAGCCGTAAAGCAAAACTTAGTTACTACAGACACAGCAGTGCTTGCTGTGGGGCTCTTAATAAGCCTTTGCACTTAGAGAAATGCAAAACCTCAAGGCAACTACAGGACCAGACCAGTCACCTTGCACTTCAGGACGGCCTTTAAATCAATCAAAACTGGGATAGAGGCTGTTACGAATTTGTTTATAGCTGTCTTACAGACATAATCCACAGCTTTGCAGCGCAGAATTACAATTTTCTCATTTTGACAAGAAATAAGTGACATTCCATATGAAAAATGTAAATCTACTGAATATTTATTTTGCATATGCTGTGTATTGTTGCTGCTATCAGACTAAGCTAAAATTGTTAAATTAACACATAGCATGGATGGAGAGTCTTCTGAAGACCACACAAAATTCCCTGGAATCATTACCTAAGCTTTTAGATCATTATTTGTTTCCTGTAATTTTTAATTCAACTCAGTTTCATGATAACAGATGCATGCAAAATTAAGAACATTAACTATTTAGCATAATGTGGTACTGATTTTTCTTGCTTTCAGTTTGAGTGAGGAAATGCACATTTCTTGCTTAAAGAAAAAATAAATTTAGTATGTTTTAAAACATATTCTGGGTACTGATAGTCATATTCCATGCTATAGACTTCTGCACTATAAGGAACACAGAGTAACATCATTTTTACAACAAAGTCTTTTTTTCAAAATGCTACTTGATATCAGTACCTTCTAGATTAGAGAAAATATTCAGGGTAATTGTGAGTGTACTTGGGGGTTTGGTGGAAGCACAAAACAACTAGTTATAGCTGAGATGAGACAGATACTTATGTATATATTGAAAAGCAATGAAGCTGGTGAAGGGTCTAGAGAACAAACCTCCTGAGGAGCGGCTGAGGGAACTGGGGTTGTTTAGCCTGGAGAAAAGGAGACTCAGGGGAGACCTTATCACTCTCTACAGCTACCTGAAAGGAGGTGGAGGTCAGTCTCTTTTCCCAAATAACAAGCAATAGGACAAGAGGAAACGGCCTTAAGTTGTGCCAGAGGAGATTTAGATTGGATATTAGGAAAAATTTCTTCACTTGTCAAGGTTTGTCAAGCATTGGAACAAGCTGCCCAGGGAAGTGGTTGAGTCACCATCTCTGGAGGTATTTAAAAGACTTGTAGGTGTGGTGCTTAAGGACATGGTTTAGTGGTGGACTTGGCAGTGCTGGGTTAATGATTTGACTCGATGATCTTAAAGGCCTTTTCCAACCTAAACAATTCTATGACTGTATGTTGATATAATGCAAACATGCAATATGTAGCTACCTACATTTACTTCTCTTGGGTGGAAAAATAAAATTCAATTAAAGAGACTAGCTGTAAAGAAAATGTTTTTTTCTGGAAATACTCCAATTTGCAAAAGCTTATTCTTTCTGTGGTTTTTTGTTTGGGTTTTTTTTGGTGTTTTGTTTTGTTTTTATGTAAAAGATTTGCCTGTTTGTTACTGGTCCATCCTTTCTTGTGCAAAAATATGGATCAAAACAAGAATCGTGGTCGGTATTCTTCAACTGAAATCATTGAGAATTATATCAACAGTTTTAATGGGATGAGATAAGGATCAATATCTGGATGATAACTGAACTATTAATTTGTTTTTGAAATATGCTCAGATATTGCAGTTCCTAACCCAACATAAATGGACTGTATTCATTGGGGCACAACAACACTGAATCATTAAAAGCTAAAAACCTTAGGAGGACAGACCACCATAAACATTAAGGTAAAAAAATTGCATGCAGCTGTTCACCTGTCACCTCCAAACCCACAGCCACTGAAATGGTGGAGGTTTATCTGACATACACAGAACTTGGATTTGATTCCCAAATACTTCATGGCAGAAGCTCAAAAAGCTATTTTCAAGCAAGCCAACGAGACATATATTAAGGAAGTGGCAACACATTTCTATGTTGTTGAGAACACTTACGGAGTGTGTGGAAAAGTTACAGATACCTTACTAGAAGATAAAAAAAGATAAGGTGGTAAAGAAAAACAAAAGAAAGAAATGAAGTCTATAGCATATACTTTTTAATCTGAAGGCAAAGGAGACAAATGCTGAGTTTCCAGTTGCAACAGCATAGTACCAGTAAATGCCAATATTAACATAACTTTCTTGATAGCAAAAAGGTTTTTGAAGGTACAGAATATTGTTTGAAGCTTTTCTTAGTTATGCCTCAGTAGAAGAAAATGCGTAGAAACATACTGAAGATCAAAAGTCTAAATAATGATCTGCTTTATTAATTCATTCTAAAATTATATTTTACCAGTGTCCCTGCAGTACATACTTCAAGGATATATTACCAATATTTTAATATGTTCACTTCATTGCAAATAGTATTCACCCTTTGGTGACTGTTTAATTATTACCACATCAAGAAGCCTCTGCCTTCCTTCACCCCTTTGGCAAAAGTAATATTCCACTTTGTTTTCTTTATTTAGGCACTTATCCTTCAAAGAGGTAACACAGAGCATGATCTCAATACATTTATTAAGAGGAAACTTGACTTTTTGAAGTACGAAATTGACCAACGGGATTTGGTAAGAAATATCAAAAGGAATTATAAATCACATCAATGATAATATTTAAAAGCCTCTCTAGATTTACTATGTATTCACCTTTATGCTAGAGTTCAAACTAATTCTATGTTGAAGTTTCTTTTAAAATCTAAAAAGGGTGTTGTACACTGAGGACTGCTGTCCCCTAAGTTTGTTAAAATGTATTAAAATTAACACTAGCATTTCATTTCTGCTCCATTTCCCTTTTGGGTTACGCGCATTTTCCCTTGCTGTGAAGCATGCAAGATCTATTGTATTGACAGTCATCTACATTCGGTATGTTAATTAGGAAGCTATGTTATCATTGGGTGAGCCAGCAAACACTCTTACCCCACGCATTAGAAGTCTTCTCTAACTTAGTATTTCACAGAACTATGTTAAAACCAAACTGATTCAAAACTGGTTTTAAAATCACAAGGACAATTACAAAAATTTGTTTTTTAGTTTTTCACTCAGACCCAACTGCTGATTTCAAGGTTCTGTTTTTATGAGTACAGAGACTCTGCTAAGTGATTAGGACCATATCCAGCAAAGCACTTAATATTTGGGTTTGGAATGTATGAGGAGATCCGCTGATCTCAGTAAACTATAGGAATTAATCCACTGGAATCAACTAGAAAAAACCTGGAATATTTTTCTACCCTTCACAGTAGTGAAAGAGGGATGATGCTCCTTCTCCCATGTATATGAGCTTAATTTTTACTATTTTATTCCTTTCTATCACATATGACTAGGAAGCAAACAAATATGAACAAATGAATTTGTATGAGGCTCATTGTTTTAAATACAAATTTGCCCCTTTTTATTTTCTGCTCTTTATTCCTCTATTTTATTCCTCCTACTAATTTCTGAAATCCAAATTGTAAAGCTGTTCATCTTACTAGAAATCTTACAGGAAATGTGGGCAAACTATCCCCTGAAAAATATTAAAGAAAATTGCACATAAGCTTACCCCCCAACACATGCACACACTTAAACATCTATATGCAAATATCTGTATACAGACAAGACACCATTTATGAAATCAAATGGAGCTAAGCAGGCAATAAGTGAGATTCTAATCTGTAACTATTAAAAAAGGCATTTCTAAATCAATTTAAAGCATATAATTTATTGAGTATTCATTGTTTTAGATAGAAATATTATTTTAAAAAAACCTAACAGCTAATTTTTATTTTATTAAACACAAATAACAATTATTTATGCACTTTTGTGATTGTTCAGGACACACTGCAACACTGCAACTGAATAACTAAGAGATCATATAATTATTTCGCCATAACTACTTGTCAATGTCAGATATATGCACCACCAGGACTCAGTTTTGTCTCTTATTTATATTATATCACAATGAAACACTGCAAAGCCATGCAAGGTTTTAAAATTAAAGTTACGTTCTCACTCTGCTTCAACTCCATTTAATTTATTGTCATTTCTCTTCGTTGCCCAAGGTGACAGGTCCCTTTCCTTTGCAACAAACCCTTTTCTGGATCTTGGAGGCAGATATGGTTAATGAGAGTTCAGCATATGAAGATAGTGTTGAAGACCAGTGCTGGGCTAGCAGGTTCCACTATATTAATTGCAACAGTATTGTGGTCTACTGTATTCTACTCTGACCCTAACCCTAGAATAGGTAAGGAGATACCCCAGAAAAAACTAACTTGGGGTTGAGATAGATGTGAGTAATTCTGACCACAAGCCTGAAAGTCCCAAGAGCGGATCACAGGGCCTTCAGTACTCATATCTGGGCTGCAGGTTGAAATAGTGCTGCTCTGAATCATTTATAAAGAAAAAGCCATAAACTGCAAACCCAGGAAAATGTGAGGAATGCATTTCTCCATTATCCTCAGGCACTGGCTCTTTGTACAATTTTACATATGCTGCTTGTTATGATGATATTGATTAGTAAGTCAACAGAAGCTTTCACAAGGGACTGCAGATCTCTTTACTACTGCTCTGTAATATTAAAATGTCATTACTGAGTCACCAACTTTTTGCCCTGCTGTAATGTTATTCTCTGATGATTGCCTGCCTGAGCTGAAATTTGAAACTGTCACCCACAGACTTGTAGAAGTGATTCAACTTCACTTACAAGGAAAGTGAAATTAAATATTCATCCCTAGACTGCATTTCAGGTTCAAACTGACTGAAGTTCCTCAAGGCAAAATGTACTTAAATCGTAGAAGGCTTTTTTTCAGTTTCAAAAATTCAGGATGTCTATTTATCTGGCTGGACAGTCAAATAATCATTTATCTGGAACTTTTGTACACAGATATTCTTTTCCCTGTTTTACAGCATGCTTTTTATTCTTCTGGCTAGGAAAACGCCTTCGCCAACATGGATTACTTTTAGCAAACTGAACATCCAGACTGATCCCCTATCTGCTGTTCAGATAAAATGACAATACATTGTGGAAGAGATTAACTTTGGACCATTTGAACTTCCTTACAGTGGTGAGCATTTCCGCAGGTAGCAGCCTTTGAAATTAAGGTGAACTACTTTTGCGAATAAGTGATTACAGTAATGACTAAAGTCCTGTTAAATCCTCAGATGGATGTAATGAGACTTAACTCAACTTCCAATTCACAGATTCACTTCAAGGTTTACCCACTCTGGGACCAAAAACGTCTGAGTAAATAAAGATAAAATGTTAAACTCCCCCCCAGACAAGCTTTCCTCTGAATACAAGAAGTGAGAAAATTCACTGATACAGGACAAAGAAACAAAGGGTTCTTCCTCACAAGGGAAATTCTTTTTTGGGCAGTTGCAGAGAAATTATTGGAAAATGGCCCGCAGGCTTGAAATTTGGTTCATTAACAGCTCTCATAGGGGGGAATACTGTTTTATTTAGAGTTTTCTTGTTTTATTCTCAATATCCTTGCTCTAACACTGGGAATATAGAATAGGATTTGGTAATTTTTAATGTCATATTACTAAATTCTACTCAGAGTAAATTTTATTAGATATAAATACATTATATTTTGGGAGTGTCTCAAAGCCATATATACTCACACAGAGAAAGAGTGAGAGAGATATTGCAGGTACCAATACAGGCAAAGCCATAGAGACTTTTTAAGCTACTAAATTCCAGGCAGCCTCAGACCAACCCTATCCAGGCAGCAGAACAAAGGGGAAGCAGAGGGATTTGGGAAAATGCTCATGGCTGTCCCCCCATGACCGCTCTTAAAGGACACTGAGACAACAGTAAACATGGTAATAATTAATATCTTCCTTCCATTCATTATTATCATCATGAAGTAATCAAAATACAAGTAAGTAAAGACACAGTTTAGAAAACTGCAAAATCAGAAAAACAAAAAATTACGGGACACAAATAAGAGTGCACGTTTATACATTCATATATTTCTCTAAAAATTGCAACAATCCCAGATATCCAACTTTCGATGTGTAGGAGGGCTTTCCCCTTTAAAATTCATTATCACAACATTTTTTCTCTCTGTGCAAGATAACTTTGTGTTGTACACTAAAGATACTTCTGGATATCTTTTATAGGGTACCTCCTTGCTTTAGAACAGATAAGGTGGAAAGGTTGAGGCAGAACAAAATAATTGCCAGTAGAAAGACAATAAAAGTGGAAACATACTTTTGTAAAATCAGCAAAATATATGACACATATTCAAGGCTCAGGCTGGTACTGGATTTAAATGAGAACCATTGGCAATAATGAACAGTTGTTGCCTTTAGTGAGTACTGTCCCCTTTATCTCTAGAGGAAAATCCCAACTTTCAATTAAAAAAAAAAATAAACGTGAAGAACACATCAGCCAATAGCCTGATTCAAGTGCAAATTCTAACCCTTGGTTGGGGACTTCTGACTTAAACAACGAGACATTTCTCCTAATATTAAAGTGTGGATTTTCAGTTTCTCGTGTTCGGTCAGGAAGACTAAGACAGGCACTGAAAACTAGTCTAGGAGTCCTTGGGTCAAATTCTTACATATAAAGGGATTTTACTTCATTTTTTAATGAAGGGCTCGGTATGATTATATAGCATTCAATTTGTATGTAGAATTTCAACCCAGTAAAACAGCATAATCAGCAAGACTTTTCTTCTAGATTACATACCCTGTTTTACAGGAATTTCCAAATTCTATTAAATTAATGATCTGCTTTGTCTTTGATCCATACTGTACATACAAGTTCTGTTTTTTCTAAAAATTTAAAATGCCAGACAGGCTTGAGTTTAAAGCTATGACATTCATGCTTGTATGATGTAACAGTATTTCTCTCCCTAGGCTTCTCATCTATACGAAAGAAGGTCTCGGCTTCATGCTTTTCCTCCCAGTGCAAAGTACTGTGTAGGAAAATTACTTCTAGATTAAACTTGGCTTCTGCCTAAGCAGGTGTCAGAAACAAATTATGAAAGGACAAACTCAAACTACTAATTGCAGAAAACACATGTTTTATCTCTGCTTCTTTTTGATGAACAGCACAGCTAGAAATATTTAATTATTGTTTAATTATATTTACCAGAAGTATATCCAAAAACTATAATCTTCCAGGGATGAATTCTGGGAAAGAAATTTTAATCAACGCTGTCAATGCAGAGAATGCAATACTAAAACTTATCTGTCATTAGAGATACTTTTTTTTTCTATTAATTTATATTCATAACAAGAACAAAGAAATTGTTCATGGTTCCTCATGGATCAAAATTCCTACTTAAAGGAAAGGCAAACTGGTTGAAGAGGATACAAGTATCAGTAATGTGACTGAATTCTTTATCCCCTGGCATCATGAATTGTCCCTGAGTAATGGCTAAGGCTTTGTCCCTAAATCATTAGTACATTCTTTTAGACTGTGTGTGTACCTGAAATCCCAACAGATTTTTCATCTCCAAGGTGAGATAATAAAAGTAACAACATCCAGCTATTAAATGCCCATTTCACATGCCAGAGAAATTAATTCTCTCATTCTGGGGCTAAGCCTAAAGTACCTAAAGATAGGTACTTGGAAGAAAGATTACTTGTTTATCATGCCACTACTTATCATTTCCCTCCAATTGATTCAGAGACATTCGGCACAGGACTGTCCTTTACATGGTAACAATGAAAAAAAAAAGTTACAAAAGGATTAGAATTTCATAAAATATAAGGTGATTTGGAGTTTCTGAATTTCATAAATAGTCTTTCATAATAGACAGAGTTCCTAGGAATTATGCAATCACCTTCTGTTTCCTATCCTTTAGGAATCCCAAAGAAGGTACTATGTTATTATAAAGGCACAGTTTATCAGTGTTTTACATAATTAGCATATCTTTCTCATATCTACAACAACCCTAAAATAAATTTTGAAGGTCTCGGCAATTTCTTTTAGAAAAAATGGGATAAAGAAGGCATCTTTTTTTTTTGCAATTAAGTTAAACCAGATCATGTAAAAAAACCAAACTATCATCCTTGATAAAAACACTGTTATATCCTTTTGGATGGTTCTATTTTATCTTTTGGTATACTTCATGCTCAGAGCAAATTGAGAAATACTTTTTTTCTATGAGGGAAAATTAATATATGTGCTGTCATTTTACAAATCTGTTTGTAAATTGAAAATCATGAACATATGGATTCTCCGCTTTCTCAGATATGTTACAGCAATTTTACTAGTTTGAAGTGATAATTTAGGACATAAAGAGAGAATTATCTCACTTAAATTTAGAACTCCTAAAAGTTACATGTTTGAATGTGCAGTAGTGATATTAGTGTCCTTTACGATCAATGCAGAGCATCAGAGAACAGTGCAGAGCCTTAAATAATCATCTAACAAGAAGGGTCATGCTCTCATGGTGCCTGTGTCCTTTCATTTAGTACAAATCTGGTTGAGTATGCCTTGTTCCATAGAACAGATGAATTTAAGAAGTCTAAATCAACGTAGATGGAACTATCCCAGGGTGTATAAAACATTTATTCTAATACAACATACTTTTTTCTCCAACATTATAAATGTGGCAAAAAATTATAGATTTCAAGCTGAGTAATGTAATTTTCTGAAATACCAAATAGAAAATTAATGAAAAAGTAGTGCACTCGCCTTTGCTTGTACAAAAAAGTCACTATTTTACCTTAAGAAAAACACCACTGAAATCAGTTAAGTTGTATTATGGCTTTTAAAAAAGGGTAAAACAAAGTATGTATGAAGTGGCATGGACTCATCTACACAGACGAGAGTTACATGAGAACTTACAGAAGCCATATTCACTGTCCCAAACAAGGTCTGCTTTGTTTTATGTATTATTTTTTATAATGCTTTTTGTACTACAATAAATAATGTATGCATTCGCATTAGAACTCGGGGGAAAAAAAGAGTACCTTACATATCTCTAAAAACTCATTTTTCTACTAGGACTGGACAGAGCTGTGATTTGAACCAGAAAGAAGAGGCTTCCCATTTCCTGGAATGTGGTGGAATGATCATGCCTAATGAAAATGCAAGCAAGAGTCAGCTTCATGCAGAAAAGCAATAGACAGGGATTAATGAACCAGCCAAATTCCCTAAACTCTGCTAATAAAACATATTTTGCCTAAGCAAATTGTTCTGTAGCAGAAAGAAGATATATTATACATGGATCTGCCTGAATTCCTGCATACCGTTATGGGATTACAAATCTATGGGTTGTGACTTTGTTACTAGAAGGAATATTGTTTGAGAGATTTTTTTTAAAAAAAATTAGCAAAATTGCTTACTCAATTAAATTAAAAGAAATTGAATGGATTTTCCAGTCCCGAGACAGTTTTACACTAGTAACCAACCATCAAGCAAGTTACCTTATTAGGGTCCACAAACCTTTTATTCATCTAACAGACTGTAAATTACAATAAAGTTGAAACTTGTACTACTAAATATTGAATACAGTTCAGTATAGCTTGCTTCAACAAAACAGCAAAAAAAAAAACCACAATAGAAAAAAATCCAGAAACTTAATGAAATAAGTTTCCTGGACTGTGTACTTAGTCTGCCAAAACAAAATTCATGCGTGCAAACAAAACAGAACAAAAATAAAAAGCTGACTATATGTCTGCTTAGTTTTAAGAAATTGTCACAAACGACTGAACCAATAAAAAACACATAGGGACTGTAAGGATGGTGTATTTCATTATTCTAAAGATCTAAAAGATTCCTGATGTTTAATTGAGGTGTCAAGAACATATCTTTAGTTTCTTGAAGTTCACCAATTCCTCACTTATATCACTACTGTATAATGACTATTTGCTACTACGCTTAGAACCGCAATTGTGGGCACTATTGAGAATCTATGCTAAAAAGAGACAGTTGCACAAAGAGATTTATGCAACAGTCTAATTATTATTAGTGACATTTCAGAGCAGCAATTGCCTCACACCAATTCGACAAAACTTGAACCTCTCAAAAGTATAAAATTTTGCTCATACTAAAAATACATTAGAATTCTTGTATTCATATTGAAATTTACTATAATACAAGTATCACTGTATGCATGTGTGCAGTGTAGAATGCCACTAATGTCTACCGTATTTTCCCCAAAATCAGTAGTTCAGATTAGGGTTTATTACGTTTCAATTTACAGCATAAAGCTATTATTGCACAGCAAATGTTAACAACAGAATTATTACTGGTTTGGTGTCTAAAAGCCACTATGCACATGATACCTAGATGTATGCACAAATGGGTGTAAGTAAAGAAGAGATTTAGAATGCTCTCATCAGAAGAACCTCCTTTCAGTTCTTTATCTTTCCACATCTCCCTTATCCCACCCTTTTCTTTTTCAGATGGGTATATGCACTTTAACTCTTACTGGTGCAATAAGGGCTCTCTTAGGGCTCAGGCATACGAGCAAGGAAATGAGGTTTTAAAATCACGTGTGAGTCAACCCATCTGTGTGGTAAGTAACAAACTGCATGTTCCTAGCCCACAGCAAATGCAGGTAAATCCATAAGTTTAAAGTTTGTTGTCAGTTACCGCAGTGCAAATGATGCACGATAACGTGTTCTGGCTGTAGCAGTAGTTTCATTTTGCATCTAGCTTAATTGTCCTCGTTGTTCATTTCCAATGGGTTCTGCAGTAAAGTGGATTTTTTTTTTTTACTGCAAGTAGATGAGGAGAATGAAAACTCCCATCTAAAGTTCTTTGCCCCAGGTGCTATGATGCTCAGCAATAGGTGCCACATATATCAGCACTTGTGAACCTAAGTATCACAAGGCAACAAAATATTCATAATATATTTTGGACCCTGGTAGGTGAGGTACAGTGTTATGTTCCTCCATAATTTAACTTGCACAAGAACTATCAGCAAACAAGACTATAGTATCAACTATAGTAAATATTACTCTAGTACACATTCCTGTCTTGTTTTCCAGAAATATATTATACTCTCAATCAATAATTTCATTTTATAAAAATATACATTAATCATTTTTTTCCCTTAGCTCTCCAAACAAAGTAACCTTCTCCCTCTCTAGTTTGAATTTGGCACAAGTCAAAACTACAGGATTTTTTTTTTTTTTTTTTTTTCCCCACAGAGAAACATTACTCCACAGAGAAACATTACTCTGACAATTTAAACTTTTAAAAATGAGAGATAAATCACACTGTCATTTACCTGGACGTTGATAACGGGATGGGTGAACTGTCTATGAAATTTAAACTACATCTTAATGTAGAACATATTTTGCTGTCAACTCAGTTTAGACATCCGTATCTTAAACAGCAGTCATATCATTTTTTGTAACCCCAATAGAAGAGATATGCACAATATTGTCAGTTTAAGCACCACACATATGTCAATATGAGTAAATAAAACTACTATACTATTTTTTTCCGGGATTTTTTATTATCTTTTTGCTTGTAGCAACAGATATGCAGATGGGAATCAAATTACCTGGAATATCTTACATTCAGTGATTGTGTATGAAAAGTAAATTGTTCTTTGTTTCAATATTGTTATCCCTAAAGTTTTGTTTAAAATTTAAACCTTACATATATTACATAGTAATTTAAAAAGCATGAATATATCTTCTCTGTAGCTCTTTAATCTTCTGTGATACCTGTTCCTGTACCTGGATGTCTTTTACATAACTTTGTTCTCCAGTAAAATTCTGATGCCCTTGCTCTTCGCTTTAGACAAAAAAAATGAAGCCTATAAGCTCCAGACATATCAATCAAAAACAACAGAGTCAGCACTAAGTCTAATAATGAAAACCATGATTTCATAAATCATTCTCCACAGGTTGGGGTCATCTTTTAAAAATTTTTTATCAGGTGCAGCTCAAGATTTCTCAGACTCTCATTCTTCTTTCTTTAATGAAAACAATAGGAAGGATGTCAGCATACAAATGATGTGACCCTCTTTAGCTTAAAAATATCCTGAAAATGAAAAGATTATGCTTTGCTTTGTCCTTGAAATTGTGGAAGTCAGGATTTCTACATCCCCCCCTCCCTCCAAAGTTCAAAGGAAAAGTTTCTCTCATAACTCCAAAATGAAATAAAAGTATCTAATCATATGTGTGCCTAATTTAATAAACTGTAGATTTGATTTAAAGAACTGTGTGCCATACCAGACTTTCTCTATTGCCTGTATCCAGTAGATAACAATTTGTAATTCCCTGAGAGGCTTTTGTTACTGCATGTCCTTAAGCAAACCAGGAGTCCTCTATTAATGGAATTACATATTTTTTTACATATTTTATTTCTATCAACAAGTTTCAATGCATTACTTTACATTTTAGACATTACTATAATTTGGAAAAACACTAGCAAAAAAATAACTTCACTGATATGTCTTTCAAGTCTAAAATATGAAAAAAAGATGAGCATGGCATTTAACCTCTGCTAATGAAAAGCAGAGTTTTCAGCCTTCACCTTCTAGACCTGACGCCCCATTGCATTTCTTTACTTTTACACTCACACAGCCTGACATGAGAACGACTTGCAAGATTCCATTCTTAAGTTTTTGCAAGGATCTAATCTACTCCCTCATGATCTAATTCATTTTCTCCCAGTAGAAAAAAACTAAGAAAAATGAAGATATGAAGAAAACTAAGATATGAAGATAGGAAGGAAAAAAAAAAAAAACAAAAAGAATAAAAGAAGTCTTTGCCAGTTTCAATCTGTAGAACTGAAAGAGGAGTATCGCTCAAATAAGACAGTTTTAAAGAAGCATTGCAAGACAGCAATAATATCTTAGTTAATTGCACCTGTACTGTTCTGTAAACAAAACCTGGGTCATACCTTGCTAATGATTTACTAAAACTAGAAAATTTTCTATGTTAATATGGGATGGATCATGATCATTTGTTTAGTTTCACTCTTAGAGAAGGATACAGATTCTTTGGATGTATCCGCACTGCTGGCTGAGATGCATCTTTAAAAGTAGACTGAGACACTGTACAGAGAGCAAAACTGCAAGAATAGGTCCAATTTGGTCAAAATATGCTTTCTGAAATGACACATACATGAACTGGGATCACATTGGCTGAACTATATACCACCCTCCATGAAAGAATAGATATAGTCATTGATTGCAATGAGAAATACCACGCTGTGGATGTTCTCTTGAAAAGAGCAAGATCCTTTCTGTGATATCACAAATTAAAATCTTCTTACCATTGACTGAAGCAATATAATTAGCACAAAACTTACTAACATGAAGAGAGGGAAAATTCCAGGAATTCCATAGGCAAGAAAGGACAATGTCTCCTGAAAGATCCTGACAACCATATTGCAAATCTGACTTAGGTCAGACCTCACCTTAACCTGGTGATGTCAACTCTGTAGCACCTTGTTCCTACATCCAGGGATTTAGGTCAGCCAGCACAGCTTTGCTGCCAGCACATGTGAAATCCACAATCTGAACTGCCCAAATGCTATTTGGTGGTAATCCCTCTTCTAAAGTCTATGTAGAAGTCTTCTGAGTGTGTTGCCTCAGGTAGATGTTGCTATTAACTTTATAGAGGCACTTGAGATACTATGCTACAAAGTGAACAGTTCAGATGCAAGCAGACCATATGACTTATGATTAAAAATAAATTGACTTTCAGCATTCCATCATTTAATAAATGGTGGAAAACCTGAAAAAAAAATTGTTTGCGTAGGAAGCTACTATTTATCAAGTATTTATCTTTTCTACTTTCTATGACAGAATTTTGGAGCATATCTGCATTAAAATGCTCTGAACTCGTGGGAAGTTTAATCCACACTGAACAGTCTTTGGGGGCCTGTCCCCACTCTGACATATATGAACCATGATGCATCCTGAACTATCAAAGTAAATGTTAAGATCCGATATATTTGAAATAAGTTTATTTCGCCACTTTCTTCACTAAAACACTGTCATGAGTATCAAATAGTACAAATTACTTCCAAAAACAAGGAAACAAATAGATTTTTAAGTTGTTTAATAACATTCTAGTAACACAAATAAGCACTTAAGTCTCTTTAGAAGGCAAGACTTGACTATGAAGAGGTGGCAATGACAGTGATCAGCCAGTTCCTCCTGCAGAGGTCTTAGATGTTCTCATGAATTCCATGTCAAGAAAAAATAGTGGACTATATTCACAAACTCATCCATTCCTGCAAAACAACTGAAAGATCTCATCGTAGTTACAATTGAATTTACACAAATGCCTGAAACCTCTTAATGGAGGATGGAAAATGGTGCCAGCTATATACAGAGAAGCAATTGCGTGGTCATGACACCTTGGAGTTTTACAACGCCAGGCTGAACAACCCCAGCTCTCCCAGCCTTTCTTTGTAGGTTTTTCAGCCATCTAATCAGGCCTTTTCATGGCCGTCCTCTGGACCTGCTCTAACAGGTCCGTTGTCTTTCTTGTACTGGGAGCCTCAGGGCTGGATGCAGTACTCCAGGTGGGGTCTCATGAGAGTGGAGTAAGAGGGACAGAATCGCCTCCCTTGACCTGCTGACCATGCTTCTTTTCTATGCAGCCCAGGATACGATTGGCTTTCTGGGCTGCAAGAGCACATTGCTAGCTCATACCTAATTATTCATCCACCAGTATCTCTAAGTCCTTCTCCTCCAGGTTGCTTTCAATCCATTCTTCCCCCAGTCTGTATTGATATCAGAGATTTCCCCAACACAAGTGCAGGACCTTGCACTTGACCTTGTTGAACTTTATGAGGTTCACTTAGGCCCACTCACACCTACCAGGTTTAACCCACAAGAAGAATAATGTATTTTTATCTATCTATCACATAAAATACATGAGTTTGTACCTACATGTACACAGAATGTATATAAAATATGAACAAACAATACATTGTATATATGGATACTCACTGAAATGTTTTCATTATTGCAGGCACATATGGTGATGTACCTTTGCAGCAGGTTTAACACATTTTGAGCAAATTTTTTAAAGGAAAGACCTTCAGAAGCATGAGCACTACAAGCTTATTGAGCATCTAGCCAGCCCTGTATCTGATTGGCTGCTTCTATGTGAATTCATAATTTACGAATTGCAGAAGAGTCATCCTTTGGATTGGTATGAGCACATATTCCTCAAAATTCATAATACAAAGCAAAATCATAAGCAAGTCCTCCAAAGTTCTGTGCAAATTAATTGGTCTATAACACAGGATGGCAATAAATATTTCAGCCCTTCATCCTAAAAAAGCTTATAGTTGGGAACGAATACACTCGACTCCTTAAAATGAAATATAGACATTTAAAATGCAAGTTCCAGGCAAAGATACAGTCCATCACTTTCTAATACTAACTGAAAAGATAGACATCTAACCTCACAAGAGAACTTTTATGTCATGAAAGCTTTTTGTGTGCCAATACACCAGCACCAATCCAAACCAGAATACTGTGCTTAGAGAAACAGACATTTAATGTTCTCTTTTGCACTCCATTTTTTTTTTTAAAAGACTTCGTGGTTAATCAGGGGTATCTAGTGAATTATATAATTTATATTTTTTTATTCCTGTATTCTGTGGGGCTAGTGTTGCTAAGCTGAATATAATATATGGCAAAACAGGATGGTATTAAAAGAAATTAACTGATCCTTGCTAAGCCTAAGAAAATATCTTTTTAATATTATGAGAATTCTTTACATGTCATCCTAATGTGATTTGAATCCCCCTGTTTTAAAAGGAATTAGTATATCAACAAAGATTACTTCTCTTTTTCTCATTTATTACTAACCTAAGGAAGTATGTAATAATTCAATTTAATTTATATTTCCCTGAAGAAGTGCAATTCAATGGATAATACATGTGGAGCTTCTGTATTAATAACACCTAGCTGGAGACAGTAGAACACATATGGTGCGTAGTGGTTAAAATTAAGTAGGAAGACCTGAGACAGAGGCATTTATATCAGCAGCTTTGTACTGCTTAGGAAAGTAATGGACCCTGAGGCAAAGCTGAGGGACTTCTTTATCTGCTATGATTGAAAATGCTGATAATTCCCAAAGTGGTAGGTTCAGCTGCTGTTCCACATTATATTGCTTAAGATATTGAGAAAACAGAAACACTGCCTGTGCTATTTAGTTAATAACCAGCGGTCATATTCCATTTGCCATTTCTTTATGATTAGTCTACATTACTATTGTTGATTTCATGTTTTATGAAACGTCCCTTGGCATAACCAATCTACTAAGAGAGTATAATAGCATTACTGGCATGCCAGGTCTTTTGTGATACCTGAAGAATATCTTTATTGTGACTGGTTCAACAGTTTCACCTATTTCCACTCATCAATATTTTGCTCTTAATCCAAGTTAGAATAAAATTTGTGGTTTAGATCAAAATGTTGCTTCCATATATGATATATTGAGTATTTGTAGAAATACTGTAATGTTGAGTACAGTAGAGAAATGCTGTCCACAGAGAAGAGTGGTAGAACAGTCTGAAATGATGCTTGACTGATCTCCAGTCAACACAGACTTTGTTAACATTGAGAGTCATCTTTTCAAGTGGGATGAACGATGGTATATTCCATCTAAGCAGCAGCACATTGGAGGAGCAGGGATCACTAGCTCAATCATTTACACTGAAGAAGTACAGTCAGAAGACAAGCAATGAGAGCTGAAGCACTGATTATAAAAACGAAGAATGAAATGAGTTTGTCAGGCTGTGGTGTCTGACGGTGAGGAACAGTCATGACAGTTACTCTACAGAGTGGCTGCTTGGGACATGAGACAGTCAAGAATATCAGACTCAAAAATTCACTTATGATCAGCAACAGCCCAGCAAAATTTTAAAAATCATGCCTAACTATTTAATAGGTTAAATTTATTATTTTGTCTCCCTAGGGAGACTTGATGCAGTTAATTCACCTCATTGAAGCCTTTGACCCACCACCTTTTCCTTGTTAATTGTTCTAATTTTATCTTCAAAAAGACTTTTGACAGATGTCCTTTGTTTCTGTCCTGTTTGGGATGCCCCTTTAAATGTCTGGTCAGTAAAGCAAAGATTTTTAAAAAAAAGAAAAAGAGAGAGAGAGAGAGAGAGAGAGAGAGAGAGAGAAAAGGACACCATACTACTAGTTTGGGAATGTCCGAAACCATGAAAAATAATTCAAGTTTGAATTTAAAATGAGCCTTTGCACAACAGTTCTCATATATAACTAAAGTCATGTGGACACACCTGCAGACTGAAATAATTCACTGGGTGAAGATGTTGCGTCACTTCTCAATGTTCACAGGAAAAGTACCCAAATATGTGATCTTTAAAGGCTATCCCAAGGCTCCAGAAGTGGGACTGTGTGAACCTCATGAGATTCAACAAGGTCAAGTCCAGGGCCCTACACCTGGGTCAGGGCAACCCCCAGTATCAATACTGGCTGGGGCATGAAGGATTGAGAGTAGTCCTACCATGAAGGACTCGAGGGTACCAGTGGATGAAAAACTGGACATGAGCCGACAATGTGAGCTCACAGCCTGGAAAGCCAACTGCATCCTGGGCTGCATCAAAAGCATAGTCAGCAGGTCATGAGAGGTGATTCTGCCCCTTCTACTCTGCTCTGGTGAGACTCCACCTGCAGTACTGTGTCCAGTTCTGGAGCCCTCAGCACAGGAAAGACATGGACCTGTTGGAGCAAGTCCAGAGGCGGGCCAAAAAAATGATCAGAGGGATAGAGCACCTCTCGTATGAGGACAGGCTGAGAGAGTTGGGGTTGTTCAGCCTGGAGAAGAGAAGGCTCTGGGAAGACCTTATTTACACCTTTTGGGGGCCTACAGGAAAGATGGGGACAAACTTTTTAGCAGGACCTGTTGTGATAGGACAAAGGGTAATAATTTTAAACTGAAAGAGGGTAGATTTAGAGTAGACAGAAGGAAGACATTTTTTACAATGAGGGTGGTGAAACACTGGAACAGGTTGTCCAGAGAGGTGGTAGATGCCCCATCCCTGAAAACATTCAAGGTCAGATTGGATGGGGCTCTGAGCAACCTGATGTAGTTGAAGATGTCCCTGGTCATTGTAGAGGAAGCTGTACCAGATGACTTTTAAAGGTCCCTTCCAACACAAACCACACTATGATTCTATTACAATTACATCTCTGGGCTGGTAAAGTTACAATACTTTAAAATAAGGACCTAGCATGTTTTCTTATGTATTTATAATACCTGTAAACATGGCTTCATGCCTTTACTCTGACACCCATGGACAAAAGCATAAAATATTAATGCTTTGGGAATAGTACAGACTTGCAGAGAAAAGGATCCGGTTGGTATGCTGGCAAAAATTTAGAAAGAAAAACAGATATCTCGATATTTTATTTTCTGAATTGGTGCTAGCCATTCAGATTAGAAGAATTAAATGATAATAAACTAAACATGCTAGGAGTGAAATAAGTAAAATAAGATAATAGGACACTATTTGGAATGAGACAGATGAGAACAGAGATTGTTTCTACCATCTATAAGGTGCTCAGCAGCTAGTTTGCGAGACACCCTGTCTGAACAAACAGGTCTATGCAGATTTGCTTCTTTCCCATAAGCTTCTTACCTTCCTGCAGAGCCAACATTCTGAGGGAAGAGACTGCAACACGATACCCCCACACCAGATTAAACATGGTTACATATTTGCCACAGAAAATTCCAGTTACTATGGTAACAGATTTTCAGACAGAAGCTTTTGACTTTCACTAATAGAACCATTACAGAAATTTTCAACTTTTCCATGGAAAATCGATGTATTTCCTGCCATATGAGAATATACATATTATACTATGTCTATAAATATATTAAAAAAACATTTCCATGATTGTGGTGCAGAACCTATATTTCATACATACGTACAATTTTGCTATCACTTTTTATCAACAAAGAAGAGAGAATGATCCTTCATTATTTTCAAATGGAAATTTTTAAAATTTGCAAAATTGGCAGAAAAAATGATTAAATACTTCACCAGTGCAAACCAAGTTTTTTATTTATATCTCAAAATTATATTTCTTATATATGAAATGGGATAGACAACTAATGCAGTTTAACAGATCTCTATGGAATTCATAGATCTGTGCTGATGTAATAGTAACTAAAATTCCATATATGTGTTGAAAGTACCTGTTACGATTATTCTGTTTTATACCCTTATGGAATATTCCTTTCTTTACAATATTTTGCTCTACAATAATAAGGCTCACAACAGGTAAACTCTTTTAATTCTCACTTGATTGCACAGTAGAACATCTGTTTCAATTTCTCTGACCATTGTCAGATGTTTTGGGTTTTTGGCTGTAGGCAGCAGACATAGCTCGCATTTGGGTGTCTTTTCAAGAGAGAAAGACTAACATGTTTAAGCTGCACAACTTACTCTTTTTATTTGACAGATCAGTGGCAGTCCCATTAAAATAAGATATATGCTTTTACATTAGCCTGACAAGGGATTACACTAAATAAAATGTTTTTGACTGGCATGAGTTTCCCATTACTCAATTTGTCCTTTGCTGCCAGAATAAGGATATAAAAATGAACATAACATGAAAATCCTTGTCCTCAGGCTCCTTGAAATTACTTGGAGGCCAGCAATCCTGAAATTCACATGTATTCTTTATTTACGCTTTACTAGTATGCTGGTTTCTAATCATGATAATACTAACATTTAAATGCATTTATTTCTCAAAAATAAATACAATTTTGATTGATAATTCACTAACAACAGTTTTATATTGACATTTTTGCATGTTACAGAACTATTCTTTTATTTCAGATATCCATCTAAAAATAGAATTTTTGTCATTCAACACGTTATACTGTTATTTTTCTGTTGTATTTTATTTCTGTGCCAAGTCAGAAGGTAAAGGCTGATAAACTTGGGCTGTTCCATGACACTTCTAAGCTAAAAAAAGTGATATTGAAACAAGGTCACCAATGGAATTGGTCAGTTAGCAGCTCTGCTCTCAGATGGATAGTTCATGATATGGTTTCTAATGTGACGAACATTATATGGTAGAACACTTTATGTGACCTTCAAAGAATTCAGTTTTTGTCACTCAAACTAAAGAACCTCAGTCAACACAGAAAGAATTATATGGGTCACCAGCTATCCTGTCGGTTTTAAATGAGCCAAAGGAAAGGTTCCCACCTGCTCAAGCAAACATACAATATGTGTCCTGATTGGAAATCAGTCTTGCCAATTCTTTTCCTGCTTAGTGGAAAGGACACATCAGAGTTCATCATTTCCACATTGCCAGCAGATACAGCCACCACGAAAAGCTAAAATAGGCTTAACCATCCCACAGAATCTTTCAGTCCACAGCTACAAAGTGTTGCTTCCTTACCCTGCAGAAAAGAAAAATCAAATTCTCGTAGTTCAGAGAAGGCACAAAGTAATAACTCACAATTAAATCTAGTCTTTGCACATCCCTGGTTTTGAATCAGCAACTTAAGCACTTCCTCAGTTTCCATGGAGTCAGAGGTTTCTGCCTCACCAAATCAAAAGTGTGAAATAATTATGCTTTACATCTAACAACTCAAGTGGGTTCACACCGGCTACCCACTTGCAGACACTGAATGTCTAACTCCTTTGATCCAACTATACTAGCTCATTAGGCAATTTTTTTTTTCTCAATAATTTTGTGTGTGTAAACATTGAACAAAAGGCTAAATATTGTACCAAAGAAGAACTGAATACTGCACAGCAGGGTTTGATGCTAGCAGCCAATTGCCTCCCCTGCAGTTGGAAGACAGCTTGGGCAACTATTCCGAAGATTAATGAGCAATCAGTTCTAAATTAAACCAAGACCTATGTTCAAATCTTTTTCCCTCACACCCTTTACAAGTCTGAATTTGAGTTACACTCATGGAGATAAAATGCAGTATTTGGCTTTGTGTGCTGTAGAACATTATTAGCAGCGTGAAAAATTGCTTCTTTAGCATTTCCTTCACATTTTTCAGCTTTTATTTTCCCGAGCAATTTGAAAGGAAATGGACTGTGATGAGGTTTGCTGCTTCTGCACCAGGCTATAAAGAGAAGTTTCCTGTCAGTCATTTCTAGAAACTATAGAATCCCATTTTGAAACTGGAACAGAAATATCAGATCTGTGAGATTCACAGCTGTTCTGACACGCCACTTTCATATTGAGTTCAGTTTTTAACTATTGACGAAGCATTCGGGTAGTATGAAATAAATAGTATAGAGAACAATGTGAAGAAGTGTCATTAAGGGCTTTTCAGCAGCTCATAAGTTCTGTGTGTCTACGCAGCCTCTGTAACTCTGCACCTCTACCTCTCTATCAGTTCAGTATCTAAGTACAGTACTGATACAGAGCACAATACTGATAAAGTTAGGTGTCAGGTGCACATGCGTACAAGCATGCAACAGTAGTTACATAGGTAAGCACCAAAGTAGTTTTTAGATTAGACTCGGTCTAGAAACATAGAATAGAATCATACAATAGTTTGGGTTAGAAGGGACCTTTAATGGTCATCTAGTCCAACCCCCCTGCAATGAGCAGGGTCATCTTCAACTGCATCAGGTTGCTCAGTGAGTAAAGCTGTTGTAGGATAAGAATACGATTCTAAACAGGTCTGCTTTTGGATAGATGACAGAACTAACATAAATGCATTTCTTACACATTCCTGTTCTAATTTCCTAACTAATCTCTCTTCCCTTTCCTTCTCCCTTAACTCCAGCCTAAAAACGTGAAGCAGGAATTAAAAGAGACCTCAGAGACCGCTAAAGAGAGCAGGGATGCAAAAATTACCCTATAAGAAAACTTTAGGAACATGTTAGCTTGCAGTGCCATGTCCTCCTCCCAGTGTGAATTTGCCTCATTTTTCCATGCATAGCTTACTGTGCATGTATATATCTACAATAAGGAATCAATGATCACCATACACAACTAAAATTGTATATTTTGCTTCTTCTGTGTATTGTGCAAAGAGCAAAAACACAGAATACAATTTTGCTGAGTTTAAATCTGCTGAGGTTCTAAACACGTTGAGATTAATTAAGGGTTTATGAAGGGTTAATGAATCACAGAGTAAATAAGATTAAGGATGTAATGTGGTTTGGTAAGATTCGGAAAAAAAAAAATATCACAGTGATACTGGCCATTTTGATACTGAATATCAGTCACATCATGGGCCATTCTGACATTCAGAAACTGGATTTTTCCTTCTCAGTTTCTAATATATCTCAAACAAGAGAGACATATTTAGTTTACAGATTTATTTTTTTTTTTAATAACTAACTGAAAGGGAAAAAAAGCAGCATTACATCACTCATCATTTCTGTACCTTCTTTTGTATAAAAAGTTGACATTAAAATGTAGAAGTTGTTTTGGCTGTTTTTGTTGTGCTTTTTAAGTAGTATATCTAAAGAAACTTCCAACAAAAGTCATTCCATTAAATGAATAAAACCACCTGTGAAAATTACAACATACCAGAACTCTACTACAATACAGCTGTTACAGGTCAACCAGGTGATGGTGGTTAGATAAAATACGGTATCTATTGTGGAGTTCAGCTGTTATCTGAAAGCACACTCTTGAGCTTTGTGAAATAGATAAGAGGAAGCACTTCTGTGTTGGTGGAAAATACATGAACTGATTTAATATATTTAGTATTGACAATGTGCTTAATATTATACAAAATACAGTAGCCTTCAAAAGTCTGCCTTCTTCCTATTTGGGAAAATCATTATTATATGATTGAATTTTCCTGATACTTTCCATATAATCCTGTAAAATCTATTGATGTGGATTTTTCTTAAACTTACATACAGTTATTACATACATATATTTCACTTAAAAATGCAATTATTCTTAAAGTCAAGCTAAAGAGATGAAATCTCAGTGAAATTAATTGAAGCCTGAGATTTTTGCTTAGGTGCTGCTGGCTAAATAACCTCATTTGAATATCCATCATTGCCAAAAATTTTTTACAATCCTGATATAATGAATTGAACGTGGGACATACATTGCTCACCCACATTGGGTAATGGACCTCTGAGTTGGAATACTATGTCTCTGGTCATTTTCCTGTCAGGAGTTATCAGTCAGCCACAGAACTGTGCAAAAATAGTTTTTGTTCTTTTAGACCCAAGATATGCGAGCTTAGGAGTTTCTGTACCAAACTCACCTATTTCTAGACATGTGATTGCAGAGAGAAAGTGAGATAGGACTTGTCTGTAGCCGTCACCAAAGATAAGCCAAGAGACAGTATCTTGATATCTCAATACCTTTACTTTGTATGTGTCAGCATCCTTTCCACCTCTAGTTTCACATATAGTTTTCTGTACGTGTCTAGCTTCAGTACATAAATGCTGCACGGTGAGAAAAAAAGCCTCTGTATTAGTTTTTGAGTGCTTTCTTGGAAAACACCACATACTGAAAGACTACCACAAATCTTCCTGAAAGTGAGTAATTTGGGTTATTTTCATATAGATCACCACATGAAATGTTTATCACTGGTATCTTAAGTTTTCCCATCATAGCCTAATGTTAGCAATTTATTTATCTATCACTATTTATTTATGTAAACAAGAAATATGAGTCATAAATAGGGAGACAATCATAAGTTCTTGCTTTTGGAAAGCTCATGTTTGCATTATTTTATTACCACTATGTTAGAGAAATTATTGTGTTATATTCAAATAAATGGAAAGTAATGGAAAATGAAAAAGGAGTTGAATTGTCTGTGATAAGAGCTTCAGAGTTTAATAAGTAACGATGTTGTACAATGGTTATTAATTTCCTTTAGAACCAAATATGCCCTTTTCTCACACGTTAGATTATAGTTTTGATTTTGTTTTTCATTACTTGTTGATGCTTATTTACTTTGGGTGATTGAGTGTGTCAAGAATATACCATTTTACAAGATTGGTCTCAGCATTACAGAGAGTTTTCAGAAATATAGTCTGTTTCTCTCATATATTATGATTGAAAGATTGACACGTTTATTCACTTACTTATCTAACTACCTAGCAGTCCCCCTGTAGTTTCCACAAGAACAAGTGCTGTCCTTCTTTACTCCGGGCTTCCTTGCCACCCCTCTGTCCCATTCATCATGTCTGTCTGCAAATGGTCAGCTCTGAAGGGCAGATTAGCCACAAGTCCCTAGAGGAGTCATCGATGACATACACAAGAAAAAAAAAAAAAAAAAAGAAATGCTAAAGGAAAAGAGATAGAAAGGCTGAACAAACAAGTGAACTAAGAAGAGATTAGGAGAAGAATGTGTCAGAAAAGATTAATTTGAAGAGATGAGGTATAAGGCATAATATTGGGAATTTTTATGGAACAGCTAGAGAGACAAATTTTTAAAAAAAAAAAAAAAGAGAAGAAAAGGAGAGAAGGAGGAGAGAAGGGAGAAGAGAATAAGATGAGCAAAGCCTTTCAAAGTATATCAGAAAAATCCTAGACTAAAAGTAAAAGACACATGGGGCAAGAAGGGAAGGATAAAAGAAGCAATGAGCATAGAGAAGGAAGGAGCTGGTCATAAAACACTGAAGGAGAAACTTATGCAGAAATGTAAACTAACTGGTTAAGTGTGTTTGCTGTAGTAGACTTTATACTAGGACACCACCTTCAAAATGCAAGTCCAGTGTCACCTGCAGTAAGGACCAAATAAATCATATGTCACCTTACCCAGAGAAGGCAAAGTTCAATTTGCCTACACTGCTGTGAATCTTGCTCAGAGCCTACATGCACTTTCCTTTGAAAGGTAAGACCGTTCACCTGATGCTGAATCATATTTTAATGAATGCACTTCACATCCACAGGTTTAAGTAATTATATTTTACACACAGCTATCCTGAATGTCTATTTGTGAGGAAAAAAAATAAAGTTCATGGACCATGCTAAAGTTTATCATCTGATCGTTGAAAATCAGGTTACTTCTTACCTGAAAATTAAACACTTTGTGAACATTAGCTGAAATTTAGACTTCAATCAAAGGTTAATAGTTCTTATGACTGAGCAGAGTAGATAGAAAGTGGGGATACTTTAGTAGCTTTTTCACATGTTAACTCATTTCAGCTGGAAATCTCTGAGGGCTGCAAGTGACTATTCTACCTCTTTTTCTCAGATGAAAACAGTCTAGGGCATTAGTTTAGGAAAAAGTGCAAAAAGCTGAATTTAGAATATCAAAAGTGATTTACGCAGAAAGTATTACAGATTAATTTTCTAAATAGATGCTGAAAATGAGTGATCAACCCTGACAGTATCTGGCAAAATTGTTACCTTGAAAAAATGTAAATCAAGACATTGGATATTCAAGTAATTGTAGATATACTAAAATTTTATACAGGATGATAGAAGTCAGAACAGAATATGTAGAAAACAAAAGAAAGAAACAAACAAAAATAAACTAGGCCAAAACAATGTATGCCTGTGTTACTGAAATGCAACACATTTCATATTCCTTCATGTAGAATCTTAAATTATTTGTAAAATTAAATGTTTATATGGCAAACTTTTAAGAAAAACAGAGTAAATTAAGGGGTAAATCACAGCATTTTTAAAAATGACAGAAGAGGAGGAACAGGTTAGAAAAAGCTCAGTCTTATGGGAACGCAGGTTCTCTGCACCTGTTTGCCTGAAGGGTTGTGACCCTTTTTTCTTCTTCTTCATAAAAGCACATGCCAAAAACATTTTTGGGAGGTCTTGTCAATCTACGCTATATAAACAATTAAAAATTATCTGGAAGAGAAACAGAAAGCTGCATGTTTATCTGCTGGATGGATGCTCTAATCATCAGACAATAGCAACATTTTCACTATTGGGTCCTGTAAGTATTTGAATAAATTCCTATATTGAGCAGAATGTCTGCAGCAGGATGTATTGAGTAAAATTCAAGTCTAAAATCCTTAGACTCTAATATTTAGGGACCTATACTGAAAAACAGTCATTTAAAGCTCCTCAGACAAAGAAGGCATCTTGCTCTCTGTTTTTTGTTGAAAAGTTTAGCCCCTGAAGCTTTGTGTAAAAGGAAAGTCATGGCATTCTTTTCAGCTCAAGATAATAATAAAATGCTATCTGAAATAGTTCCATGATAATGGCAGCACAAGTTTTGAACATAATAACAATTGAGTCATTCAGTTCTAGAGAAGACATTACAAAGGAAAGGGAAATCTTAGATTCAGCTATTCAATTATCCTACAGCAAACATTGTTTTGGTGATGGAATAAAGATGAATTAGAAGACGTTTGTCTGGCTACACCATCTTCTGGTACTGTAGCAATAGCGTAGCTCTACTACGTTCCTCGTGAAGAAATACAGGTCCATTAAGATCAGGACTCTGACATGATTACACCCTTGCAATCAATATCATTGGATGTTCTTTGATGGAATACTGGATAGCCAATTGCCCATCACAAAGTTGGCCAAGGATCACAAAGGACGGAAAACAAATATATTCTGTATCTCACTTTCCTCCTAAATGGCACTTAAGTTCAGTGGCAGTAAAGGGGGAATAAAAACAAACAACATAATTGTGGAAATATTAAATACGGAAGACAACTAACCTCTAAAGTAATGAGAGGATTTTCATTCAGTTTGGTTCTGTTTGTTTCTTTGTCTCTTAATTCCCTTATGGATAAGAGAATATTTTTTTTTTTTTTTTTTTTCCTAGAGACAGGATTTGTTTGATTAGCTTCTGATTTCTGAAAAATGCAACAAGAAAACTCTAAGTAGCTAAAGCTAAGTTTATCTTACCAGCTATTGTACTGCTTACGGAACCATAGAAAAAATATAGTTCAAAATTGGCCAAATAGAAAACCTGTATATCAGTTACAAATGTCCAGTACTGTCTCTGATATACACATTTACTATCAGTATTTTATATCAGCTGCCAAAACACTATTCAGTCTTTTTTTATAAAATAGAGAGTGTGGGCATCTAGATGATTTCTGTATTATCAGATCAAACTGGGCAAGCTCAGAAGACCAGCCAAAAATTGGCATCAATTTTAAGACATCCCAGCTAAGATTAAAGATGGATTTGAAGACAGAGCACCTCCAGCAAAGCTGATTCAAGGCTGAAAAAAAAAGATTAGGCCTACAATAATCACTACAATTTGAATTTTGGAATTGTTTTTCCTTTATCTCATCTCCCCATACCAGTAAAGGACATACCTTATGTTTCCTGAATGAAAGGGAAAGCATGCAAAAAACTAATATTTACTAAACATTGCTAAAATGATACCACAGATTGTGCCCATTTTTAATCACATGGGGAAACTGTGGTTACCACAACTTTGATACCACACAGTCACAGCTATGGATCAGTGTTGTTTTTTTAAATTATTTTAAGAGACAACATTTTTTTTTTTTTTTTCAAATTTTACAATGGCAATACCCAAGAAAGCTGCTCTACATACATGATTCACAATTCAGAGTTGGAAAACATTTTGCTGTTTTTTACTACTAATACAGGAATTCAGTTTTCGTCTTCCTCTTCTACTGCACAAAATTGAAAAGTTCCAAAATAAGAAGAAAAGGGTACATTTGCACTTTAATGACTTGTCTGGATTTGCTGCACATAACTCAGACATTCCAGTCCCATCAGCATATCAGAAGTTATATTCATAGAGTCTTACTGACATTACTTAGCAATCTTATATGTTATGTGCTTTATGTCACAAAAAATTATAGAATCTGGGTTTGGGTGTCTTCTATTCTTTTTTTTTTTTTTTGTTTGTTTGTTTGTTTGTTTGGGGGTTTTTTGGTGGTTTTTTTTGGGTTTTTTTTTGTTTTTTTTTTTGTTTGTTTTTTGTTTTTTTAAATTTGGAGTTAGAATGAAGGGAAGAAGAACAAAGGAGCTTTAACTTTGTGATTTGTTGGAAATAAAATTATGTAAACACAGATAACTAAAAAAAAAACAGCCAAACCCACAATGAAAAAAAAAAAAAAACTACAATGAAAGAAAACCCTGTAGAATATTACTAAAGAAAAACAACAACAACAAAAAAGGATATAAAAAAAATAAAGTTATGCACTGAAAATGCCAGCTACACCTATTTGACTGTAGACATGCACGGGATTTACTTGGTCCAAGACAAGACTGCTTCATGTCTGCACACCAGCACTGACACCCACTAATCCTCAACAAAGCTTTTCTGACAAAATTGCCTCACAGTACTGGCAAACTTTCAGGAAATATATGATTACTTAAAACTTCTGCTGTTTAATTCTGTGAATCCTGTACAAGTTGCAATCACTCCCAGAGAAATGTAAGTCAGTGTTAGTGAGAGATTTAGTTGGTCATCCTCTTTACTTATACAAATGGAAGAAAAACACTGCAATTACAGCTTATTTCTCAGGAGGAGGCGGCGGGTGGTCCTCGGGACAGTAAATTCCCCTTTGGTTTTGGATTAAAAGATAGTTAAGTGCTGGAAGTGTGTTGAACTGTTCTCTGCTTTAGCATCATATCATCTGATTGCATCTATATAACATATATATTTCTAATTGAGCTTTTGTGGAATACTAAGTTTATATGTACACACTGAGTTTTTTGTTTATCACAAATACCACGTGACAGCAAAAATCCTTCGCGGTGCAATGACCTCTTTATACACTGACATTGATTAGAATTATAAAGTTGGTAGAATTAAAGTAAAAAATAAGTATGTTCCAAAGTAGGACAAAATAAATCATGCAACAAATTATCTTTGTTATCTTCAGAAAGCTCATAAGCATTCACCATCATATTCTAATATTTCTGACTAGTTTCTTATAAAAGGAATACCAAGGCACAGACTTGACAGCACAAGTTTATCAGATAAGGACCATCCAAATACATTAATTTTAAAGCTAAATAGTACTATTTTGATCACTTATTGCATTTCATATACAAAAGCCATAGAGATTCACCTACCAATATCTTTTTCATACTTACGTGTTTAAAAGTACTTACTATTTTTTAATTAAAAAAAAATTCCAACTACCTTTCTTAGATTTTAAGGAGTGGTTAATATATTGTGCTTGTTGGTAAATCCTATCTATGGTTAAATACCTTCACCTTCAAAAGTGACATTTAGTTCTCATTACAATTCTACTTTAATCTCAGAAGTTGAATTTTAAAAATCTGGATCTTAGAAGGATTTTAAAATAGAAGAACTAATTGCAAAAACAAAGGAATAATCATTATCAAGACTGATACATTTGCCATAAAAGCACAGTAAGTATGAGATTTTCTAAACAATTTTTGGAGAGCTCATTATATCATTATTTTCATTGTATAATTTATCAGAATTTAATCTACCACGTATATATCTTCAGCAGCTCATGATTCTTGTTAAGAAGTCCCTCCACGCTTTTTGATTTTCAGAAAAAAAAATAAAAGTTTCATTATTCCGTATCATTTCTCTAGCATAACTATTTTGAAACCACTATTTAAAAAGCCATTAACCCAGAAGAGCGAGTGCAAATAATACCTGTCTGAAAAGATATGACAGTCTACATTTTTCCCCCAGCACACTGTAACTACTCTGCCTGGCAGATAGCTTCTAAAACAGCTCACAACTCCCATTGAGAAAAAAGTATCTGCATTTTTTTCCATGTTCATTCTTTAAACACCTCCGTCATTTTCACAATCTGCTGGCTCCTATAGCTAGGTAGGGATTAAAATCTGCCTGGCAGTCACTCATATTAATTCCACAGGGGAGTGGCAAAGTCAAATGGTGCACCACTGCCAAGGCTCGAGTGGCACTGCTCCCGCGCAGCCAGCTTCCCTGGGGACTGATTGCTACCACAGCAGCAGAGGATCTCTCTGCTAATCTCCTCTAACTGTTGTTGACCTATCTCTGCTATCCCCTCCCAAGTATACAATAAATCAAGCACATTTTACATGAAAAATGAAGTAATTACTCGGTGAATCCAATGGCTAATTGCACACGGAAGCCTCTGGGAGATGTGGGACAAATCCACGTCAGATTTCGAAAGGCAGAGAAAAAGGAAACTAAGTTAATAACTCCTCAAATGCTGACAGACCGAGAGGGAATGAAGTGCACCATTTCTTCAGAGAAACCAATAGCTCGCTTCAGGGAAATGGAAAATTCTAGCTACATAGTTTAGCTTTACAGCAACAACAGGAGTGATTTTGATGAAACACTGTACCAAAAGCCACGAGTTACTGGAGAAAAATGTTATGAGACTGCAGCTTCTTTTGTCAGATATCATTATTACAGGTTATTTAAAGTAACCTCTTTTTTATAACCTCCTTGCTTCCCACCTGCTCTGCAGTGGTGTAACTTCTGAGCCCCATAATTCCTTGTTTAGTTTAATTCAGCTCACTCACTGCCTCTTTCCCCAGCTGCCCTCTCAACTGCTCCTTATCCAGCCAAACCCTCCCCAAACTCCTATTACCGATGTATCTCTCTGGCTGCTTAGATGCCACGTACCTGAGCTAGCCGGCTTTCTCAGCCGCGCTGCAGAGGGAGAGGAGAAAAGGGACTGGGATAGGGAGAAGGCAGGTGAAAGAGAGACCAATCCCCTGGCTCCCATTTGAGTTCTTGGCCTGCCTTTGCTCAAAGCAGATCACACCAGGTGTGATTAGTTTCACCCTTGCAGCTCTGATCCGAATTAAGTATTTTTTGTCATATTTGAGCATAGCATCTCATTATCTGGACAGTACTAAGAACTGGAAGAGACCAAAACATGTTCAGTGACTGTTTTAGAGGTAATAGTAGTGAAGTCCTGATATCTACTGAACATATGTGCTTTTTCAGCTTGGCTAAATTTACTTGGATTGTCACAGGATAGCAAAAGAGACATCCATGACACAAATGCTACCCCTCTGCCAAATTTCAAGGTCACTTACAATTTAGCTTTGAAAAACAACACATTTTTCTCCAGCCTAGCTGCTGGTAACAGCTGAAACATTTTGGCGGATTTTTTCAAGTCCTTGTCCTGAGGTGACTAGCCAGCATGGAAAATTTTAGCCTGAATAGTTATAGAACCTGCCAAGTCTCATATGTTTAGTGCGAGACGCACATTTTCACTTATTTCCTAGGTGATCCAATAGCTGTTACCTTCATCTCACATAGCTACAGGGCAGTGCTGAGGTCTTGCCCACAATTCAAGACACCATCAGCAAGATACAGCGGATCAGCTGATGAGGGTTTTTTTAGTGAAGAGAAAAAAAAAAAAAAAAGAAAAAGCTCAAAATCAAAAACTTTTCAGTTAGTTCTTTAATGATATGACCAAAAAAAAAAAAAATCAGTGACTCCTGGAAATTAAATTTGGATGCCTGTGCTTCACGTCTCTTTATTGGTTAGACTTCTCAGTGGGGGCTACAAGCCTAGTTACAACAGGTGGGAGATACTATCATGAGTGAGAAAAGGGGGAACTGAAATCTCGGACCTACAGTTTATTTAGCCACCTGAAACAAAGCACATTTAGACACAGAAGGTCTGGATTAAATATTTTAATTCACCAGTGGAACTTACAGACTTTTTAAAAGTAGAAAACAGGAGACATTTGCCCAAAAGTACTGATGTTTAAATACAGAGAAACATTAAAAAAAAAAATAGCAAAGAGCTCTTGGGCATTGGAGGATTTGAGGTAATTGGATTTGATCAGATAAAGAGGAAGGCAATTATTTACATAACAAAAAAAATTCACAGAGGAAAAATAATCTTCCTTTCATGATATCTTAGAAACAATCAGACATCAAAACATTACTTTCATGCAGCCATGTTTTATTGTCTGCTTAGGTTTAATCAACATGCAGGGATGAGTTGGAGATACTCAGAAATTAAAACTTCATTTCTGCTATCTGTGTTTCCTTAAGTCCTCTTCAAAAAGTTTAACTTTGTTAGTCTAATGTACTTGCTTATGTAAAGCAAACACAGTTTCTTTTCTTTTTAATGTAGCAAAGCAACAGTGACATATATCACAGATGATAGAGAATACAGATAGTATTATAGTGGTTGTAGCAAAAATATTACACTTGGAAAGTTTGCACCAATCAGTACTACAAAGTGAATAGATAGATGAGCACATTCAGTGGACATTATACTACGTGTGTGTGTGTGTGCTAGAAAAAAGAATCTTTATATTACTCTTACCTCTTTTTAATGATTACTTTTTCAAAACGCCTCTGATTTTGGTTGTTTTGACTTTCCAAAATTTCTGTCATCATTTCAGAGCATCTGAATGTCACTGTCTGCACCTCAAACTTGAGAGAGTAGGAAAGACAGGAATAACCTACTGTGATGCATTCATATATCTCATGGGTTGGAGGAAAAAAAAATATTTTACTCTGGAGCTGATTGGTTAGACAGAGGAAGGACACTCAAAAGAAGAAGGTAAATGAGTTTGCTCTGAGCTTTGTGCTGACATGGCTAGCACTTCAGTTAGCCTGATTAGGTGTGTACAAGCCTGAAACATGGAAACCACACAGGGAGTCAATGACAAAATATTAGTGTCACTTAAAGACTGTTGGGGGTGTGTGTGTTTCTAATTTCTGCTGAAAGCCTGAAAATGTTCAGAAAAATTAAAATTAATTAAAATTAACAAAATAATTAACAAAGTAACCCTTTTTTATCCCCAAATACTCCAATTTAAAATTTCTGAGAACCAGCATTTCATCTTAATGATACTGAAGATGGACATCTACAGAATTACTTATATTTACATGGTCAACGCCCAGAAATGCCATATTAAATCCTAAACATATTTTTATATTTAAATACTTAAAACATTTTTCTGGCAAAATATCTTGCCGCTAAGGAAATGCAAATGAGTGCAGTAAAAGTATTAGCTTCTTAAATACTACCCCTTTGCAGAGAAAATGCACCACTGGGAATAAGATAAAAGAACTAAGAAATTTGTCTGTTTTCAGAAATGTGTATGTGTCCTAAACTGTACGAAGTGTCATTTCACTATATTTTTTTATAATACCTTTTTTTAAAATTTGACATACATTTTTTTTTGTCTTTTCTCAATAATAACCCCCCCAAAAAGATGTTCCATATTTTATGCAGTGAAATGGTATGATTTCAGTGATGTTTTCTTGCACTGTAATACAAAAGAGTTTACACAGGGTGGAAAGTATTAAACATGCTTTCTGAAATACTTTACTTATCTCTTTTTGTTTTGAAATATTTGTAAAATTAGTGTGGAAACTCTGATGTTTATAAGAGGTTGGGTTTTCTTCTCCTCACTCACCTTCAGGTGCTTCCGCACTGTCTCTAAAGGAAACACTGATTTTCTCTTTAACCTCACAGTTGTTTTCTAAATACGTATTACTTTGCCAATAGTTTTATTTAAACCTCATAAAGGACAACCTTAAATCACTACGGGAAAAAAGCAAACATACTGCTACATATTAAACGAAATACTCAACCTCTGAACTTCTTGCAACTCAATTCTTGGTGTATTCCTGATACAAGACTAGGCAGTGATAAGGCCGTGAGTTTGGCGATAAAGCGCTGAATCTGACACACTAAAGATAAATGAGAATTACTAATAGAAAGCTGCTCTACTTTTGCCTTCACTGTATGAGAAGGCGGGTTCATTTCCATTTCCCTGTCAGGTACCTGAAAACAACGGGCCTTATCCCTCCTTAATCTCAATGGGTTACCTTCATAAGCTCTTTAAAAGTTATATATGGAAGCTGTAGTAAGCCGATTAGCAATGGTTGTTTGCAATCGGACATCAGCAAAGTACATAATAATACTGCAACATTACTGAGAATACAGAATGAGGATGGTATCAGCGGGCAGATACAGCAATGTTATTTAAGACACAGAAGGGTCACATAAAACTCAGAAAGTAGCCGTATACAATTTCAAATACCATCTCTTCCATCTTGAAACAGACATTTAAAATTTCCTGACTTTGAAGAGGGCACCTTTGCTGACTCTCCCTCAAATTTTGACTTTCTGAAGTTCTAAAACAATGACTGATAGCACTCATTTATGTCTATTAGGTATATTTTACTGAAATACCATCTGCATGCTTAACACTGGGTTTTTTTACTGGATTAATGCAGCTTTTAAAAATTCACACTAGCATTTTGTACTGGAACATTCTCTCACTTATATTTGTACTGCGACAATAGTTCAGTTATATATATCTTTTCTATCATCTAACGTGGCAGTAAAAACAATGCTGAGCAAACTATGATGCCTAATATCCCCTTCTGAATAGATTCTAGCCTGCCTTGCATCCTTTGAAATGGTATCTGTGTCATGTTTGCCCATTTATCAGTCCTGAATAACACTGAAAATTGAGAGCACAGAAAAAAAGAGGTAGTTGATTAAAAGTAAAAATAAGGCAGAATAGCATATACTTTAGCTAAAGTTCTGTATGATTCTCCTCTGAGATTAGACAACCTTTTGATTTAATTTTTTCTGACAGTTCAGTATAATATCATAATAGACCGAATGTCCTTGGTTATCACTTTTGCTTCCTCTCACTGTTTGTCCTTGTCTAGTGCAGATGCTTTGTCTGGACCACATCACTTTTTAGACAAAGCAAATAATCCAGAAAGTTTTTTACCCACAGTTTTAGGTGAAAGCAATATGAAGGGCCTATCTATGATTTTTGTTGCCATTCTAAGTATTGAATTACTTTCCTTTCTTTAACATACAGCATTGTGGAAGGGGAACTAAGACATATGGTACCTGCCAATAGTTTAAGGAACATACATGCCAACTTTCAAGGCTATACTTAACCCCTATTTACATTAAGACAGCCTCAAGTGTATATTCAGATGTGCACATAGCCCAAGCTCCTAAAAATTCTCAGTAATGTTAACTTTGGTTATATGTAACCCTCACAATTTAGTCCATGTACAATGCTAAATACTTTCCAGGAACATCATGAAAATGATAAAAATTATAAACACATTTTAAGTGTTACATGTATGAGGCATGTATCACCCTATCCTTAAAACACTGCTAACTTTAAATTTCAACTGGCAACAAAGATACTACAAAAATGTACATTTTTAATAATAAGGATTCTTACTTACCTTTTCATCCATAAATCTCTAGTGCTTTGTTAAAACAGTCATTTTACCCTTGGGATAACAAAACAATGACAAGTGACATCTTTTCCCATAATATACCAGTAAAGACGGGGGGGAAAGCCCTCATTTGGTATGACCCGAGATCTAGTCACCCTGTTTCTTTTGCATTCTTTGAATGTTCATATTAGAGAGATAGATGTCAATGCAGTTTCAGCCACCAGTAGAAATCTCTCAAGAATACACATTAAAGATGTTTTTAAGTAGGCTGATATCCAAACCCCGCTGAGATTGCTGATTTTTACGCTGATTTCTTTACTGTTTTTGTCCCATTAACTAATACTTCTACCAGTTAGTTAGCCATACTGAAAATCTGAGAGTAAATGTACTGGTAAACCAAAGAATGCATAAAACTAGCTCTGTAAGTTGTAAAGAAAATAACTTTATTTGATTTAAACCAATGATAAGTACTAGAGAAGGTGGTGCAACTGAGACCCGACTAAGCTCTGATTGCACATTTGTTTCCGTAGCACAGAAAGGTAAATAGATGACCCAAAGTCCTTTTAAATCTATGGCTATGTACCGGAACAATTTGCATACCCTGAGAACAGACTAGTTACATTCTCTTTCCTGCTCAATTTCATACACTCACATTAACTCTTGTAAATGTGGATATGTACAAAAAATCTATGTAAACGGTGATAGATGACTGCCTACTGGAGAGGCAAATCCCTTTTTCAGCTCTCAGTGCAAAAGGATAGTTTTGCATTGCTTACGAATATTGCCCTGTGCCTTTCTGGTCCCATCTGGCTTTCAGCACTGTGAGATAGTCACCCATCCATAAATTAATCATGGCCAGTTCTCTTTCAAGACTAACTACAGCTAGTCTTGTTTCTTTTAAATTATGGTAAAACCAGCTAATTAGCTACATAGACATTAAACGTACCAATACAGGCAAAGACTGACCCACAATCATTGCTAACAGAGTATATCAGTTCAAGTATTCAACTACTGCCCTTTGGATAGAGAATCACTGCGGTGTTATTGTTAATTTGTTTCACCATTTGCATTTATCTAAAATGTGATAAATAATGAAAACAAAAGGGATTGAAGCTGCCAAAATTATATTCTTGAAAAGTGCTCAGACTGAACTTTATTAACAGTTTGTTCCCAGACCTCCTGAAAGGTTTTCTTCTAATTTTGATTTTTAAAGATAAAATATAAACAGATAAATGGTTGATTTGTATTATAAAATTAGGTGTAACAGACGGTCTATTGGATGGGAGTCTAGAATTAAAATAAATTTTAAAAATCCCAAACAAACATACAGCCAATCACACACCCGATTAGCCCACTTTTCTGGTAGCTGTATTTGGGCACAAAAGTGAATAGGTATAAGAAAATACATTTTTAATAAGATATTTGATTGGGTGACCCAGTCCTCCAACCTTATTCCCGGCTGTAAAAGAGGGATATAAACACTTCTCTTCTCCAATCTTTTTTTTTTTTTTTAACTGTTTTAAAAAAAATAAATTACTATATATATTTTTATAGCCCCTCACGCAATGGAGTTGCAATAGCATTTGAGGTTTCTGGTGCTTCTTGAATATAAAAAAAGGAAAGAAAGGGCTTTATTTAATTTTCTTCGTGAATACGGTACATGTACATCAGTAAGTTTTCAAGCAGTGAATTAGAACATCCCAAAAGGTAAACTGTACGAAATCCTCTGATATAAGAATGTAGTGGTCTTTATCTTTACACATATATTGGTCGTGTGTGAGACAGCTTAATGTAGAGTAACCATAGCAACAATACAATATATTGAGTAAATCAGCTTGAAAACTGTTGAGTGCATTAGATATGCAGGGCATAGAGGTTTTTTTATCCTGTTGTTGGATCAGGCCCATACTAGTGCTTTATATTAACTAGCTCTATTATACATAAAAAGTCCCTAAACCTTCCCAAATTAAGCAAGAATCACTTCAGGCACTAAAAATGATTGCACACTTGAATACAGTTAAGAGAATGCTTTGTTTGTAGAATGCTTTGAAGATAAATCCTAAGCAGAGCTTTTAATCTACACAAGTAGTAAAATAAAGTGCAGCCCTGCACATATTTGTATCAGAGAACATTTGGAGCAGTATATTGTGGGCGATTTTGAGAAAAACACTCTGTTGAAAGTATATGATTAATGCAGTGTTCTAAGAAGGACATAAAAAAAATTCTTATAAATACATTTTAAAATACAATAGAAGTTCTGAGATCTAAACCCACAATTTTTTTTTTTCTATTTATCTTCCTTCAAACTATGACCTACACATTTTTAACAGCTGAAAATCTGTGGTGATCACTAAAATATTTGAAAGGGAAACTAGAGAACTTAATGTAATACCTGGGATTCGATCAGATGGAATTAGGTTTGTGTCCATAAAAATGAAGCAAATAGTTATGTGCTCAGGAGACTGTATCTATTATTATTTTTGTTAATTTATATGGTTCTTGGTGTATTTTATAAGAACTTCGTAAGAACAGAGAACCATATATTTTTTCATCTACAATTAAGTAAACAGGCAGTTAATTCAGACTTTTGGCAACCCCGAATTTAACGTTAATATTTTCATTTTCATTCTATTTACACAAAGAAATGGAAACACTTCTTAAATATAAATATCTGAGTAGAAGATAAACGCTCACTAAACTAACTACATCAGGTGAGGCTCCTAAGTTTTCCTGTCAAATCCAAAGTAAATCACTTTGAGCTATCGGCAGTTAAGATCCTTCTCAAGGAAAACCTGCACTCAGTTTCAGTGTTACTTCAGTTGTCATATTTTACCGTCTCAAATTTAATTGTGATGAAGTCCAACCCCCCTGTATCCCTTCGTAAACATTGTTGCGGGAAAATAACTGGTTTTATGTGTCTTTCCTTCACCTCTGCATTCCATTTAGCTGTAGGCAGCGTTGTGGAACAGCAATAGCCAGAGCACTGTTGCAGAGATGGCAGCACACATCAGTACTCACGGACTCTAGGGTGCTCCTACAAATGTACCAAGGTAATCTGTTTTCAGAGTTATTGAAATGCACCACAAATTTAAAAATGTTTTTTTTTTTTTTTTGTAAAGAGTGACAAAAGATATAGTCATTAACACCCAGCATCATTTTTCTTTCTTTTGTGGTTGCATAAGGGACTCTCAGAATTTTTTTTTTTTTTTTTTTTCCGTTCTTTCCCATGGTGCCTTCTCTCACTACGACTTCCATAGGCCAGCTGTTTCAAATCATGGGGTTTTTTTTACTAAACCATGCCTATAACAAAAATCTTCAAATAATAGATGGACCAGGTATGTCAAAAGCCTCTAACAAAATTCAGGTTGCCCGTTAGGAAGCCTTCATACGCCGTTAGCTGCTATAAGGTATATGTGATGACTGAGAAAGCAACCTCTGACCCACCAGCTTTTTCATGCTCTAACTAGTAAGTAGGAAACAACAGGGGTTGAGGGGAGCTCTATGAAACAGTGCTCGTCAGAGCGTGACAAATTGGAAAATGGGCTCTTCTGTATTCTGTAATGACAAGAATATTTAATAGGCTATGTAGGGGGTACATTAAAAAAGATGTTAGCTAGCCTGAAAGCACACTCCTGGGGTGAAGTCCTAGTCCCACTGAAGTCAATTGCAAAAAGTTCCATCAGATTGAATGGGGCCATAATTTCACTCCTGGTGTACACTCAATTGAAAACGTCTATTTAATTTTATAATAGATAGGAATTCCGATGCCTGCTTTTTGATTCTACACAAAACACTGAAAATACCTGTTTAGGTAAAATGGCATAGGCCAGCATCACAGCTTCCGAGGTTTAAATTAAACCAATTTAATTTTGTCTTCCTAGTTTAACACTTTCAAAATGAGAGTCTGCCTTTAGGTGCTCAGTGGTGAATTATGTCAGTTGCATTTTTTTATCCCACAATTCAATAGGGTGTAGAGGACCATAAAGTGGATTATTGAAAAACAGCTTGCAAGAGTGCAAAATAAAGTTTACCTAAGTAGGCTTTTTCCCCCTCTTGGCTCATAACTCCAATATTAGTAATTTTGCTCCTACTGACATTTATAAGAATTGTGACCACAGAAAGACTGAAAAAAATATTGTAAAGAAGTGATTCAAGGGCTGGGGCATAAACTTAGGATCTGTGTTAAATTCCTCTCTCTTCTAGTAATATCTTGGCAAAGTCACTTTGGACTCAGTTTTTAAAGGTGTTAGGCTTCAAGAAATACAGACAGGCACCAGATTAGATTTTCAAAGCATTTAAGGTATCTAATTCTTTTTAACTTCTATGCTGACTTTACAGAATGAGGGAAAAGGTACAGATTTCTAGGATGGCTATAACAGAAATTGCATACCTTACACATGCCTTACAAACATAAAGCTATCAAACACCGTGAAATATTTATGTACACATAATTTACAGGCATCTAAGTCACAAGAAGAGAAAGACAGTGACAATCAGGTCTGTAATGATGCTATCTTTCCTTAAAATGAGCAATGTCTTATTACTCAATCTTATTTATATAAACAGACATACTGGGTGGTAAAGTAATAAAGTATGAATAAAGGTAGCAGACTTGGGCTGAAAATGATTTTGTTTTCACATGCAACATTAATTACCATTTGGATTAGACTAATGTACCACTTATCACTCGGAAGCAGCGTACAGGGAAAGGAGGAATTCAAAAAACCTTAGTGTAATTATTATCCTTTCTAAGTGAATCAGTATGCTTTACATGTCTGTTTTCTTTAATCTACTGGTGTAAAAATCCTTTTTTGCAAACTGCTGAAGAGTTCATTTCATTAATCCTTTAGGAAGAATTTCTGTCAGATGCTTTAACTAATGGCTCTTAGCCCCCAGATGAGTTTGAAAGGAAAATATTGCTTGGATCAATAATTAAACACCTGAGGTTTGGGGTTACTTTTTTAAAAAGGAATTATATATTATTATTCTTGTCAACCTTGCTTGGCATTGACTAGTGACTTTAGAAATCTTGTTATAAGACAAATCTTTTATTCGCCATTGGCCATTTCTTTAAGCTTAAATGTCCTAAACATTCTGCTTTGGAGAACATACTTCAAACTGCACTTTAATCACTACTATATTAACTGCTGTCAGTAACCAGACACTTCCATGAATGTTTAATACTGGGATGACTGATTTTTACTAACGTTTGTATTAACCATGGGTAAGTAAACAATTACAGTCCAGAAAATCTATGAATAAAAGCCATAAAGAACACATTGTAACAGCCTAAATTTCTCTTTTTCAGTATGAGAAATTATTAATTCTGGTCTGCAAATGAGTCCATCAATTATGGATCCTGAACACTGTTATTACTACTTTAAGATAGATTTTAATGTTCTTACTCATATTGGGTAGCACTTCACTGTGAAGCAGTCTCATTATGGATTTTAATAGGACTATTTATTAAGTTAAGTAGTTTTAAATATGAGTCAAGATTTAACCATTAAGTATCTATTTGCATAGTCTAATTAGGTATTTTAAGTAAGGTACATCTACACTAGCATTTTAGTTTTGATCACTTTTTGGAGTGATCTTTTGAAGGAAAACTCTTGAACTTTCCATTTACTGCACTTTGGCTCACAGCACAGAGAATTCTTGGAGCGCACAAACAGATTTTTTCTTGGATGAAATTAAGACACAAAAGACACTGTAGTTGCCACCATGAACAGTAATGGGTACTCGGTCCACAGGATCAAACCAGAGCTACTCTTAAGAGTACACATATACATCCCAAAATATGTTCAGTGAAGTCACAGAGTCCTCAACGCCACCTCTTTCACTCTACATATCTACTCCTCCTACTGGGCCACTCCATTTACCACTGTAGATATATTTCTAATGCACTCTAGCCACGAACAGGCATTTAATCTAAAAGATTAAAATAAACCCAGTCCAAAATAAAAACTCCGAAATGTACACAGTATGAAACTGTAACCTTCACCAATTTATTTGTATTGGTACACACTACTTATTAGTTGGAATGTAAAAGTAAGATCCTAAGTTCCCCATATGCTTAATAGATACAGGAGGCATGTCTAGAGTTCAGAACTGGCAAGTCAATGATATAAAGGAGACAATGCTAATACTCTTCTGTGACTACTTTATTCCTTTCTCTTTGACAGCTGGGTGGCTAATTCTATATTTTAAGAATAACAGTACAAAATAACTGCTAAGGAAGGACCTCAGGCTGTACAATTCCAAGATGCTCTGGTCTTATATGTTCCAAGTAGAAAGCTAAACAACAAGCTGCCAATGGGAGCTGTAAAATCATAAACATCTCCCCAGTTATCATTTCATGACTTATAAACACTTTATCTCTCATTATCGTTTTAAGAGATTGCTACTCCATTTCTATCTACTTATCTCTCTCTGCCCAGCCACTGAGCTCCTGCTCACTGCTAGGTTTCATTCCCTCACTTAATGTTTATCTCCATCAACAGCTGGTTCAGCTGTTGGCCTAACTGATGGGGTGAAAAGCTTAAGTGGTGAGGGAGGGAGAGAAGAAAGGGAAACAAGATGAAAAAGCCAGGAAAAGGCAGGCCTGATTTGCTTCTGCCAGAAAGAAGCAGTGCTTTTAAAGTGTTCCTGTCCGTACTTAATATATAGTTCCTATCCCCATCATTCATTCTTAGTCTATTTATTATGACACAGTATACTGTAGAAATAAATAACATTACTATATTTTTATTCTGGTTTATTTTCAGGTCTTGAGACTTTTTGTTATGTTTGTATGCTTATTTGGTGGTTTGTTTTTTTTTTCCACCACCTGTTATGACAAATTACAAGAGAGAGTTAAGCCACTGCAGGAGGAAAATGAATATAAATACTATTTCACAGCTATGTTCTAGGCAGGAATATGGACAGAGAGATAAAGTTTGAGCAACAAAAGTCTCAAAGAAAATCTTCCTTGTTTTGCACAGTTAGCTAAAAACAAGGAACTCAGTTTATTTCTGCCATAAGACTCCACTGAAGTAAATCTGAGTTGTATATAGTTCAGCTGTACTCAAGTTGGCCTCAGTGGCACTTCATATATGTAATAAAATCACAAAAATATTATTTATGCTTTGTTCTGAAGATAAAAACAACATTAACTTAAGATGACTGTAAAACCATGGAATGGGTATATGAAAAAATAATTGGGATTTCAGAAATAAAGGGGGTTTACATTGTTAAGATTGTTAGAAACACCTTTTTCCTACAAACCTCATTAGTACAAACACAGCAATCAGCTGCTTTGACCTTGATTTTATAAATGTGAAAAGGTAGTTTAGTATTTAGACAATTCATTGTGAGGAAAGACGCACAGTCCCAGCAGAATAGTAGTATGTCAACCAGCATTTTCTTCCCGAAGAAAGAAGAAAAAAAAAAAAAAAACTCTTTGTTAACAGAAAAAAATAAATTTAAAATATTGCATTAACAAAGGGCAATGAAAAAATCCAGACTTCAAATTCAGTCACCGTGATACTCGCATTTTAGACAACTACAGGAATTCTGACTATTATTCGTGGCTGGTTCTCAGACGCAGCCAAGAACACAAAATAGTCTATGGCTTAGTATTTGTCTCAAGTCTGTCCCTTAATTCACCAAGTGAACATACTTTTAAATCTTTAATTCCAGACTATAGATTTCAACATCTGATACTCACTGGGCTTCCCAGACTTAAAGGAAAACCTCCTGAGTTCCAATACGTCGAGGAGGCAGAATGGCAGGTTACAGGCAGCTGCAGTTGGAAGTCTGCTTGTAGCTATCTCAGCTTGTAGCTGCTGCTTCACAGCTGAGACCAGAGCCTGGCTATATGAGTATTCCTGCTTCGCTTCATACGTGGGAGGTAGCAGCTATAAGTATAGTTTCCCAGCCTGATGCCTGATGCCCAGCTGCACTTCCTAAGCAATGCATGCACCCACCTAGGTGGGATGCAGGTCTGAGGTGTGAACCAGTGCTGTTAACTGAGCATGAATACTATACTAGTGCTTCTTACTCTCCAAGATGGAGAGAACTGTATTGACTCTCAGAGGTCTGCTGGTTCCTGCTGAGTGAATGCAAGAAAACTTTCACAGTGGTAGTTTCAGTTGCTACTTCCCCACCAAAAGAATCCCCACCCTAACTTGTCCTTTTCTCTGTCCAATAACTGTCATTTGGACACAGCAGATAAATCAGTAGTCTTGCCTAACCAAAGGTAAAGATTTAAGACCGGGTCACTTAACAGCACGTAACTTTAATCATACAACTTAAATCAGGTTCCTAAAGAAGGCAGACTGTATCACTTATCATTCTCAAACCTCATTACAGCTCCTGAGGTTGATTCTGAGATGAAAGTGGTGTAAGAGCTCGTATAATATAGAAAAGAATATGCACACTCATCAGTCCTTTATTTTTAAGAAATTGGTTGAATATTTTGATGTTCAAACTGCTGAGCAAGCTGATCAGTTCAGTGCCAGCCCATCTCTCACTGTAGGGAAGACTCTTAATTATTTTGCAATTCTAAAAGGTCAGGTAATTTAAATTAAATACAAATAATTTGCAGGACATGACACACAGCAAATAAAATATACCAAAAATCAATATACCCCAGAGTTGTTTCTGATTCGAATAAATCAATTGGACTATCACATAAAGCCTGCCTTTGCATGCATTTCTGAAACAAAAGGCAGCTTAAAGTAGGTATAAATCAGCCTGCTTAGTGCCATTTCTTATTGTCATATTTTCAACTGTAATATGAAATAAAGTGTCAAGCTACCTGGTTGACTGCCAGCAACCTATCTCTCAGAAAATGACCAATGCTTTTATTACAAGTGAGATGAAGCAAAAATGGACTACTCTTAAAAACTCTGGTCCTGCATCAAATCACAGTGCTGCTGGAGACGATGCACTATGCCTTTCTCTGTTACATACTAAGGTTACCAATTACTCTTTTGCTAGATGTACACGCTGTAACGATAAAACCTATAACAGATCAGACCAGTTATTTTAATTAGAATAAATGAGTGGTTTAGCCTGGATATCTTTGATCACTGTCATGTTAACAAACTGAATAACAATGAAGTCTTCGAACAGCAGGATCTGCTGGGATTTGTGTAGCGTATAATGTCCAACTACAGCTAAAACCCGCTAAGCCAATGCTTTTGTTTCTTTATGCAGTTTCATCGGAAAGGTAAATGTTATCCAGTACAGTTATACATTAAACACCATCAATGACTGTTAAGTCTTTTATAGAGAATTGTCACTGTCAAAGGCTAATCTTCTTTCCTTTTTATCATTATTTTTCTGCCTGACAAAAGGCACACATAGGGTTTATACGGATACAAGTAATGGCTGCTCACACTCATTAAACCTATCCTGCTAGTCTAGGTAAAAGACAAAGGTGCACTTAAATAAAGCTTTCCATCCTAATGACACGAGTCGACAATGCAAATGTTCTACTCATACTTCTCATTAATTTAGCTCACTTTTGTGTGCTTACTTTCCTAGCTACCTTTAAAGTGAGAGAAGAGAAAAAGACAGAAGCAAACAGTTATATAAACTCACATACATTTTAATGTTCCACCACTGCTAGCACTTTATTGTGTCTTGAAGATGCTGATATTTTCATAGCAGACATTTCAGATCGCAAGATGAACTGTTTGTTCTTTCAGTCCCCCAGTACAGCTCATCTCTGTGTGTTCTATTTGATTTAGAAAAAGCAAAAGCATGTGACAGCAGGACTTCTTATCAAATAAGGCCAGTAGTTTAAAGAAGCTTTAATAGCTTTAAAAAACTAAAATAAGAAAGCCTATCATCCTTCAAAACCCCTATAGGTTTTTACAAAGTGCTGGAAACAGAGCAACTTGCAGTGAGCAGGTGCTAGGCATCTGACAGAGGAGTTCGCAATATATATAATAAAACTTTCTAGATAATAATGAAAAAAAAATAAATCTCCTAGATCATTATTCAGAATAATGCATTAAAGCATGACACAATTTGACCTTGCAGACAGAGTCACACAAAACTGTAAATTCACAGTGACCTCCTTGACACTGTTTCATCATCATCATCATCATCATTTTATCATTCCCACAAGCTCACTAGTGCGGATGCACTGCTTCAAAACACAGACACGCATTGTCACCACTCTGCACTACAAGTCCCGAGCACCTTTCTTTCAGCCCCCATTTGACACAATGGACCGTATGTCCTTAAATGCTTCAATACCTGAGAAGAGCGACAGTGGAATCTATGGCCAAACCACTTCTCTCGCTGTGAACACAACACATTATCTTACTTGAAACACAAAAGGAAGGAGAGGGGGTTCCTTTTCTTCCTGTATTTCCCTTGTTGCTGGTGCTGGCCTACTGACTCCAGTCCTGCTGTGGTCCCGCAGTGCGGATTTGTAAATCCAACATGATTCCTGTACTTTTTGCTGGTAGTTTACTGGATAATTTAGCATTTTTACTAGTGAAGTTTGTAGATGACACAAAGATTGATAGAGTAATAAATACTAAGGACAAGTTACTTTTACAGAATGATGCAGATCACTGAGCTCAAAGGCCCGTTTGAACAAAACACATTTTAATAGAGCAAATAAAAGCTAATGCACCTGAGAATTAACAATTTAAGCTGTACTTAAAAATTAGGAGCCTAAGAAAGCAGTGGCTTAGAAAAGGATTGTCAAGGCCCTGAGGGTGCTCACAAGACTCGCTGTCCCTGTCCAGGCCCCTCAGAGCCTCTCTGTACCCTGCCCAGGGCCCAGGACACCATCTCAGGCCCCCAGGGCTGTCAGCCCCAGCGACACCTCAGCATGGCCGGTCTCCAGCTCCCCACAGCCCTGCCCTGCCTAGACATGGACCCCGCTGAGCTGGGCCTACCCACAAGCCCACGGCCAGGCCCAGCCTTGGCCCATCCCCATGGAGGTGCCTGATGCCTGGGACTGGGGTTGACCTGGTGTCCCCAGCTGCCCTGCTCCTGGCTGGGGCGGTGGCATGGGCCCTGGCTGCCAGGCCCTGCCCTGAGGGACTCCATGGGGAGCCACCACTGCTCCTGGTCTCAAGGAGCCCCCCAACCCACTCCGTACCTCAACAAGTATTTGGGAATCAACATAAATAATTGCTCTCCACACAGTGCTATAAGCAGAGGAAATTTTTTAAACTTTGCAGACTTCACACTGTTTGAGATGATAAAATCTCAAACCAACATCCACACTTCAGTAAACATCAAGAAAACACAGGAGCCAGCTCAGAGGTCATCTATGAGAAAGCGAATGTGCGACTTCATCATTGTTTGCAAGTAATTGCACATCCAGAGCGAGAGGTCTTATAGTGGCAAGTTTCAGTCTTCCAGACTGAAAAACAGTATCAAATGGCTTGAACCTGAATTTAGGCAAATTCAGCCTTGAAACAAGACTTGATTTTTCCAGCTGTGTGGGTAAATAATCACTGGATGATGAGATCACGATAAGGAATTGCACCAGGTTCCTCATGTGTTGTAACCATAACTCACCATTACCATTTAAAGATAGATTACTCATCTTCTGGGAGGGTACCTTCCAGTCCAGATGTAGGAAAATATTTATGTAGTATGAATTGAGGAATTCACCCAAAGTAACAGTGCAACTGCTGGATTTCTGAATGCTTTGGCTTGCCTTGCCTGACTGGCTTGACTTGCCATACATGTCAGGTGTTTGCTCATGCAATCAGTACTTTATCTACGCTGCCTGAAAGGAGAGGGGTTGGAAGTCACTCAAATAAAACAATAAGCACTCTAAAACAATGATATGGAATGCTTTGAACATCTTTTTCTTTCTGTATAGATACAGATGTGCAAAGCCTTTGATCTTTTCTGGTTTAGCTTCATAATGCTTAGTTGTGTTTAATTCTGTACCGGTGCTATGCTTATTCAGTACTTCTGTAACGGGCTGAGACATAGCCCCATGTTTCTGCCTAAGCTTGACTTTTCCCTCCTTTCTGGATTTTAATCATCCAGGACCATTAATGTCATGACTTGGGAGAATAAGTAAACAGAAAAAAACATGAAGCTGTTGGATTCACAGGTTCAAATGGTGAAAATGTTACACCTTCCCATATCTGAAGATATAGGAAAATTTGAAAATACAGGAAAAAATTAAAAATGAGCTCACACAGGATGTAAGCTTCACTTCTCTGAGTATATTATAAAAAGTGGTGATGGGAATCACATTGGTATTGTGATTGAACTGTATATTGCAATTGCTATATTTTGCTAAGCATAACTTACATTTGTATTGTGTTTTCAGTATATTTTGTATCACTCCACTAAATCAGAAATCCTGTGTAACATCAATTGTCTTCAAAGAAGTAAATTCGATATTGAACATTACACCCTCCACATGCGGAATATCTAAAAGAACTTGATCAGAGAGTATTGGACTCTAACACTTCATAATAAGTAATAAATTCAAGTCTCTTCAGTAACCACCTGCAGCGCTTGATACAGAGGCTACCTCAATTCTGAAGCTGGTGTAAATAAGAGTGGTTTCAGTTGTGAGTGAAATTATGTTAATTTATACTAGCTGAATATCTGATATGTGAAGTCCACAAGATAAAGGAGACTAAGCACATGCTTAAATCATTTACTGAATTAGTCTGATAATGAATTAAACTTCTTGTTAAAGTGCCTTCTCTCTATCAGACTTGGAAAGAAAAAATAAAATCTTATGTTAAAAGTATGTTTACCTGACTTTAGATATACAGACAAAGGAAAGCTCTCTGAAGGGAAACAGCTGAATGGCAAATCACATAAGCAGGAGGATGCGGAACAAGGTTATTGGCTGCACAAACTTATATATAACTCTCCCATCATCAAAGATATCATAATACACTGGGAGGAAAAAACCCTTCCTAACATCTATCTGGATATACAGAACACAAAAATTTTGGGGTGTTCAAGGTACCATCATATTTTGCTGGTGTTTTTTGGAGCTGTGTGTTATAGTTTTCTTCTGTTCCCCATGGTACTCTCTTTTCGTCAGTCACGGATTTAGTAAGTCTAATAGATTATATACGTTGCCATAACCAAATAGATGCTTAGCAATGGTCACTCAGAAGTCTGGGTTTTTTTTATTTTATTTTTTTCTGATAACTGGAAGTAGAATAGAAGGTCCTTCTTTAAAAAAGGTTTGTCTCTTACAAGAAGATAATGTCTTTTTTTGCTAGCTCCCTGGCACTTTTTTCATGCAGACAGCAACCCTTCAAAAGGTGGAACTGATTGCAGGAAAGGACAATTTTATCACAGTTTCCTTAAATGTATGTTACGCTGGAAAGGCTGCAGTCTAGTTAAACTAAGTTCATGATACTTATCTTTCTCTGCAGCAGTGAAGCGGAGAAGCGTTCTGTGAGCTTAGAAACTTCATTGGCAGCGTGAAAGCCTATGAAGATCTGACAGGGCATATTGTCCCTCAAAGGGTCCTACAACTCTAAGAGAAACTCCTTAGAAAGGAGACTTCCTCTGTCCTAAAACTAAATAGAATCAAAGAACAGAATAAATGTAAGAAAGAAAACAAAACCTGATGATCAGTCTCCTCCAACTCAAATCCGGAGAAAACAAGACTGACATCAAAATTTCTAAATCCCCAAATATTATTGAAAAAATCTGGTCGATTAGCATAGCACACTTGATATGGCTGTGCCAATTTTGCTGACTTAGCCATTTCAGCAAGAAACTAAATTTGACCTGAACCATGTATCAGACTGTCATTTCCATTCACCCAAAGTAAATGCAACTTATGCTGTCTGAACAGTGCAATCGGCAAATTAGTTATTATTCTTACAGTACACCTACAGTTTAAAGTTCTCTGAAGAACTGTTGAGGTTAGTCTTATATGTGATGCCACTGAGGACACAACTAAAAGTCTATGTACACTTGCACTACTGACAGTCATCAATGGGAAAAAAAAAAAAAAAGAGAGAGTAAAGGAAAAGCTCTGAAAACTTGAACTACTTTCGTTTCTCTGTAAGAGCAATTAACACATATTCCCAAAGGAACTACTGAAAGATGGAAAGAAACCGAGGATTCCCTTTGGGGAGGATAGTAACTGTAGAAGGCATTAAATATGCAAGCAGCCATTAGGCATGATTAAAGATTAATTCTGTGTCATAGACAGGACCTGGGGTCATTACAGGTCATGACTTTCACCTTAATTATTTGGCTTACTGTTTTTATTTAATTAGCTTGGCTTAATGAGTCTTTGGTTATAGATATCCGGCATACTGGATTATTGTGCACCATTTATTAAGTAGAAGGCTCAGCTATTTAACTTCTTCTTAGCAGATAACTTCTACAATCTCAGCAATAAGATTCTGGATAAAATCTGAGTGGATTCTATGTAAGAACATAATGTTACAATCTTATTTACCCCTGCAAAATAAGCATTAAAGTTTCTTCTGAAACTGGTAGGATATATGAGCTCATAATTTGATGGTAGTAGTTGAACTTTGAACAGAAAAATCATCTTTCACACTTGACTTTTTCAATGCTGGCAATTATATTAGTTACATTGGTAAAACTCTCTGTAAGTCAACACTTACAGATCTCACCGGTCACTGTGTATTGTACCAGCCACATCAGGGTATTTCAAGTTTTTGTGTTCTGTTAATTGTTTTTTAACACAATATATTCAGTCAGAAGATAAAAGGACTGTTTATGTTAAAATCAATTTAAATCAGTTTAATAGATACGACCAAGACCTTCACATACTTTTCAAATAGAAAACGTTTTCTTCTGCAGTTGTTGTTTGGTTTGGTTTTTTTTTGTTTTTTTTTTTTTTAATTTAGTATTTGCATTCTGCTTTAAAGGCCTATCTTCCCTTTAAAGCCATAAAGACTAATAGTTCATTTAATTGTCCTACCTCTTCCTAAACTTTGCCTAACAGTCAAATAAATCACAAGTATGACTGAATCTCAATATAATGTGTTTTTCCCTCCTGTTTCAATCAGAGGTTAATTACTATTCAAAAAATAATAATTAAATAGAGCCTCTGTAAGAAGGAAAGGACTGGGAGAAAAAGTGTAGCTAGGGGAACAGGAGATCCTCCTTCTTCTTTTCAGATCTTCTGTCTTCAATGCCAGAATGAAAAGAAAATTACCCTATCCTTGAAAGACTTGAAAAAATAATAAAGTCTTCAGAAAAAATGTAAGTGTGTGTGGGTTCTCTTTCTCAGTGCCCCAAGAATGGATAGACATTCTCAAGGCAAAAAGTAGTAAAACCAGGATAAAAAAAAAAAAAAAAAAATCCTGTGAATTAAGATCGCACTTAAGGCACAGAAAATACCAAGGAAGAGAGCTAAGGCCATTTATATTTCAACCCTTGTGTTTCCTTGTTTTCCCTGGTTTCCTTTTCTGGGTGGGGAGGTGTCATTGGGTGATAGAATAATTGTCTAAATGACAATAAATTGTTATGGGTTTTCTCAAACCATAACACTGGTGCACAAATTAGTCAGATATACTGGTAAGCTACTAAGTAGCCTGGTACATACTCATTTAGAATCTTTAGGGACACTAGGAATCACAGTTCATCTAACAGTTACATTTAGGAATTGCTGAAGGATGAGTTTAAGGGACATGAAGAACAGGGAGAAGATGATAGCCCTAAGGTCACATAACTAACATTTTCTTAAATAATGGAACAAATTATAACTTTTTTGTTACTTTCAGGCCTAGGAAGTTTCTGTGAGAGATAGCAAGGATGCTTGTATGAGCACTTTGGAAAGGACAAATATTTTGCCGATGAAAAGAAACATTTCATTATATTGAAATATTTGGAGACAGATCAGAAGAGCAAAAGGTCCTAGAAAAAAGTAGGGAATGTGTTTCCTGGTATCAGGCCTGCTAAGAGAATGGAAGATTCTATCCAGCACCTTTTGTCATAGATTTGTTTCAGTATTGGTAGAGCAACAATAGGACAGATGTTCTTGGCCATTGATCCCTGTAATCATATTATTTAAAAAACTTACATCCAGAAAGAAAGTTAATGATTTAATAGACTCTTAACAGTTAATGATTTAATGGGCTCTTTTATCCATTGAGCCCCAAACGCAGCCAAGTCAGCTGCAAGTTCTTAACTGTGCATGAAGGATGAAGCTATTCTCTTGTTATGAAGCTAGTGTCTCTTCAGCACTCACTGATGGCTGAGTAACAGGCAGATTAGCTCTTAATTGTTTACCTTGATAGTGACCAGAAGGCTTACAACAGAATAAATCTGAAAATTAAAATTCAGAGGACACCAAATTCAATGGCAATTATTAGCAGTGCAATTAGATTGGTTGATTAGAAATGTTTATGAAAGTTTTGCAGACTGTGAGTTCGTGCCAGACTCTGGGGAAAAAAAAAAAAAAAAAAGGCCTGGAACAATCTGAACTACAAAGCTGCCAAGACACTATCTTCTGAAAATGTGGCAATTGCACAGAGGTCTATCCGATATATCAGGTAGATGAACTATTTAGGGATGACAAATTCTACCAGCTGAACAATACCTTGGGGACTGACTTGGGCAAAACTACTTAGACTAGGAAAAGTGTTCAAACAAGCTAATTTTTATACAGTAGCAAATACTTGTGACATGTATAACTTAAGATAATTTGTGGCCAGGAATTAGCTTTGTACTTAAAGGTGTCACAAACTCAGCCTCTGACTTAATACCTTCTCTTCTCCATGTAGAAGGAAGTAAATATGATTCAAAGCTGAAAGTGTCTTACTTTAGTTATTAGGTATTTAACTGAAGACTAGATCAAGTTAAATCAAAGTTGAATCTCCCATATTGTTCCTCTGCTTGAGCTTATGCTGATAAATTCTGTACACCTACCATCTACATCATTTTCTCTATCACCTATTTCCTTTCATCAGTAACTTCCCTGGCTTCATTCCCATCTCTTTTTCCCTTCTGAATTTCTGAAGTAAGGATTGTGCCTCACTACAAGGAACCTGCATTTAGTTTGGTATTAATCGAGCTTTACTATAAACACATGGTGCACTGAGCACAAAGACAGAACTGATCCTCTGGAATGGATCCAAGATCTATTTAGTTCAATAACCTGTCTCTGACAGAGGGAGATATAAAAAACTTACAACAGTCAGATCTAGGGTTATTCAATCTAAAAGACAGAGAATACTTTAAACTTAAGAATGAAATATTTATTTCAAAGCAATGGATTATAATTTGTTACAAGAAGTTAAATGTGTTGTCAACATCGTTATTTCTTTTTCTAAAAATCTCCTCAATATTTTTTCTAAACCATGTCCTGTCTTAGTGAGATTTATAATCTGTTTACATGTGCAAGCAAAACCATAGTAAATGTGTAAGCATTTCTGGATTGCACAACATTTAATTTCAATTTACAGTCCTCTTTTTCTTGTGTTCAGAGACAGGTAGAATTTGCCATGTGGAAATATGTGATTTATAACATAAATCAGGAAAACAATTATTATGTTCCTCATTTACGCATTTTCTTTTGCAGTAGTTTCAGGTTCTTTCAACAGAACTTTTCCACACCCTTCATGATTGCCTTACATATTGTTGAAGCATTTTTTATTCTGTGTTATCCTTTAAGATACAGGAAAGTCAGTATTACATAGCATTCTAAAAGAGGTATTTAAAGCATTGTGATAACTTTTCTACTCTTTGCTACCCCTTTTCTTATACATGCTAAAAGCTTGGGGGGGGGGGGTGTTGTTTTTTTTTTTTCTTTTTTTACTACATCGATACGTTAAGCTGGATTTCCCCATGAGTGTTATACCACTATATATCATACATATGCATTTATTATTGTTTTAAGTTGGTATATCCAATTTAAAAGACTATAAATTATATGATTGAATTAAATTATAAGCTGTTTTTCCTACAATTTGAATGTATTGTATTTTCATTTACCGTTTGTTTCAGCTCTCTTGGATATCTCAAAACCCCATGATTTCTCTGATCCCGAACAAACATCTCTTTGATGTTAAATATGTCATCTGCAAATATGTCTACCTCATTACCCTCTATATTTGCAGGCTATTAATATGGATATTTAAAACAAAGGTGAAATGTAAAAGACCAAATCGCTGAAGTTTTCCCATGAGAAAAAGATAACTCATATTTTTTTCTTTGCATCCTGTTTTATCCAACATTTGATCTGCGACAATATTTCACTTCCCTATGTGCAATTACTTTTTTTAATAACCTCTCAGAACAATAAGAATTGCTGTGTTATAAGGATATTAGCAACATTAAAAAATAAAGCAAATTAATTGATAATGGACTATTGCTGGGTCATCAGAATATTCCTTCAGTTATAATCCCATAGTCAAAGAAATTCAGTACTGAATGTCTTTCAAATAACTTTTAATCCTTTCGCGGTTGTTTGTTTTTTTTTTTTTTTTCAAAAACAATAATGGTTTCTTTTTTTGTTTTCACCATGTGAGAAACATAGAAAAACAGGTAGAGGTAAAACTGGAACAATTCAGAAATGGCCATCACAACTGACGTTAGCAAAAACGTATAGTTCAAGGATAATGCTGCAACAGCGTGATACTGAGAATGGTCTCTATTTTAGGTAGTAAACAGACAGGGGAAAAGTCAGTAGTTGTTAGGTGGTGCATTTAGTTATTTATTCAACACCCGTTCCCTGTGTGGTGTATCCGTAGCTTATCTTGAATACATTCCTGAACATAAACAATAGAAAGAGTCAATTTCCCATGTCAAGGAAGAGAGTATGTTAAAGCTTAGAGTAAGCCCTTTATATTCAGCAGCCAGTTTAATGAAGTGCTATAAACAATTTATATGACCGAGTTTTCAGGGGGAAAAAAAGGTTTCCTCCTTTCTATATTCTCATTTTGCATAATGCTTTTCCTAAGGGAATGGCATGAGGGAATGGGGAAATCAATTGTACATCAAATTGTAGAAACACTGACACATTCTTCTAGATCGCTAAAGTTATCAGACAGTAAGTGAAAAGTGTGTATAATTTGTCCATCAGAATTTGTCAAAATATTATATGACAATTCATTAACCCACAACAATTCTAATCACATCTGGCACTAAAATTTTGTATCTATCTTGCTAACAGAACATCACGAAGCCAAATTTCTAGAGGGATAAAAATAGTGCAACATAAGTAGAAATCTAGTTTAACTGATGAAAAAAATTTACTTAGTGCTGTCATTATTTTTTTTTCTCCCTGAATTTTCTGCTGGTTATTAGAAGTTAATTAAGGAAAAGAAATCCCACAAAAGATGGAGTCAATATTACGGATAGAAAAAAGGATGATATGCAATAGAAAAAGTAATGGAGTGATAATAACTGAACAAGGAATTGGCTCCTTGGAACAAAATCTATCTCCACGTAACTGCATGATCTGTAACACATCAAAAATACAGATTTGTTTATTTAGTAATAAATAATCTAAATTCACTGTACTGCTACCCGTAACATTCAATTATGTATTATTTATGGTTACTGATGTCATGACTGATATCAATAGAAAGTGGTTACAAACACCCAACTTAATTATTTGTAGTACTTTATTCTCCATTTAAGACTCCAACTCTTCCTGTTACACAGTGAAAACATACAATATATTTTAGAATTTGATCTTGACTGTTGTTGCTATATACACCAAAAATACAGGTCAGAGACGATTTCAGCAATCTTCCCCTTATTCATAGAAAGTTATGCTTACTTATTTTCTTTTTCTGAAGACACAGTGTTGCTACAGATTCAATTCCCATATTATGATTAAAAAATAAATAAACCTGATACTCTTTCCAGAGTGGTCTGTTTATGCTCTTTCTATTCTTTGGAATTCTTTTCTAGTCAAAAACATTTAAATGAAAAAGTTTTGTCTTTGGATTTTGAACTCAGAAAGTCCATAGGACTTGTGCTTTGATGTGAAAGATGGAAAAAAAAAAAAAAAGAAAAAAAAAAAGGAAAAAAATAAAAAACCCAACTGCACAACAAAAAATACTTATATGCTTCAATCAGTTTTGGGATTTACATTATCCATGAGGAATGAAACATTCCTTGTGGTTCATATATGAAACTTGTATTGCCTGGACCTGTTTGTTTTATTCATGAGTACCAGATGAGGATCAAAGCATGAAATTAGAGATGGTAGTTCACAGGAAGATGTGAGGGAAAGGATATAATGAAAAGCTATTGCCTATTGATGAGAAAAGCAGCTATATTCCTCACACTGAAACCTGCACTTTGTGTTTGCATTCTTCCTCAGCAGATTTTATACAAATATATATATATCTCCTAGAGCTCACAAATGTAGACCTGATATGTGAGACTGGATGGGATTCACCTGAGGATATTAAAAGAGCATGCTGATATGACTGACTGCAAGGCTGAGGATTTGGCTAACAGAAATCTCATGAAGTTCAGTGAAGAAAAGTGTGAAATTATGTACCTAGGACAGAATACACCCGTGCATTGGCACAGAGTGGGAAGCAGATGGCTGAGTACCGGACCGTCTGAAAATGATCTCGGTGTTACAATGAAGGGCAGGTTAAGTAGGATCGAACTGTGTGCTCTCATTGTAAATGAGGCAAACCACACGCAAAGCTACATAAGACTAACTGTGGTCAGCAGGTAGGGTTAAATTATTATCTTCTTCAACTCAGTCCCAATGAGGCTGCATTTGGAATATGTGTCCAGTTTTGTGCCTCAGTTCAAGAGATTTGCTGGAAAACTGGAAAGTACTCAGTGGAAGACGACCAAAGTAGTGAGGTACCACCTGCCAGAGGAAATTGAGGGAGCTGGGTTTGTTCAATCTGTTGGAGAGAAGGCTAAGAGGAGGATAAGTGTACAACTACTTGAAGGACATCTATGACTGTAACTGTCAAACTCTTGGCAGTGGTAAATTCTAAAACAAGGAGAGACCTCTAGGAGCTGTGACTTGCAAGGTTTACATTTGGCATTCGGAAAAACTTTTGTACAGCACTGGATCAGGTAACACAGTGAAGTTGTGAAATCTCCATCTTTAGAGATTTTAGAGACTTGGCTACTGAAAACCATGTGTAACCTGATATTGTCACTATTCAAGAGTCCTGCTTCTTGACTTCATTGGGGAGTCTGAACTACAGAACCTCCTGAGGTCTCGTCCAACCGTATTTCTGTAATGCAGATACACATCCTCCTGTAGGTGGAAATAGGAGCAATGTTTCTTAGAGAGCAGTAGGAGTAAATACTAAAATAGAAAGATGCTGAAGCTACTTGGACATGTAGCCTGAGTTTTAAGTAAAGCAGGACCTTATGTCCTGTACTGCTAAAATAAAAGCTATATGACTTCCATATAAAGGGAAGACAGCATTGACTAACTTTCCGAAACCTTTTCCTTCAGCCTTACCTAAGACTAGGAATAGTTCTCAAGAGGTTCTAAATAACAGAATCTAAGGAAAAATCAGTACAATTTTTATTTTGACCCACTGTCATCATTAAGACAAAAATGGCTTTTTTGACAACACAGTACATTATTTTAATTTGTAATATTAACATTTTTTATTACTCGATGCTATTAATATATTATTTTCTTATGCAGAGCAACTTGCTTATTATGCATAAAAGACAAATACTAATGCCTAGATTAGAAGAAAGAAAAGATCCATATATAAAGTGAAAAATTTGGATGCTGCAAATATATCTGTATGTTATATATTACCAACTATGGTAATAAAATACTCAGACATTAAAAAGTAAAAGGTCACATTACGAGATCTAAATCTGAAGTTAGCTCTGTTTTGAGGAGGCAAGGCTAGATCACGTCCAGAGATTCCTTTGAACACAAATTATTCTGTTAGTCGATTATTACTTATAACAAGTGATGGAGAAGGAAAATAAATAAAGGTTACTTCTAAGACTCAAGCTTTGCTTAGGACGAAAAACCACTTTGTTCATAGGTACACACACAAGAGTAGCCTAGATGATACAAAGAGGAAAAAAAAGCCTTTGTTTTTTATTTTTTCTTCCCAGAATTAAAGTAGCTTTAAATCACTCAAATGTCAACAGACAAGTCTTTGAAAGAATGACTGATGTTACGTAAAAGAGATAGTAATGTGTTGTAGTGTGGCAGGGTGAGCTAAGGACACGGCTTTATTCTGTACTCAAAATGTCTTTGGTATAGTGGGTTGAAGTCAAACCCTTAATGTGAGCAAAATGTGGCTTTTATGCGTTAATAGTAAGGTAAGTGAGGATACACAAACACACAAATGCATCCTCGATGTTTATAAAACCCTTTTCTTCTCTTCATATCTAATACTTGCCTTCACATCCCATTATGTCAAATCAGGTGCTATAGTGCTACATGATGGATATAATCTAATGTGACAGGTTACAATGTAGCACATTATTTGGAAAATTGGGAAAAAGGCAGTTGTTATGAAATTGGTTGCTAAAGATGTCTCAGATTTGTTTAGTATTTTTTTGTTGGTTGGGGGTTTTTTTTGTCTGTGTGGGTTTTTTGATTGGTTTTGTTTTATTGTTGTTTTTTTTTAACCCTTGCAGAAGAAAACCCTAAACTGGCAGGTTTTATTTAAAAGAGTATAATTACAGAATCATAGAATCACAGAATGGTTCGGGTTGGAAGGGACCTTAAAGATCATCTAGTTCCAACACCCCTGCCATGGGCAGGGACACCTCCCACTAGACCAGGCTGCTCAAAGCCTCATCCAACCTGGCCTTGAACACTTCCAGGGACGGGGCACTGACAACTTCCCCGGGCAACCTGTTCCAGTGCCTCACCACCCTTAGCATAAAGAATTTCCTCCTGATATCCAATCTAAACCTACCTTCTTTCAGTTTGAAGCCGTTACCCCGTGCCCTATCATAACAGTCCCTTATAAAGAGTCCCTCCCCATCTCTCCTGTAGGCCCCCTTTAGGTACTGGAAGGCCGCTATAGGGTCTCCTCAGAGCCTTCTATTCTCCAGGTTGAACAACCCCAACTCTCTCAGGCTGGATCTGAGCTGGATCAGGTGCTCCAGCCCTCTGAACGTCTTCGTGGCCCTCCGCTGGACCCGCTCCAACAGGTCCATGTCCTTCTTGTGTTGAGGACTCCAGAGCTGGACGCAATACTCCAGGTGGGGTCTCACCAGAGCAGAGTAGTGAGGGGGAATCATCTCCCTCAACCTGTTGGCCACGCTTCTTTTGATGCAGCCCAGGATGCAGCTGGCTTTCTGGGCTGCAAGTGCGCGTTGCCTACCCATGTTGAGCTGCTCGTCTACCAGCACCCCCAAGTCCTTCTCCTCAGGGCTGCTTGGATTTCTCCACTTGCAGCAGATGTTTAAAAGGTGAAAACAATTAGAGACAGGATCACTAAGCAGACATTCCCTTTAATGAGCCAGCAAAAGAAAAACTTGTACATGTTGCAGTGATGGTGCTTTCTCCACTTTCCTCATAGAGAAACTACAGCTAGGCTAAAGCATATCTCTATAATTATAAAATAGGAAATAAAACCAGATAAAACCTATGTTCAACTACTTTGAACAGATACAGCTACAGCTCTTGCTTTTTACCTTGTTTGGCTTTATGTCTCATTTTTAGCATTTTAGAATCCACAAAACGTGTTGGCAACAGTTAAGAATAGGAAGACTCTGATGACCTTTTTCTTCCTCTCTCTTGTTCTGGTATAGAGCACTCTTTTCTTTTCTTTTCTTTTCTTTTTTTTTTTTCTTGAGGGACTACTTAAGTTCATTTTTAAGAGCTAAATACCACCTTCAGCAACAAAAGACAAAGCTTGCAAGTAAATTTCACAGGGGTTGATGAAGCAATTCTGCTTGTACATTAGAGAACTTAAACATTTGGTGGGTTGGGTTTTTTAATTATTTATTTATTGTCTTTTGATTTATTGTGTTAGGTTTGGGCTTCAGATAAGAGATAGAAAAAAACCAAGATATACGCCTCTTGCATCATGGTGAGACCTGCATACTCAGGTTTTCAATCAGCCATAGAAATGAAGTCTTTAAAGTCTGATTCCACCTTAGAAATTTCATAGAAAGAAAGGAGAGCAATGGAAAGACTAAGACAGATCAGAATTATTTAAGAAGTTATTCCAATAGCAGGAACTAATTAATTATATTCTTATACATACAATGCTTTTCAATTATGGCAAGGTCTTTCAATATTGTAACAAAATCAGTACTACAAGAGTCAGGAAAAAAAAAGAGAGGAGAATATGTATTATATATTAATATTATATATTGATAAAGTATAATTTCAGTACATACCTTAGTAGATTGTTCCTAGATTTTTTTTCCTTAAAAATTTGGAATGGCTTCCATGATACAACATGTGTCATGGGATTGACAGCAACACTGAATTTAAGACAATGAAAATACCAATAAGTGTATTATTTATCTTTCAGTACAACTGACACGGTATGGAATACTGTATCTTAATATACATAATGATAATAGTATCTAGAGGAGACCTAATTGTTGATTCAGAAGACCATGACTTCATTCTGTTTTGGAAGATCCCAGTTGCATATGTTTGATGTAGCAGAAGAAAGGTTTTGAAAGTTTTCCACTGTGAAGCTGAAAAAATGTGGATTATGTACACTCAAAATATATACATACACAGATATACATGCATATATATATATGAAATATCTGTCTTTCCATTTCCAGTGATGGCAAAATGTGGCAGGGTGATATATTAGTAAGAATATTTGCATGACTAATGCATGACTGCATTAATTGTTGAATAGCTCGAAGTTAACAAAAGCAGGTATAAACTGTACTTTTCCAGATTTTCAGAAAGATTTGGTTTGTGTTTTTAAGCCATAAGTAAACGTCATAAGAGATACTGTCATGCATTTCTCCATAGACCTACTATGGTGTCCACCATTATAAGGTTCTATATTTCTATCATTTATATTTCCATCCACCAGGTGAGGTGAAGCAGTATGCAAATAAATGGGCCCAGGGGAAGAGATTGTCTCATTGCCTGATCAATCTTCAGGACACTACCCTATGTAAAAACTGTTCTAGTGCCTTGATATCAGTAAAGATACAAAATGTTTATATTACAGCAACCTGTTAAATAAAAAGCATATATGCTTTTTTTTTTTTAAATAAAAAGCATATATGAGCAGCATAATCTCAAAAATGGCATCTCAGAAACTGAACAAAGAGTACTTGAAATTTCTGAAGGAAAATAGTAGTTGCTGATATACAAAAGAAAGAATCATTCTGTAAAACAATGCAACTGAAAGGGATATAGATTTTTCATGTACTGTGAAAGAGACTTCTTCTTTCACATAGCAGTTTTATATCAATGCAATCCCACCTCTGGAGTGGAAAATTCTCATTTTATTAATTATTATTTCTATGATTAATGCAAAAAAAGATAAACAGTCCACTTATTTTGCATCTTATCATAATCTGTCCTAAATTTCTATCACAGTTTAGTATCCATTCAAGCATCACAGTAGGGAAAGTGTATTATTACAACCATGAATCTTAGGTGGCATTTTGCAAAGATTCATCCATTATTACCTTCCATTAACAGCCAAATAATCCAATATGATTAGCTATGCATGTCCCCTCTGGAATTATTTAAAATTCAGTCTTCTGGTATTATCTAAAGCTGTAGTAAGTTGGATAGGAAAAAAAAATAAAAGCCGAAATGGGGCAAAAAAAATGGTACTAGGGTTTATCTTGGATTTATTGATTTTTAAGTTCATTATTTCTTGTAATTTTCATAGACGACATGTCCCTAAAGTTAACTTTCTTAAAAAATATGCCCAAAACTCAAAGGACTGCAAAACTTTTGTGTCTAATCATATCAGGGCTTTTTATGAGGCTCATACACATACACTTTCAGTAAAGTATAGCTGAACTCTGTGAATATAATACCTTCAATGTCCTACAAATTAAAAGCCTCTCAAAGGAAAAAAAAAAAAAAATATACTATTTTCAGAATTACGCAATGAATTTTTAAAGTTTTCCCATAATAAAACTCCGGTTAAAGAATTCCAAGGTTTTACATTTAAAAATCCTAATCATTGCAGTTGATTCCTTTAGTATATTTAGAAAAATCTTTTAGAAACAAATAGGGAAGAATTATACCTGAGCATCAGACTGACATTTCATAGCAGAATAATCTTTCTTTATATTTTAGGTCATTCACAAGCTCACTGGAAAGATGTCGAATAATGTAGCAGCATGAATGTTTATATCTCTGTGAAAGACACTCACTACTGACTAACACCCCTGCATTTTCTATTACACGACGTCTAATTAAGCCCCATGACGCCACTCTCAAATCTGACAAAGCAGAGATAATTCTTGACATTTTCAAAAACTTGGCTTATGTTCCCCTTCTTTTTACAGTGACACAAGCTGGGGCTTCAAACCGATAATGACATTGCAGCAAGTTTCTGGTTTTTCAGTCTTTTTCACACAGTAGTTTACTCAGAAGGAAGGGAATCACACAGACCTTTATTTGCCTTTGCAATCTTCAAGCGCACAATAACGGCAGCAAAAAGACCAAATTTTGCCCTTACTTGCCTCTGTTCAACGTCCACCAAAATCAATGGAAATTATGTGTTACGCTACCCAGGGAGTGATTGGGTCTATAGCACACAGAGAGAACCGCCGCAGCACATATGAGGTGATAGGTCACATCACTTCAATTGTCCTTATCTTCTTGCAGCACTAGGCAAACATCAGAAGAGACAAACATAAAACAGTACAATAGCAATAGTAATACTCAGTGTCCTGATGCCGTCCCTGTCACTGCTGCTCCTCCGATCCAGCCATAATGTGGAATTTTCTCTACCACATGTGATGCCTCGCAGCTACCTTTCTTGGGCAGCAGCAGGAGGCAGACCAGCAATATTTGGAGGTTGTCTTTAACTTAAGACTCATCTCTTTAACATGAAGCTGTGGCTTTTCAGATAAAAGAATAAGGGAGAGGGTGAAGAAGGTGCTGCATATGCTTCTGAAATTATGAAAATTAACAGAGAGGAATATGTTTTCCTTTTAAAAAAACAAATAAACAAACAAACAAAAAAACAAACCTAAAAAACACAGGTCTTTGCATTGCTTTGTTTGCATTACTTAAAGGACATCATTCCCCCCTTCCCTGTCCTGATAATATAATCACATTCTTATTTGTTTTACTATATTCACTGTGACACTAGCTGGAGACTACACAAGATCAGTTTCTCCATGAAAAGAAACAATAAAAAGAACTGGTAATGACTTACAATATTTTTCCACAAATGTCTTACAGTGATTAAGAGCTGGTTTACAGATCTTAGGGGAAAAAATAATACAACTCAACTAAAATTACAGAAACCTATACAAATCTCATTAGTATATGGTTTAAGAAGGCACAATTTGCCATTTCGTTTCTCAGTCAAAAGGACTTAATCTCCTAGAGTTAAGACTAATGCAAAAATCATTAATATTTTCAACTGTAAACTCCTGAGACCTGTGCACCAATAGCAAAATGTCTTGCTTTTCCACAATTTTCTTCTAGAAATTGCTTTAATACAGTTTTACAAGAAACATCATTTGTTCAGGTCGTGTCCCAATTCACCCTGCAAACACAGACAACAAAACTAATTATTTTCAACCCCAGCCTTTACCCAACTACATCTTTTGAAAGCAGACACCAAATTGGTGGAAAATTACATCTTACATTGGATTTCATGCTTATCATAATTTTTCCCTATCTTTCTTTTTACCTATTCGATTAAATCTGTTCACGTCTTTCAGAAGTCATAACTTACAAAGAAAAAAAATAATTCACCATAGAAAGATTTAATGTCTATAAAAAAGATCCCCGTTACAGTTGTGGAGTTAGTTGTTTGAGCAGTCAAGCTAAAGAGCACCCAGTAATCCAACTTACTCATGAGCAACAGCAGAGTTTCACCGGACATAATCTCTCTTCCAATAGAAAGACTAGAAGATAAATCTTTTTGCAATGAGTTTGCATTTTTTTTCATATATTATTCTTACTACTGTACCATCAAGGTTCTAACGAAACCGGGTGCTGGGCAGGCATGAAGTAAGAAAAGGCTCCTGACCAAACTGGTTTACAACTGAACTGGAAAAATCGGGCACAAAGGTTGAGGACAAACATAAGCCTAGAGCAAAAAAATGACATATCCAAGACCACAGAGGAGGTTACTAGTAAATTCATAACAGGTACAAGCTTTCAAATTTACATTTCAGCTCTTTAGTCAGGAGACTACATTGTTCCAAATAACCAAACTCAATCATTGAAAAGACTTATTTCTCTCCTTATATTTAAGTGTCCAAGAACTATCACTAAAATCAAAGACAGTTGAGAAAAGGAATGCAGAAAGCCAAAAATCCAAAGAAATTTTACTGATGGATAAAGACCAGAAGTGATACAAAAAGTAAAAAAAATCTATATTTTTTCTATTTTTATTTTTCCATTTTTAAATGAAATATATAGTCTTGCAAAATTCTCTGATCAGCTGAAATAAACACAGTTCATTGGGATTATGTTTCATTATGGTGTTTTTACTACTGTTAAGAAGCTGGATTTGAGCAGTTCACTTTATAAGAAGGAAAAGTATAAAGAAGCTCCAAAGGAAAACATAACCAATTCCTTTATTTCATGCAAATCAATAAAGTGCAGTAGCCTGAGTGAAGGTGCTGAAGACCGATGGGTTAGAAAGAACATTGTGCCCACAGGACGGAGTAAACACTTCCTCTTTGAAGCTTTTAACATGTTTCTGCACCACCAGGTGCCTCATGGTTGCCCTGTCTATTCATTTCTGTTAAAAACAGCTCTTTAAACACACTAAGGTAACTTGCATGTTTTGCAGGGAAACTCAGAATCATATCAAAAAGGACCCATAACTTACTGTGCAATTTCTACAGTTCAACAAGGTGCTAAGAGGAATTTTAATTTCCTGGTTCTATTACATGCCATCGTAACGAACCTTTACCTTTGTTAGCATTTCCTGGCTATGGGGAAGGGACACAGCCTAGGATTTTTCCACTTGTAGGACAATTCGCGGTCCAAAGAAGATGGAAAGCTCATTTTCAGTGTTCCCTGCTGCTTTTATGCTGTGCATATGCTGTGCATCTAACCCTCTCACATTTAAATGGTTAAAGACATTCCCCATAGGACACACACACTTACATCACAGCAACTTGCACCCTTTTGTAAGGAGACTATGTATACCTTTGCTATCAGTTAAGTTTTAGGCAGTATAATATCCTAATAACCATATTGACCAGAACAGGCATATCTATTTGCATATATTGGTAGACTCTGTTAAATTCTCTACTGTAATGCAAAATAAACTACTGCTCTTCATATTACTCCAAATAGACCACAGGAACTACAGGCCTGAAAACTTATCATTCACTAAGGAATGGACACACATGAGAAGTTTTGTAAATACACCAATACCGTGGATTCATCTTTCACCAAAGATAAGAGTCAGGGTTCTGTATGAACTCTCCAACATCCAGACTGAAGACTGCAGTTTTCTCAAGAAATTTTACAGGACTATTTTCATGGCAAAATGTGAATCCAGGATTGACGAATTTCTATTTATGTGTTTTTCAGATCAAATAACTGGTAGAAAAGATATTATTTTACTTGAAACAGATTCAAATGAACTGCTTTCTTGAGTCTTTCTCGAGTAACTCCTAACAATGACTAGCTTGATTTGACAGCTTGTCTGTTCTTAGGTAAAGCTGGATGACAGTCTTACACAAAAGCATTTGATTAGTTTATCATTACCTGTGTCTTTGTTTAGCAGATGTTTTTGAATTACTTTGCCTCAGTACTCAGTGTAATTTGTCACCATACAATGTGAAGTGGGCAACTCTGTTATTCAAGTTACTGCTAAGTTTTTCAACATTTTACAGCAGTTTCTTCCATCACTGAATAGAAGTTTAGATCATCTGTAAAGTACAATATTTGGGTTTATTTTCAAAATAGAGGGAACTCTGGGAATACCTGGAAAATTAAGTTGCAATAAATTAATATTAGCTAGTAGAGTTGAAGAGAGGGGGCAAGAGAAAATAAAAGTAAAAATATTTTCAAAAGATCCCTATATGGATTATTCATACATTCGTCTCAGTGGACTGTGAATTTCCATACTAATTGCTTATAGCATATGTTGTGTAACGTTCTACCTTAAAATTGAAGAATAGTACCATCATGACAAAGAAAGTATTGCAATGTGTTACCAGGTAAAAGTGCGTTTGCAAAAACATTAAACAGTCAATAGTAATAGCTCCAAAGGACAGGATCAGCACTGCCTCACCTACCAAATCGGAAACAAAAGTATTATTTTACAGTAAGCTTTTGCAAGTAAGTATTATTAACTTTATATAGTAACTTAAAACTGAAGTGTGGCCCCACAAAACCACAAACACGCTTGGTTTTCTGTTTGTGAAGCTGTCTGTTTCATAATGGACAGCTGATGTTTCATTTCCTTTCACTTATGGAAGGCTAACTTGGAAGGATTTAATTTGAGATAATACAGCTTTTTTTGTTGTAGATTGGCTATTTTTCCCCTATTAGAATTCTTGGGCAGGTGGACTAGTTAATCTAGGGAGTCTGTTAGTGTGTTACTATAGATAGTCAAGTGCCTCCCAACATATCTGGCAAAATGGAATTACATTAATTAGCTATTGTCTGATGTACTGCATTATCCAGTAACATTCCTTTGTCTAGAAAAGTTAGTGTTCTACCCTGTATCTCCTAAATAGTACATTTACAAGTTTTAATCTGAATGAGAATTCATTTAGGTTAAGCAAAAATGCTGTTATGATAGATTCACTTTATTTCCTTACAACAAAATTAAGATTTAAGAACTTTTTATTATCCCTAATACTATACAATAGATATGCAGTTTTATATTATTGAGAAAATGATACAATTTTTACTGATACTATAATGTATATATATGGACATAAATAGCATGGGTACACACTCTACTACTACATTTTTATCTACTTGTAAAAATCCAGATGTTGGACCAGATTTTTCAGGTCTCAACCACTTCATGTAGACTGGGTGACATAGTACACTGAAGTTAAGGAGAAACAGCAGAAGAAAAATGTGGAGCTTTGACACTGCACTTCTTCGCTTGCTCAGTGTCTGCTAAGTTGGTTGTGCTCAGTCCTGGAAACAATTTCCTGAGGTTGGAACAATTGTACTGCTAGGAGATTACAGTGGCTTCCTACCAGAGAACTTAAATTAATAAAATACCATGACAGCTTTCAATGAAATCGGAGCTTATCTTTTAGCAATTGCAAATTTTCTAAACTAAGGTAATCCAAGTGTAGAAGCCACAGGGATTGGAACCCTCCTTTGGGACCTCTTCATGGACCATGCAGTGTCACCTTCAGACTCCCCTCAGTTTCCCCATCCACTCCTCAACCTGTCACAAGCACCTGGCAGCGCAGGAGAAGCATCTCTTGAGTAAGACCGAGGCACAAGACAGAGTCCAACCACACTGTTCTAAGTCACTACCCAGTGTCTAAATAAGGCCCTAAAGCAGTTCAGTGTGCTTGACATTTTTACTGAACTACTTCTCTTTTTTTGTTGAAACAGTCAGAAACTGTCATGATGAGTATTTTCGGCTTGATATACAGAAAAAATGGATTAGCAGCAATCTAAGTGGAGATTTAAGCTCACAATATGCAACTTCTGTTTTAATTTTAACACAAGTTTTCCTTGAGCTACTTCTATATTTAGCATATTTTTAAAACAATTTATTGACAAGCAATTTTCTTAAAATATAAGTAAGTGACAAATATGAGTAGATTAGCTGGGATATCACTTACGCGAAGTCCAGTGTATGCTTGGCTCACTGTGAGGATACATTGACTGAGAATATAAAATAGCTGCACAAGGAAAGAAAGAAATGTACTTTACAGTCCCTTGCTGTCACTTTGTTATCACAAACAGTGAAGCTGCACAAAAGATATGGCCGGAAGATCCAATTCTTTAATGATTTCTTTCTTAATGAAATAGCTCTCAAGTTTTGTTTCAGGAGAAAGACAGCAGCCTCTACATCTGGGTAATTCCCCTTCACCCTAGCCCCCATTTAACTAATTAAATGTTCCTTAGAATTTGAAATCACTAAGTATAACAAAGCTCCTGAGAATCATAAGCAAAGTCAGGAGGACATCTCAAACACAGGAATGGTTAGTATAGGACAGTCTAGGGAGTACACGATGCTTTCAGTATCATTTTGTACTGTACTTTAGGGCTTTAATAACCCTTCCAGCGATGTCGCACCAACTGCTAATCAATACCAATTATTTTTCTCACCACAGAAATGAGGTTTAGTTAACCCCTTGAGTGCCTTATCCTGAAATAAATAGAGGATGTATTTTTTACATGGATGAAGAAAACAGTCTGTCCACGCAAAATGAAATTGTTCCTGTAACATAAGTGCTTCTACACCCAAATGTTGGAAGAACATATAGTCATTCAAAAAATTACTCCGGTCCATCAGTTTAAGGCCACGTTTTAAAATTATTCAGTTAAATAAACAAGCCAAATATTGTATGCTGCTATCATACTAATCCTTACAATGACTGAAGTGGGAAAGGCTCCTACCCTTGTGTGTCTTGCGCTCTTTCAGTCAGAAGGGTCTTCCCACAGAAATTTTGGTAGAATGAGTAAAACCCCTAATGAACTCATAAAAAAGAGTCTGTTTTTTCTTATTAATTACTTTTTTGAATTGCATTCAGCTCAAACATGAGTTAAAACAGGTATGGAACAGTTATTTTACTGCCAAGTTATGTCATTAAAAACATTTTCATTTTGCATGCAGGTGAGGAGAGAATTTACATAGATAAAACTTTTCATAACCAAAACTGGAGGAAAAAAACCCCATACCCCAAAACAACTTTTTTAGCACCATTCCCTTGTACATCTGCATATTTTTATGATAACGCTACAAATAATTACTCATGTAAATAGTTTCTTTTGGTTTTGGTCCAGCTTCATACTAGATCTAAGTGTTCAGACCAAACATCCAAGTAGATTCGTCATGATTTTTTTTTTCTTTAAGTAGGCAGACAGCCAGTAGAATTAGTGAACTATCAAAATATATCAAAGGTCTTAAATGCTAGTTTCCAGGTCATTTCCAAGTAAATAATTGCAGGCCAAATATAAATATGAGTATTGGAAATGAAAGGTATTATGAAAACGCCTGTTATTGCTGCTCTACATTGTCACCATCTTTGTGGTAATGGAAATCTACATTCTCCGGAAGTAAATGCAAATTTCTGCTAAGATTCCATCAATGTTTTATGTCTGTCTGTCTATCTATATCTATCTATGCATCTATCTATGCATATGTCTATCATCTATCTATCTATGTTTCTGTCTATCATCTATATATCTATCCATCTGTAAGTACGCATGGAATGTTTAACTCTTATAGACCAGCAGAACTTTGTATATATTCATTCATAGAATTATAGAATCATAGAATCGTAGAATGTGTTGGGTTGGAAGGGACCTTTAGAGGCCATCTAGTCCAACCCCCCTGAAATAAGCAGGGACATATTCAACTAGATCAGGTTGCTCAGAGCCTCATCAAGCCTGGCCTTGAATGTCTCCAGGGATGGGGCCTCCACCACTTCTCTGCGGAACCTGTTCCAATGTTTCACCACCCTCAGTGTAAAGAATTTCTTCCTAATGTGCAATCTAAATCTGTCCTGCTCTAGTTTAAAACCATTGCCCCTCATCCTATCACTACATGCCCTTGCAAACAGCCCCTCCCCAGCTTTCTTATAGGCCCCGTTCAGGTACTGGAAGGCCACTATAAGGTCTCCCTGGAGCCTTCTCTTCTCCAGGCTGAAAAACCCCAACTCTCTCAGCCTGTCTTCATAGGAGACGTGCTCCTGCCCTTTGATCATCTTCGTGGCCCCACTCTGGACCCGCTCCAACAGGTCCATGTCCTTCTTGTGTTGAGGACTCCAGAGCTGGATGCAGTACTCCAGGTGGGGTCTCACGAGAGCAGAGTAGAGGGGGAGAATCACCTCTCTTGATCTGCTGCATTCAGTGCTGTATACCATCAATATACCTTTCTATTCCAAGAAATGTTCAAACAGATGATCTTTGAGGTCCCTTCCAACCTGGCATTTTATGATTCTGATTCTATGAAATAGGAATAAATTAGAAACAAAATAATTTAATTTCATAGAAGAAAAAAGTAATGAGTCTTTAAGATCAAAACAGAGCAGCTGCCCCTGTAACACTTCACAAAGATGACAATTCTAATAGTACTGAGAGATAGAGAAAAAATAACCAATGCTGTTGAATACTCTTCTGCAATGGACTTAGTACATAGAATTAATTTGCTTTACATTGCTTTGTTTAAGCTACCAAGCTAATATATTATTTAAGTGTTCATTTTAGAAAGTGAAGCTGTCTATAATCATACAGGGCTACATAATTACTCAGAATACAGAGCAATATTCCTTCCCTCTCAGCACACCATATGGAACAATCTGAAACAGTTTTCTCAACCCAATTCAACCAAAAGCAAAGGAACAGAAATTCTAACAAGCCATTGCCCTCTGGAGCTGCCACTGTTCTCTACATAAGCTTTAAACACTGTTTTCGTCATTAATCTTTTCTGGCTTTCATAAAAAACTGGCTCAAATTATTACTATAGCTTGCCATATCCTCTAACTCATTGGGTGCTATAAGCTGTTATAATGAAGCATATTTCGAAAGCACGTGAAAATTTGTTTCAGGTGTTCTACGAAAGTTTTCCTAAAGAGCATGAGTTTTTTATGGTGGAAAGAATATAATCTGCACCAGCTTGATAGGAATGCTTTGCTAAAAAAGAAAATTAAAGACTGATGACAAAGAGAAGGTGAATCTTGCTAGAAGTTTTTAATAAACCTTTCTAAGGATTTTTTCTTAATGTTTTAATTTTTTCACTGCTTTTTCTAAGTAACAGTAGGAGGAAGACAGAACAAAGGACTCAGAATTTTAATGACTTTTTGAAACAATGAAATTAATAAGGCTAGCAAACAGAGAATGTAACTTCCTTTTACTACTTGCTTAATCTACTGCAACCAGATACAATAACATAAAACATAGTATCTTAAATGGAAAAAGTAAAAAACGCCCAACCAAACCACACAACACCATATGTCTTTGCTTTCACCATTACAGTTGCCCATTGCTTTACTAAAATATAGTCTTAATTCTGATGCCATGCAAAAAAAAAATGATGCTATATATTTAAAAACTGTGTTATATTCCTGTACGTGAGAATACAAAAGGACTTACAGCTGGCAAGAAACATGACGAGCTTGTCTTTAAATCCTTCTGTTGACTCCAATAGTAAGAGAGGCCACCACCTGAGGTTTCCTGTCTGCACAGAAAGCTGTTTTTCCTGGGTTCAGGTTGACAGGACGACTAATCATTGTAACTTCACCGTGGCAACCAGTTCAGCTATTAGGTTGACACTACTATCCCCTGTCTAAAGTATCAATACTTCCTTTTTTAGCCACTGACAACAAAATACTGGTGGATAATTAGAATATGAATCTTGTGCCTACCTGCATCTTTTTTTTTTATTTTATTTTATTTATTTTTTTTTACTTAAAAGAGTACTGAAAAGTGCTGAGTAGAGGGGAGAGAAAGGAACCAAGGATTATTTTTCATAGGAAAAGTTCAATTCAAAACATGAGGCTGAGGGATAATTGGATATAAATTACAGGCAACTCAGTGAAAGCCCTTGCCAGATCTAGTACTTGCTCTGTTCAGCATATCATTACACTTCTATCTGTATCAGAAACTGAGAGGCTGAGAGGGAAAAAAAGCCGTACAAAACCATACAAATCTGGTAGGATTTTACACTAAGAAAATGAGTATTTGGAATCTGCACATAACTTTTAAAAACATAACTTTTAATACTGAAAGACCTTTTTCTCTGGATTAAATTAGGTCTTTTTAGGTGGTTTACTGAATTAAGCTCACCATGTTACTCTCAACATCTTTTGTAAATTGAAATTGCTGGAATGGCTTGGTGGCATAGCAGAGGGAATGGGAGAAAATCCCAGTGAGACAAAAAGCTTCCATCTGGATTTCATTAAGCAGTCATTTTCTTATAATCTACTCTATCATTCTAAATCATGCAAGTCATTAGATGTATTATTACCTAATGATAATTCTCAGAGATGATATAAAAAGTTTGGTTTTACTCAAGCATTTCTATTGTTGCATGGGCTAATATTTCATAAGTAAGTTACTTACGAGAAAAACAACAGGTTATTCACTAACGGTGTTATGTCTTGGGCCTGTCAGAATTTTTACTAAGTTTGAAACAATCATTGATCTAAAAGCTAATATTTGCTAAAATGTAAGTGACCATAATTTTATATGCTTTTCTATATATAAATAGAATATAACACCCACCAACAAACGTGTGGTACGTACTGAAGGAATACGTTATTCCTTTAAATTAGTTGTGAAAAATAAATTTAAATAAATATTTAAAATGATAAAAATGACTCAATTTTGAAAATAATTATTAGAATTTCAAAACCACAGTCCTACTCTGTTAAAAAGGCATCAGGCAGGAAGTTATTTTATTTGTTTGTTTGTTTTAATTGTGACTAAAAGAATAATTAAGGAACTTCATCTTGCACCTCTAGCCAAAGTGTTATCCTATTACATCAAATTTCTTAGAGAAATAAAAGAATTTTAAATAATCTGTACTTCTGTGTTTGCTCTTTATGCTAGATCATTACTTCCACCTTGTAAGCTAGTTAGGACTGAATTGCTGAACCACCTTCAAATTCATGAAGCTTGGATGTCACAAAATGTGGTATTCTTTTGACAGACTATTCCTTTGCAAAGCAGAAATAACTGTCTCAATTTCATCTTTGCAAACCTTTCTGCAGTCTAGGTCTGTCTCTTCAATTTTCAGAGTTTGCACAGCAGTGCCCAGTATTGAATCACCTTATTTTCTTCCATGGATGTTTCTCTTATTCTTGGTTGGTTGTCTGTTTTTTTTTTTGTTTTGGTTTGGTTTTTTTACATAGTACCAATATGGATATAATCAGAGAGCACTGAGGGCCTAGCATTTAAACAGGGGCAGCACAGTGAGCGCAGTACTGGAAAGCAGTACCTATCTGTGGAATCCTTGCTTCCAAAATAGTGTTGAAAGAATGAAAAAAGTGAAAGAAGAAAAAAAAAAAAACAAACAAAACAAACAAACCCCATAGAGCCAAAGATTTAAAGGAATGAAGCAACAGTTTAAAGCTGCTCTTTTAAAATTAGAGATTTAAGACAGCCTAAATTCTCCATGAGAAGACTACGTGGCACTTTGATCATGGATTACAGTATTCATGTGGGGAGATGATTTCTAAGAGAATTCAGGCTGTACTTAACAGAAGTTATGGGCTGACAGCAGAGATGATACTGTTGTAATTTATGAATTTTACATATTGCAGCTACTACAGAAGCAGAAGCCTATTTCGGTTCTACAAGTCTCTTTCTTTCTCTCCCACAGAGTTAAATATTAGGGTAGGGGTTACCTATAGAGATACCAAGTTATAAACTAACCTATCTTTACAGTCTAACATTGAAGAATTTTATAGTTTCACTGAAGTACTTAGCAAGGAATATTTGTATTCTAATAAAAAAAGGGCAGAAAAAAAAATGCTGTTAGTGAGAGGTGAACTGAGGGCTTAACACTTGTTTCAGTGTACAGGTCGATTTTAATTTTGTGTTAGGTATTACAGAGAAATCTACCAATAAGACAATGGTACAGAAAACATCTGAAGGCAGTAGAAAAACAACTCTTATGTAAATTATAATATTGAAAGCAAAATAAATGTATATGTTGTTCAAACAGAGTATCTAGTTTTCCATATTCTCAGAGGCATCAAATCTCTGTCTGGTTCAAACATCTGACTTCTAGATGTCTCACAGAAAACAGAAAAGACAATTCCAGGTATACAGACCAGCTACATAAGATCTGACATTTTATTGCAAAAGTACAAGTCTTTCCTCAAAAAAAAAAACAACAAACAACCAAAACCCAAAACCAGTGCCAACAAAAGCACTTGGAATCAATGCAACTTTATAATACTTTGCATGTTACTCTAAAACCACCTTCACTATCATAAGACAAAAGCTATCATAAGACATTCTCATTACATACACCCTGACAGGGCCAGTTCCTTGGCAGTTGTGTTTCTGGACCCTCCGGGATTTAAGGGGGGCCGCTTCAGGGCACAGACTGAAACCTCTCACCATCACTAAGCATGCTGTCACTCACAGTCCCTTTGTGTGCCCCCAGCAAGAGGACAGGAGCAGTAATGTTCTCTTCTGAGTCCCTGTTAGTAATTGTTCCCAAATAAATTAACTGCAGTGCACATTACTAGATTTCTTAAACAAAGTAGGCATTTAATATCTATTGGCGCCCCAAGACAGGAACAGTACAGAAAGTAAAAGATGGGATTAAATCAGAGCTTATTAGGACTTACTTTACCAATTACATATAAATCCTTTGCATTTTTACCATACTTTAAGAAAAGGAAGATCTAAACTACTATTTGAGAACATGGGCATATTAATTATGGAACACTTAAAACTTGGTGACTTAATAAAAGTGCATTTGTGTTGCAATTAATGATCTGAAAACACAAAGTATGATACAAACTTCAGAAAGTGGTCATTTTGGGAGGGGTGATACTGGTGGAGATCCCTAGCAAGACAATGTAAAAATCCTGAGAAGAAAAGTACTCCGAGGATGATGGAAGTATAAGCAGTAAATGGTTTACAGAGCGCTAGTCATACAAGAAAATTCTGATAGCTTTCGAGTCAAAAATTAAGAATTTTAAAGGAATCCAATTCAATGAAATATAACAAGCTTCCAAGAGTGGTTCGTGAAAACATATTTAAAAACAGAATTCCATTGAAATATACATTTCTTATGAGTTTATTTCATAATAAAAGTTTATAAACCTTTTAAGTAAATACACATATTGTAATCACACTGTTATTCGAATAGCGATACTTATTCCCTCTTTGAAGAGATTGAAAATCACAGATGAAAACTCTGTTTAAGTAACATTTTCTACTCATGGCTCTATTCAATGTAATATCAGATTTCAAAATGTATTATTGTTAACATTGTATTTGAGGTCACAGTCAAGATGCAGTCAGTTTGCTTAAAAACTGTAACAAAAATAAAACAATAGAGCTGATGACAGTTGAGGGAATAAACTTCAATTCCAGTATATCATCTCTTTCAAAAAGCAAGGGAAGTGGAGGTAGGGAACTTAAAGAGAATGTATGAAGGACAATATTTTTCAAGAACTTGGAAAGAAGGTAGAGTACATTTTATTAAAGTGAACTTACAATTTATATCTGAAGATTTAGTATCATGCCCTTCCTAGCAAGCTTCATAGCTACCAAGTAACCAAACTACATGTTTTGATGTGCCACAGGAATTAAGGCTGTGGATGTTTTTTACCTGGACTTTAGTGAGGCCTTTGATACAGTTTCCCACAGCATCCTCCTAGAGAAACTGGCTGCCCATGGCTTGGATGGGAGTACCCTCTGCTGGGTTAAAAACTGGCTGGAGGGCCGGGCCCAGAGAGTGGTGGTGAAGGGAGTTAAATTCAGTTGGCGGCTGGTCACAAGTGGTGTTCCACAGGGCTCGGTATTGTGGCCAGTTCTCTTTAATATCTTTATCAACTACCTGGATAAGGCGATTGAGTGCACCCTCAGTAAGTTTGCAGACGACACCAAGTTGACTGGGAGTGTCGACCTGCTTGAGGCTCTGTAGAGGGATCTGGACAGGCTGGATCGGTGGGCCAAGGCCAATGGTATGATGTTCAACAAGACCAAGTGCCGGGCCCTGCACTTGGGTCACAACAAGCCCATGCAGCACTACAGGCTTGGGGAAGAGTGGCTAGAGAGCTGCCTGGCAGAAAAGGACCTGGGGGTGTTGGTTGATTGCCATCTGAATATGAGCCAAATGTGTGCCCAGATGGCCAAGAAAGCCAACAGCATCCTGGCCTGTATCAGGAACAGTGTGGTAAGTAGGACTAGGGAAGTGATTTTCCCCCTGTACTCGACACTGGTGAGGCCCCACCTTGAGTACTGTGTCCAGTTTTGGGCCCCTCACCACAAAAAAGACATTGAGATTCTGGAGCATGTCCAGACAAGGGCAATGAGGCTGGTGAGGGGTCTGGAGAATTAGTCTTACGAGAAGCGTCTGAGGGAGCTGGGGTTGTGTAACCTAGAGAAAAGGAGGCAGAGGGGAGACCTTATTACAACTACCTGAAAGGAGGTTGTAGAGAGGTGGAGGTCGGTCTCTTCTCCAAAATAGCAGGCAATAGGACAAGACGAAATGGCCTCAAGTTGCGCTAGGTGAGGTTTAGACTGGATATTAGGAAAAAATTTTACACTGCAAAGGTTATTACGCATTGGAACAGGCTGTGCAGGGAAGTGGTTGAGGCAACATCCCTGGAGGTATTTAAAAGATAGGTAGACATAGTGCTTAGTGACATAGTTTAGTGATGGTTTTTGTTAGAGTTAGGTTGATAGTTGAACTAGATGATTTGAAAGGTCCCTTCCAACCTAGGCAATTCTATGGTTCTATGATTCTATTACCAAGGCAACCAAACACAATATGGTGTTTACTGTAGTTTGTCGATTAAACTTAAGCATTTGCTTAAAAAATGAACATTTACCAACCTATTATGAGATCTGTATTTTAAAAAGGGTATTTTCCTTCCTATTTCCTTGACTGTCCAAATCATTCTGGCTTCAGTGCATACATAATTATATCTGTATAAATGAAAACTAGTGAGTTGTATGCACAGGGAAAAATGCAACAACTTAAACATAGTATGAGATTGAAAAAAATAAGTGCTTATGGAATATCAATAAATAGAAAGCATTTCCATTCAAGCAAAGAACACAGTAATATCCAGTTAAACTGAATTGCTTGCATAATTCTCTTAATTGGTAGAAAGCCACTAGAAAAAACTTTGGTCCTTGTTCTAATACCTTTACTAATATAGAAAACAAATCTAGCTATAAATAAAAGCAATCCTTTAAAAGGCAGTATTCACCATATAATTTTTGGCCTTCATAAAGGTTTATACTATTAACATGTAGCACAGATGCTTTTAATCTCTGTTATTCAGTGCATATTTTAGTTGATTTATATGTTATTGCTGTCTAATATCAGAGGCAGCAGGCCTGACATCCTTCTCTACTCATTTGAGTATCACAGGAGTTTGTAGGGTGGTAAAAACTGTGAGACTTTCAGGTAAAATAAAACATGGAAATGAAAATCACAAACACTTGAGCTCCATATATTCATGTGAATTTATGGAGCTAGAAGGTGATGGCTTGCTTGTTTCCAATGAAGGTTGGTCACAATGGAGTTGGATATGCCTGACACAGTTCCCTTTACAATCTACCCTCTTTCATAGACTTTCTGTGAACATATTCTGCTAACGAGCCGCTTGCTAGCTGAAGCTGTTGCTTCTCATGCTGCCTGAAGACAACCGCTCATGAGTCAACCCCAGCGATGCCAATGACAGAAATATAAACTAACTTCTTTGAAGGTAATTTTAATGACATACATTCTTGATTTTTGATGTGTATGACTGATGCTTGTCATTGATACTCAAATTAGGAAGTGGATAATAGAGGGAATTTTCCTTCTATTAGAAGCTCTTGGATTCCTCATCATTAAAAGCTATGGTTCAGTTGGAAGAGACTGGAGAAGGGAATATAGTACCATTGATAATCACACCTGAGCCACCAGGCTCCCCAGCTGGATTAAAATGAACCTATAGTATTTATACTGATAGATATTGCATAGGAAAAAAAGTATATGAAATTGCCTTTCACTGCTGTGGTTACTGTTTTTTAAAATAGACTGGTTAAATAGAAGGCCCACGGACTCATGTAAAAACTTCACTAAGTATAGTCATTTTAACAAGTAACTTCTCTTTTCTGGGATCAAAGAGCTCCGGTTGCCAAACTGGAACTGAGGATAAACGGCTGGTAGAGCAATAATAATTGAGAAATCTTGAACATTTTCCATGTTGTTTGTGGAGCTGCTAAAATATATTAATAGAAGAGGCGTTACCTTAAGTGATCCCCTTTACTATGTGAGGGAAATTGCACTGCTACTGATAATCCACACTAATGTTAAGACATCATAAAACTGTTAAAAAAAATCAATTACAATGTGTAACAGAAAATGCTTTGATGTGACAAAAATGTCATCTGTAGAGTGTTATTTAGCCAGTCTGCCTGGGACGATATTTCCAACTGTCAAAGAAAGATAAACAGAAAGAGAAAAAAAAGAAAGATTGCGAATTTATCAGTGGTAATCGAAATTAAAGTTCCAGTTCCTTTAGATTAATTATGGGATCTGAAAAGATTTCTTGTTTCAGATTGTTGAACTGATATACACTCCAGTCCCCACGGGTCACTATATAAAAAAACTACTAATGGGACAATCCTTTTTACCAGCCTTGGGTGTTTCTACTCCATTCTGCCTGGTTGAAACCACACTAAAACTGAGAAGTAATCCGTTTTGGTTTTGAATCATAATTACATATTGACAAGTTAAACTGTGAGACCTAAATCAAGGAGATTTGTGCTATTATGTGAGCATTCTCATGGGGCAGACCTAAAGGGACATCAATTATTTTGCCACAACCTAACTCTTTTTCAATTTTCCTTTTTTGAGTGGCATTAAATACTTGGAGAAAAGGAACCGTAGAAGTAAAAAATGCAAGGCAATGCAGCATGGATGTCAGAAAGAGCTACTACATATAATTAAAATAAAAATAGATATGATTTATTAGGAAAATTCTTCAATGAAAAGCATTTTTATTACTTCAAAATATCTCCTTTTGCTTCTTAATTATTTTTATTTGTTTAGGTTTTTCCCATCTTAAAGGGTTTTGATTATGTTTCTAAATCCTTACCAAAAAAACTCAGAGAAAGATCTAATTTACTGAACAATTATTACTGCTAAATTATTAGAGTGTTTTCAAATCGTTCACTAGTTGATAAAATGGAGTTTATGAATAACATATAGTGAAGAAAGGAATCACTGAAAGATTTTTTTTTCTTATAAGCTCATATAAGATGGCAAAATTGAAATGTGATTTACATTTAAAAATATATTGCACGTGTTCAGGAATAACTAAATGATTCCATCTTGATATACTGCAAAACCACTCCTTAGGAGCCAATTTTTAGATTTAAAATGATGCATATCCTCCCTATGTTCATATTCCATTTAGTCTTTAATGATATTTTTGAGTTAATTTCAAGGACGTGTCTATACAGAAGAAACAAATATCAACTATGTTACATCTAGCATTTACATGCTTAAAAAAAAATCTTGCTTCCAATCTTTTGGCTAAAATTTCTAATTAAAAAGCCAATGAAAACCATCGAATACAACAGATTCAAAAAAAGGAAAACAAATAGGAAAATATACACCTACCTAAGTGCTCACAAAGTGCAACAAAAATCTTTAACTTTCTTAGAAAAAGAGAAAACTTCAATTGAAACTTGCTGTTACATAAAGAACATAAGGAAGCACTGAAATAACTTTGGAAATTTGCACCTAATCATATGAATAACATAAAAGTGTAGCATTATGTATGCTTTCATCATTGGTTCCTCTGCAATATTTGATCTTCTGCAACTAAATCTCACGAAGAAACAAACACTATAAGCACTGTTGGGATTGGTTTTACTGAACTCATATTGAATTCACTTAACAAGCATAAAAGTATATTGCCCATAGTATGAAAATTCAATGCAATGATCTTTTTTTAAGGTTAACTTCAATTCTTGCTTGAAGGTTTGCCTATACAGGAATATAACATCCCCGTATACGTTTCACTGACTTGGTGTCCCTGGTCTCTATCAATGGAACACGTCAGGCGCAGTGTGTCATAGCTCATGTCAGCATTTTGATTACTTGTAAAGCGCCATAGCAACCGAAATAGAAGCAGCCTGTTCTAGCAACAGGAGATTCCTTTCATATTTTACTAAGATTGGGTGTTCCACTTGAGTTGTATAGTAGTGGATGGCTTACTGGTTTAAAAAAATAAATAAATAAAAAAAGAAAGAAAAATGTTTACAGAGTAAAAGTTTTGACTCTTTATAAACTTAGATGTATGACGTTCAGCAACGTTTACTTATGCCCAGTAAGGTATCAGTTTCAGGGGAAAATAATCAAAATAAGATGATATGATTGCATACTAAATTAATAAGCTACAGGGATTCAATTTAATTAAAAGAGGAAGAGTGAGCATGAATCTAAACCAGAGAAGAGGAACACAAGAAACAAAACAAACAAACAAAAAAACAAAACAACAAAACAAAGAGAAGCAAAATGACACAATTATAAGGCGATGGCATAATAATTCTGACCTTTCCCAAGGCAAAGTATGCAAAATCAAGTGGATGAATGAAAACCTTGAGGTTTCCCACACGGAATTTTTATCATGTTGTTCCTTAATGAGGTTCTAGTTTGATGACTAAACCCTTTCCTCCTCAACTATAAATAGCAAAACAAAGATGTTGGATGATTTTGAATTTTATTTCTGTCTTCCTTGGCAGGTTTCTACACTGACTGCAAAGATTTCTTTTATCCTAGAGGATATTTTTACAAAGGGAATAGTGAACATCCACAGTTTCTTTCATCCTGTTGCTTTTCAGCATAGTGAAGCCCACAGAGGAGTCTGGTGTGTTTAGAACTGAAACAGTTGAAGCAGCCAACAAAGTATTTCAATTCTGTTTATGCAAACTGTTTAATGTGTGACCACATAACAAATTATTACCTGACTGCAGACAGAAGGCTAGTGGGGACAGTCATTCTCCAGGCAGATAGTACCTGGATGCTACATACATAGGACACAAATTCTAGTTCACCCATGCCTGCTTATGCCTCATGACCAGTTGGATGCGTATCTTGAAAGCTGTGGATGGCCTTGTTATTTTCTGCCCATAGAGATCTTGGTTCTTGTTCTTGGTTCTGAACCCTGCCTCTTCGGTTTGCGTCCTTGAATTGTATTATTTTATGCTTAATTCCTATCCTTAGCCAGTTCATGTAGGTTCTGAGGCAATACTGACTACTTACTCCAGTATCTCTTGATTAGTTGAACTTTGAAATTATTCGGCATTGCGTGAGGTTTCGCTGTGCCTCTTTGGATTGGTGCACATGTATTCACTGATATACCTGTGGATTCTGTGGCCTAGCCTCATCACTAATACACTTTTGGCTTCTTCTTTCTACTGACTTCACTTTTGCCCAGTGCACCAAACCTGCCTACAGGCTGAATTCAGACCAAGACTAATGACTAGGCTTTATCATTCATATGCCATAAAACTGTGGAACTGCTGTCAGTGGGTTGCCCAATCTACGTTCCAAGAAAGTACACCTTAAAATAAACTTTTTTCTACAGTTGCTGCATCTTCTCTGCACTCGGAGAAGATTGCACCGGTTCTCCCCACTTATTACTTGGGTGAAAGCATATTTTCTCTACTATACATGGCTAGTGCCTTCGATTATTCTTCCTCTCTACTTTGCTGTCCAGATTTCCACATGTAGTGAGAAAAATGTTAACTTAACTTAGAAAAATACCCCAGGAGCAGGAAAAGGATAGGTGAGTACTTCTGTTGAAGCTTTTCTTTATACATTATATCTTTATGATTATAATGTACGCAATGGTCTCTCTAGACAGAAGGCAGAGGCAGTTTCCTGTGGTAGGACAAGACTGCAGTATCTCACTTCTTTCAGGGAAATCTTTCAATACTCATCTCTCTGACACCTATGAATTTTGCATTCCTTGCCCAAAGCAATAGTCCATGCAATCCCCTACTCTCTTGGGTGATGCTCTTGTTAACAGGCTATTATATAAAAGCAAACATTACTTATTTTCTTTCCCCAGCATTATTAATGCCTAAGCTACTTAATCAGGTCCACAGAAGCTATTTAATCTTAGAACTGGATTTTTAATCGTGAATCACAGCCTCACTGCAGAAAATTAATCTGAATCACAAATGGACAATTACGTGTAGTGACATACAAAATCTTTATTCTGACCATTTCTAATCCCTTATTTTATACATTCTTTTCCTCAGCATACTAACTTCTTGAATACTGTTCTTTGGTAGTATAAGCTATGTATAGATGGTAAAAACTAGTTTGCTAAATTTTCAGCTTCCTGGGATGAGGTATATGCCTCAGCTGTTTCCTAATTCCTCAGCAGGGCACCAGCTGTGCTAAATAATGGTTAGCCGCACCAGGAAATTATGATATACAAGAGGAGAGAGTAACAGAACTGTGGAATACTCCAACTGGTGTCTATATCAAAACCTGGGAAAACTAGACTGCAAATGGCATAATCGTGTACCCTCCCATCAAATATAGGTGCCTAAAATCTCCTTTGTGTTTGTTAATTAATTCCTAAATCAAATACCTAAAAATTTAACTCAGTGTGACTGTTCAAAAAGATGTGGTGTCTCACTCCTGTACACATAATCTATGCTTTAAACTCTGTTAACAAGAATAACATCTTTGTTTGAAACTTGAATCATGTGAAATTTTTAAATTGATAGTTTCATTTTGCCATTAATGAACATGTCCAGCTCCAGAGACCTTGAATACTGTAAACGAGGACAAAATGTATTCCTTAAATAATTCATCGTAAGTCACATTCATAATAAATACTGTAATTTAAAGTTTGCTCTACAGCTATTCATTGTCAATCAATATTACACTTGCTTGGAAGCAACAGATATTATATTATTATTAATAATGTCTTGATATTGCTATTCTTTACATTCAATAATCACAGTTTAACAAAATCCCATAAGGGGCAATGGCCTCAATTGGTTTTACCAGCCATTTTTATTCAAACTCTGAAAACACAAAGCAAAAATCTCTCATGCTGATACATAGATGCTGCAAATGAGACAGTTTATTCCAGGTTTACTGTAAACTTTTGACTGAAGCACAAATCTTCCATAGGATTTCAGTGTGCAAATCTATGTTTTTAAATTAGGCAGAAATGATTTTGAGTGATGGCTCCTCTTAACATCAGGGGAGTGCTTACCTCTCTCACTTTGCTTTGTACGTGGCAGGCCTCTAAAACTCCTACTGCTAAACCTGAATTAAGTAGCCTTAATATGTATGATATTTAACATTTTCAGAAGCTATGCATTAAATCTGTAGCCTAAAATTTCTAGTTATGGAATGAATCCAACACTTCAGGGCTTTATACGCATTTCTTTATCTTTAATTCCTCTTGCCAAGTGGCTGTTTAAGTGCAAACGGTATAAAAGTTCACAGCACCTGGATCTGTTTCTGCAAGATTAGTGGAGTAACAACTTAGCCTGAAACTGATCTTCTTCCACAGCTTTTTAGTCTCTGAACTCTAAGGTTTGTATTAAATATGAAATAGGAATAATGAGTTTTAATTTTTAAAGACATTAAATACCCTGAACAAGTTGGTTAAGAATTGTAGAGCGACTTTGTCATGAAAAAAGAGCTTAGGAAATCCAGTAAAGTACCATATCAGTTTTCTATATGCAAGATTATATATATTTGCTATGTTGTCAATTTATGAGAATGTGTTCATTCCTTGAAATTGAATTCCTTCTGAACAATGTTAGATGAAAAATGACTGAATGAAGTCCCATTTACTCACCCAGCATCTTTCCACTACACTGCAAGTCATACTAACCTTTCAGTTACTACTCTGACAAGGTGTTTACATATTCTGAACAAGTGTAACATTTGATAATTTTGTTGTTAATAAAAGTTTGTTTCCTACTTGTATCCCAAACAAATGGATTATTTTCTTCCTTAATACTATTAAAAAAACATGATATAATTGATCATGATATAATCAATGTAGATTCAACACAATGGTGTTCTGGTTTCAGCTGGGATAGGGTTAATTTTATTTTTTCGTCTAGTGGTTGCTGTGTTTCAGATTTGGTCTGAAAGGAATGTCAATAATGCATATTGTTTCAGTTATTGCCACATTATGTTTATATTTTTAAGGACTTTTTTCAGCTTCCCATAGAAGCTGATAAGGAGCATAGATAGAACAATGGAATGGCCAACGGAATATTCGATACCATAGAAGTCATGAGCAGTATATAAATGGGGTCAGATGAGGGGATGCGGGTACTCGTGGTAACTGCTCGGGAAGGTACCAATTCAACAGGTGGTGAGAGCGACTTGTGTCTTGTATATTCTTTTACTATTATTATTTCAATTGTTATTTTTCCTTTTCTGTTACTGTTCTATTAAGCTGTCTTTATCTCGACCCATGAGGTTTTTTCCCTTTCCCCTTCTTTTCTCCCTCTTCTCTCTGTCTTTCTGGGGGAAGGAAGAGAACTGTGTGAGCAGCTGCGTGGTCCTAGCTGCTGGCTGGGGTTAAACCACAAAAAAATGGCCATTTCTTTTCATTTATTCACATTTCCCAACGTGAATTTACATTCACTTCTACAGTCTTAGCTGGCAATAAAAATTACATTAATTAAATCTCTAAATAGCAAATATCAATAATAAAGTGTTTATTTAGAGGAGAAGGTATCAAGATATATGTAGTTGCATCTCATCTGAGAAAACTGATAATGTGTGATAATCTGGGTCACAGTCCAGCACTTTTCCTCCTTCAACCATAACCTCGTTCAGGACTGATGTTTCTACTGTTGACACTACTAAGTGGCAGACCTGGAACTATTGCTTCAGTGCATTATGATAGCTCATAGTTCAGTTGGCATATCAGTGTGATTTTGTTTCTATAAATACCTCTCTTTTTGTCAAATGCTATTAGCATTGTAGAAAAAATAACGAGACGCTATCCCTGGTTTATATACATGGACAAAGGTATTCACAAAGTAAAAGGCAATCTCAGAATCTGTACCTAAAACTGTATGCACAATCTGATCTAAAGTAACTGTCATGTGTACAAGTGGACCGAAGAAAAAAAAAAAAAAAAAAGATAGGGAGAGCTTTCTATTCTGCTTTAGATCAAAAGTTATGGAGAAGGGTAGACAAAAGCTAATTGGACTGATGGAATGTTCTGTCCCATGGATCATTTTGAAGGGATTAAACATACCTCAGAATACTATAAAAGGGACTACAACTGGATTTTTAGTAGGTTCCAAAGTAAGGATGATGAACAAAACAGTTAAAATCCCAGTGTACAGTAACACCAAGGTCAATAAGATCTTGTAATATGTGGGATGCACGGCTGTTAATGACAGTTCAAAGGAAACTGAAAGGTCACATGTTGTCAACTCTCCTATAAGTAATCAAGCTTTGACTTTAGTAGTGTGGTGGGTTGACCTTGGCTGGCCACCAGGTGCCCACCAAGCCACTCTATCATGCCCTGTCCTCAACAGGATAGGGGGAAAAAATACAATGAAAAGGACAGGAGATTAGTTAACAATTACTGTCACAGGCAAAAAAAGACTCGACTTACTTCGGTAAATTAATTTAATTTACTGCCAATTAAACAGAGTAGGATAATGAGAAATAAGAACAAATCTAAAACCACCTTCCCCCCACTCCTCTCTTCTTCCAAGGTTCAGCTTCACTCCAGACTTCTCTGCCTCCTCCCCCCGAGCAGTGCGGGGAGATAGCAAATGGGGGTTGTGGTCAGTTCATAATGCTTTGTCTCCGCCAATCCTTCTTCCTCACATTCTGTCCCTGCTCCAGCATAGTTCCCCACCCATGGGTTGCAGTTCTTCAAGAACTTCTCCAGCGTGGGTCCTTTCCATGGGGTGAAATCCTTCAGGAGCGGACCTGAAGGGTCCCCCACAGGGTCACAGGTCTTGCCAGGAGCCTGGTCCAGCATGGATTCTCCACACACTAAAGCTTCCTTCAGGACACATCCACCTGCTGTGGCATGGGGTCCTCCATGTGCTGCAGTGTGGATATCTGCTCCACCATGGACCTACATGGGCTTCATGGGGACAACATGCATGACCATGGTCTTCACCATGGGCTGCAGGGGAATCTCTGCTCTAGCACCTGGAGCACCTCCTCCCCCTCCTTCTTCACTGACCTTGGTGTCTGCAGAGTTGTTTGTCTCATATTTTTCTCACTCCTCTCTCCCAGGTGCTTTTGTGCAGTGTTTTTTTACACTTTCTTAAATGTTATCACAGAGGTGCTACCAATGTCACTGATTGGCTCAGCTTTGGCCAGCGGCAGATCCCACTTGGAGACAGCTGGAACTGGCTTTGCCCGACATAGGGGCAGCCTCTGGTATCTTCTCACAGAAGCCACCCCTGCAGGCTCCCTCACTAGCAAACTTTTCCATATAAAAACAATACATGTAGATGCAAGGATACTATGTGACAACAAATGATATAGGAAGTGGTGAAGATATGGAAGAGTATTTTTATATTAAACTAAAGATCACTCTATGAGCAAAACGTTAAGGTCCTCCCACAGTAGAAATTTTTGTCCTACAGTACAGTTTATTGTACACTATACATTTCTCACTATTTACTCTCAAATAGGATTACAACACAGGCCACACTACCTGCTATTCTCTCTAAGCAATACCGTAAGGCAAACTGGGAATGCAAAATATTCTTGATGCCGAAGTCTGTCTTAATACCCATTTTCCATGTAACTGCTGTCATCCTACCAACATATTTCCAACTGTGAGAACACAGATAGCTTCCTGCAGAGCTTCTCATCTCAGGGCCATTTTGCAGAGCAGCCAGGAGGATGTGCTAGCGTAATGAGAAAGCTGGTAACTACTGCCTAGAGATATAACACTTCATGTCTGCTCACTTCTCAAGCTCTGTTGGCTTGAAACAGGGATCCTAGCTTGGCTCCTAAATCTTTCCTTCCCTAGATAGTAACACATTATTCTCACACCAGATAGCTTAACTTACTGGCTGCCTACAGAACCCCCCCCCGAGATCCCTTTTAATTATATACAAAACTAACACACAAGGTCCATAAAACACTTCCAAGTCAGTGAAGACTGCTAACTACTTGGATCTGAAGTGAAGCGAACATGCTTATGTTTGGATTAAGTTGGTAGTTATGTTTACACTGCAAGTGAACCCAGAATATGCCAAAGAACAAGGTGGACTAGTATGCACAAGGTTGTACCGTGGACTTCAAAGTTAGTGTCCCAGATTTGCTTCATTTAAAAGACAACATTGGGTTATTTGGGGGAAAAGATTTAAAGTACATAAGGAAAGTATGCTATTTCAGTACTTTTTTTCCCCATGATAAGTTTAAAAAAAAAAAAAAAATCTTCTTTTTGCTTGACATAATTTCCCTGTGGCATTGTGCCACCTCCACATAGCCATCCATAACTCTTCTCCTGCTTGAAACAATCTTCAACATGCCACTCTTGTTAATGACTGAGATACCCCCTGATGGTGCTTAACATTTAATAGTGCTAGAGTTCCACGTTTGCCCAAACAACCTTTTCCATTTACCTTACCTGAAAGGCGTTCTAATTTTTCTTCAGAGACAGAAATCCTTTAAGCCCATTGTATCCTTAGGCTACAAATTTACTGAGATTTAGGTTTCCAATAAGAGCACTGAGATGAATGCCACCTTCTCATTTATGAATCAATTTTTGCCCATCGGCTTCTCAGAGTTATTACTTTTTATTTTATTTTACACTCAAAGGGGAGAACCTCAGGAATACATACATATACATACAATGTTGGGAAAAAAAACAAAGAGGACAAACTTAAAATCACAACTGAATAAAACATATGACATTCTCTTCAACATATCCTAAATGCAGAAATCTCACATAGCATGCAGTCACAGATATAGTATCTTTCTCATCTTCAGGACTCTTGTTTTGATCATCAGCACTTACCACAAAGGCAAGCATGCTATTTCTTAGCATCATGAGCTATGTTTCTATATAACGACTGTGAGTGGTTAAAGAAGTACTTTTCCTTTCATGCACCACAATTCAGCTGACACTGTCATCCATCTTCAGTGGATAGTATGTTTTTGGTCTCAATGCAGACAATATTGTACTTTACAAAATTTTGTAAAGAAGGAGTAGCACATGAAAAAATTTTATTTGCCTGAACTAACTAAAAATCCAGTGCCTCTCCTTTGTCACTAAATTTCAAAGAGATGAAGCAATAAACTGAATGGTTTAGAAAGCTTAGTTTCAAGAATCATGCTTTTCAAATTACTGAGTTCTAAATTCTGTTTTATTTAAATACTGTTTTGACTGAAATGGATATCGAATTTCATGTAAAGCCCAACAGGCTAAACAATTCTAATTAGGGAATTATGTGGTCATGGTCATGCATCAGGTCTAGATAAACTATAATCCAATTTAAACTGCTTGCTGAGAGTCAGATAGCATTCTTGCTTTATGGCTCAGATTCATCCCATTTGTGGAATACCATGAAGATCAAAAGATGGAATCAATCTTCTATCAGAAGTTAACCTGTCATGGTAGAACTCTCCTTGCCCACAGAAACACCCCATGTAAAAACAGAATTGCCATACTAACCAGGCAACACATTTGCCAAATCCTGATGGCACAATCAAATTAGAATTTCAACTACATTTATGACAGCTGTAATATTACCTTTAGCTACGTCATTATAGCGTACGAAATTATTTAACAACAGGAATAGGTTCAGTTGATTGGAAGGGAGATATCTTCAGAGTTCCTAAGCTACCAAGAAAGCTCAAACAACTGAGCAGAATTTTTCTGGAAATGTAGAGTTTGATTTTTCTGTAGAGACAAAAAACATCTTCCAGGTTAGCTAAACTATATTAGTAGTAAACACGATGACACAGAGTTTTATATCATCTATATATATGCTTAAAGGATAGTCCTGGTCAATGGGTAACTAGATCCCAAGAGAATCTATGTAAAAATTGAGACACTGACCCATAGGATGTACCGTAACATAATGAGTCAAGGTTCTCCCTTAGCACTACAAACCAGGACACCCTGAGCAGACAGCTCCATTTATCTCTTAGACTGGGTTGGCTTTTTTTCCAAGTCTTTATTCTGCTCACTTTATTGTATATCTGGATTCCTAGTTGCACAGACAGAAGGTGGAAGAGATGTAAGCAGTTGTGGTACACTCCTAAATATGCCTTGTAGTCGGATCAGGAAAAAGAAAGGGGAAAAAAATCAAAGAAAACCACAATAAAACAAACCAAAAATCCTCTCAAGAGTGCTGCTGCTTGCATTTGGTGAACAGGTCTTGCATAGCAAACATCGGGAAAAGCCATTTTCAAAGGTTATCTGAACTCATGTTAAATAGTTGACTATTCAACCAAGCGAAAAATAGATCCGAAGGATGAAATAATAAAGCACCAGGGATAAAAGATCCACACACTATTTAGCAGAGAATGAGGCTCTCTATAATGGAAACATAAGCAGAGTCTCTTATAGTACTTTGAAAAAAATGATTGCAAGCAAAGCCTTGTGAAACATCAACGTATTCTGTGACAGCTGTTTACAGTTTTTCCTTTTAAGCTGTTCACAGTTGTATGTCAGGGCAGTAATTTTAGGAAAAAAAAATAAAGATCTGAATGCTTTTCCAGATACAGGCATGCAATAAAAATATACTCACCTGGAAATAAAAGTTAATGGTATTGTTGGGTTAAAAAAAGTTTTGTGCAATGTGAATTGAAAGACTCTAACCCTTGAGTTTTCTAAAATGCATTTTTCAGGTTTAGATATGCATTTTTTAATATTAAGAATTCATTTTCATAGTTTCTCGATAAGGCATTCAGAATGGCGATGTATTAGAGTTGGGAGGGGAAGGAGGGAAAGAGAATACAGTACAAAGCATCTGCAATGTCTCCTGCTCCATTTCCAGAAAAAAAAACCCACAAGTATGAAAACCCAACATTTTTTGTTCTGCTGAAGCAAGATAGTGAGATTCTTAAAGTGATGTGTTTAAGATAAAGCTAGATACCAATCCAAAAAGCAGCAGTGCTACCTATTTCAGATATCTTTTGGCATCCATATCTTAATTTTGGTTTATGACAGTAATGCAGGGCTTCTATTTTTTATTTATAGCTGCTGTTTTGTAAAAACTGAAAGGAATAATAACATTTAAAAAAATAATATGAATATTGCAAAGCCCTGCTGTTACACTCCATCGCTGTGTAAACCAGTCTTCAAAATCTCTGGGAAGCAGTGTAAATGAGGTGAGTGATAGCACAGCACAGGTCATTTGGAACCTGTGAGAGGTTCTGTTGTGCAAAGCAGATTGGCAAATGTTATGGTTTTACTTCACAGGCTCCCTTTTACTTATACAGAAAGCAAAACCTTATGCTAAATATTTTATTTGAATGGTATGGTTACAGCCCTTGTAAGGAGATGATATGGCAGACTGACTTAGACTCTATAGTTTCTTCACATGCAAAAACAGGAAAATGTTCTGTAGTTAATGGAGCCTACTTTCTTGCTGCTACCTCTCCCTGCTGACCCTAATATAGGTGGGACACAGCTTATTATCTTTGAGTTTATGATTCCAATAATATTCTCATACGCCACTAAGGAAGCTTGCCTTCCTAGATGGGAAACACTTACAGAATAATACAGCTCTTTTAGGAGAAAGCTTGCTGTTCCGCACGGAAAGATTTTGTTGAAGAAGAAAAGGCTTGAACAAAATCTTGGGCGGAGGCAGGGGGAGAACAATACTTCTTCCAGCATAAGTCCTGTTGTGAAATTTTTACTTATGAGAATTGCCTCAGTGACATGACAAGATCTTTCTCTGAAATGCAAATATATATATACATTCAAAACACTAGTTTCTCAAAACTTCATGTATAATTAAGGAGAGTTATGACATCTTCTGCCGAAATGCCTCACATATACCTGTATGGTAATGTCACAGAGTTAGTATCTGACAAATTTCTTTTACGTTAAAGTATGGACTAGATAGACTAGAGCATCCTCAGGAAGGTAAAATGCAAACTGAGACAGTGGGTATCTAGAAATCAAAAGAATATAGGATAGATTAGAAACTGGCCATAAGGTTTTAACTGGGGTCTTCACTGGTAAGGATGAGTATTTGTTGAATAATATTTTCCTCTAAACTCTGAGGTTATTTATAGTATAAATTACCACCTGTGCTGGGTTGACCGTGGCTGGCTGCCAGCTGCCCATCCAGCCACTCTCTCACTCCCCTTCCTCAACAGGACAGTAGAGAAAACAAGATAGAAACACTCGTGGATTAAGATAAAGACAGGAAGACTGCTTAACAACTAACAACAGGCAAAATAGGCTTGACTTGGGGAAAATTAATTTAATTTATTGCCAACTAAAATAGAGCTGGGTGGTGAGAAACAAAGAAAAAAATAAATGAAGCAACACCTTCCCCTCACTCCCACCTTTTATCCAGGCTCAGCTTCACTCCTTTGTTCCTGATACGTGGATAAACCTGCTGTGGTGTGGTCTTCTCCAGGGGCTGCAGGGGAACCTCTGCTCCGGTGCCTGGAGCACCTTTTCACCTCCTTCTCTCACCTTGGTGTCTGCAGGGCTGTTTCTCTCACATTTTTCCTCGCTTCTCACTGCCTGTGTGCCATTTTACCCTTTCTTAAGCATGTTTTCCCTGAGACGTCACCACCTGTGGCTGCGGGGCCCAGCCGTGCCCTGCGGTGGGTCGGCTGGAGCCGGCTGGAACCGGCTGTGTCCGGCTCGGGGCAGCCCCGGCCTCTCCTCACAGAGGCCGCCCTGCAGCCCCACCACTGCCAGCGCCTCGTCATCTACAACAAACACATCTCTGTATTTCTGGAAACCACCTGCAATATATTCAGAAAGAAATAAAAAGGGGACGGGTGTAAAAATATTAAGCAAATGAGGTTGAAAAATATGAGTGTTTGGAAAAATAAAAATGTACACACTCGTTTCATAGCATAGAGCCAGGCTGAGTAATGAGACAGAGACTCTTTCTGCTTAGCTGTAGAGAATTTTTCACCTATTGTTCTGATTTGCAGACAAGATTAAACATGAAAAATGAAATATTTATCTTTTTTAAAATCTAGTTGAAACACTTGAGCCAGAAAGGTTAAAAAAAGTTCAGGGAACAATCACACAAACAATTTAAGGCCCTGATTTATGTAGCAGGTTCAGAGTGATAATGAGCAAAACTGCTAATCAGTGCCCACAGATATTAGATAATAAATTCAATAGGTTGAAATGGGTATTTGTAGTGCAGCAAATGTTATTCTAATGATTGAATTAATCGTAACGCAGAGAAATTCTTGCATGCCAAATTTGTTTACCTCATGACATGCTAATGAAGATAAAACTGGTAGTTCTTCTTTACCCTTATGAATTAGAAGTATTATTTGGGAAGAGTGGAAAAAGGGCATTAAGTGGTAAAGTTTTGTGAGAGACACATGAAAAGATTTGAGTGAACAGGAGATGCCAATAGATAAGGTACTCATTCTTTATTACACTTCGTATGGCTGAATAGAAATTATTTGATTAGTACAGCGTATCAAAGAACCTACTATGGAAAACAGATCTAGAAATAACCCAAGTGCTTCATAATTAGCTGATCATTCTGGTGCTTCCTAAAACCATATTTGTTGGATAAGGAGAAAAATCTATGTATGTTTGTGCACACATGGCTGGAAGTTTAGATCTCTGTGCTAATTACCTTCTTATTCCTGATCACCAGACAAATGTGCTTACAATGATAACTAAGGACAACTTTCCTCAAATGTCTTGCCTGAAAAGGCAGTACCTTGAAAAAACAAACAAACAAACAAGCCCCCCAACAACAAAAATCATTGCTTTTCTCTCCTTCAAAAATGTAAAATTTCCATTATGGGGCGCAACCAACTATTACAATAGAAAACACTATTTTCAAGTTGCTGGCAGCTTGGCCCTGTAATACACAGATCAATGGCCTAGCCTGCCAAACCTTTCAGAAGGCAGATTATCAGCAAAACTGATCCTCAAGTACAGAAAGAAGCTCAAGATTATTTTCAGTTATTTATTTTCATTTTCTTTTTTTAACTGGTCCTCTCTCAGCTATTTCAAACTGGGACTTTACTGAAGCATCATCTGGAGACATACAATTAGCTACACCGATCCAGCCTTTTTGATTGTGACTGTCTGATTCAAATGATCAAAGCTGTGAAATAAACTCCCTGAAAACAAAACTACTGTTAATGATTTAAGTAGACACTAAACCCAAGTTTATAGTCACTTATCTGTTCCGGTGGGAAATAGATTTGAATTTTTTCATCCAGTAAAATAACTTATATGATCCAATTATTTAATATAATCTAAAAATTAATATATGACAAATTTATTTAAAAAAACCCATCATTTTGTCATTTTTACCATATTTTCCTAAGACTGAATATACCACTCTGCATGCCTGTCACGTTAAAGAAGCTAACTTGCATATGACTTATACTTTAATTTCAGATGCACTGAAAGAACGTATAGAAGTTATACACAATTTGAGGAAGTAATACCATACATGATATAAAAACTAATAATTAAAAAAAAAAACAACAACTAAAAACCAAAACCCTGTTCTTACACTACTGTTAGTTTTAAGAGAGATGTGCAATATGCAAATATTTCCTCAATGCATTTCGGAGGTCAGTGCTATCTGCTCTTAAGCATTATACCTGGCACCATGACAGTTTAACACCATTGGCTAGTCTAGACATGCTACTCAGATCTCATGGCTTCAACCTAATTATACAGATTTTAATGGACAAGCAGGATAGAAAAGTAGAATACTGCTGTCAGTGAAATGCCAGATTTATGAGATGCCATATACATTGTAGCAGAATTCAACTTTGAGTAGGCTGGCATCTTGTGATAGACAAACATTTGACAAGACCAAAAAGGAAGGAGGCTGAATTAAGCAATACGACATTCATCTTTTCCCTCAACTAAGCGCTCTCTTTCTTAATTTGGGTTCCAGTTTGCTCTGGAATTTCACAGTCTTCTGAGGACAAGTATTCTTCCCTTCAAGTTTATGCAGTTGACATAATGATTCATTGACATTTTTGAGCCATAAATAAAACAGCTTTCTGATTTTTGAGCAGCACAGAGCTGTTCTAAAATGTTTCCATAATACATGGAAGGATTACCTATACCAATGTCAGTTCCCCGGCACTCCATTTTTTATCTGCCATGCCTATGCTGTTGTCTATAATCTATCCAGCTGGCATTTTATCTGACACCTTCCAAGCCATTCCTTTCTCTGCCTCTCCAGTAACACCAGTCTAATCTCTCTCCTTTTCTTTCCCTGCACTTGTGTACCAGAGTAGGCAATATCAACAGTCACTTCTGGACCTGCCCCACTGAAAAATGCACTCTATCTTATCACCAACCCAAATATATTGATTTCTAAATTATATGCATGTGATATAGACAAACATCAACACACAGTGCTACCAGGATTTATTCTTTTAGTGTGTGAAGAGCCACAGCAGTTGAACTAAATTAGACAGAAGAGTAGAATACACTGTTAGTCAAACAAGCAAGCAAGAGACAGAGACTTATATGAGGTCACAGAAAATGTTCCTCCAAAAATGAAAGACTGTGGCCCACGAGTGTCTTTTGTACTAAGATATCTTCCAAAGAATCCAATAGCTATTTCTTAAATGTTTCTATAACTTTTATTGTTCTTTTACAAAGATTTTCTTTTTTAATTTATTTGTGTATGTTCTTGTGGAACCAGCTGATCACCCTTAAGCCCAAAAGTGAATAAAGCATGTAAAGCAACTTAACTATTTGGCTGTTTTAGGATTCTTCATTACTTTTCACTTAACCAGACTTCTTTCAGAGTACAGCTCTCTCATAATAATGTTGTCATTGCTTGCAAAATAACATGGATAAACTCACAAATGTCGGTAAAGTTGTTTTTTTCATCCTATTTCCCTCTTTTGACATGACCTCTTCTTCCACAATTTACACACAGAGTAGCTCAAAACGCTGTCTGACTTTCAGGATAGAAAGTGAGTATTAACACATATTTTTAATACCAAAGTATTTTGATCTATTGGGAGGTATGACTCATATAATAGGTTAGGAGGCTTAAATGTGCATAATGCATAGTTAGGGTTAAAGAGACTGTTTTTGTTAAGCGTCCCTGAGATGAACTGGACGGGCATCCTATGCTGAACACAGCAGTTCATATATTCAGAAACAGAGCTTGTGAGCGTAGGCTCCTGGCTAGAATTTCTTGAAAATGTGAGCGTAGGAGTCTGATTAGACTGCACAGAGTATCAACAGAGCATAACCACCGATGTATCAGGTTATTTTTAACTATGTCCATCTTAAGACCAGTCAGGCTATCTCTTTAAATGCTGAAGGCAAGTTGGGCAGCCAAAGGTCAGTATCATTAGTAAAAATCTAGATTATCTGAACTTCTCTGTGCTCTAGCTGAACATGTTATATCTATGCATGTCAGTATGCATAGATATGCATATATTTATCTATTACAGCTGGCACAGTGACCTATATTCATCTATAACATGTTAGATATTTTCACTGTTCTGCAAAAAGTACCATTAATATGTCTCCAAACACTGTAGTTGCTCATGCAAATAGAGATTTATATTATTCTCTGCCTATTTACAACTGAAAATATAGGATTTCCTTTCATAATGAAGCAATAATAAAGGACACGTATGTATAACATTAAAAAAAAAATTAAAAATTAGACGTGAAGTAATGGCACAAAGCAATTATGCTATTCCTTTAATTTCTCATTATAAGAAATATATAAACTGTGAAACTATCATACAAACAACTAATCTACTGTGGTGTGGATGATTATTTTTGAATCATTTGGTTCCTCTTCTGAGCGATCCAGAGAATCTGCAGTTAAATCATCTGAAAAAGGCAGCAGTGCAGGGAAATTTTTGATTACACTTTTAATTTCACAAGCTAACCTACAAACAACTTTAAAATTGCTGGTAACACAACCACCTACATATTTTTATTGAAAGCCTGTATCTACAATCCATTAGTTAATGACTATGCTGTGCTTGTCACAATCACACTCACAACAACTAGTAAGTGGCTGGTTTTCAAGGGCCTTGCAATAACACTACCAATTAAGACCAACCTCTTTTGTTATATTTTTACAAAACCAATATACTTTAAAAAAAACAAACAACCCAACAACCAAAACATCCAAATTGTATTGGCTTCTCTACTGAAAATAAAATCTATTTTGTATTCCTTTGCCGTGTTACAGTATAAGTCCTTGGCAATATTGAAATATGTGCCTGCATATTTTAAGTACATCTTAAATTGCAACAACTTACGTGTTTTGACTAATAAATTGCTTTCCGTTAAATTCAGTAATTGACCACTGCTCTTGAACAGAGAAAGATTTGTTAATATTCAGTAAAAGCTAACCATCAAAACTGGTCAATTATTCCATCACACTGTAATGTCAGTCATACATATATTTTACATAAGCAAAAAATGAAGGACATGTAAAGTGATAAACATGCACACCAGGAGTTTTTTGGATTAAAAAATATGCAATGATTATAAAGTTGAGAAGGTTTTCATTTTTTCCCAGTTATTTTAAATGGATGAATCATTTATAACTGATGCTTTTATTTAATATAAAAGTATGTCTTCAATAGCTGTCTCCATGACATTTTTCTATAAATGCAGCTATGCAATGAAATACTTCAGTACTGTTCAGTAAGGATAAAGTAAAACAAAGAAGTTATTCAATCTTTCTCAATGAACTTAAACACTTTCTCCAGATCTTGAAGACAATACAGATCTAATCTAAAAGAGTAATTGGGCATATCACCAAGAAAGCAAAAAGAATCCTTCTCCTGAATGGCACGTACATAGAATTTAATTTCAAGTTTTATCTTGAAAATTACAGTTTTGTGGGTTTTTCAGGGTGAAGAACTTTAAAACCCCCATAAATAAGTATGCAATATTTGGACGACAGTTCAGTAATGTAAATTTCTTTTCTTCCTTAAAATTATAGGTGTGTCAGCCCGTGGAGAAAGAAATATATGTTATTAAACCGTATGTCTCCATTAACTTTCAGGGGTGTACTTTTGACACAAATCTAGTCATCTCCACTTGACATGCTTGGGTTTGTATTGCAAAGCCCTTGTGGAGCACAAAGATGGAATTCCTTTTGGATGAAATGAAACCAGAATTATTCTCCAGTAACTAATGGGCATTCAGTCCACGGGACCACACAAGTCCAGAGTAAATGACACAGAAGTGTATGCAGGAAACGTTCTGTCCTTAGCACCAGCTACTTCACACTCTGATCTGTTCCTACTGTGCTGTATATTACTTGCTAATGTAGCTATAGCCACACAAATTAAGGTATAAAAATAATACAGGTATATGGAAGACTTTTTTTTTTTTTTCTACTTTCTTCCAAAGATGACCAGATGTTGCTGAACAAAGAATAACATTTTTTTTTAAATTTTGTGGTGACATAGCATGAGTTTTATATTGAAAATCTATTTTCTAAAGCTGCAAAATTTTCTAATGTTCCTGAATAATTAAAGTATTATTTATGTCTTTATTTATCACTGTAATTGATTACAGGTAGGAAAAGACAAGGTTTCGGGCTTTGGTAAAGGTTTTGTACAAATTTCCTTGCCAAAGGTAAATATGTCCTAAGTTTAGTTCCTTATGATGTTACCACATCTGGATGACTTCTCTCCAGAAGGCATGCCTTCACCTTGCAACCAAAGAATAAACAAACGTAACATGCTTTACACAGTGAACAAAGTAAGTATTCTATTATTATTTTCATTCTCCCTACTTATCTTCTTTAAACATGTATTTATCTGGATCAGTATGAAAGGTGATAGAGCTTCAGACTAAGAAAAGATTCAACTGTTATTCCTATTTCTAGACGGCTTACTTATATATATTTTAGACTGTAAATATCATTCCTTATTTCTTTTCAATCTACTTAATTCATCTTTCCTCCCCCTTCTCCTCCTGTTTAAGACAAACAAATCAGGTTTATGCAAAGAAACATAAAGCATTCCTTGGGAAGGCAGATATTTGAAAGAAAAGAGAATATTCATTGCCTATACAACAGAGAACTTTCAGATCTTATTCAGGGAACCTACCTTCATGTGCATGGATTTCTCCTTAGATTTACAACAAAGAAGCAAACATAAAATCTGAGAGATAAGAAAAAAAAAAGATAAAGCCATAAAATAAACCTAATCAACAATGACGAAATGAACACCCAGTCTCTGGACACGACTAGGTTAAATCTGAAGACACCTATATATAAGCCTATTTCTTAAGAAGACACACTTTTTCTATCAAGGAACTAGATTTCCTTCTTGGAAAACAAAAGCTTATCAAGCTATTTGCTTTAAGGAAGGAACTCAGTATCCTGTGACTGGATTCCAGGAATGTCCCATATCAACATTTTGAAGGGACAGTCAAAATGCAAAATCTTCACTTCAAGACATGCTATTTTTCAAAATGGCATGAGACTTATACTACTTACCAGCCAGTATTTGGTGATTGTTTTGAGGAAGGAAAACCGATTAGAGGACAAAAACATTATCAGAAATCTTTCTTTAGAACTCTGCTTTTAAAGATAGGGTGTTTTAACTTCAGTTATACCAAAAAAGAGGAAGAGGAAGTTATGCAAACTGGCATTTGTATTCAATTAATACTGTAAAAATGAGGCAGGAAAATAAAAAAGAATGTCCTTTTCCTTTGAAAAATGTTAAATGCAGGTAGGTAAGAAAAACCATGAAATCTCCCAAAACATAAGAGTATTCCCTTAGCAACAAGAACAGCTGGGACTCATCTCACACAAAAGGTTGTATCTATTGGAGTCAACTAAATTTAGGTGTCTAAGCTTCTCCTATACACACTGGCAATCTAGTCAAGATAGTGTCGAAAACTATGCCTCTCACATTAAAGTAGACGCACGTTTGGTAACTGAATGGGTCTCTAGACTCAGTTATGACCCTGAATAGGTCACTGCTGACTACAATTGGAGCTCAGACTATCTAACTCACAGCTAAATGAGTCATAGATACTTAGAGAGGTTACATATATAACACCTGCACTCATACCAGCATTCACTTAAATGTGCTAACTCCTTTTTGAATGAATCTCAACCTAAATCTTACCTCTCCTGCCTAACCATTAGCACAGAATGCCAGTTTAGAAATACCTCAGGGTACCCAAGATATTTGCATGTGGATGTCAAACATGAAAGAAGGGAGTGCAGTTAACAAGAGGGAGGATACCTCAGGGTCTTTCAAGTAGCACCAGATGCCTATGTATAAGAAACTATTTGAGACCTATACATCTGCATTCTGGACCTAAATTCTATCCCAAATATCCATATGTGATTTTGGTGTTTGAGCTCCTATTACACTGAATAGAAATATGGTAAATGGACCACAGAGTGAAATGTAGCCAATCTGCTTTAGGAACCTGCTTTAAGATGAAATAAAAGCTCTAGTGCTCAACAAATTAAAAAGGGAGCTTAGACACTTAGCATAAAGTTTTAGATCTCTATGTGTATGCATCAAATTCAGGAGTCTATAATACAGAGCTGAGTTTCATTATTAATGTCTGGAACTAACACACATACCTCTTGGCTACTTACTACAGCCTTCATTCATAACCTGTGTTGGGATATAGGCATTTACACTCCTCTATAAAATTTACTTGACCAATTTCAGATATCTACCTTAGGAGCTAAAATACTTTCCCTATGTAGTTTCTTCTACTGCCCACACTAAGTACGGGGCTAGCATACCATTGGTCTTATTCCTTTATTGTGTTCTTATGAAGCCTACCATGGTCTATATCTTTCTATGTAAAGAGTGTTTAGGCAAACTAGCGCAGACACTGAGTCTCAATATAGATGCCTTTTAGTTGCTTTTGGTGTAATTTGAGATATCTTTTCATTACCTTGCCTGGTTTCCCATAGAAAGCATCTCCTGTGGCATACATGCCAGATGTGGATATGTTGCATACCCTATGGCATCACAAATGGTAATACATTGTTATGTTTACGCAACTGGATTACAAGCCAGTAGCTTGGATTGTCCATATTTATGTTTATTTTGGTTTCTATACTGTGTATAGTACTACACAAGATTTACTACCATAAATTTACAAGTTTATAATTTATTTATCTTAGAGAATACAGATTTTTCTTTTCTTCTTTCTTCACATCTCTATTGCACAGTCTATACAAGACAAATTTAATTAATTCACAGGACTGCAGAATCACAAAATGGTTGAGGATGGAACGGACCTCTGGAGATTGTTTAGTCCAAACTCCCTGTTCAAATCAGGGTCAACTAGGGCAATGCCCAGCACAAGTTTCAAAATTTCCAAGCATGGGGACTCCACAATCTCTCTGGAAAACCTGGTACAGAGTTCTATCACCCTAACAGTAAAAAGTGTTTTTTTCCTTATGTATAAACAGAGCTTCTTTGTATTTTGGTTTGTGACCATTGCCCCTTCTTCTTTCATTTGTTATACCACTGAGAAGAGTCTGGCTCTACTTATACTCTTCTTCCCCCCATCCTCCCATCAGGTATTTGCACACATTAATAAGATCCTCCCTAAGCCTTTTTTTTTCTGTAGGATGAACAGTCCCAGTTCTCTCAGCACTTCCTCATATGACAGATGCTCTAATACCTTAATCACCTTTGTGGCCCTTTGCTGGACTTGCTCCATGTTTCCATTTCCCTTCTGTACTGTGGAGCCCAGCACTGGACTTGGCACTTCAAATGTGTCTCACCAGTGCTACCCAGAGAGGAAGGATCATTGCCATCAACCTGCTAGCAACACTCCTCCTAATTCAGTCCAGGAGGTTGTTTTCTTTACTTCAAGTGTGAATTTCTGCTTCATGGTCAGTCTGTTGTCCACCAGGACCCCCAGTTCTTTTACTGCAGAACTGCTTTCTAGTCAGTCAGGCCCAAGTCTGTGCTGGTGCAAGGGGGTTATTCCTCCTGCATGGAGTTATTCCTCTCATTGGAGCCTTCAGCAAATCTATTTCCACTTAAAATTTGTAACCGCTTGAATGCTGAAATTAAAAGTTCCATGCTCAACTTGCCACCTTTATTCTCACAACTATAATCCTTCTTTTAAACAAGTAAGTGTTTGCCATTGTGAATAGGAGTATCAATGTAACAAAGAGTCATAGCTGGCAAAAATAACTTTCATTGAAATTCACAAATAGCAAACTCAAAAATCTCAAACAAATATTGCTGTCATAATCACACTATCACACTTTTACAAGGTGCATTGCCTCAAATACAGTTATCTGATAGAGCACCTAGAATGCTAATAAAGCCCTTCTAATATATTTAATCATGATCAAAGAGATATGCATTCAGTTGTACTTTTTACATTTACTTCCCATGGAAAGTCTCTAAAGAATATAAAAATCTGTTGCTGTTCTACTGCTAAAAAGTACTGTTAAACAGTGCGCTCGTGCAGCATGGAAAAGTACCCGCTCAGGTCAAAACAGTGAATGATAAAGAGAGAAACTGAATTTTAAGAAATCTGTGTTTTAGAAGAGTTATGTTTTATTTTTCTTATTGTGGACATTTAACTTGCAACTGTTGACTATGTTGTTTATCTCTAAGACTGTTACAAAGGACTGAATGATTCAGTGTTCTTTTATGTTCTGGCCAGATATGGGACCAATATTCAAAAAAGAATGAAAAAAAAAAAAGTACTCAAGAACAAAATATTGTAACATTCAAAATATTACAAAGAACTGACCACCTGCCCTCTACCTTTCTTCTCCCAGGCTCAGCTACGTTCCTTCATTCCCTACGCTTATGCCTCCTCCTTGCCACACCTCCCTGCTGAGTGACACGGGGATGAGGAAGGGGAGTCGCAGTCAGTTGATAATAGTTTGTCTCTGCCACCCCTTCCTCACCACACCATTCTCCTGCTTCAACATAGGGTTCCTTCTAAGGGATACAGTCCTTCACAAACTGCTCCAGCATGGGTCCTTTCCACAAGGTACAGTCCTTCAGGATCAGACTGCTCCAACATGCGTCCCCCACAAGCTGCAGTTCCTGCCTGAAAACCTGCTCCTTCATGGGCTCCTCTCCATGGGCCACAGCTCCTGCCAGGAGCCTGCTCCTGCGTGGGCTCTTCATGGGCTGAAGTTTCCTTCAGGGCATATCTAGTGGCTGCAGTGTGGGGTCCTCCACGGACAGAGGACACCACAGTCTTCTTCATGGCCTACAGGGGAATCTCTGCTTCTGCGTCTGAAGCACCTCCTCTCCCTCCTTCTTCACTGATTTTGGTGTTTGCAGAGTTGTTTGTCTCTCGTTTTTCTTGCTCTTCTCTCCCAGCTGCTGTGTAGACTTGGGCAGTAGCAGGTCTGTTTTGGAGCTAGCGGGAACTGGCTCTGTCTAACATGGGGGCAGCTGCTGGTGTCCTCTCACAGAAGCCATCTGTGCAGCTCCCCCACCCCACCCAGCCCCTTGCCACATAAAACCACTACAAACACCAAGAGAAATAAATCACTGGACTATTTTAAAATACAGGCTGGATTTAAGATATCTTGTGTGAAAGTCTATCCACTGTGCTATGACAGAGGTTTGACTAGATAATGATAACGCTTTAAAACTTAAAAAAATCTGTGATTCTCTGCAGTAGGTTTGGGCTTACTGTGATAAGAAGAAAAGCCTTGTGAGAAGATAACTCTTACCGATAGGAGAAAATAACTCTTAGCGATTCCTTAAATCAGTCTTTTGTTTTAAGCTGCACCACTGGCAAAAGCATCTGTGATTTTAAACTGTCCTAGAAAACAGCAGTGATGGCAGTCACAAGCACCAGCTTTCACCTAATGTGCAGCCTTCCCCCTCCTTTAATCCCCTAACCCTTCTAAATTTTTCTTACAAGTCAGAAAAGTCCCCATACCCCACCTAGCCTTTTCAGCTCACTGCTGAGGACCTGCAATTTCTCATCTTGGATGGCAGCAGCAGCTAGAAAGTTCAGACACATTAGGTGTTTATCTTAGAGAAGCAATGGGACAAGTTCCCCTCTCGCTGCCCGTTGGCCGTGCCATCCTGATTTACACTCCAATTAGCTTTGGTGTATGGGGGAAAAGAGAGTGGAACAGGAACAGATGTCGCACAGTGGCTTTTTCTAAACCAAGACAATTTTAAAACCCTCACCGTAATGAGGCAGCAAAGAGATGTAAAGAGATAGCAATACCTCTTATGCCTCTCAGATTTTATTTATATTTTGAAAGAAATAAGTGTATGAGCTAAAATTGAATTCAGACTTCGGACTATTTTATAGCTCTTCAGTAGGCTAATTCACCAACTTGACTCCAGTTTTTCTTACTCCTACTTGCCCGTAGCTAAATGTGACAGTGTTAGATTCTGTTTGAGGTATGAACTTGTGTTTAATGAAATGGAGGAAATGACTCAAAGGCAAATGTTCTTATTTTAGTTCACATAGAGTCTCGCATTATGAAAACACAATAGCTATGGACAGTGATTTATCTAGAGCTGAAGCATTAACAGAGTAACATTTCTGCCTATACCTTAGGATGTTCAGCTACGGACTCCAATATTGCCAAGTACGACAAGAAACTTTCGAGGCAGCAAAATGAAAGGCAGGATTAAGCAGAGGGTATGCCCGCAAGGTTAAACCATCATCACCCACTGCGTGTAATGATAGTGACACTGTAAAACCAAAGCTCTTTGCATGAAAGGCTTACCTTCTCCACATGGGACCCTATCATATGACCAAGTGTAATACAAGACAGTCTTGCCATTACTCTGGACTTTAATCATAATTAAACCACTGCCACAGAGATATTCCTACCTATTACTGGAATTACAGGATGATTTAATACCCCTGACATCACTTGACTTAACCACAGTAGTATTAGGTTTATTAAAATGTGGGAATGCAGGTATTTATCAACCGCATTTATCCATATGATTTTTAATGTACTGGAAATAAAGAAGCTATGCACATACAGTATTATTTTAGACAGCATTATAACATTACTTCCAAGAATATAGAATTGCTTTGGAATTTGAAATTAATAAGTTCGGACATAATAGAATATTCTGCTTAATTTGAAGGTCATCCTTTTTCCCTAGTAAAAAGGATGACCTTCAAACCAGTGTTTTTGTTACAATTTTTTCTACAGCTCCCTGTTTTTATACAGCTATTACTTTGTGTTATGTAACATATATTGATACTACTTATTAATGAGGTGTAGAAATTAGGCAAGCATTTACTTAGCTTCATAAACATATATCAGAAGACATAAATATTATATTTCTGTCTGGTTTTAAACCATTGGAATTACTGCATAGATTCATCCACAGTGTATAGTAGGCTTTCTCCCCAGAGCAGTTCTAACACTCCACTAAATATATGCTGTTCCTCTTTATCTCTTTGAAGAAAATGAATCACATCCACAGCTTGCAGCTATCGAAATGTGATTTATCAAGCATTTTCAGGAAAGTGCATTTTTCCCCTTCTTTACACTAGGAGGCACATTTTTCCTTCATACAGTTCCATCACACAGCTCTGCCACATGAAACCCTTAGATACGTTAACAATTCCAATCTAAATTTAAGTCCCTGACAACCTTCACTAAACCACAGTGAAAGAAGAATTCTTCACTAATAAGGTCGGCGTTGTTTTTATGCCAATGAAAGACACACATATAGTAATGAAAAATAACATTCTGCACCTGACTGCCGGCAAACAAAAACATTGTTTCCTTCTGACTGATTACTGAAGAAATAATTCACATTAAAATACATCAGACAGCTGTACACTTTCAATGTAACTGATGATAAAGAATATGTTTGTGTTAAAAGTGCACTTCCTGATATACACATTTAAAATAATTTAAAAGCACAATTTTTGGTAATAAGAGAGGTTATAAAGTCATAGTAGTAAAGACAATTTTACAGTGACTTTTTTTTTTTTAGATCCTAAAGAAACATTATGTTATCTGAATTCTTATCTGATATACTAAAAGGTAAAGAATGTTAATCAGCTGACTGATCTTTGGAATATCTTCCTTCAGTTTTTATAGGAAGTGTAATATACACATCCTCCAAATGCAAAAGATAGAGCTCATTTGGAGAACACGTGAGGTCAGCATTCCACACACCAAAGCACAGTTCAGGTTATTCAAAAACATCAGTTTCCAAGAAGTTATAGAATCTCCAAGATTCCGAGAATATATAGAATCTCCTTTTTAGCATGTGCCTTGTTTTGTTTTGTTGGGTTTTTTTTTTTTTACACTCTCTCAACACTATAATATTTAGAACCTTTATCTTTTGTTTGGCATCATGGTGACAAGCAATGTAGCCAGGTTAAGTCAGCTGCTTTCCCTTTCTTTTGGCCCATGCTTCTGGCAAAGTCATGGTCAGCAAGGCAAGGCCGAGGTTGTTAATCGCTGCATTTAAATGCAATAAAATGTTGTAACATACACAAGGCTTGCCTTACAAATCAATATTGTATGCAAAATTAAATCATCATAACCATGACTCTTGAATAATGAGGCTTCCTGTAGTAAATTTGAATTACTTGTTGTTATTGTCATTTAATAATGCATAACAAAACCACACTGGTTTTGTGTCACTCTGTACCATTATGTTGTTTTTAAACACAGCGAATCGTTGCTCACTGATGGAAGAATTCCTGTAAATCGTATCAGGGTGGAAATGAGATAAAGGTGAAATATAAGGAAGTTGCAGCTGACAGGTTAAGATCATAGTCCTCTGACAATTACTTAACATTGATCAGTTAACAATGGTGAAATGGAAGATATCTTAGCGCATTGAATAAAAAACCCCAGGGGTTAAAAAAACAGACTCTCTACAAAGAAGACAGGTTTGAGTGATGCACACCAAATCTGGACTATACACATCACTATTAAAGTTCTTATACATATTATTTTTTACTTCACATTTCTATCTTGTTGCCCTGCCCCCATGACCACAGTGACAGTGTGTGGCTGACAGTGCTAGTGTTTGGCATCTCTCTTCATTTCAGTTTCCCCCAGTGACAGAGATTGCTGTTTTAAGATTAGCTAGATGAATGTACTCTCACTGTGTATGTTTTTTTTTTTTTTTTATTAAATCATGTAATTGTAGCCCTTGTGTATCTGTAGAAGTTAATGATTGCAAGAAAATATGGAAATAAGGTTTCTCATACCCTTGCATAATAAGTTATCAAGACTTTTACCTTTTTTCTTTTCTTTTTTTTTCTGTTTCAGGTTTTGAAGACCTGGGGCCTGGTCACTCTTCAAATATCATTAAAATAGCAACATACTGAGAAACAATGGCTGCATTTTTATTCACAGAACTTCACAGTGTACAATAATAAACCACACAATTCACTGAGCATTAAAGCCATTAACCAAAATTGCTCTCACCATGAGGCAAGGACTTTACTATCAAGATTAACATCGTATTCCCATGAGCTGAAGCAAACCTTTACTGAGAACGAACTTTCATAAAAATACAGTGGGACAAATCTATTTTTTGTGCAGATTTTATACTTGGAGATCATAAGAAAATATTCCTATGAACACTTCTCGTTCTCTTCAGTTGAAACATTTAAAATCAAAATAAAGTATTGTTCTGCAACATTTATCATCCAAAACTGGCAGCAGTACATGTACATGGCAATACTGCTACTCTCCACTAACACTTTTTCTTTATGTTATAGTTGTATCTTTTATCTTAGCATGCCCCAAGTATTTTCATAAACAGCAAACCCTTAAACAGCCACTTTAATGAAACAGCTTCTACTGTTAAACACATCTATTTAACATTTCACTGCAATATGACTAGAATTTCAGTTTAGAAGTGTCCAAGAGTACAATGTTGAAATGATACTACATCAGTTATTTTAACCATGAACGTATGCAAATACCCAAAAATAATTTTGCCCAATCACCAGATAGCATTTTTCTCTTCTGAAAATTGCCACAGGATCTTTAATAACCATAAACTGCTTTAAACTCCATTTCACATCTTATCCAAAAACTTGTGCCTCCAAGTAGCAAAATAACTTTTGATACAATGCCTAGACAATGACTTGATACTGAATAAGGTATAAAAGTCAAATCCATCAAATGGGCAGCATCACTCCCTTCCTGCCTTGGGTTTTCTTAGGATGATTTCTTTCACAGTAATGACCATATCATTCCCTCCTTAGTTTGTGAGATTTGATGAAATACGGAATGCGCTATTTCAATGTCTGTCCTAATTCAGTCTGATAAAAGCTGAAAAACCTATACTTCAAAAACTTCACTAATCAGCAGTACAGCTTGATGATTAAATTTTCATGAATTTGCCATGAATTTAGCATCCCCAAGGCTAAACCAGGTGTAACTACAGACATTAAAACTTTTCATATAGCTTTTAAGAACAGTTATTCACTCTGACTAATCTTCTGTTAGTCTCTGTATTAGGGATGAACAGATCATCGTGATTAATATACTATGTTTGCACAATGTGCTTGACACAAAATTTCTACAAACACATTTTTAATAACTTGATGTAAAGTTTACTAAGCCCATTTTTCCTAACTCTCCTGGAGGATTTTAATGTCATATTTTGAAGACATGTGCAATTCAGAGTCAGTGAAGCCAATGCGACACTGCCAATTTAAAACTCCTCTCTGATCTTGTTAAATCTTTCACACGTCTCACACGTGGCCAGAGAATTAACAGGATAATTCCACTTAAGCTCCTCACTTGCTTAAGCAGACATACATTCTTGCTCCAGAGTCAATCCATTCATAGTTGATATTCTTTTATAGTTCTTTGTATTTCTGCAGATTTAGCGTTTAAGATCATAGTTCCAACAACATTTCTGTTTTGGTAAAGAATATAAAATGCAGGTGTCATATCCAGAAAAAAAAAAAAAAAAAAAAAGAAAAGAGAGGAAAAGAAGAAAAGGGAATAGGAAACCAGAATACACCTCTGAGACAGTAAAGCATTTCAAATAGTTTCTTTATAATGTTTCACCCAACACACCCTCTCGGTCTTCGCATTAAAAGTATGAGAAAAATGTTTCTAAACTCAATATTCCACACTTTGCATTCTCATCTGCCATGATTTAAATGTCATAATTCAGATCCAGCTCTGCCCAAATGAGAACACAGGCCTTAATATTCTTCATTAGGTCCCAAGCCCACCTCCTCTCCTGTTTTGTACAGGCCCAGTGACAATTTAATCATCTACACAAAAGGGAGAAATGCCAAAGGGAGAAACTAATTTTCATTTCTATACTCCTGGGATGCAAGAGGACTCAAGTTCAATTACCTTCCAAGAGCACAGATAAGAATTTTAACCTTTGTGTCCACGTTCTAGACGGGAAACAAGAGGCTTAAGGGTAGTGTTACTGCCTCCTCACTGTTTTCGGTGAGTCCAAGTCTCCACATTCCAACGCCAAAATACTAGTCACAGTATTGGTTTGCACTTCGCCTCGTTTTAGTACTGACTGTCACAAAAAACACTGCAATAATGTAAACGCATTATAGAGAAGGAAAGAAGAGAAAGGCAGGACTTCCCAAACCAGACAAAATGCACATACTTAATATTCATATGAAAATGCATATCCAACAGTTCCAAAAAGCAGAACATCATGCCATTCCAACCTAACAAGGAAACTCCATGTTTCTTGCTGTTAGAAGGGGGAATTTTAGGTGTGTTACAGAAATTTGGATTCTTTAAATTTTTCAGAGCTTCACTGATTTACTGTTTTCTGTGTTAGTCTAACAGACAGTGCAACCTCCACATCCTTGCTCTTTAAATTTGCGTTTAGAATGACTTTCCTAAAACAAAGTCCAACGCTAAATAGCAACAGCACCGCAAACATCAAGAAAACCTTGCTACCTTGTGGGACTTCCTTCTTCCCAGTTGTTCTCACTTACTGTGCAATGGAGCAGTTTTTTCTCACTGGATATATTTTTGTTCCTACAGTCAAATTACAACATAAGGCACTTCAGGCAAACCACATTATTTCCTACCAAGCGTTATGAGTTAACATCACCAAATATTCACGCACGTGCTTAAAAACATCTCCACCATTGCAAAGCTCAAAGGGATGAAAAAGGAAGTAACTGAGTTAGCAAAGCAACTCCGAGAAGTGGAGCATCTGGCGGTGACTCACCCGAGTTGGGGTCGGAGTTGCCATCAGCTTCAGTCCTCTTGTCCGGTGAAGCCTGGTCGTAGAATTCGTCCTGCGGCTGAACCAGAGGGAGAGGGTGTGAGATCAGGGTTCCACCACCCACCGGCTCGTGGTCTCCCAGACCACTGTCACTGCAGCTTTCCTGGGAGCCATCGGGGAGGTGAAATGTAACACGGCGCTGGGACTACAAAGAAGAGCACAGGACACGCTGATTAGTGCTCTTCTTTTCTGTTCTCCCGACTCTTGGTTATGTTGTGGGGTTTTTTTTAAACTTCTGACATACAAATAGATTCCTGTCAATGCTTATGAGGTAATTGTTGCTATCATGTTTGATTGTTGTTTTTTTTGTTGTTGTTGTTGTTTTCATTTTTTTTTTTTCTTTTGGCTTGCTTTTAGAGCAACCCAGGGAAGATGGCAGGCAGGAGAGCCAAATTTCAAAGGTCTGCACGTGCTCATCTGTGAAGTAAGCTTCTCATAAGAAAGTGATCAGTAGATCGTTAGGTATATTTCTCATAATTTTAAAAGCATGATCTAAAAAAACTCTCTCTGAGAAGCAGAAATTGCAAACAACATTATGAAAAGCAAATGACATCATAAAATGTAATAAGTATATATTTCTGAGGTTAAAAACTGTATTATCACTGTTCATACTGGAACAATGTCCACCATGTTAAACCAATAAAAATGGTTCTCATCTTCCAGGAACAGAAGGATATATGAATACATATCTATAGGGATATTTAACTGATACCAATTATCTAACTAATATGGATATTTAGGACTGATAATATATCTGTGAAACCACAGTGGTCAGCAAAGAATCACAGAATGCAATTATCAATCTGATAAGAGAAATAAAAATAAACAGCACATACTTTGTTCAAAACAACACAGTGAATGAGAGCCAGAATCACAAATTTTCCTGAACTTCTTAAAAAAACCCCACAGTCATCTCAAAAGCAAAAAAAAAAAAAAAAAATTATCTGCAGTGTAAGCTTGGTTTAGTTAACCATTATTGATTTTTGAACCTCTCTCATCTGGAGAAATAACCCAACTTTGTGAATTGTGGCCACAGAATGATACAGTGATTCCCCATGAGCTCCAGAGCCGATAGCAGTGCTGCAAATTGTTTAGCAACCGCGACTGTGGGATTCATGAAAGGAATATTACAGGTCTTCATGGATCAAAATACTGCATCTTCGAAGCATTGGAAACAACTAGTTCAAGAGCATCTCAAGAGAGCGTTTAAATTAAGTTAAGCACATCTTCCCACAAAAATTAGTTTCAGCAGCAGGGAGCCTGAGTGATCTGGTTAGCTAGGCTGGTTTAGAATAAAAAAGGGATTCACAAAGTTCACCTTAAACTTAATAGCTGTTTAGCTTAGCTGTTACTTTCTTATCAATATTCTTATCTGAAAGTTATGGGTTATGTCTAAACTAATCTAGAGTCAGTAGAGAAAGGAACATCAGGAAGATACTACAATAGGTATCTTCCATTAGTTACCAATTTTTAAGTAGTTAAAATCAGATGTCCCATATCCATCCCAAATCCAAGTGAGATTTCCTGAAGTTAATGGAAAAAGAAGCAGGCTCTCACTCTCCTTTTTTTACCCTGACTCTCCTTCCTTTCTTCATACCTTTTTTTTTTTTTATGAGAAAAACCTCAAGTTAATGGTGCTAACTGTATATTTGCTTATTAAAAACTATTTGTTAATGGTAATTACTACCATTTTACATGATGATCAATATCCTTTACTGAATTTCTTTTTATTCATCTCCCTTGGGTGGACATAGATAGTTGATTAAGTCAATTTTGGATTACTATGTAATTCAGTATAGAAATAAATGTAATACTACTTGCTCTTGGCTGTGATTTTATAATTAGCATTTTGCTTTTAAGTTCCTTTCCTAGCTTTAGGATTAAAAACCAGCTGTAGCAAAACCAAACAGATCCTCTGAGTCATTGAGATGTATTCGTTTACATCAACAGAGGACTTAAATATATATACTATCACTAAGCAAACTTTTACCTCACACTTTGTAACTTTTTCTTACAAATTCATTACAGAATTGCCACCCTGAACAATATTTTTGGAATTGCTGGCAGGCTCTTTCCCTTCAATATGAACAAAATAGAAATATAACTAACTACACAGCTTAAAATCTTCTCTTCCTGCATTTATTTTCAGTAACCCAAATTTAGAGATCTGTTTTTCCAAAGTAAGAATTTATGTCACCAGTAAAATCAGTAAGAGGTACAGGAAAAGGAGATTATTTTCATTTTTTAAAACTAAAAAACTCTATCAGTAAATATCAATGACTGAGAAAATAAATCCTTAAAGTAAGGGGAGATGAAAATTTCAGTTTAAGATTCTGCAAAATAATTAAACCTCTGTAAATAATTAACCACCCAAATATACATAAAAATACATAAAAAGTCCAGTTTCTTGAGTTTTGTAGTGAAAATACTGATCTTGGGTAACAAAAGCTCCTTATACTAGCCCAAATCTGCTCTGATTCTATATTGACAGGCGACAAGTCAGCCAGTAAAATGGCACAGGCCTAACTCTAATACTGGCAACTTCTTAGCTGTTAGTGTTATAAATTTTTAAGCCCATACTTTAAACGATAAGAAAAAAAAAAAAATATATCGGCTTGGCTTCCTAAGCCTCTCACTGAGGACCCCACAAATCATAAAGGATTACAAAAACATCTAAAGGTCACGTAAACAGTGATCCAGTTGTAGAGAAGATGAACAGAGAGCACGCAGGCCGTCAAGAAACTTTAGACTAAAGCTCTGCCACCAAAACAGTGAGGGGAAAAAGCCTTCTACAAAGAGAGACTCAAAGCAAACGCTTCAGATTCGGCATATCATATTAATCGCAAGGGAAGACTGTCACCCAGCCTACTGGGAGCTTATGACGGTGTTGAGTGATGTGATATGTGGCCACCTCCTCCAGTTGCACTGGTCCAGGACCCTCCTGCCTGGCCACTGGAGCCCAGCGCGGTGCCTGGGAACGTGGAGCCTTTGCCCTGGCATCCCCGAGGGATGCGTCTGCTGCTCTCTCATGTGCACTAGCAAAGCTGCTGCAGCACCGAGACTGAACGTGTATCCCAGACAGACACACACAGAGAGGACACGGACACAGACAGTCACACAGATGGACACAGACAAGGCGCTGCCTCCATCAGCACCCACATTGAGGACTCACACCAGACACAGGCACAGACAGCCACGTCCCCTCCTCATCTTGGGCTGGCAGAGGCAGAAGGTCACTGGTGCAGCGCACACACCGCGCTCCCCAGGTTCACAAGCACATTCGTTGATCCCCTGAGCACCGTCATGGCCCCTCTGCCCCCCCAGCACCCCTGCCCAGATCCCAGACCCCCTTACCCGCCCCACAGGTCCCCGAGTCACCAGCTGGTCCCGCTGGGCGCTCGCAGCACTCACACACTCGTTCCACAGGCACCCCACACTCATGGGTCCCCCTGGACACCGTCACGGACCCTCCATCCTTCTGATACCCCTGCCTGGACCTTGGACATCCTACTCCCTGGCTGGTCCAGCTTGCAGTTTGCCAGTGAATCCATACACACACCCCACGCACACCCGGTTTGGGGCAGGTACAGACACCGTCCCTTGGCACACGGGCTGAGCCCCTCACTCATACATTGAATTTCTACTCTACAAGAGTATCAGGGACTTCTCTTTCAGAGGAAAATCCTACAACACTCTCAGACTATGTTTGTATTTATCTACTCCCTCGTGCAACCAAATGCATCTTTGAATTCTTTTTACCTAAAGACAGAATCAAGTCATTCTCAGTAACGAGGTTTATAGTTGGTACAACACTGGGACTAATGATAACAACTAATTACAATTTTAATTATGCTACAACATATGCAGGATTATATACAGCATGAGATAGGTTTATGGTTCAGGTCCACAACACTGGGCCAAAATTCAAATCTAAAATCTGTGACATATTCAATCATAAAGCATAATTTGGAAGGGATGTGGGGTCTGTAAATATGGTTTTTCTTCAGGTCCTGAAAAAAATCCACCCTTTATTTTTAATCAGGAAATATCACACCATTGTTATGTGAAACCCAAAACTGAAAGGAAAATTCAGTCAAAACAATATGATTTTAACCAGTGACAAAGTAATTTCAATATATAATTCAGAACAATATGACTCAATAGGTTTTTGAACCTGGGCTGAGTTTAAAAATCAGGAAAACAATTGGTATCAGTTACATGGAATCATTCTTCTTTTAATCACCTTTTGCAGCAGATTCTATAAAGCTCATCCGGGTGAAGCTTGACTTCACACCCACTAGAGATACAGAAAAGAATTAATTCTGTATCTTAGATGGCGATAAAGGATAGCAAACTCTGGTGCTGATAAAAGGACAGTTCAAGCGTAATAGGAACAGGGTTTTCTGTTTTCAGACCAGGTGGTCAGCCAGCCGATACTTTTTTTAATCATAATAACAACCAAAATTATATCAAATCAACCACACATGAAACTGGTCTAGCTGCTTCTTTCCTACTACAACAAAAACAAATACATACCTGGTACTCTCTAACAAGTGTAATCTGTGGAATTACTCGATATAAGTAATAGTTTTGGTACTTGAAAAATAAAAATAAAAACAAAAATATCAACAAGATCTCCCGGGTGAACAGGAAGAATGGATGGTAGAGGGCGGGGATATTCCTAATCTTACTGATCAAGCACAGAAAAGTAGAACCCCTGCTTGACATAGCATATTGCATTTTTCTTCATTGCAATATTTTATTCAGAGACACCGAAAATATTTTAAAAATATATTTTAGTCTCAGGCTATCATTTTCCCTTCTTCATATTCTTCTGTCCTATTTTTCTCATGTCTGTTTTCTCAATAGGTGTAGGGGAGAACTTCGTAGAGTGGGGCTGATGGATGGACTCGGTGATCCCAAGGGTCTTTTCCAACCTAAATCATTCTATGATTCTATGATTCTATGATATGAGAAATTCAGTGGTGCCCAGTGACAGGACAGGTAATAGTGGGCACAAACTGAGACACGGGAGGCTCTGAACATCAGTTAACACTTTTTTTTGCTGGGAGGGTGACTGACCACTGGCACAAGTGGTCCAGAGAGGTTGTGGAGTCTCCCTCCTTGGAGATACTCAAAAGCCATCTGGATGTGGTCCTGGACAATCGGCTCTAAGTGTCCCTGCTTGATCAGGGGGGTTGGACCAAATGCGCTCCAGAAGTCCCTTCCAACCTCAAACATTCTGTAATTATAATTGAAAAGGAAAAAAAAAAAAAATCTAGAAATATCTGGAGCAGTTTCGTAATTTTCCAGTGCTGACAACATAGTGTTGTACTGAAGTACTTTATTTCTGACAATCCTAACTGTATAAAATGTATTCTGATACCATCCCATACAAATCTACTGCTTTGGAAAGTGGCATAGAGCATTAAAGATACAATCCTGAAATCCTTGCATAACTGAAAGAAGTGGTAGGAATTGTACCTCCGCATGGATTTCTAGAAATGGTGGGCCAATACCAGTGAGGCTTGGGCATTGCTTGTGACACTAAGCTTTTCTCTGCTGGGTTATTTTCCCAAAAACCCTCATACACAGGCAGAAAGTGGGCTATAAATAATGTAACTTATTTTGTTGACCTGAGTGCTGAAAGTCTGAAGTTGAGGAAAGACCGTGCCATGTGATACCGAGTGTTTGAAATGTCCTATGGTAGCTGAGTTACGAACTGTGCTGGAAACAGAACTTTAATGTAGGAAGTATAAACACTAGTTTTCAAAACTGTTCAGGCTTTCCATTGTATACTAGCTTCTAAAGTGCATTTTACTTCCAATTATGTTCTTGAATCAAATAGCAAGTTACAGAAATCAGCATTAAGAGGAGCTTTTGCATGGTGAGATTGTTTTATTCTGAAAAGCAGACTTCTCAAGCTTTGTACAACCGTTGTATTGTTTTTGCTAATCAGGGATCCAAGAAATAATTATACTATTGTTCCGTTGCTGAATGTCTCACAGGGACAGATTTGGCTACAGATCCTATCCATTGTTATAAAACAAGCTATAATTAAAAAAAAAAAAAAAAAAACATTTCTACATTGGTTTGTCTCAAATAGAACCTGCTGAATTTTAACCAAATGAGCTGGATTCTGAGTTTACAAATCAGGTACTTTAAAAAAATGCCCTCTTTTCCACTCATTATAGTTTTAAGTTAAGAGCCTTTATTTCTGTTCTTCATTTTCCAGACAGGCAGAAATCACCAAAACATCTGATTCACAGCAAGTCAGATTAAGCTTTACAGAATGGGCTATACGTTTGCGTATCAGAATATATATTTGACACATCTTCAATTGTTGTCGAGATCTTTTATTTCAGACATGGAGATTTTGCATCAACAAAAATTCTTTCCCTTTCCTGTGTGAACTATTATGCCATACTTTGTGTTAAGATGACGTAAGAATATTATGAAGAAAAAAAGTAGACAAATAAAGCATTCTGGGAAAACTTTCCTTATGGAAAGATTGTTGATATGGAGGCTTAGAAGAGAAACTTGAAAAAACAATATACCTTTATGGAAAATAAACAGAAGAATCTATATGTGACATACTTTACTGAAACTTAAACCACAATCATGAATAAAGAAGTTAGAGAAGAAACATAATAAAATAAAATCCAGTGTAAACAGTAGACAAATACTCTAAAAAGCCCGTGAAATGATGATGATGAAGAAGAGATTCTTTGTGCACAACTTTAAGAAAATATTGTAAGGACACAAGAAAAAAAAAAACTATGCTTCATTGGAGGTCTTCTGTGGAAGATGTCTATTTGATAAAGTTTGTTCCTCTCAGCATCAAAGCAAAGACTACTAGTTCATGTACTAAAACATGGATATTTTTTCTTTTTTAATGAGATCAAGCCTATAAATAGAAGAAGTCAAGTCACAAAAACCAAACTAATAACAGTTTCAGAGGGGAAGAGAAAAGATGTGCTGGGCACCACCAAGCTTTAACATACAGTTTTAACAAACTACAGTTTAAACACTTATTTTCTCATAAGATAAACCACATTTTTGTCTTGAGTTTCTACGCTGGAAGCACAAAGACTGTACCTTTTAATGTGGCAAAAGTGTGATCTGGGATAAGGAGATTCTTTTTAAACTAAAATACAACAGGAAGCTTACATAAAAAAAACATCTATGTTTGCATTTGCTCCACAGAAAGAATTGGCAAGGTCTTTGAATAAATGTATGGCCGCTGTATTAGTTTGGTTTATAAATAAACAATGGTTTGCTATATATTTTTAATGTTCTGATGGACTTAACGAAAGCCCCCGAAAATCTACAATCTACCTTCTCCTTTCCAAATTGGAAGGATGAACGAAAATATATTTCTGGACTGTGACCTTCTTTGAAACCGTGTAGTTGTAGTACCTCATAGGAAGGCCACAAAGCATCTCAAATAGGGCTTTGTATAATCCAGCTCAGTGATCACTTAGACACACCTTCTTCCTTTGTGTTTCACTCAACCTTACAAAACCATATGAATCTGAGATAAAATCATTCTACTTTCTTAGTAAAAGCCACCCTTGCTTTTCTCAGATAATCTTGGCTCAACTCTGCATTATGTACAAATTGTGCAGTAGATCCCTGCACTTTGCTAAGAGAAATAGGGTTATTTTGTTCTTGGATACATCTAAACCAAGCTCGCTTGTGCAGTCTCCATGGCAGTCCTTATTCAAGGGTCCTACGTGCATCACAGGATAATCCATTCTCCATGCCCATCTTGATATCTTACCCACAGACCAAGATAATGGAGATAGATAAGGTTTCCATCAATTTCTCAGGCTAAACTAAGAACGACTAAAGAAAAAGCAATTCATACTGCATCTTTATGCTACGTCTTCATACCATGCTACCCATATAAATAGCTGGAGTGGTTAGATACTAACTTGTTTTTTCCCCCTAAGGTAACAATGTTGGTATTGATTTCAGACTGTAAATTGTTGTTATAACAGATAATCATTTGATTCCTTTGATCATCTAAGGAACCTGAAGGTGCACCTGATGAAATGCATCTGCAGGTCCTGAGGGAATTGGCAGATCAAGTTGCTAAGCCACTATCCATCATATATGAGAAGTTGTGGCAGTCTGGTGAAGTTCCCACTGACTGGAAAAGGGGAAGCATAACCCCCATTTTTAAAAAGGCAAAAAAGGAAAAAAGGGGGAACTACAGGCCACTCAGTCTCACCTCTGTGCCTGGCAAGATCATGGAGCAGATCCTCCTGGAAACTCTGATAAGGCACATGGTAAATAAGGAGGTGGTTGGTGACAGCCAAAATGGCTTCACTAAAGGCAAATCAAGTCTGAAAAATTTGGTGGCCTTCTATGATGGCATTGGGGGATAAGGGAAGAGCACCTGGACCTATGCAAGGCATTTGACACTGTCCCGCACAACATCCTCACTGAATTGGAAAGGTGTGGATTTGACGCATGAACCACTTGGTGGATAAGGAATTGGCTGGATGGCCAAACTCAAAGAGTTGTGGTCAACTTGATGTCCAAGTGGAAACCACTGATGAGCGGCATTCCTCAGGGGTCGGTACTGGGACCTGTGCTATTTAACATCTTTGTCAGCAACATGGACAGTGGGATTGAGTGCTCCCTCAGCAAGTTTGCCAATGATACCAAGCTGCGTGGAGCAGTCAACATGTTGGAGGGAAGGGATGCCATCCAGAAAGACCTGAACAGGCTTGAGAAGTGGGCCTGTGCAAATCTCATGAAGTTCAACCAGGCCAAGTGCAAGGTCCTGCAGCCGGGTCACGGCAATCCCAGGCACAAATACAGGTTGGGCAGAGAATGGATTGAGAAGCAGCGCTGAGAAGGAGGACCTGGGGGTGTTGATGAGAAGCTCAACATGGGCAGGTAATATGTGCTTGCAACCCAGAAGGCCAACCACATCCTGGGCTGTATCCAAAGAAGTATGGTCAGCAGGTCGAGGGACGTGATTCTGCCTCTCTATTCTGCTCTGGTGAGATCCCACCTGGAGTACTGCATCCAGCTCTTGAGCCCCCAGCGTAAGAAGGACATGGACCTGCTGGAGTGAGTCCAGAGGAGGGCCATGAAGATGATCAGAGGGCTGGAGCACGTCTCCTATGAAGACAGGCTGAGAGAGTTGGGATTGTCCGGCCTGGAGAAGAGAAGGGTCCGGGGAGACTTTATAGCAGCCTTCCAGTAACTCTGTAAAGAGGTCTCCTGGAAAGATGGGGAGGGACTCTTTATCAGGGAATGTAGTGATAGGATGAAGGGCAATGTTTTTAAATGAAAAAGCATAGATTTAGATTAGGTATCAGGAAGAATTTCTTTACTGTAAGGGTGGTGAGACACCGGAACAGGTTGCCCAGAGAAACTGGATGCCCTATCTCCTCAAAGTGTTTAAGGGCAGGTTGGATGGGACTTTGAGCAATCTGGTCTAGTGGGAGGTGTCCTTGGCCACGGCAGCGGGCTTGGAACTAGATGATCTTCAAGGCCCCTTCCAACTCTAACCATTCTATGATTCTATGATTCTTCTGCTCAATTTTGCAGTACTAAAATTTCACAGAAATCAGTAAATTACACTGCAATATATTAAAAGGAAGCATAAATATAATAACCTATTATATCTCTCTTGCTGCAGAGAACTTCAGGGTGGAAATATTACCAGTTACGGTCTGCCCACTGAGTGAGGAGGAAATGATTGCTCGATGATCCCAAGCACATTTGAACATAGGTAGCAAACAGACTCTCTGGTTGAGGGTTGTTTAGTTTTGCAGAGACAATGAATGAAGAAAGACCTGCAGTTGAACCCTATGGTTTCAGTCATCATTTGAGGTAATATCACTTTCTGCCTTTGTTTTTGTAGTGATATTCCTTCGTTTTATTTCATGAAGCTATAGTCTTTATGCCATAAATTCTTCCTGGGTTTTGTTGGATTTTTTTTTTTTTTTTTTTTTTTAATTTGGACACTCTAAAGAATGACAAACCTTCAACTAATGACACAAAACACAGGACTATCATATATTTTATTTTAAATTTTGCCTTCCTAATATTTACTTAGAAGGCAAACACTCCTTTTCTTAATAAGTATTGTTATATATCTACAATTATCTTGACTTCAAGGTAAATTTGACATAACAGGAAAGCTGATTGTTACAATTTAATCTAGTCTAAATCAGAGTATTACCTTGTCCAACTTGGGAGTCTGGTAAAATACTAATAAACGTTCAACATTTTCAGTCTTAGCCCCCATCCTCCTGAATTAATTGTCTGAGACTCAAGAAATCAGTTCTAAGCCTACAATTACACAAATTAATATCTCAGATGCATGGAAAGGCAAGTGGGGGGAAGAGATGGAAACTGCTGTACACAATAAAACATAACAGAAAATAACCAGGTGTGCTACCAGTAGACAGCTAAGCTAATGTTCAGAAACATTATTCACTCAAAAGGCTAGACTTTAGTAAAACACAGTTTGCCATATTTATTACGTTTCTTAACAGAAACTGCAGAAAACAGCCCTGAGAAAGGATCAATTAAAAATATAATGATTTTGTAGATATCCGTTAAAAATTAGTGTTGTGTCTAGGACCGCTTTCTAGACACATTTGTAGTTAATCAAGAAAGAGAGGTAGCTCTAGTGAGCACTCATGCCATCCTAAAACACATATTGTTGTAAAATAACAGTAAAATGCCTTTTTTGAGGTGTCTGTGCTCAATCATTGACTACAGATGATTAGGTAAACTTAGGACATGCATTAGAAGACTTAAGACAGATTAATCCTTTTGTCAACTTTGTTATACTCCTTGACAGGAGAGGGGCATGAAATTCAGAATTTTCAAATTTAAATGCCCAAAGTTAACCTACCAGTAAGAAAAGGTAGATCTTGCATTATGTTCATAACTATTTAGACACCCAGCTTCAGATATTCATCACTTGAAATTTTAGCTGCCATTAAGGATTTAGGATACAAGAACCTGATGAAACATACCTCACCGGCAAAAAGATATTGCTGACTGCGAACTGCTTTATCTGTGTCTCTGGCACATTTTATAAGCAGAGCTTATTTGTACTGCAGCATGCAAAGAAAATCACGTATAAACAATTTAGTTGTAATAGAATTATATTTTATGTGATCTTTTGTAATTTAAAGACTTCAGTGATCTTCAATTTATTTGTTCAGTTTGATTTTGGTGATGAGCTCCTCCTAGCAAAACAGATAGTGCGCATTACAAGTGCACTCAATTGAAGAAGCATTGCAGAAGCACTGTACGAATTATAACGATAACCAGCATAACTTCTCTGCACTCTCAGAAGTTTTACATTAGTAAAAGCATGTGTTGATCAATAATGTATATGAACTACTAAAATGTAGAAACAGCTGTTGCTGAAGTTTTACAAGTTTAATTATAATAATAAATTTGCCCTGATTTACATTCTGTGATACTCGTCTGGCTTCGGTAATGTGAACAGTGTAATAAAGTTTCTGGGACTTTATTTTAACTATAAATTACATTTTCAAATGTGAGAAAAACAGTTGAGAATATTTCCCATCTGAGGAACGTACATTATCTGCAGGCTGCTTATAAAAAGAACCCTATTATTGTCTTATATAAATTACATAAAATAATGAAAATATTGACTGCTATATTTGCAATTATAGTTATAATATTAACATAAATGATGTTTACAGTATTTAATGAGTTAAAGAAGTATTCCATCAACTAAGATGTATTAATTGTATTGAGTAAACTGATACATATGGTATCACATCAATAATTGCTCTTGATACTACATCTTATTGCTGAAGTTGATAATTACTGTGTTATAGAAGTGCTGCGTATTTATGCTTTCATCACGGTCAGTCACTAAAGCAGATATGCAGAGTTATGCAGTACCAGGAAGCAGGAAACTTTCCAGTGATCTTCAGGAAAAAGATAGATGTGATAAAAAGCCCTTTAGCGTTCTCTTCCATTATCATTCTTTAGTATGGCGTGTAGCCTTGTAAAGCAAGCAGGCCAGAGCTCTTGTGTAAGGGTAGCAGTCTTTTGTCCAGGGCGACGCAGCCCTTACTCTATATTATAACTAACCTAAGAATTTGAGTACTTCATTTTTAATTGTGTGTATAAGAGGAAGAAAAACCTACTTCAAAATCCACAGATTTAGCAGCAAATGACCAGCTGTCCACTAGGAAGTTTGGTATCACAGAGCTTTAAAGGTAGTCAGATTAACACTGTTTTAAAAGAAAAAAGGAAAAGTAAAAAAGAAAATTCGAAGCCCTTTTAGAGACCACACTGTAAAACAACTAGAGCTCCTCGTAACATCATGATGTCAGTCTTCACCTTTATGTGAGTTTGGGGAAATGCAATTAAGATCATATTTCTCCTCAATAAAGCAAGGATTAATATATGCGGGGAAAAAAATGAATTCTCAGATTTTAAAGATAACCTGTATTAGCTTGGGGGCGGGAGGAGGGCAAGGAAGGAGGTTCTCGATTTAGGGATGCTGTAGGGGGAATAGTACATTAGAACATTGCCTCCTGAACTAGTACTAGTGTGTGTAATGGGTATCTGTCACTGACAGCTCACTGGGTTACAATTAATTCTGAGTCATCAGTCATGTCTTCTCCTGCAAGCACAGGACGCAGGAACAGCAGCGGCGTTGCCCTTTGAGGGTAAGACCTTTTACATGCTATGATTCTAGAAAGCAACTGTACAACTATTAACGCAACGGACACTATAGCTGTCACATTAGATAAATGGATACACATTGGAAAAGCTGAAAGTGGACATGATTGTCAAGGATAATACGGTTAAGCTGGTGCATCCTGGGAAAGATGCAATTTCTATAATATTTTAATTTTGAAACTAATATTATTATCCCAATCGATTGCACACACTGTAAGTTAATTAAAACACCCCTGTTAAAACATATCTGCATCTCTACTGGAAACAGAACTAGAAAATAATGATTTTGCACCATAAAAACCTATGTTTTGTTACTTGGGACAGGAAATGGTTCGCTAAGAGCAGATTTCTAAATTTATTTGGGTTTTTTCTTATTTGAGCTCCCAAAGCTTTCGAGTTTTCATTTTTTATACGCAAACATGTGCAACAGAAAATAAAAAAAACCCTAAAAATATCACCAGCTTTTCACTGAGGATTATTCAGAGAACAATACATATTACAACAAATACTGACTACAAATTCTTCTTCCACCACATATAGCACATACGAATATCTGCCTGGTAATGTCTTATGATGTGAAAGCTTGGAAAACTAAATCCACAGAGAATGTTAGGACTTTCAGTGGCTGAATGGGCTTTTTTTTTTCTTTTTTTTTTTTTTTTATAATAGGTCTTTCATTCCTGTTCTGTGTTGACTAATGGGGCAAATCTCTACTACATTAAATTATAGTCCCGAATAAGACGCAAAAAGAAGAGTAAGCATATTAAGGTGTTTCCATACAGAGATTTCTAGAAAAAAATATGAAAGATGCTTCAGCAGCTTAGCCAGTAAGAAAGCTAAAATCTCATTTATTAAGAAACAAGATGAAAAAAAGAAAGAGGAACAATAAGGCACTTTTCATGGAAATCAGCTACACAGAGAAGACAGTGGTACTACTGTATTATCAAAACAGCAGACACTCTCACAGGTATCTTACTGTGGAAGTAACTAGCTAGCAATGTATTTTCTGCTGGCCTCAAGTAGAAGTCAAATGAGAGCTGACAAGAATCACTATTATTATTAGACTTCATCCAATTTTCAGTATTTTCCACAAATTACATATGGCATGCTCTTGACACATTGAAAGTTATAGGGAAAACAGGAACTCCGACTATCTGGATAGTTTTAGAAAATGCTGCCAATGCCATGGATCCCCTTGGAGCAGGCTGAAAGACAAGTTTGATAGTCCCTGCTCATGTTCTGGTGTTGATGATCTAACCTAATTTGTGCCAGCTGAGTTTAGTGTTAATAAATGGAACTCACACTGGTGAATTTTTCCTTTCTTTCTTTCTTTCTTTCTTTCTTTCTTTCTTTCTTTCTTTCTTTCTTTCTTTCTTTCTTTCTTTCTTCTTTCTTTCTTTCTTTCTTTCTTTCTTTCTTTCTTTCTTCTTTCTTCCTTCCTTTCCTTCCTTCCTTCCTTCCTTCCTTCCTTCCTTCCTTCCTTCCTTCCTTCCTTCCTTCTCTTCCTTCCTTCCTACTTCCTTCCTTCCTTCCTTCCTCCCTTCCTCCCTCCCTTCCCTCCCCTCCCTTCCTCCCTTCCTCCCTCCCTTCCTCCCTCCCTTCCTTCTTCCCTTCCTTCCTTCCTCCCTTCCTTCCTTCCTCCCTCCCTTCCTCCCTCCCTTCCTTCTTCCCTTCCTCCCTTCCTTCCTCCCTTCCTTCCTCCCTTCCTTCCCTCCTTCCTTCCCTCCTTCCTTCCCTCCTTCCTTCCTTCCCTCCTTCCTTCCTTCCCTCCTTCCTTCTTTCCCTCCTTCCTTCTTTCCCTTCTTCCTTCCCTCCTTCCTTCCTGTAGTTTAAACAAATAACTTTGCAGAAGTCTTTGAAGTTACATCAACTGATGCTAATAACCGTTTATTTCTGCTTAGCTTCTATGGGAAATAATAGATTCATTAAGTCACATATTCAAAACTACAGACCTTCATGTGATCTTGGCCTGCGACTTCTCCAACATTATCTGTCTACAGAAGTGGAGAAAGCAGGACACTGGACAGTTACTTTGGACATAAAGCATTTAGTGATTGGTGCATATTTTTTTCAAATTTACATACTAGCAAGTTTCTCATTTCACAGAATTTGTTGGATTCCATCACCTTTGATCCCAATGTTTAAAACCAATGGACTTATTTGTGAACTTTCCACCCAGAGCACACAACCACATCTATTAATACAGATAGCCGAAGACTGCTGACTTTTGAGCCCAACATTTACTAACATTTCAAGGGTAATTTATATGTATTTTGCAAATGCTATCTTTTCATTAGGCAAACTGACAAGCACAAACCTTCTGTTTCACATTTTATTTTATGCAACAGTATTAATTTTTTAAAAAAAGCATGAAAAACACAGAAGCACAATGAAATGAAATTGCACTTCACAAAAATATTGTAAAGGTATATACACATGCCCTGTGTGTCTCTGTTTTCCAGAGAATACTGAAAAAAAGAAGTCCAAACAGGCTGTATCTAAACCTAAATCAATGGTTTAGGAGTATTGCTGTTACATCACGATACATTCTATGTTACATTACTGGTTATCTACAGAACAGATAGGACACATTTCTGGGTGAGAATTCGGCATTAGAGCAATTATTAAATAAATTATATCTATTTAAAGACAAATTGAACTGAGTTGCATTATTTTTTTAGTATCAGTTTCTCACACAGTAGTAGATCAGGATCCTTTCTGATATGTACTACTATGACAGATGGAAGAAAATGCATGGTGGTACTTTGAGATTTAAGGTGTTATCAGACTGTTGAATACATCACAGAGCTCGGTGCCTGTGGAAGCCACCTTATCTCAGTCTTCACAGGTTGACAAGACACATAAAGAAAGCATCCAACCCCCCTGGTTTGATCTTTATTGTTGACAGATCACAGATATGGAAGTCTGAGATATTTACACAGGAACTGCAAGTAGGTGATAACTAGTCAAAAATGGCAGATAACCACGCCTACTTCAGCAAGAAACCGAAAATGGAAACTTTTTTTTTTTTAGACAGAATGAGCAGAGGAAGAAGCTGTCATTATTACATTCCAGTTATTAATAATATAAAAAAGCAGTGAAAAGAGCAGGCAAAACAACTTCAAGGCAACAACTTCAAAATTCATTGAAATGGAGACTTTAATACTTGTTCACATAATTTTGAATTTAATTTCTAGACGGAATAAACATGGGCCTAACCTAGAATTTACTAAAGTCACTGGAAACTTTCTGACTGATATCAATGGGATTAGGATTGGTCTAGCAGATCTTCACAAGACCTAAAGCTAATAAAATCCCAAATTGTTGGGGTTTTTTTTTGTCATCTAATAGTCAATGTTCTGAATGTTTCTGACTTCACCAACCTTTTTAATCTAAATTATGTTACTCACAGATGTTATATTTTGTACTGAAGACATTCATCATACATAATCTACTGTTTTTCTGTGTAGCGTTGGCTTTTCTTTTCCAGGGTGTGCTAATAAGTGTTCTTTGGATATAAAAAAAATAAATCTGATTATGGCTTCTTAAACAAGCTTTAAGTATATTAAATAATCACTTAGGTTTGACATTAAGTGGTTTGTGGGTCAGCATTTTGTGTGTGTGTGTAGATTCTTGTGCTTGAACTTCTTAGAATCAATTAAATATATAGTCTTTTAATAGCTTATTTCTCTAGTTTCTAAATGGAGATCAAATTCTTATGTGTAATTAATGAACTATATACGAAGCGTGCCCTCAACTTCTGAATTACACAATGGCCAAAAAACACTCGTCAAAAAATTATGCTGCAGTCAAGTGAGATCGACATTTCAGTATGAAATGACAGACATTTCATTAAAGGCCAAGTCCTGCAGTTATTCTTCAGAAGGTAATGGTGGCCTTGCGCTGCAGTGAGGATCGCTGATTTCACCGACAGGTAATTATCCATTAATTCCTCCATTATGCAAAGACAGAACAGCAAAACTACTAAAGTGTCAAGTATGCATCGCATGTCCTCATGTATATGTAGGCTATAGAATAGTCACAGAAGTCCCACTTGGCACAGATGTATTCCCTTTGCTCCTTAAAACAGCACACACTTCGCACCAAGGCAGAGTGACAACAGCTATAACGATGTACCGGAGAAAAACAGCAGGTAGGCTAGTTAGATCAGTGGGTTTGGTATCAGGCATTTCTCTGGAAGATATCCTGGAACTGGGTGAAAAAAGCAGGTAAGACTACGTTTGGGTAAGTGCTTATCACAAAATTATCTTTTTCCATGGGAATAGTCATAGATAATATTTATTGTAACTAGTTTTATTGAAGGGAACGCAATCAACATGATTAAATAATTCATTCTGCATCTAATGCAAACTAGAACCTAAAACATATATATATATAACAGATCAGAAAAATGCCTTGTGTGCACTTTGAAAAAGACCAGAGGGTATGGGCTTTGCTCCATAGAGGCAAGGTTATTTATCACTATTGCTTAGGAAAATACACAGTTCAAAATCTCTAGAATTGAAACCCTCTGGATAATGTGTTTTTAATAGCAGTCCTAATAACAACAGTAAAAGTAACAAAAATAATCCAACATCAAACTGTATGTAGTTAACTTCATAATGATGAAGCCAAATGTTTCCCACACTAGGAAAAAATTGATATGGTACATGCTTTGGGTTGACAGATGGAAGGAAAAGACAGACAGATGTGCTCTAATTTCTTGATTTTTTTTTTTCTTTCCTTTCTTTTTCTTTTTTTTCTTCCATAAGATGACTACCAGGCATAGATGAAACTTCTTACTCAATAACACTGGCTACAGATATTCACCAGAGCAATAATGTCAAATATCCTTTAGGACTTTGCCCACTAATATCGTCTCAAATGATATTCATCAACAAGCAAAATGACTAACATCTGGCACTTTCCTTAGAAATGGCAAAACACCAACCAGGTCCAGTTTGCGCAGCCCTTGTAGAGGGGACCATCTGGGATGCTAGCCTGAATTTTAACAATTAAAATCAGGGGCCAGGTCAGACAAGTAGCTTCTTAAAGAATTCATGATACTGAGTTTCTAAGCTAAACTGAAAATGACAGAAAAGCCAACACGTGAGAGGATATAAGTAGTCATTCTCTCCCAGGGGATGGAGGGTGATCATGTGGTTAAAGTACAGGACATGGAGTTAGAACACTGACTCTGTGACAGATTTCATGCGTAATAAAATGTTAAGTCACTGTAATCAATAGATAGTTTCCCATTAGACTCAGAATCAGATACCTGGGGTCTATCTTCCAGGTACTGAGAACCTCCGGATGGTGGCCAGCTGCTGTCAGCTGCCAGTGATGTGAAACACTCAACAATTTTGGCTTATTGATAAGTGGGAAAGATCATTGCCTTTTTTTCAGCTAGGCATGATGCTTATGAAAGCTAACATGATATTTGCAAATGAATTTAAGATGCTAACATGGCAAGTCATTTTATAGTTTGAGGTAGGAGAAATATGCTTTTAATTTCCATTTGCTTGATTACAAACGGCTTAACACTGAGCAGGGGAAGAGAAAGCAGAAGAGTGGCAATGCGAGAGGTAATGCTCAAATAACACAAGAAAGGATGCTGTTTCCTCACAGAAGTTACAATCTGATTGAAGACTGGATGAAGTAAAGACAACAAGAGAGCCATAGGGAAATAACAAAGGTAGCAGTAACAGCTCCATATGATTACTGTGGTTAGCTATGTGTCCTTCTTGATGGATCTAAATCGTTATGCTTTCTGCTGGTTATTTCTGGGGATATACTTTCCTTCTGAGGAAAGAAAAAAAAAAAAGCAGCAGCAGATCTCCCTTTGCTTTTTTTTTAGAACCTGACTCTCTTTTCTTTAATCATCTAATTTCACTTTTATGGTGATGAATTTTTCTTTAAGATATTCATTTTCATGCTTTGATTTTTTTTAAAACAATAACAAATAGAAATTACATTTAGTCCTCCCCACTTCAGAAATTTCCTTGTAAAATCCAGTAGTCATCTACCTGCAAACAACTTGGGCATCTTTGGGAAAATAAACATAGAAATATCCATTATCAAGTAATGGTGAGGACAGGATATTCTGCATAATACTTCTGTTTGTGAAAGTACCTAAATGTAAGTTTTCCGATAATTACAGGAGTTTTTTTAATCTTAGAAGAGGTCATTAGTGTGTGATACCGCTCAGCTCACTGTGTTTTCAGGCTATCCTTTATTGTGACTTTAAAGATGTTTTTAACTAAGATTTCTTCAAATATACAAAAATCATTACTAAACTATATGATTCCATACAGAGTAATCCAAGTGAAACCACAGCACCATTAATTTCTGGAAAACTACGAGTAATTATACACACTACACGATATGGAAATTTTTCTATGATAATATCCAAATATTGCTTATATAAATAATGGTGTGAAACTCCTCCAAACCAGCAACTCAAAAACTGTTTTGCTCAATCCTGTTTTCTCTCTAAACTCAAATATGACAAACATGTGTTGTGCCAGCCTCCGGAATAAATACTGCAAACAGTACCAATGACAATTTTCACTGGTATCTAGCACAAAGACCCTCTATGTTTACTTGTGACTGTGTTTAATTTCATATTGAGATGATTAATCAGAGTAAATGTCTTTATTTTCTGCTGTTTTAACTTCAAGAAATGATCTCTTCTGTTTTTATCCTATTATAAGGATCGTTACAAAAATGGGAAACAATTAACACTGGGTTTAATGCGTGAATGCCATAGAGCTGAAGTAATTGCACTCAAGGTCTGCTAACTTTTTAATCAGGCATTTGGTTGCAAGCTGCTCACGATTGATTCCGAGAGAAGAACTAACACAATCTAGGCAGCAAAAACAGGTGTGCCAAAAAAGCAGACACGTTGGCAAAACCAATGAAAGAGTCTAGAGGGTAAAAGAAGCAAAAACTGATGGAAATTTCTTCTTAAAAGACTTTTGCTTGGGATTCAGTCATAACTGAGTGAAATTAATTGAAGCAAATGAGCATAGAGAGAGTTTTTTTGACCAAAATAATTAAGAAATATGAACAGCAAAACCACAAAAGCTCAGCCTAGAGAAGACTTGCCAGTCAGGATCTTAGTGAGCAGACTTAATTAGATTGGGGAGTTGAAATTTTCACATGCATTTTGCTAAATAAATAAATATGAAATACCATGAGAGGTTTCTGGAATTACAATTAGAACACTTACTATTCTCAGCATTTATGCTTTGTTTTGGAGAAAAGAACAGATCCATTTTTATTTCTACTCATTAAAAATATATAGATATCTTTCCTTTCGCTAATAAATCTATTCTCCATGAGTAAGTGAGTCCTGAATTCAAAAGTGCTTACACAGCATAGCACTGGGTGGATTTATAAATTACATGTGTTGGTGAAGATTGTGCTACACACACACATGTCTATAGAATCACAATTATGTCAAAGAAGTAAGTGTATCCACTTGCAAGAATATAATCTAAGCAAAAAATTGCATGCTTACATCATTTTTCAAGTGAAGATAACCCTCCCTGGTTCACACACTGTACTACAACAGTAAACTCTTTTCAGGATTGCCCTCAAGGAAAATTTGACTAGGTTTATACATTTGCATACCATCTGCAAGGTTTGTAGGTTCTTTTTTTTTTTAAATCAGTACATTTAATTAAATCATCTATGTACCTAATTTCAATTATTTTGGCACACTTCTATACAAAATGCATAGTTTATATAACCCTATATAACAGTTCTGCGTTAGGATCTTGACCAAACTCCCCAAAACTTCCAGATTAGAAACAGAAAATGATATTGATGAACGTTGTTAATGTAAATCAGGAAAGAATCTCACTTATGAACCAGTGAGCACCATCCATCTTGGAAAAAAAAAAAAAAAAAAAAAAAACGCTAGCTAACAGGTAATGCAAGAGGTTTGGAAGGTTTATATCACAGGTGTCTCTGAAAACCTTGTACAAATAACACTTTTTAAAAGACTGACAAGAAGCAGGATTGAGCTGAAAACCAGGCATTTCTAAAACAAAAAGATTTTGCAAATCCTAATCCTTCTGCCTAGCAACGATTTCCCTGTAAGTTCCAGAAACAGGTTTCCTATATTTTAGGCACACTTTGTTGAAGAAATGACTAATATGTCAGCTTCCCTGCTTTGCTATTTCTAAGGCAAAGCAGTCAATGACGATTTAGAACCAGACTAATATGTTACATTAAAAGTAAGGATATCTAAACATTGTTCTAAATCCTTGCTGTTTTTCTTTTTTTTTTTTTTTTTAATTCAGACAAGTGAATCCTACCAAGTACAAGATGTATTAATTAACTTACTGAGAGAGTCGCAGTATACAGATGCCCAAATCAAAACACATGGATCTAAAAGCGTCACTTCAAATTCTTTTAGAGTTGGGTGAGTACAGAAGCGGTAGGATATTAGGAACTTTAATCATTGCCCTATTTGCTTTAATCAATAGCATCATCTGTTCTCAAATTGTTTACCGATACTTGAAAACAGCAAGTTGCAGCAACTTGGGCACCAGTAGAGCAAATTAGCAAGGATAGCTTCTAACTCAGGCAGAAGACCCAAGGTGCCTAGAAGTTTTTCTCTTCCAATGCCTAAATGGCAGTGTTTATGCGAAGCAATACCCAGCTCAGTGGCCGCTGTCTCGCCTTGGGATAAGTACGGAAGAATAGTCACATATTTGTGAACCTGCCAACACTCCAATGACAGTTTTCTCTCTTTCACCTTCCTTCTAACAGCTACCACTCAGTCACTCTACTGTCTGTCATCTGCAGGTGAAGGGTTTTACAGAAATGAAAGGCAGTGGTCTGGCACAGGGCCACCCACACACTCTCACAAAGAGACCCTTAATCATAAGGGACTTTCACATCTCTCTGATCTGGGAGCAATTCAGGATAGATGCCAGAAGGAAGAAGAACAAAGAAACCAGCATTTGAAATTTCCCTCAGTGGCTTGATAACACTGCTGAGATGGCTTTTGCCAGATTAAACAGACATGCTCCTTTAGACCCTAAATATTGCTCTGAAACTTAATTCCCCGAGCATTGTCCAGAGTTTAACAGGGGTTGGAATACCAACAATCAAACTTTGAAGTAATTCTTCAAATTCCAGTGGAGTCGGCTGCCGAGACAGCTAGAATATTCGGGTCTTTCCAGGCCAAGGAGAGAGAGGGCAGTGTGATTTCTTTGCAATTGTTGTCTTTAAAGGACTTGGACAAAGCAATTGCAACACGACAGCTTATTTCTAAAACACTTTAAAGTAAAGGATAGGTGTGGGGGGTAGTGAAATAGCTGGTATCTTTGAATGGTGCCTCCGTTCTTCACAGTATTCTGACACTTTAGGAGAGCACTACAGGAGCTGCAATACATTAGTGAAGCCTGACAGGGTAAAGATCTTCCTTCACTTGCCATTTGGTTTTGAAGTGACAAGAAAGCTACAGGCAACAGAGGATTTCAAGATGAGTATTCTATCTGATACTCACATGAAGCATCATTGTATGCAATCCTCTAAGTGGTGTCAATAATACAAACTATAACTGTGTATAGGCAGAAATAAAAATCTTTTAGAAATCTCAGAAGCATATTTTGAAAGTGGCTAATGCTTTAGCTTCCTACATGCCAATACTCACCTACATAATTCCCCTGAGACACACTTAAATGTTAAAAGAACCCATTTCCCTATCTATGCTCATTCAGTGGAACACTCAGCAGGATCACTTTCTTGTAATGTTTCTAGTACTTGGGTTAATTTCATTACACTCTGTGAGATATTCATCATAAAGAAATATCAGGATATCAAAATGCAATGTAATACTTAATTCCAGTCCACTTATATGGGCGAATCAAATTAATGTCAATCTGGAAATTTGCTCTGAGTTATTAGTGAATAAATTCACTGCTTCCAGGCCCTTATCAGCTTCTGCAGAATCTAAGTTTGTTTAAAAAATTCTGAAGAGAAGGTCTCAAAACTATAAACTGAATGAAGGCAATGCGGTGCTTGCTTTCTAAATCAGCAGACAGACAGCTGAGTGCCACTGCTGTAACCCAAAGATTTGACAGGCTACAGCAGAGTTAAAACTGACAAGAGTCTTTTGTCATATTTTCCTGCTGCTATTCAAAACTCTCTGAGCAGTAGGAGGCTGACAAGAAGGAGGTTAATTTTGCTCTGCAGCAGTTTAGACTATGGAAGACTGAAGAAAGTAAACACTATAGGACTGCTCCATTCCTGTAAATTGCAGCACGTGATTTTGGGAAGATGTGTTAGGAAGGCAGGTACTTTTAGAACCAGACTTCATATGTCTTTAAATGGGGGGGGAGAATGAGGGGGAGAATTGGGGGGGGGGGGGGTGGGTGGGGGGGGGGGTGTATTTAATTTCTTGATTTATCCCCTTTTAATAGTAAAAATCCAGGGAAACAAGCAGAAATGTTATTTTTAATCCATTACGTTGTTCCAGAATGCAATCATTTATGGAGAAACAACACTTCCTTTAGTCTTTTGGAGCAAGATGTAAGAAGCAATAGCTGGACTGCCATGGGGACATAAGCTAGATCTCTGCAGAGGATGCAAGCCATGTACGTTGTGACCAGGGAAGTGGCAGGGAAGCTGAGTCTAGAAATAAAAACTAACAGAAGAGATGACTGAAGCTGGACAGAAAGAGGAGGACTGGAGTCAGGGAAGCAGTCTGAAACTTGTAGGTAGGAAAGAAGAATGAAATGAAAGGCAGCACAAGGATAGTGGATAAGACCAAGGCTGTATGACAAGTCAAGGACAAAATAAGAATAGATATAAATTCTTCTTTATCAGTGGGTGAAGAGGAAGTGGTGAAAGGAAGCAGATATGTTACAAGGAACTAGGAGAAAAATCTCCAGCTGGCTGGCACAGTTAGGGCTAGGGAATGGATGGAAGAGACAAAGAGAAATCCACTGAGAAAAGAAACTGTTCAAGAGAAAACAGTCCCTGATTGAGTGCAATAAGACAAAACTCTCCTGGGAATCAACCAAAATTTAGTAGTGAGTAGTATTATGGTGATCAGAAATGGATCATTTTTTTTCAAATCTGGGTATTAAAAGATACAGGTGAAAGAATTAAAAAATGTCCCCTGGAAAAGCTATATGATGAATCCCACTCTGAATTAGATTTTGTCCTTGCCTTCACCATACAAAATGTATATCTGGTACTAGGGAAGTCGTTACACTTTCTACAAATGACCAATTAGGGTGAAAAGAATAGGTTACTTTTCAAGTCAGCAGAGAGAAATGGGCATTTGCCAAGGATGCCACGTTTAAGACATCATCCTTAAAATGGGATGAATCACTTCCTGTCAGTGCCACTTACTTTCCATTGACTAAAACCAACGTCTACATGACCTGCTCTAAGTAAGATGAAATGTTACTGAAGCCAGGTAATTTCACCTTTAGTTTCTGTTCTTTGTTTTCCGAATGGTTAATTTAGGGCCTGAGAGTGGAGATCACGCATGCAACAGCGGCTTATGCTCCACTTCTTCAAAGCCGCCAAGGGTACTAATATCCTTTTGATTCCGCACTGAAGAATAAATGTGTTAATATTTTCAAAAGCATTCAGATATAGTAGTGATAAATGCCATAGCGAATTCCATGAGCAAACTAATAGCTCTGTCTTCAAAACAGGATATGAACTCTGCAACAACGAACTTCAACATATAGTGAACAAAGAGGAGGAAGGCAAATACTGAGGTTAGCTCATTACTTGGACTGAATATTCTGTGCATTGAATAGGATCAAGATTCTCTGGAAATAATGATTGATATATGATTAGATAATTAAAGACTGTATTGTAATTCTTACACACAGGGGAACTGAATTGAGTTTCCAGTAGCAACATTAATACTGGCTTCTGGGTGCTGGATTCTGCAACATTAAAATGATGATTAAATATATTTTGTTCCTAGGGGGTATACCATGGCAACTTGCAAACAGCTACGGAGAGAGGACGTCTTGCCAAGACATCCACAGAAGTATGAGATATAGTCCTGCTAGGGGGAAGAAGATCAAAGTAATTGGAAACAAACTCTATGCTTCCTATATACAACTTTTTTCAATCATCTTTGCCAAGTCATTTTAAATCTTTTGGAAATGTGGTTCAGGTTTTTTCCTGTTGGTTTTATTTATATCCTCTTTATCCTAGCCCAGGAGATTTAATTGCTTCTCCTCTTTATGAATTAAAAACTGACATTATAAAAGACATTCAAGTTTCTGTTTTTCGCTCTGCCTGTTAAAGCCATCACCGAAAACCACTATTTTTGACCATACTTCCATTAAAACAAATGCATATTTGTTTCACATTCCCTCACATTTTTTCACTCACTGTTTAGTTTCTATTTATAAGTCTCATGGATTGCAGACTGAAATGCTTCCACGAAGGCATACTTGGCTCAATTTGTATGCTAGTCTAACTGGCAAGATACAACAACAGCGCTCAGGACTGACTCTCCCCTCTCTTTGGAGAGAAAGCGGCTGTGAAAAGTGAACCTATGCACGCAGTCATTGAGAAATCTGAAAGTGCTGTGATTGGAAGTGACGATATGGCTTGCTTAGTGAGGATTTGTTTTGAATGTGCAGCATCAGAATTATTTACTAATTAAAAATGTTTTACCACGGAGAAACCCGTTGAGATTTGCCTCTTGTTTCCTAGGGTGTAGGCGCGTGAAATCATGGATGAATGAACTATAGCACCATAATTTGCTTCTGTCAGTTTAAATTAAAAGGTCTGAAACGAACTGGTGAAATTACTTCACAACATTTATACCCACCAGTAAGTGCTATTTAATTCTATGGCAAACTGTAAAAGCATACCCATCTTTCACAAAGTTCTAATATTACACCAGACAGCAGAATTACTTGCCCCATATGATATTCCATGCCCTCTTTAAACTGGGAAAATAAAGATATCAACCAATTGACACTGAATTCCCAACATCCAGCACCGAGAAGAATATGTTGCTTGCATGTGGATAAGGCCAAAATTCACCTATGCGCACAGAGAGCTCCTGCTCTCCCCTCTGCCTCCCCCCCTACATGTAGTAAGCCAAGGCTGTTTTATTCTGAAGTTTACTGTGCTGAAACAAGTAGCAGCTAGAAAGAAAGACCTTAATTATTGGGGTGGAAGAAAGAAAGGGCACTTGCTGGCAGTAACAGACAAACATGTGACTAAAGAGGACTAGTATCATTCTTACTAATAGTAGAATAAAGTCACTCAGCTGTGAAATGACTCATAATTAGGATGACCTCATTCAAAACCCAGTTACAGCAAGATACTAGATAAGCAAATCAAAATCATCACTTCAGTTCTTTAAAGACAGATAGCATGCAGTACCCATCTGTTAAGAGATACCACCTGTTCTATCAACTCACTACATCGCCTCCAGTATTAAGCAGGAAAGTCAATTAAGTCGCTCCATGTGCAAGAGGACCTTCATGGAGGGTGAGCAATTGTTCTCTGCTACCTGGTATCTCACCCCAGCAAGGAAGAAACAGGACAACCCCAGAATAACTTCATCTGTCCCCTGTCAGACTCCATCCCCACCTCTTGATTAATAATACAGGAGGCACTGAACAAATACAACACAGTCTATATAAAAAGTGGGTTGTCTTTTGTTATCAACAGAAGGTTATTAGTTTCTGTCCCATATCCAGAAATAAATCTAATTAAGTTTTTGGTGTTCCTCTCTGCCTAAACCCACCATCACCTCAAAACGCTAAGTTACCAGCATGTGTTATTTCAGACAAAACCTAATAATAAGTTACATGTATAACCCGTTATTGTCAATAAGTGGATGTTTACGCAAAATTCAAGTTTCAGTGTATAAAGAAGCTATACTCTGTGATTCAGACTCTATAGCTGTAAATTAGTATCTTCACATTGGGTTAACTATTTCTTTACAGTCAGCAATCATAAGAAGGAAACTTTATATGCTATATGTATTAAATGGATAAAATCATGTTTATGGTGAAGCGAGAGAGAATTCTTCAGGAAAATTCAGAGATCTATATCACGACTGATTTATACTTATAGAACACTTCAGTGAGGTTTAAATGTTACAAATGTAAGGTGGGATTGGATATAAAAGCCACATGCACCCCAAAACCTTTTCAGTGTAGACTTAAGTGACATAATGCTGACATAAGGGAATCACAACTGCATAGCTGAGAAGTGATTTTGTAGTCTGATGCCTGCTAAATATAAAAACTGAGAAAAAACCTCTCATCACTGAAAGAGCTGACAGGGAAATCACTCTTCCTGGAATCTAAGAGGTAGTGTGCCAGGCTGAGTAACTTCTGCAAAAAGCATGGCAAGACTGATTTGTTTTATTGATGGTGTTTGATTAGAGGGGGATGTGGTTCCCTTAGTTAATGTGACATTGCTAGGGAAACCCTTAAAACCCCTGATTAATATTCAGTAAAGCTGAAAAAGCAAAAGAACCTTTAATGTGTCCTTCAATGCTATTCATTCTCTTTAGCTGGATAAGATTTCTCTAATATAAGCACAAGATTTCTCTATCTGCACTCTGCTGCGCTTACATAAATAGAAGTCAACATTTAGTTTTAATGTGTAGGTAAAAATGTGGTTTAGTCTTCAATTTTTATGTACAATTTTATATAGATTTTTTTTCTTTCTTTTTGGATGGTGACAAATATGAATAATGCTGAATTGCCTGGTGAAAAAGAAAAACAAACAAACAAACAAACAAAAAAAAACCAAACAAACAAACCCAAAGTCCCCCAAGCCCCCCAGCTTTCATAGTAATGTCATTCTTTTAATAAAATATTTGTAACAGAACCGTATGGTGGAACACTGGAACAGGTTGCCCAGAGAGGTGGTGGAGGCCCCATCCCTGTAGACATTCAAGGCCAGGCTTGATGAGGCTCTGAGCAACCTGATGTAGTTAAAGATGTCCCTGTTCACTGCAGGGGGGTTGGACTAGATGACCTCTAAAGGTCCCTTCCAACCCAACACATTCTATGTTTCTATGATTCTATGATTATAAGGAGAACGGGTTTGTACAATGCAAGCCAATTTCATTTTACTGTTTCAATTATCCATTTCTAATATAGCCACAAGCTGCATTAGCACCTCCAACCAGATTTTAGTGTACCTGCAGAGTCACAATGAGATCACAAATGACACAGGTCTTTATCTGCACTAAGACTGGAAAGGAGGGAGCTGGACAACAACAGTCTAAAGATCTGGATATGTACAAACTCTAAGCAAGATGAAGAACAGCATTCTATAGAATAAGCTTATGTCAGCCAACCATATGTTGTTGAAACCCCATCAAAATCCCAGTTTTGCCAGTTGAGAATTTATTCCATGAAGCTGCTTTTGTATTTTTAGTTGCTTTCTGAGATTTACAGTCTCTCAGTGATTACAGATGTTGAGGGGAAAGTTTTGTGCTCCTGAAAGATATTTATCTGTGTTTGATAACGTAAATGTGCATTGGATTACTTTTCCCTTAACCAATTTTAATTTGGCTAGGACAGTATTCTTTTTAAATCTCTAGTGCTTAAGAATGTTATAATGTCCATCTGAAGAATTCTGTGGATTTAGAATTTGTGTTTGCATGTAGGAACTGACCTATGGGGCAATTAATTTGCTCGTTGCTTGTTGTTTTGCCATTTTCTGACCGCTTCCCTTATTTATATTGTGTCACTTAAAATAATGATATTTTAAATAACGTTTCTCTCTGGATTCCTTTCTCAAGATCTTTACATCCAGACACTGCCTAAATTTTAAAGTCTTTCTGTTTGACAGATTTTAAAAGACATTTTTCAGATATGCCTGCACAACTAAAATCCCTATCCATCTTTTCATCTTGTACCTTGATTGCAGCAACATCTCTTCCTTATGCTTTTTAAACCGCCGTCTTGCTCCATTCATTTCCATTCAGAATACTATCACAGAGATCATCTAACCACATTATCCCTACCTACATTTTAATGACAGTATATAAGACTTTGAGTTAAAAAGAGGAGAAAAGAATAAAGCTTATCCAGAAAATTCTTCTCCCCTAAATGCGTGTCTGTTGATCTTAGTAAAGTAGTAGGCCCTCCTTGTCACTGCACGAGGGCAGCAGAGCTAGCAGTGCCGCGTCCCACATCACAAGACCTACCCACTAAGGAAATCTTCAAAGCCATAGTAAAATCAGCCACGCTGCTCAGTGAAGGAGGCCACGGGGAAAAGGAGGACAACAGCCGGAGTGAAATGCAATGCTGAGGCCTCTGTACGTATCTCAGGAGCTAGATCTGGCTTTCAGTTACCTTTTTTTTTCCTGCCTCTACACATCTGAGGGCAGTAGTTGTCTTCCTGTCTGGAATATGCATACAGAAAGCAGGCATATTTCCACACAAGCAAAATTACCCACCTCTGAAGCATTTTCTAATTAGCTTCTACTCCAAAGCAGTTTTTCAGCAAACTTCAGTGGAACCTCTACTTCCAGCCTGCTGTGACTGAAGACGTGCTGTGCAACCTGTCATCAAGGGCGTGCAACCCTTTCCTCAAGCAGAGTTTTTTCACTGGTATGTATAGGTGCAGGATAACATGGAATTGGGTTCGGACCCTTTTGGAAACCCACTTACATTCTGGTTTCCAGAAATTCCTTAACTCAGTGGCCATAAGGGACTCGGTCCCTTACTTGAGACTCGGTAATAACCTTTTTCAAGAGAACCCCTTCACAGCGTAAGTAGTTAAACTGAAACCAAAAGATTCTGAAAAAGAATTAGTCTTCTCCCTATGCAACAGTTCTCATTCCTGATACCGAAACCTGTGAGCTTTTCATTTAGGCAAGACACGCTCTTGAATGCACTGTTTAGCATACTTCTTTCAAGTAGGAGTATACTTTCCAATAGTTTTCCCTTTTTTTTTTTTTTTTTTTTTTTATAAAATGTGCCGGCTACAACATTAGGGGCAGCTATTTCAGATTCCTTTGCTGCTGCTCCTCTCTGGCATGCGGCGGCAGGCTGAGTCTCCTCACAGCACTGGGATGCTCGTAGCCAATCTTGTTCTCAGGCTGCAGCCAAGCATAAGGTTTAGTTCAGCGTTTATCACCGTGATCTGTGACATTGGTGCTAGCTTTATCATATTTCAAGAGCCTACATAGTTTCATATGGTTTAAGGTGAGAGGGGACTATTAGATCATCTGCTCTGACCTCCCATATATCATAAACCATTAAGCTTCTCCCACAAGCTCTTAAATTAAGCCCGCAGACTTTAGTTAGCACTTCAGTTCTCAGAAGAGTAAGCTTTTTGCCAAAGGCAGACAGAGAATGAGAAAAACAGATGCTACCAATCCAAACTCCTCTGCAATGGCAGACAATTGATTAAGTGAGATAAGTGATTTATACACACCTTCTCTGGTGTTAAGGCATTTGCTGTAGTGGCTGAAAATTGGGAAACATGAATTTTACAGCCAGCTCCTGTTGCTGACTTCAGACAAGCCTCTTCCCTTTTGTTTGCCCCAGGTTCTAATTTCTGAAATAGCTGTAATTAAAATTTCCTTTGTAAAAGCTTATTATTACACTGTTCAGGAGATAGACTTATCAAGTACTTATATAAACCTCTTGTCTTTCTTTAAGTAATGCTTAGTTAGGAAAAGTCAGAGTAGCACAGTCCTTTAGCATAGAGCATTGCTGTTTGCTGCTCTGTTTCTTAATCCAAAACCTCTGCGAGTTTCAACGAGGCAGTAAGTGCACAATCTTCTGGTTCTGCAGCCTGCCTTTTTCTGTCTGCTAATGTAGCAGTTCACTAATAGCTGCCACCAAAAATGAGATGGTCCATTCATTCAATCTAAATTATAACCGCACAGGAAGGTGAAGAAAAATGCAGGTAGAGGATTGTTACGGGATTACTGAGTTATGATGGGAGCAATTCAAGGTTAGCAGCACAATTTCACCCCTTAGTTATTCGTGCTGAAGAAAAAAGGTGTCAGAAACCAAAACTGTTGTTCTGCATGCACCTTACTTAAAAAATGGCAACCTAATTACTTTTACAAATAACTTTTTAAAGCGTATATTAAACAGAGTATTTCGGAGAAGAATGAAATGCTGGCAGCATTTTCTACTGGAACAGTGAAACAGCTCAGATAGAGTTGTAATTTTGCTGAAATTTTGTTGCAAAGAAGCAAAAAGCTGACAATGTCGACTGTCTTTAATCCTTTCTTCTGAAATTACTGTTCATGAATTGAAAGAGATCTACTAGGTCAGCAAATCCAAAACTATGTTGTCAAAGGCAGCCATGAAATGCCATCCTGTTCTATTTTCTATTTATATTATTCTGTGTATTACAGTACAAAATAGAATTTAAATAAAAGTGATTAATCTGAATATTTTTTTTTAAATCCCTTCATACGAATTTTCAGATTTAGTTCCAATTCAGACGGAAGGCACATTTCAAAAGCTTGAGTTGGTTCACAAAAAAAAAAAAAAAAAAAAGGCTTTCAAAAAGCTCTAATAAAAATGCTTCTTATGAATGGCAGCTTTCTTACAACATTTCTTCCACTGCTCCAAAAATTCTTTCAAATAAATCTGACAGGGCAGCAAACAAGAGAAAGAATTGGTAGCAAATAGCAGGCGCAGCTCCCACTGTTCATCTGAGAAGAGAAACCAGCAGAGAAACAGTATGTAGGTCTGGTAGGAGCACTGCAATAAAAGCACAAAAGCCCACTCAGCAGGGTATGGTACCATCTCCATTCATGCCTAGGTTAGTTCCATGCAGAAATCCCTGCACGCGGAAGTTAGAACATACGCCTTTCTCTATGTCCACACCGTGCATCTGACAGTTTCTGCATGCCACGCATTTCAGACTACAAGCTGTTCTTTTATGTTAAACTGCAACTCCACCATACAGGCCTGTGAAAAAAAAAAAAAAAACAACAACAAAAAAAAAACAAAAAAAAAACCCAAAAAAACCACACAACCAAAAAACCCCACAACCTCGCTGAATTTAATATCAACCAAACTTCCTTTTAAGCCACAGGAGGCAGCATGTTTAATGGATGCCAAAGCTTCTAAGATGTGGCATTCAAAGCACTCACATCTGGAGGAAATATACAGTATTGTTCTTTTTTTTTTTTTCTTTCTTCATTTTATACTTCTATTTTTATCTTCATGCAACGTTGCTGAGAAAAAGTATTGCCAAGCTAATGAGTAATGAATGAAGGGGAAAGTGAGCAGGTGTAAAATCTATTCTGCTTGTTGGTGCATGACAATATTCTGTATGAATAAAATGTTTTATGCCTTTTTTCTTTGCAAAGAATTCAAAAGTATAGCACTTAGAAATGTAATTCTTGATCAAAAAAAGTGAAGCATAACTAGAATATATAGAAACAGCTTGGGCAATACTGCTTTTGGATCAGATTTGGATCAGATCTCTATTATGAAAACAGCAGCAATGATCCAATTGTTTGATGCAGAAGTCAAACACAGAAATTACTGCATGCCTCTGTGATAACAGACTCGAATTCTTGTGGATTTTACCAGCCTGCTTAAATTCTGAGGCTCCTGGGTATCAAAGATAAGAATTACACATCGTGAGACGCTTTTGTGTCAAGTGTTAAACAAACACACCTAAATCTATTTTGCTTCCAAAAGTAGTTTGCAATAAGTAACTTTGTCTTCAATTATATATTCAGAGGGGAATCTCATTTTACATTTTATTCATCAACAGAAGAGATAAAAGCAGTTAGAAAATACTTGATAGCAGAGTTTTATTGCAATAGTAAATCATACCTCTGCTATAAAAGTTGAGGGAAGCATTATGTGAGGTTGTGTTACACTCCAGGATTTTATAGCCTTGAAAAAAAATGAGCAATAAATTTGAATAAGGCTGAGGAGGAAAACAGCTGGAGATGCAAAAGAGAAGTGACACCTTTATACTGTACTTCTATTTACCATTTATCTGTCATTTTTACCTCCACATCTTGAGATTAGAAATCTTTTTTGCATAGATAAAATGTCAGTGACAACTTTCTGTTTTAACATCTTAGGCTGTCGATGACACTTTGTTTTAATAACTTCCAAAGAACTTCTAAGTATTCTGTTTCTTACTTGGTCGAGAAATGAGAAATACAGAAGGGTAAAATGTTTGCAGATTAAATACTCTATCCCTGTTTCCTTTTTTAGGTAATTAAAACAAGTGCAGGTTAAAATAACAAACAGCTTAGAATTGTTTGTTATAAATAACACTAATTAATATGGGCTAATCCATTTAAAATATTTATCTATAAAAATACATTGGATAGCTTGCGTGCATCCATGTTTTAGCTAGAGCAAATTCCGCTACTTATTATTATTATTAGAAACAAAGATACTAAAATCGAGGATAATATAATATTTGATATTGACTTCTTGTATTATTTTGCAGGGGGTGGGGGAGTTGCAACACCTTTCAGCAAATGCTAGTAAATCACTTCAAAATCTAATCCTGAGCCAAACTATAGGCATAATCCTCTTCTCAGTAGTTCCAGAGCCTATAATGCTAACAGTGAATTTAATAAAGCATTTGTGTACCTTTGCAGCTAAGGGTCAGTAAGTGTTTTGTGGTTTTTTTTCTAAATTCCTAATTTCACAGGTTTATAATTTACAAGTCTTTCTGAGCTAAAGATATTCTCACAAATGCATCTCTGGGTTTTTCTAAAGTACTAGAAAATTCATGGCATAACACAAAGCCTTTCCTTTTCACTTCCCACTGACTCAAGTTACTTTTGATCCTAAATTTCAAAAAGCTATTGTAACAAATTTAATTATTGTCTTTTTTATATAATTAAAGCAAAATGATCTGCGAGTCATTCTGAATATCATGGCAGACAGAATTTTTTTCATCCTTTTTTTGGGGGAAAATTTTTCCCATCCCTAATGCACAGAAAAATCTCAATTTTGCAATCATTTTTTACAACCATCTTTGTTGTACATCTAGGACTTGTACATACAAGCACGTCACATTAATGTTTCACCTGTAACAATTCTGAAATATAAAGACATTGGAAAGGCCGTTATCCGTAGATAGTACTTTGTGTAGTTTTCTAGTAGGTTTAACTTTCAGAATCTTTGATGGGCTATAGCTAGCAACAATTTAACCTATTTTATAAGTAAGAAGGTTATATTTTAAGACGTTGATTAGGAAGATAAATTAGAAACAGTCCAAATTGAAAGTGGTGAAAAGTATCTTTTGTCCTTTATGGATTTTAAAATACTGAATGTTAATTGTAAGTGAGTTATCCCAGGCAATTTTAAGCTTGCATAAATAGTTAATGCCGTGCACATGAAATGCAAATACTTTCCATGCTCAACCAAGCCCCGGTCTGCACCTGTTATCTGAACAGGTTTAACAGGTATGGCATTAATATAACTGTGACGCCAACATTCAGATAAGCTGTTCATGGATAATACACTCTTTCCCCAAAACTAACCAACCAAAACCCAAGAGTATACTTCAGATCCTTCTTAACTATACATGGAATAATTAGAAATTATTAAAGTTTAAGTTTCACTATATTTACTTTTCTAATTACATCTAGTTAGCTTTCATTTACAACTTCAGATAAAACTCTGGCCTAAAATATGCTTGACAAAATGCTTCACAGTTTCACAGCCAATGCACCTGCGTCTGCACAGCAGGTCTGTGTATTTATATGTCTTTGTAAACTTGTAGATGGGTAAGTAGATAGATAGACCCCGCTAGAAATGTGCACAAAGATTTTATATTATACAACATATTCATAAAGATCTATATTTTTGTCTTATTATCCAGGGAAGAGACTGAAATCACAGGTTTGGATTTAGGAAAAAGGGCTTGGAGTTGGCGTTTCTTTTCTTTTTTCCACAGATACACAGAACACAGATGCATAGAAAAGAGTACCAGTCTGTATTATTTTTACCCTCAATTAGCCAAATATTTCCTCTTGAATATTTTTAATAACTTTTTTTTTTTTTTAAATAGGCAAATCAACAACATTTACCTTCTCTCAGCAGCTCACAACCCAAAGGATTCAGCAAACAAAAACCTCTTCATGAAAGAAAGCAACATGACATGGCATTCAATGTCTAAAGCTTTACTCCCTGCCCCTCACTTCTGCACTATACAATTTCCTACTATAAAAATGAAACATCATCATCATCTTTGGCAACTTATGAACTACAATGGTGTGGTTGGATAGTGAAAGTTCCTAAAATAAACTTAAGAGGTATTATTAGGTTATTTAAAATGAAAGAAAAAAAAAAAAAAAAAAACCCTGTGGTTTGGTTTGGTTTGGTTTGGTTTGGTTTGGTTTGGTTTGGTTTGGTTTGGTTTGGTTTGGTTTTTTTTCAGCCAGGTAGTGTCTGTTTGTCCAAGCCTGGTCAGAGGAGATCATTCTGAGCAGTCCTCAGTTAAGAATCCTTTAGGAATTTCAGATTTCTTGTTGCTTCAGTATAGATATTGATGAATATTTTGTGGAAGTAATGACATGCTATAATCAAATGGCGCTGTCTCTAGGATGAATCACATTGTATAGGGACTACTTCCCATTCTTATACTTTGAATGAGGGAGAAAGTTTTACACATTTTACCACTAGCAGCCAAACAATGGGAAACTTTTGGAGCAGCGTGCATCTCAGCTAACAATAGCTATTAAATTTAAGCATCCAATCTCAGCTAGTTGTGTAACCTAGTTCAACATAACTGATACACTTTAACAAAAAATTAATGATAAAAAAACCAACAAAGTTTATGATATATTTGTATTTAGATATATCTAAAATGGGTGAGATTAAGCAGCCTGTGGAGGTGCCTCTATCTTTCTACTTCATCAGACAATTTTAAGGTGCCTAATTTTTCAGACAGTTGAATCTACTAAAGGCTAGCCCTCTGCCAACAGTTTCCTAGATGTAAATCCACATGATGTAATTTTATTGATAACTGCATTGTTTCTGTGATGAGTATTTTTAAAAAGTCAAATTTACTAATACAGAATAAAAAAGTGAAAATAACCATTTTGTATTGAAAGCTACATTTACAAGTTTGACATCTCACTGAACCAGTGTTTCAAAAGACTGTGAAATGTCAAGAATAAGATTTTTTTTTCAAGCCTGAGAAAAAAAAAAAAAGTGTGCAAGTTGTCAATCTTCTGTTTTTAATAGCAGATCCTGAATTTTCTAAATGAATTTATTCATTTTTGCGACCGCCTGTCTACTGTTACTGTCAAAACTGATTCAGGTTCTCTCAGTGTTCAGAAATCTTAGCTGTGACGCTGTAAAGTTTTAACTCTTTCATACAAGTGAGTGAGGAACACCCATACCCGTAATCCTTCTAATAAGCTGGCTTCTTAATTAAAAGAAAGGAGAAAAAAAACCAAAACAAACAACTGAAAGATGAGGGTAACACAGGTCTCTAGCCTTTCAGTGAACTCGGTGGGGGGTTTGACTACAGAACTGCAAGGTAAGGTACTGAAGTTAACTTTTCTTTCAGCTGAGTTCTTTGATGATACTCAGACACAGCTGTCAAAGTTTAGAGAGCGGTGTGATCAACATATTTCAGTCTTGAAATCCAAGAATCAGATGTTTAAGTGGAAATTAGACATCCTGGTTAACTTACCCTTAAGTTTTATTCAGAGGTAAAAGTATTTAGAGAGAGAAATAGGCATCTCTACAGAGCAGCACATTTATTTTATCTCCTCTGACCACAGAAAGCTGACTCTTCTAAGGTGTGGGACCTACATGTTTAAAGTAAGGTAGAATAAATCTTTCTCCTAAGAAAAAAAATCACCTTGCTCTCCTTTCCAAACTACTTGCTGGTTGAGGATTTGAAGCAGTGGTGCCAGCAGCGAAAAACATATCTGCTACTTCAGATAAAAAAATCACTTAATTTAAATGTATATAATTCTACATTATGTTAACATGAATTTGAATTTAAATGACATTCTCAGCATCTGGGTTTGAATGTGCTTATTTATGAAAACAGAGACATAAAATTGGATGCAAAGCTATAGTGTACATACAGTGCACTCAGCTAAGAGAATAACTCTTCTGACATGAATATAAAAATAGATGATGCATACTTATCTCACAAAAATATTTGAGGGTTGATGTTTGCAAACCCCCCAGAAAAAGATTTCAATTATCCTCTGAAAAAAACCCACCCTCTTTGTTGGTATTCAGCATCCCTGCATTATAGGACTTTAACTCATATATGTTGTGGTCAATGAAAGGAGAGCGTATCATGGAAGCTAGTTGACTATGGTAATTTCTATTTTTTAATACTGTCCTGTGAATATGCCTGATTTGCCTTCTAAGACTACAGTGCTACAAGCCAATGACAAAAATGCATAGATCAATTATTTTAACCAGTTGATGCAATGCGGTCATTTCTTACCGGTAGATCTTCAACACAGTCCTGATATTCTGTGTAAAATTCAGTTCTGGTGAGTCATTTACTACGAGTACCTTACAATTTTGGTTCATTCTACCATGCAACTTGAAGCACAGAAGCGAGACCTAAACTAGGAGTCTATTTAATCTAGGCTATCAACTTGGGTGCCTCAATTAACTGCTAGAAATGAAAGCATGAACCTTCAATTTGTTTTAATGGCAATCTAGATTTATCTTATTGCAGGGCTGGATTCATGCAGGAAGATATCATCCATATACGATCAAGCATGCAGGTACCTGGGAATTTGATTCTTAGTGATTTTTCTAAGTCTCTGTGAATAGCGTAATAATACTATTCCAAACTTTGCCATGTTGCCTTTTGATATCTTCTATGAAAAAACAATTGATGACATTGAAGCATTATAAAAGAGATGTGGCTTTGTATTATATAAATAATATACACAGCTATATAAATTTTTCAGTAGCCTTAGAGAACCAGTTATACAGACTCTCAGTAAAAATTAGGCTCAGTATGTACGCCTACATACACACTTCCCGAGAAGAAAACACTCAGAACACGCACATGCTTTCAGCTCCTGCAGCACTGAAGAATTTTAGCATTAGGGGCTACAGAAGCTGCCCAAGAAAATACTGGTTTATTTTAAGGCTAGATAAATAACTGCTTCTAGCCACATTTTATCTGTAGGGGACATCCACAAAATGATGCTCCACTATTAATTATAATTTTCTGTTCATTTTAATGACATTTGAAAAGCTTTTGTAGCTCACTAAATGAGCCACTTGGACTCCTTTTCTGCCTGGTTAGCGACTACCAGCAAGTAACAGTGTACAGCAGGGATAGTCTAATTACTGCCAAAACGAAAGGTCACCTAATTCCAGGCAATGCAAATAGACTAATTATATTGTTTCTTAAGGAGTCTTCCAGACATGTGTCAATCAGCAAAACTAGCAAATAGCAGAATAAGAAGTCCTATACCAGCATAAATTCTACATATTTCCATTTGGAATAATGCAGTGAAATGACACCACATGAAATTGGTTGATAGGGAATTTAATTACTATGCTTTATAAAAAGGAAACCATGGGATATTAAGAAAAAATGGAAACTCTTTCTGTGACCTTTAAGTAATTAGTGTTTCATAACTATGTACATGCAGTCTGTAATTATTTAAAAAAAAAAATAACATCCCCTCAACAAACCACACATTACAGTTATTTTCATTTTTATTCTAAATAAAGAAACTTCTTATCAGACCAAAATTTGTCATCAGTAAAACGGAAGGAAAGAAAACAGAAAAGCACCCACATAAATGAAACATTACAGAGTTCTGACTTCTGCTTTTATGATTACTTGAACTCTATGTATATTACATTTAAATTTTTATTTAACACCTTTGGAATAAGTGCACGATCAGTGACACACATATCCAAACCAGCAGCGGATTCTTTCAGTGTGTTCACCACACCATTTCAAACAAGACCTCTCACCAGAACAACGGGTTTAGTTTAAAACTGTCACCGTTCCTGATTTGAAAAACCTCTCAGAAAAACCTATCCCCAGCGACAGAGAAAGCTCAGCACCAGCACACCACGCTAACACCAAATTATTCTACCATACGGGTAACACTGTCGTTAACAGCAAGGATGAAAAAAAACAACAAATTACAACGCGAGACTCTGTTGAACACATAGTCAAGCCTGAGAATGCTGTACATTACGTGACATTCAGCTGCTATCTACCACTAAGTAAAAGTGCTGCCTATCCTGCTTTCACACGTATGCCTGAGTGACAAACCATCCGCTGGCTCCTGTGGAGGATACTGAAAAATAGCGTCAGCTCTGAGCCACTTCTTTAATGCTCCAGCATGAATTATATCTGAAAGAGCACTGAAATTTCCTAATGCACTACATGTGTTTTAATTCTGCCTTTCAGAGTTACTTAGAAATGCCATTTTTACTCAGACATGAGGCTTACAAAGGCTTTGAAGCTGCTGATAGGCAGCACGTATGGATCCACGGTACCAGCAAAGCCTGTTTCGAGAGCCGGAAAAGTCAAACCCTGAAATGCTGAGAGAGAAGCACAGAATACGAGAGGGTGCAGTCCATCCTGCCTCACGGACTGCCAAGATGAAGCGTAAAGGAAACAAAACAAAACAAAACACCCAACTCACTACTCCCGGTATTGTCTAATTTGTCGGTGCATAGGCTACTTAGAAACCAAATGACAGAAAAATATTACCAGCAAAACCCGTAATACCTGTGAGAACTGCTAACTTGTTAGCTCAACCTGCATCTGTCGTTTAAATTTGGGGTTAGGAGATGGTGCAGTACAGGAGTGGTCTGTCTGCAAATCCCACAATAAAGAAAATTTCTGTTTTGATGGCAAGCCTGTGAGACACTTCCAATTTGTATTTTTTGGCCCAATAGGCAGTCACAAACTATTGGCCTAGTACCAGTTTAGCCCAGACACACTGTCAATTTACACAGCCCAGCCAGCAAGTCGGGCTTGTCACCAGTCATTGTCCTCAAAGGAGTTACACAATACCCCATTGGATACAAGGACAAATAGGTAACAGGGAAGAAAAACTAAAAGAATCTGCAGCTGCACGTTCTGTGTTGCTTTCCTCCATTCTCAGGATAGAACAGTTTAAAGATAGACACGGTGTGATGTTCCATCCTATAAACTGTCATCCCAAAGTAATGTAATCACAGTGCCATTAGTTTGCAGTGCCTGAGTTCATTCTTTATTACTTAACTTACTGTGCTGAGTGTCAAATTAGTGTATTCACATTATAATTGTGATTCTACTGATACATGGTTTTCTACAGATGTAAGTAATTATATAGGTTCATAGCAGTGAAAAATGTATTTGCTTTTATGAACCAGTTTTCTATTCTTGTTAACTAAAATTTCTGAAGACGCAGAAGCGAGCTTTCATATGGTGAAGTGTCCACTACAATGTTTAAATGAATTATTTACTCTCCAAATTGACTGCACCGATCATCTAAATTTAGAGATATCAGACTTTTAGCAGATGGTACACTACAGACAGTAACTCTTGGTCGAAAGTGCTTCTGGAATATGCAATTTGCTATGGTAAACTGGTCCATCAAATCAATCTGGCATTCTGCCTCTGGGGAATGGTAATACTTAATCCTCTACTATAGAAATTTGAACTTCTCCCATAATACCCTTGGTCAATTGTGCAATGCTATACATTCTTGAGTGGAAGAAAAAAAAAAAAATCTGTGTGCATTCAGGTAAGTAGAATTTGTTATGGTACCAACTGGAAGATAGCCAATATCCAAATAAATTATATTTTATATTAAGGGTATGACCCTAATATCCCCTAATCTTATTGACTTAAATGGAAGCTCTCTACACACGGTATTTTCAGGAGTAGACAATAAATTGGCACATAGTTTAACAGTTAGGATATAGAAAGGAAATTAAAAGAAACAATGTGCATGCTTTCTATTTTAGGTTAATGCACTTCTAAGGACAGGAAATACTGTTGTGGTGATTTGACTTCCTGTATATTATAGATACTACACTTTAATTATTTCTGCATCAAATTCAATATTTAAGCTTGATTTAGACTATATCTTTAAAAGAAGAAAATGAATAAAGGTCATATTTTTATTTCCAGTGACAGAAAATCTATCAATTGCATAAGAAAGTAGTTTCCAGGATTAGTTAAAATATCCAGCTTATTTTTAGTTTGATTTGGTCTATGTTCTGCTTTTAGCCATTACACTTCGACATTTTCTTGCAGACTTAATAGACCAGCATTAACATTTTTTATTTTTTTTTCTCCATGTAGGTATTTATAGCTTCTAATCAAATCTCTACCAAGTCCACATTTTTTTTTTAGACTAAGCTCAGCTTTTCATTGCAAAGCACGTGTTCCGGTCCCTTCAATCATTTCTTTGTTCTTCTTTGACATTTAGTGTTTTGTTTTTCTAACTGATGGCACCAGAAGAGAACACAATATTAATGAAATAGTCATATTAATGCCAAGACCCGGAGCGATATAATCTGTGGAGTCTTACTCAATATTTGCATAGCCACATCTCTAAAAACCTTTCACTTTTGTGAGCTCACATTCCGTTGTTTATCCAGTATTTCTCTCCACAAAGTTTTCACTTTGTAAAAGTGATTGCTTTCCTGAAGCAGTAGTTTGCCATCTGTAAATATGGTCCATCTTCCCAGGATTTTACAGTTCTCACAGTGGAATTCATCTCAATCTACCACTTCTGATAAGAATTAACCATTTAAGTCTTTGTTACCAACCACTTATCAACTTATGGGGCACCAGAAAACTACATCATTACTGAGTTTATAATTTAATTCCTCAACACACAGAGTAACAGAGAAACAAGAACCAATTTCCCTCATGAAGCACAAATGTCCTCTTGGTTCGTTTTCTTCACAGTTGAAAGTTTAGCTCTCACTTTATTTGTATAATCAAATATGAAGGCGTCTGGTCATACTATTCACACTTGATGCTAGGAAGCCTGACACATAGCCAGATAAATCAATAAAAGAAATCAAATAACTGGTATCACAAAATTTCTTTTTACCTTCAGTTCTTCAAGGACACATCAGTAATGTTACAAAGAGCTCAACAAGGTCATCCAGAATGGTCAGTTCACCAATTCTGATGTCAAGCAAAACCATTATAATTAAATAAGCCCTGATGCTCCTTAATCAGATGATTAGTGGGTTTCCAATTTCCCTGTAAGCATTACTGATACTCTATGCACCATCAAATCAGAATAAAATATGTAATAGTTCGCAAACCTGAACTATATTCTCCCAAAACGTCCTTTTAGCTGCAGTGATAGCAGGAATCTGTTATACATTTTTAACTTGTCCTTTTCTGGACAGCTTAGTAAAAGCGCATCCCACTTTGCTTGTTCAGTTTTACAGTACTTTCCTACCGAGAAAAAAATGCAAAGTATTGTTGGGATAGTGCTATCTCTGATTTATGTTTCCTAAGATTGCTTTCCCCCCTTTGCCCAGATTGAGTACCTATTGTTTTCCTCTCTTGCAATGAATACCTGGTAGCAATAGCTGATAACAAACCCTACTAGCACTCTATTTTGATGGTTGAAAACAGTAGCAAAAGCATTGCTATTCTTTGCTAGTTTGAAACAAAATCCATTTGATTATAATCCACAATAGAAAAAAACCATTGTTAACAAGCTGACCATAGTAAAAGATACCAGAAATATTGCAGACTGGATGCCGCATTCTTTACTTCCTATTTTAAACTGTCACGTAATGTCAATACACATTGGCAAGAGCTGCCACTCTCTACTCAATAGATATCTGGCTTTCATCATGATGTAAAATGGCCTCACAAATAGTATAAGCATGGGCTGACTGAGTTTATAAAACATACTAAAGTCCCTTACGAAAGGTGCTATGAAAATTGTCCATGGTTTGTACGTCCTGAGCCATCTCAGCAAATCAAATATACTGTTGCCATTTCCAAAAATGCCATGGATGTATAAAATTAAATGAAGCCTATTGCAACAATGAAGTGATACAAAGGGGAAAAAAAAAATCCATTTAAAATGAAGGGTTGGTCTAGACAGAATACTCTGAATATACTAATTAATACTGTTCATATAGCATGTTATTAAGAGATCTTAAAATCTTATGTTCGAAATGGAATAGTTATTTTTGAGTTCTATATCTTTGAAAGCAAGGGGAATTTTTCCCAGAAAAAATAGTTCTATTTATAACACACATAAACTTACAACTCTGCAAAGACTTGCAGGAGTCTTTAAGATGAGAAGAATATGTAGGAAGGATTTTTTCTGCTTCTGATGTCCTCCAATTTTATTTGAGATCTCCAAGGAAGTATATTATAATCCTTGACCCCTTCCCAAAGAGACCATGGCAATAATGAGGCTGAGCGAGTGGGGTTTTGGATAGAGGTGGCTCCTTGCTAGATGAAACTGAAGTATTTTGAGCAGTATTGCTCTCTTCTGAATGCAGTCTTACATGACCTTGCTCCAAACAAAATTATGAGGATAAACTATTCTCTTCTTTTAATGTATAACTATATTTCCGTGTTATGATGTGCTATCATAATTTAGCATTAGCAAACCTGTCTTTATCAAGTAGCTGATCTGGCTACTGATATGAGCTCTACCTTGGGTTGCACCTTAAATCAACCTGGAAACAATCTGGTATAGGAAGGTGCCATTCTGCTTGATATGCTTTGTATCCCTTTATGAGCATTTGACATCTGCTCTCCAAATCTGCTCTGGCTGCCTGTTGTTTTTCAAGTGGAGTTTGAAGTGCTGTTTTTGACCTATAAAGCCCAAAATGACTTGAAGCTTGCTTTTTTGAGAGACTGACTCACTCCCCATGTGTTAACATTACTGACAGCACTGAAGCACCTTCGAGTGAAAGATAGGGAACTAATGACAAGGTATATGAGTGCTCTTTCACTGAAGAATTCACTTCCACACCTATCTGAGGTGATCTAAATTTGTTAATCTTTAGAATATACCAAAACCCCATCCATCTATACAGGCATGTAGGTAGGATTGCTGTCATGAAAAGTGAAAAGGTGAAGGGAAGCTTTTGTGTGTACTCTTTTCTGTGGCCAGGGAACGACTGTTGCCTACTGACTAATGTTCCTGTCCATCGTGAATGGCATTTTAATTTGTCAAGGACACCAATAGGTCAAAAAAGATATCTGAAGGTGTTCTGAAGACAACATACAGCTTTTTGCTGTATACAGAGAGGGGAACATTAGAAATAGCTCTGCGTATAAAAGTGAACCTAAACACCCCCACCCCACCCCCCCCACCCCCCCAAAAAAAAACCAACCCACAACCAAAACACAAGCCCACGCTCACTTGCTATTAATTAAAGTATGAAGTAAAATAAGGAAGAGACAAATGTTATTCTGCATGATTCTATAAAATAATGACAATTACTCCATCATTAGAAGCCGGGACACATAAAGATACAGTTATAATTGCAGACGTAACCAAACTCCTTGCATTCTGATAATTTAAAGACATTCAAAACTAATGCTGTTTTGAAACTTGTTTAGGGTGTGCTTTCATACCTCCTGCCCTGAACAAGTACTTGCGTTAGCACCACGACTTTGTCCCCAGAAAAAAAAACCCAAACCAAACCAAAACAAAAAACCTGTCACCTGTAGGTGACTACAAAAGACTTCTACAGCCCTCTAGTGTTGCCAAAATACAGACCCTGGCTAAAAACAGACCAAAGCAGTGTGAACTTCTGCCCCACACCCTGAAGGAAAGCCTCTTGATTTTGCCACTGCTGGGCATAGAAGTTATTCAGACAACTAAAATCACAGCTCTGGCAAAATGAGTTACGCTGCTCTCACTCCCGCATCACAAGGGAGATGGCACTGAGTGGCCAAAAGCTTAGAAGTAGCCTTTGCAAATAAAAGCATATTCACAGAAAGGAAAAGGGAATAAAAAATATCAAAGATTCAGGTTAATTTGCTGTCTACATATTTAAACAGCTGACTGGAGAGTTTATTATGCCTGATTGCCGGCCTGCAGCAGCAGTGATAGTTCGTTTTTCCTTTTGCTCCCTCCCTGCTTCTTTCCCAGCAAGTTCCCATTGACAGAGCCTACGGCTATACTCTCAGAAATCATATAAAACCTGACAGTGCCAAAATTTCAACCGCAAAAAGGTGTTTTAAGGTGTTGCCTTTCAAATCTAATTTTAACAGACAACTGTGTTCAGCGAGCACATCCCAGGATGGCAGCGCGTGGCACTCGGCTGCCCATGGGCTGCAGATGGAGCTGTTGACAAAACAGTTCAACTCACTGGAGATGAGCTGGGCTGGCACCGAGCGCTACAGAGCCTCAGCTCACTTTTACAGATACGGTGCTCTGTTATTATTCTTGCTATTATTGTTATTAATAATAACATTAATGTTGTTGTTGTTATTCATTTTAAGTGTCTGTGCACAACTGAAAGAGTACGATGCATTTTGAACCTCCTAACCTTAGAAAGCCAGCAAGACTCCCCGGCCAACCGTCAGGATCTCTTTAAGATAAGACCACAAAAGCACATTAGGAATTCTGGATAGGTGAATAAAAATTCAAATCAGAAATTGCGTAATGAAGAGAGAGATACACAAACTATTGATGTTTCTGTTCAGAGCGTTAACTCCTTTTTGAAAAGAACTCTAAAAAATGTAGTTGGTATCTACATTAGGAAAAAATTATGCGCTACACACTCCCATAAAAATTGCATTTATGAAGTAAGCATTTGCACAACGGAAAAACTGAAATTTGCAAGCATTATTGATAGGAGAGGTGTAACAGGACCAAATTCACACTGTTTAACTCTATATTGCCACTTATTACAGCTGTACACATATCGCTGTGCAAGCTGACTGCTGTAGCGCAACAGTTTATTTTGCATTTAAAATTTCTGATAAATATTGCCTGGAGATCTCTGCAGGGAACTAACAGAATCCCAGCTGTTGTATTTACTAGCAAGGAAGTTAATTCAACCTTCCTTTGGACAATTCAAATTAAAGCACTGGGTCATAATTGCGCATCAGGCAAGAATGATGACACAGATGATCTTTGTGTTCTCATACTATTGAAAAAAAGGACATTGTAATTAGTGTTGCAAGCACGATAATGTGTTGCTGCAGCTTTGAAACTCCTCATACTTTAATTTGAGCAGATAAATGCAACAAATAATTGCCTAATCTGAGTCAAAGGTTTGAATTAAAATCCACAAATCTGGAGATTAAACTGGATTTTCTTATTCAGTTAATTAAAATGCTGAAAATACACAGTCAAATTCTATTCCCAGTTACTGTTCGTTTTCTTCTGTATATGTGAGCAAATGTAGTCTATTAAAATTCCTGACTACAACTTCATTAAAAGCTTACGGAACCAAATTTCAAACTCATTCTGCTGCAAGAGGCATATGTCAGAGTGGCACTGCCCCTTTATGATTGTTTCTTAAATTATACTCAAGTATACGATACACATTCTGCAAACACCCTGAGGATAAACACCATCCCTAAAAGCTAAAATTATCTACATCGTAGACTACATATGACTTAGTGAGTCAGTACAGAAAAAAGTAGCAGACGAATAAGGTTACGGATACCATTTTACTATAGAAGTTTAGGAGAGCTAATGTCTGACAGTTCATACAGTATTCTTTTATTCCTGGCTTTTTTGCATTTACCCTGTATCCCTTAAATTATATTCCTGTGTCTGCCTGTTCGCTCATTTGCTGTCTTTTCATTAAACTAGATGAAAAATGGTGACCTCCGTATACCATCAGAACTTACATAGCCCTTTAACTATTTGGTGTTCAGACCACATTAATCTGCTTCAGTTTCCAGCTTGCCAAAGTACGTTAAAAGCCTCTAATATGTTTGTGCGAGATCTAATTCCTTCATGCTTATAAAAGTTTTGAATTCCTTTCTGAAAGGCGTATAACATAAAGGGAGTATTTTATAATACTATGTTGCATTCCATAACTTTTATTCAGGACAAAAAAAAAAAAAAAAAATGAGAAGTTCTGGTACATAATAAAACAAAGCTTAAAGAGAACACCCAAAATCTGCAAAGTACCTTGCTTTTGCCTTAAAGGATTTTACAAGGAGCATTCATTACAGGCACTATTTGGTGCCTAACTTTTTAAAAATCCAAACTCATTGGATCTTCCAAGAGAAATCTGCTGTAGACAGGGGGATACTCTTACACAATTCAAATGTTGACTCAGCCCCTGGGCCATGATCAGTCTCTCACTCTCTTTTATTTAGTAACATAGACTCTTAAATTCACCCGTCACTTCTGGAATTCTTAGACCATATTTATACAGTGCATGGGCGCAGGCTGAGAGTTAAAGACATTATCTAGTTGTGAGGAGATTTAAACCAATAAAATACTGTATAACTAGAACAATAACTACAGTGATTACATAATGATTTTTACGGTTGTTAAGCCTTACAACAACATGCAAAGTTCTTACAGAAGACCCCAACTAAATAATTCAGTGTACTCTAATTTGTAGTGATAGAGGATTAAGGGTCACCGCTGTCCATTTAATTGTGCAAAGAAGCTGTGCTACACGCGTGGGTGAACTGGAACGTCACAGCCCACAGGAGCATGGTGGGTCAAAATGAGGTCAAAGATAGCTAGTGAAATGTTTCAAATGTGTAGACAAAAGGGAAGAACTCTTAGGAAAAAAGTTCCATAAGAAAGCTGCCTCATGATTTGGTAATGGTCTTGATGCAGCAGAAAATAATGCAAAAGTTGAAAAGAATGAGGTCAGGATTTCATGGCTTATAAAAACTTCCGTAATGTAATGTAAAACTTCTCTAATGTAACTTCAGTAATACTGTACATGGAAAAAAAAGAAAAAAAGGAAGAAAAACACAAAATCAGTCATCAATGGTACTGTAAATAACTTCACAAGCTAAAGGAGAAGTCTTACAGAAGGATGGACAGCGATACTACAAGTTTAAAAAATGCAATTTGATGAGACCTAGATGTTGGAGAAAATGTAAATAAATTTTCAATATATTGACATGGAAGTTGAGTAAAAAGTCTGGAGTCAATATTACTGCAGTCAAACAAGATATGACCAGGGTAGTCTAATTTTAAAATATGGGTGGACAGGAATATTTTTCTATAGATGTCTGGTCTCGTTTCTAAGTTCTTATATTCCTACTCATCAGTAATGTCTGTTTTCAGCAAATCTATACATGTAACTTAAGGCTGTACTGTGTTTAACACAGATGACTACAGTGAGTTCAGATGTGTACATATAATCTTACTGTTTTATTTCAATTGGAAAATCATAAAATTTTGATTTGGGTACATTAAAATCAATTACTGGACTGACAACAATATACACGTATATTGTGTGAGATCTTAGCACTGTTGGACATTTTACTAAGGCAACAGGTTGTATGTTTTTAATTTAGCTTCTGACATTTTTCTCTGTATTTTCCATTTGTTTTATTAAAATTAAAATAATTGTGTTAATATAATGTGAATACTCTTTTTGCCAGGTACATTTTGTATGATGATTTGTAATTAGAAAATAAAATATAAAAAAAAAAAAAAGTCTAAGAATCTAAGATAAAAGAGAAGTTATTATCAAGCATTATTAATGGGCATTGGATATATTGTTTCTAGAAGTAATGAATATTGCAAGGATTACTGATACAGTTTCCTCATAATTACACTAAATACATTGCACACCACATAGCTAAGAAGCAGTCCCAACAATTTTTGCATAATTCAGAATATATTCAGACATAATTCAAAAGGAACATGTATCAAACTGAACATGGAAAAGTCATTTGAGGTGTAAATGATACCTATTAACATGCGATGCTGGTTAAACGTGGGATGCGAATTGACAGGGTTCACAATAAGCATCCAAGGGGAGTGAGGTAGCTGAGGAAGAAGCTGGTGTTCTCTGAGCCAAGAACTCAAACACACAGGTGTTTGAGAAGCATCACACTACCTTCAGTGGTCTCAAGAGCCTCATCTTTGTGTGCCACAAGAATTGCAGCTTTCCTACAATTTCCCCATAGCCCTCCCTGCCTTTTTTTATAGTACTAGCTTACGTAAAATTATTTAGGACAGAATCTTACAATGGCTATCCTCTACGTTTTTCTCCTTTCGTAGGCACAAAGTTAAAAAAAAAAACAAACACAAAAAACAACCTAAAAACAAATTATAACTGTTTCTCTAGCAAATGAGGTATCATATCAAACAAGTGAGAAACTTGCAATAGGAAGTCGATCGTAAGCCTGCTGTCTGATACAAATCCTGTTGAATTTGGCATGGATGTTGATTCTAAATTTTTTAAGTAATTAGTTCTAACTATAAAATCCCATGTTTCTATTTACTCATCCAAGCCCGTATTTACCTAGTCATTGTCAACTACTAGTAAAATGCTATTTATAAATTAATCTTTAACCAACTAAAAAGAACATCACTCTACTGTCACTTAATAACAAAACCATTTCAAGTCACTCAGTACATGAGCAAAGAAGAGAGCCTATAATGTTGAAACTATAGCTTAATTTGCAAGAAGAAACATTCAATCTTATCTTGGGGGCAGGAAGAAGGGAGAAATCTGATCTGAATTTTAAATAAAATTCTACCATGGTAAACTACCTATTCGCACTAATTTTATTTCCATTTCGCATCTACCCATCATTCTTGTGTTTACTAGAATAACAAAAGGAACCATTAAACAAAACAAAATGGCAAATTTTGTAGCTGTTCTAACCCTATCAATTTTAAGCTCATATAAGCTATGGTAAAACCATGTATCAGCTCCTACTGTGCAATAGCTGTTTTATACAGTTTGACTATGTGATGAAAGAAACTAGTTGACATGCACTTACCGTATTAAGCCCTGGCACCTGCATTGCAGACACTAATCAAAGTGCTCCTTCAGAGGGGTGAAAGAATCGCCATTTGTAATGCAATAATTAGGCTGGGTAGAAGGGCCTGAAAAGTAAATCAATCTCGTCTGCTCTCTAAATCTGACACCATTCTCTAGGCAGATTGTTAACATAATGAGACAGAAGCCTACAAGAGGTCCCACAAAAGACCTGTGTCTTTTTTTTTTCCCCTTCTTTCTTTATACTTGCAATGTTACTAAGAGCATAATTACAGACAATCCTACCCTAAGTCACTGGCATAAAAGCAGCTATTTCTAAGAAGCTCATCAAAAATAAGTTGGCAGAACAGACGGGCTCTATAACACAGCAGCAGGCTGACTCTATTTGCCCAACTGGATGAAGATTATTTTAACCTATTCCCTACTAAAATTATCATGATAATGTCTCACAGGAAAAAATAGTAAGTTCCTATAACATGGCAAGAAAATAATTTTTGATGAATTAATTTTATTCTCTGCTCATATTGGGCAAATGAAGAATAACTCCACTGAAATCAATGTTATTATTATAATTGTGTGAGAAAAGAATCACGTCCAGTGCAACCATTGTGACTTTTAAAAAGGAAACCAGTAACAGAAGAGCAACATTGATGCTAAAGTTTTTAAACAGACAACAAGAGGGTAATCCAATGTGATGGACAAAACCAGAAATTCCATTTTCCTTGGTAAGAAAGTTGCACCATATCTGATAATTTGTAATATTAAGAGCTCAGAAGCCTGTTTTACAGTCAACGCCCTGTGCATGTTGTATATACTGATGTCAAAAAGTACATAAAAATGTGTAAGTAATGTATAAGAAAATATGAAAATAATCTATGCTGTAAGTGGTGGAATGCAGTAAGTAGATATTTGTGTAAAGCAACAAAATGAATGGGATGAATCTTTTTTCTTTCAGAGTCAAATACACACTAGCCATTCTTTTCCTTTATTTACCATAATTTCACTTAATCACTCTCATTTACATGTTGTAACTGTGTAGCCCGGTAATACAGTATTGTCACTGATAGCAACAGCCATTAAGCTTTGTACTAAATTTGCAAGGCCTCTGTACTGCAGCTTGTCGGGTTTACTCTGACCTTTCCTGGACCTGCAGCTTTGTTTTACTTGTGTTAGTTGTGACAGCAATTTCTCTAATTGGCCAGGTGGCCATGGCTAATGTCTATTACTTTTGTTTATCTTTGTATAGCACAACCCTAGTTTCGTGTAGATAGCAGTAACAAGCAATTTAGGTGGAATGAGATACTTATGACTCTAACATAACAATGTAGAGAATTACTGGCCCATTATGACAGCAGAGGCCTTGAGAAGTGGGGACACTGCATGTGTGGCACGGAGGACATCTAAGTATAACTTCTAAAGTATATTCAATTAAGTGATGTGCTTTCCAGTGGTTTTGGTTTTTCAACCATACTTCACACTGGTTCTTTCAACTGTCCTTAAAGCTGAGGTTATTCGATGTGAACAATAAAGACCAATAAAGAACACTCAATAATTACTGCATTTTTTGAACACAAATTTCATACATATTTCGCATGTACCTACTTTCTCTCAATACTTGCAATCCATCTCACTTCCCTTTGGATGTCTGGAAGTTATGCTTCAATGCAAACTAGTCAGCTTGTCTGCTTTTGCAGGTATGTCCAGAGCATGCATGACTCACGCGATCTGTCTGTCTGATTGACCTTAGAATGAGACGAATTGTGGTTGGTAGGTGCCTACTTCTTTACTTGGGCTGGGTCATTTGGCTCACATTTGGATGTCTAAATACAGGTAAGCAAACTTACTAAGCAAGAAAGGAACCAGTGTAAGGGTGTCAGACTTTCTGCAATCTTTTAAAAAGTTCACAACTCTTTTGAAAGTTTATTTGTGCACAGGGTACGTAAAACTTAAATCTTGCAATCAAAATCTCACAGAGACTATCTGCTGTGTCTGAATCCCATTATTCAATGATCATTTTCAAAACAGTCTCTTATGTCACCTCTGTTTCTTTTACAATATTATACCTTCACATTCTACACTATTTTGTTGTGGGCTTGGGTTGATTATTTTTTTGTTTGTTTGTTTGTTTGTTTTTGAACTGAATTGAAATTCAGAAACTCTGCCTTGCAAACTGTAAATACCAAACATGGAAATAGAGGAAACCATCTACTGCTGAAATTGCCGCACAGCACATGAAAGCTATTAACAGCACGCGGGAGCTGTGTACAGTCATTCAATATGACAGGAAATATTGAATTGAAAACTGGCTTCAGTCTGAAACCTGGATAAACAGTGTTTCGCTCGGACAGCACAGATTCAGTGCTGTAAAACAACAGATTTGACTATATTAGATTGGGTTTTAGAAGTATACTTCACAAAAGATGACAAAGTTTCTCCATTTTAACACCATTATGAATGCTCAGCATTGTTTTATCTAGAAAAGCAACACCTACAGAACTGCTTTTATACTATTTATAAGATTTATCAGAACATGCTGTTTTCATTGCATTAAGTAATAGCAGATTTGACAATGTGACAACTTATTTTACTATTTCTTTACTGGTAAAAATGGAGATAATGTAGGAGTTTATTGGATGGAAGCAGAAGTTATCTTTTTTTTTCTAAAAAAAATGAGTTTTGCAATGGACATTTTTAGAAGACATCAGTAGCATATAACATTACACAGGACAAATTATATTTTTAGGTAGGGTGGGGTTTTTTTTTCAGTTTTTAATAATTTGTTCATGTCTTTCTTGTTGTAAAAAAATGTTTTGGGTTTTTTTTTTTTCTCAGATGAATCAAATGAAAATGTGGGAATGGTTCAAAGCTGCACTAGGGAGGTTTAGACTGGACCTTAGGAAGCATTTCTTTACTGAGAGGGTGGTCGAACACTGGAACAGGCTTCCTAGAGAGGTGGTCAATGCCCCAAGCCTGTCAGTGTTTTAGAGGCATTTGGACAACTCTTAACAACACGCTTTAACTTTTGGTCAGCCCCGAATTGATCAGGCAGTTGGACTAGATGATCGTTGTAGGTCCCTTCAAACTGAGTCCTATTCTGTTCTATTCTCTTCCATTGTAAAAAAAAAAAAAAAAAAAAAAAAAAAAAAAGCCTCTCTATTGACAGACTGGTGTATAAACATGTTGCTGAGTTTTGCATAAAAATAATGTACCAAATAATTGTCTTAATTTTTCGAGGTGGGTATAAACTTCACTATAGCACACAGATGTATTTCAGTAAGACAGAAACCCCAAGTCTCAAATTGTGTGTGAGAACCACAATGGTCAAGAAAACCAGACCTTTTCCAGTGCTGATTTTCTGAAAGCTTCCAAATATAAACATACAAATTTGTATATATATGTGTGCATATATATACACACACAGAACATTCATGTTTTATTGAATACTTCAAATGAATGCAAGTTTGCAAGTTATGCTGAGCTTGTGTTTTCGTACGATAGTATGCAGAAAGCAAGTGCAAAGTGATCACCAGAAAAAATGTTTTGCCTTTTGTAAGAACCCTTAGCTGAATTATCAGGGAAAGTAACATTTCAAGTTTATTTCTTAAAGAAAGAAATTAAAATAATTTCAGTGAAAAAAACATGGACATAAAAAGATTACACAGCAAACAGCAACCACAACTCGTTTTATCCTAGAGGAGCACATGCCTCTCCTTTCTGGATGGCTGGCAGATAAGAATCTAAGCATGCCGAGAGGAGTCAAAATCCCTTTAGAATTATAAAAAATACAAATAAGGTTAAAATCTCCTCCTCAATGCTGCTGCAAAGCTCTTATCTGCAGTGCTGATCTTTAGTGCACTTTTCGTGCTCCTTTGTGGTACTGCCTGGGAGCAGCTTATGCAACGCATGCAAAACAGAAGAGAAGATGTCCAACTATTGCCATGAGTTCACACGGAGCCGGCACCACTAGATGACCACTGTCATCTAACCAGAGCAATCTCAACACTTCTCAAGATTTCAGGTGAAATTTAATCTTCACGGCCTGTAGTATGACAGCCAAGAATTTGCTCACCCTGCAAAAGGGGCAGGGGCAAACCTGTAAGAGAAAGCCAGAAGGAAAACAGCTCTGGCTTGCAGCTGCAATGAAGGGTGAGAGTAGCAAAAACCGCTGGGAAGTGAAGCCTGACATCCGGCACACACCTTCTGATGGGCACACAAGACCTCTGTTGGGAGCAGCTACAACCAGGCTGGTTTCCAAAGTCTTAAATTTCCGAAAATGCTACAGCTATGGGCATTTTGCTGTTCCCCTCCTTTCACACCTGCAGTTTCAGAGAGCAACAGGAGCAGGAGTGGTTTATAGTAAAAGGCTTTTTACTCTGATTTTGTCCCTAACTGCAATTCCAAGGAGGTTCAGACAGCAATTTAAGAAAAGTAATCAACTGTGCATATTCTCACAGCTTAAAAGAGAAAGTTGCAAATCTTTCTGACAATCCTGATTCGGTATCTTTGTTTTTCTCCCAGAAAAATCAAGAGAGGACTGATGTTACAAAAGTTGACTAAAAACATTAATGACGTGTCCATTTTAATTATTTAAGACTAGCAATTTCCCCTGTAGCTTGAAGGCCTTTGAGAGCGCAAAAAAAATCCGGTTAGAGGCCAAATTCTGTCTCTTGACTGCAAACTGTTAATATAGAGTAACTTCTCTGACAGTTCGCAGCTATTCATGATTTACATTTATGTAACTAACTGCAGATAGGATGTTGACAGTTTCTTTAAATTAAGCTGAAAAAAATCATTTCCTATCTAATACTGTTCAAGGCTAAATCCAATTCAAAAAACAGGACTTGTTCTACACAACAAAAGCTTTTATACTGCTTTTTTTCAGTTTTCCAATTCAAAACATGTCCTTAAAATGCAGACCCTGGAACTCATGACCCTGAATACAGATGTGTCTTATTTTGGGGTCATGCGTTGAATAGTAGTTCTCAGTTATTCACAGGCCAAGTGGCTCTGCAGTTAGCTCAAGAAACTATAAATAGACTGTTTTCAATAGCATTTTGAGATTAAAAAGATGCACAAGAGTGCATTGGAGCCTATCAAAAATTATAAGGCCTCCATAATAGCTGAATGGCCTAAAGCACTCTGGATCTATTAGGCTGAAGGCTGCATTTAACTAAGTATTATAGGCAGGTATTAGATATAATCCTTCCAAAGTTTTGTGTGACAGTCTAAGCTCTTGATTTTGACAAAAAGAACCGAGAAAGGTATGTTAGACTCTCTTATTCCTGATGATTCTTATTGACATGTTATTAATGTCTCGTGCAATGTTTGTGGAGAGCCAGCCTAATTTTAAAGGGGGTCGCAATCTGAGAAACACTATAATCTGCTCAGATTGTGTTAGCTAAAGGCTGGTAAACTTAAAGGAGCCAACAGAAAGGGTCTGCTACCTGCGTTTACATTTTATAGCTCAGAGCTCACCTCCAAAGAATAAGAGAGAAAGACATAATATTTAGACAAGAACTGTGTGTGTTATCACAGACATATTTTTACCAGATAAAAAGCATGCCTTCAGATACCCACTCTATATACCTGATAGTTAACACAAAAAAAACCCCCTCAGTAACGGTAGAGGTAAAGGAACAAGTGGCACCAAAGTGTCCCGAGTTTTATGTCGGCAGTCCCTGTGAGACCGCAGGCCACGGGCAGTACCGCAGTACTACAGTCCCGATGCATTACTTGTCTAACCAGCATGGACCTAGTTATCACTGACTTTTGTTGAAGCTACAGGACTTCATGAAATTTGTCACCCTGGAGATGAATCCCTCACTTTTACATGTTAATATGCTCCCTTAAGTTTTCTCTGCACTCTGTTCTGGGTTTCAGTAAAACCTTTTATCAGAGCCATTGTTTTCAACAGATAAAATGAAGAGGCCGTCACGGCAAAAAAACCTGACCTTCAAAAGAAATTTAATTAAGGGAAAAGCAGCTAATAAATTTGAAGACCTTCTAATTGCAAATTAACCCCTGACTCACCCACACGATTATCAGTTTAGCTTTGATACTACTTAATTCTCTCCACACTTGCAAAAAAAGAAATACCCATCACTCTTCCTAGCCAGCTTTGGTTTCAATCTGAGAATACAACAGGAAGACCATGGGTCCAGTTACTAAACAGTGATAATAAACCCACCTTAATTGCTTCAATTAGATCATCCACAGGGAATCACTTTACACAACCTATAGGGATTAACAGGCTCTTCATGAAACACTGCAAACAATTACACAGGGATGAACAACCATCAAGAGCTGGCGGAGAAACAGAAGTTGCTATCTGTAGACAGTTTTCTCAGTTACTCTCTGTGCTCATCTGTGGGGAGGAATTATTGTTCACCCAAGTACAAATACCTAGCCAAGACAAGTCTGAGGCAGATTTCTGTAAAGACTATGTACTGGACATCTCTGAGGATCACGCTAATATTAAGCCCAAAAGAAAATGTAGTCTCATCATACTGGATGTGTCACAAGAGCAGGTGTTTAGTATCTTGACACTGGCTTTGCTCAGCCTACATGCCTTGCCCTTTGCAAATTGTGTTCTCCGTGTCTTTTTCAATAGGTGTTTATTTGGCATAGCAAGAGAGTCAAACAGCGTACAGAAAATCAAAGAGATTAATGTTCGTAGAAAGCAAATACAGTGCAAGTATTGCTTTTAATGGACAAATATTTAAACTGTTCTAAACTTTATTTGATCATTTTTGTGAATATGATATTTTTAAGTCACTTCTATCGGCAATGAAACTTCAGAAGATGCGAAAGAAAAGAATGCAGTGCTTCCTATGTGGTAATTTATATATGTGGGTAGACACACGCGCATGAACTTAATATACACACACATTGTATATATCGAAGAATACGCAGATACACGGGAGGACAGTATGGAAAAATGTGTGTTAAAATTACAAATACCCTAAGGATAACGAACAATTCTAGAATTATGCTCTGGGCACCACATCCAAGTGGGAAGGATGCAATCTCCTGAATACAGAAAACTCTGCCTTATAGCTAAAAACTCTGGCATCTGCCTGCTCTGGGGAGACCATGCAGGACGCCACATGCTTCAGTAAAACTAAGCTTGTAGACTGAAACTTGCCCCCCAACCAAATTTATGCTGGTTGAGTTGAGAAGCTGATTATAATTCCACAAAATGACAAAGTAGAAGCAGTCCTGTCACAACTTAAGAGGTCACGGTACATTCTGGGATGAGATCAAAAGTGAGACAGAATATTTTAGCCACAAGAAAATCCCCAGGGCTTTTTAATTTTGCCATAAGCCTGGATGAGCTGGTTGATTATAGTATTTGACAACTTATATACCATTTTGGGAAAAGAAGGCTTATTCTGAAGCTACGGATTGGTGACAAAAACCTTCTAAGAAGTTCTGGTTGCAAACGGTACAATTGCTCTTTAACTGCATCTCAGGCACAACCACCTAATTTAGCATATAGAATAGCTTTGGGATCTTTTTCTTCCACCTTTTTCTGCTACATAAGACCATTATTACATGCAACTTACACTGTGCCTCCTTGAAAAGCTGAAGCTGCAAACAAACAAACAAACAAACAAACAAATCCCCACTATCTTCCTTTCCTTTCCTAACCAGTATTTAATGAAGTAGGAAAATACCACCAAATGTGTTTCTGATAACATTTACCACAGGCTGGAAACAAAAACACCTAAGATGTTAAATAACATTTAACCTGAAATGTCTTATATGGCCACTTAACAAAGACATTTTTCCCAATGGGTAAGCACCATCTTTTAATTTCTCAGTAAGAAAGGAAACCAAATAAATGAACACCTCCACTCAGTCCTTGAATCAGTATACTTGACTAAGTCAAATTATCTGCTAGCTCTCCAGAGGCACAGAAGAAAGTTCTAAAAGTGTTAGGCTGGTTGGGATGGCAGCAAGGAATGTTTCTGATCATTTCCAAATGATGAGTGACACCCTAAAGAACGAAGTATAGAAAGTAGAAGAATGATTGCCTGAGAAAGGTAGAAGAAAACCAGCATCTGCTTTACAGTCAGACAGACGTTACAAAGGACAGGTAACGCTTCTAAGACTAATAATATTCCTAGCGCTTAAACTGGGGAGAAGAAGAGCTTTATCTAAAATACGAGCAGTCTTACCAGGATATATCTTTTGCTCCTCCAGACAAGCCTTCTCTCCCTCTATCACACCACACTACTTAATTTGCAGCTATTGCCAATTCAGTGTTTCATCTAAGCAGTGTTGGCAGAACTTCTACAGGAGTGTAATGTTCACATTGAACAAAAAATGATGATTCATGTTATTCCACGGTGCAACTGAGACTGAAGTTGATGCCCTTTTTTGAATCCTTGTTCTCTGGAGGTTGATATGGGGAAGCAGGAAGCATTTTGAACTTAAGAAGTACTCTTTCCAATGGCAGCGACTTTGCTGTGTGGCCTACATTTTATAAATTCAGGGTTGATTAAGGTATCATGTTGCTTTATTTCAGATTTTTAGTCTCCAGATTTGTTTCTAATGCCAAGATCATTTGGAAAGGAACTTTCCAATAATTCAGAAGAAATATGCTACAATAAATAGAAGGCATACATCAGACCCTTAGCAAATCAGGTAGGAAGTCAAACCTAACACTTAAGAATATATTTCGTAATATTTAGTGTATTTTATTTTCTTTTGCAGCAGCATTCCATTTTTCTTAGTAGTGTTTTCCAATTATGGTGGTTTAGATGTTTGGGGGTTTTTTGGGGGGTGTGTGGTATGTGTGTTTGTTTTTGGGTTTTGTTTGTTTGTTGGTTTTGGTTTTTTTTTTTTTTTAAACAATGGTTCTGGGTTTATTTTTTTTACTATTACTTTTGGGGTATATAAATAAATCAGATTCACTGCATTAGCTTGACTCTCTGAAGAATGTCTGATCTTGTTTCAACTTAAACAAACAAAAAAAAGAAAGTGAAAAGAAAAAAAAAAAAACAAACCATGAGACAACATGACAAGAATGCATTCTTTGACATGTACAAAATTATGCTCTAGGTGTGAAACAGACACATGTTCTCCATCCACAAAAAGTGCCTTTGCCACGTCCTTCACGACATAAAGGTTTTACCAAGTTATATCCATTGCTTGTTTGTATCCTCTTCAACTACATGCTAGATTAAAGCAAATAAAATTTGTATGTTTAAGGAGTAACATGTACTATCATCAAAGAGAAAATGTTACTAAGGAAATGGGGAAATCTTTCCAGAAAAAGTGCTGAACATATAGAAGGAAAAGTAGTTGAAGTAAGTAATTTAGCTAAGGATGCTTAGAACTAGAAGTATGACTGAATATATTCATATTCCAAAACTACAGGAGGGAGAGGTATATCCATTCTCCTTCAAGAAAAAAAAAAAGCACATCTAAATTTTTATTGAAAATATGCAAAAGAAGTGTTGATTTTTTTTATTTTTTTTTTCATAGAAAAAACTCCGGTAACTGCTCAGAAATGTTTTGGGGGATAAAAAAGAAAAAAAAAATATTTGTTAAAAACCAACACTGGTTACGTGCAGACCTACAGCAGCACGCGGAACCTGCCACAAACTGCTCACAGCTTATGTGCAGGATTGTGACATTTGTTGAGCATTTACACAGAGGAAAAATGGAGCATAAGGTTAGTTTGCTGTCATGCTGAGACCACTGCCCATCATGCTGACCAGTAGCGTCTCGTGACTCCTTTCTGATCCCCTATGGCCTGGACATATTTATTATCTCGCATCTTAGACTGCGCAGAGACATTTTAAATGAGTCACAGTGGCAGGTGGCCCTTATTAATACCTCTTAGGATATGAGAGCTGCTGGAATGCTCAACCAGAGAGAAGAAACCAGAAGGTGAGACAGGAAAAGTCCTGTGAGGAAAGACATGAAAACAATTAAATTTGGAAGATAAATATGTTTAGGTGTCATTTGAGTTAACAACAAAACTATAGTCCAAGAAAATGACAACTTTGGGTAATAATAGCTAGATATATCCTCTGTTCAGAACAAGGTGGGGATTTAAAAAAGCCCGTGCTGGTTAAACAGTGGCATTCTCAGAGTTTCCAAATTAACCAGTTAACCAAGTGTATTTCATTTTTAAGAGAACATACCAATTTGGGTTTGAACCTTGTAAAAAACATGTTTATGGAATCTCTTCTTTTTCCCACTGAATGACTTAAAAGTCAATTGATACACAAAACTATAAATTCAAATGTCTAAAAATATGAATGTACACATGCACACACATATACTCTCATATACCCATGAACGTGGAATGTCTCAATATATGAGAGACATTCAGATGCCATTTTCAGAAAACATCATAAAACACTTTAAAAAAAGTACCTCCAAATTCACAGAGTGCTACAGTGAGTCACTGATTTTAGGTGATCCAATTAAAATGAACTTATTTTAGTCACTGGAGTGGTCACTTACACCATCCAGTTTCAAGGACAGCTTAAGTTTTAAGGACAGTTTTACTGTACAGAAATAATGGTTCATTACAAATTGCTGTTGCTGCGAGATATACAGAGGTATACAAAGAATTACTTTTTTTTTGTATTTACAAAATATGTAAATATATTTATAAAATGTATAAATACACAGAGAAAGAATGACATATAACATTGGGCTCTATTTATTGGGAGTACTTACTAAAAAGACTTTCAGAGTGTGTTTACATTTCTTTTTATATTAATAGGAACATCACATTTATATGTGTAAGGCGATGTTGCTGTGTAAGAGAAGATGAAGCTCTGGGCCCACAGAAAGCAATTACAGTTCTGCTATGACAACAAGGAAATGAAAAGCAGCTGAAAGCACAGCTAATTCTCATCTTTGAAGGAGCCCACCACCAAAATACTTGTAATACACTACCAACTTAATGCTCCTCACTCCTCAAGTTGAGTCACCCTGCCTCCTCTGTTCTTAACTCTTATACTGTTCATACAAGTCTCAAAGGAAAAATAAATAAATAAATATTAACTCAGTCTTGAATTAGAGTTCTCTTGTATACCAGTTTGGCATTAAAATAGGGAAGCCAGACAATACATGGCACACTGTTATCTTCTAGAGCGGAAGTAGGCCTTCACATGCTTTCAGCTCAAAAAAATTATTTAAATAAGGAGTAAAAATGTGAGAGTAAGTATCTAAAATGAGAAAGGAATCCGAAGTCCTGAATACAGCACACCTGGTGAAAGAACTCAAATGAGATCAAGCATAAAAATACAATCAGGATTTGTGGGACTTCCCTAAAAGCTAAATAGGATTCATGCAGAAATTTTCAACTTCTTGGGGTTTTCCAGAGAAAAGGCATCCAGAGGCCTCAACTATCAATCCAAACATGATATTGTGATATTTAAAACTTTTATTTCAAATAAATGCACTATTCAAATGAAGCGCACACTTCTAGTGTCAGCAATTTGGAAACCTGGACACACAACTAACCAAAACCATGATCAATTTTTCATCAACATAATACTATTTTACTTGCAATCTGTTTAAAAATCTTTAGAGCTCTCTTATGTGTGCTTCTGGTTTGAAATGTATGGTTATCACCAAAAGTTGACTGCAATATTTGTTGTTATTGATTGTTTCAGGAGTTGGAATAGGCACTTAACCTCTGCTTGTGAACAGCTAGATATGTGTGAGATTTGATCCAAACTACCAAAGCAACAGCTTTATTTTATCTTTATGCCTGTCTCTTAGCTCCCACTTTTCATGATCCCTTTCCAGCTCATGAATCAACTATTTTTTTCATTATAGTCTCCTTCATGGGTTACAGAACAGGAGCCATGGCAAAAAAAAAAAAAAAAAAAAAAAAACCTTGCTTATGAATTGGAATCTTATTGTCTAACCAATTATAGTTCTGAAGTATTAAAGCACCAATAAATCTTGAGCTGTCCTAAATGGAAATCCAGAACTAATTTTAACTGCAGACTGGTCTGGTCCTTCTTATTTTTCAGTGTTACTTATTTTTCATTCCTATTCCATGTTCATCCTCCAGAATTGATTGCTGTGCTTTTAGATTATTAGTGAAGTTAACTTAACAAAATGTTATCACGCTGTTTAGCTAGAGTAAATGCTAGCTGGTTTCAGTCTAAAAGTTATTTTTGATCCGGGGTTCAGATCCCAGTAACTGTCTAGAAAAAAGGCCGGCATGCAGATTAGAAAAAAAGTTGGCCTCTGCTTTCCCTTAGTTTAAATTACTACTTTTTTCAGTGTAAAGAACATTTGCTTTGTTCTTCCTGAGGTTAGTTCCTGTCTTGTTCTAAATCACTGCTGGAGTAGATCTGCCAAATACCTTGCACTTGGCAAGTCAGTTCTGCATTCCTTCAGAACCAAGACTACGTACCACGCACAGTCTCTTCCCCCTCTCCAAACCTACCACCCTTTCACAGCTTATTGTGAGCTATTTCCTGACCTTTATCCACCTGGGTCTCATTTTGATCTTAAGCAAAAAAATCCAGCAGTTGTTTATTATACATTTTAAGCAACAGCAATGTTGCATGAGAGACTGCAAGAAGAAATGGGAATAAAACTCCACTTGTAATATATCAAATGCAAGCATTATCCAGTTTTCCAAAGTCTGTTGTTTTTATTTTTATAAATGCAATGCATCATGTTTTATTGTAATGCTCACTAGTGTACTACTAGCTCTTATTCTGTCATTTGGTTTAAACTAAGAGGTTTATCAGAGTCCTGTTGACTCCACATTAATGAACATTAACCTTTAACTAAAGTGGTTTTAGAGACACGGATCTCAGGCTCACTTCCTTGAAATAACTCAAACACCGTTATTGTTACTTTTGTTGTTACGTCGACAATATCAGATGGTTAGGGGAAAAGAAAAATCAGTTCATTTTATTCCTGCCATTGTTAGCAGAAGCCAAAGACCACTGGAACAGAAAACATCTAAGCAGAGCCTTTAAAAATACTCGGGTTTATCCTCCCAGGCTTCTTGGATAGTCAGTAATGACAGGTAGGTACCTCCATAAGTCAGTTCAGATCTCAGCCACGTTCTGACCACTGAAACTTGGAGCACCTGCGCTCGTGTTTCAGCTGTCTCAGTTAAGTGCCTCGTATTAAGTGACATGAATCTGGGCCCCAAGTGTCCTCTTTCTGTTCTGCAAGTGGACTAGCTCACACCTTCTTAAAATGCTGTGCATGTATATGGATTACTTACCTAGCCATTATACTTATTCAGGAGATAATATACTAGCTACTTGCAAGAAGAAATAAAAGCTTCCCACAGAGAATTCTTCTATGCACAATGTTACTTAAATCTATCACTACTTCTTGTATACCAAGGGAAATATTTTCTCAATATTAACAGAAGAGAACACTTTTCATTTTGTTTCTGAAGATCAAGCATGATTTTAGAAAGGTTAGCTAGGAAAGGGAAAATACCTTGATTGTTTTCCATGTCTCACTCTATCGTTTTTTCAATTCATCTTGCTGTCCATCTGAAATAACTTGCACAAATGATGGAGAAAAAAATACTCCACAAAACTTGGAGAATAATCTGCATTTAAATACAATTTATACTTTACAAGGACTATGTTTGGTCACTACTTTAATTACATAATCTTGCAACATGGAGATACTTTAAGATTTAGACAAAGGTTTCCTATATCATCAACAATTAAACCCTTTTTAAGATGTTATCACTGATGATGTTAATACCACGTCTAAATGTATTATTACCGTCATCATTGTTATTCATTTAGTGGCCAGCCCAGCCTAAACTACAACAGATTTTTATATACGATGTTAATTTCAGTAAGTTAGAAAAGGCTTAACTGACAAGTAAAACTACTGAAAAGAAAATCTGTTTAACCTCAAACCAGGACAATCATAATCTTGACCAAGTCAATTTGAATAACAGAGAGTGGCTTCTTCTTTAACTATTAGATTCACAAAAAAAAAAAAAAAAAAAGAAACAAAATTACCCCAAAATACAGTAACACAAGGTCATGAATTGTGCAAACTGAAAATTTCTTTCTGTTAACAGTAAAGAGGGCTACAATTAATTGTCAAACTCCAGTCAGGTTAACGAATGTAAATTATGCCATTTCCCCCATTTATGCAACAATAGTACTACTGTTTTGTTCTTTTTTTTTTTTTTTTTTGGGGGGGGGTGGAATGCATTCATTGTGGCTATTTTTAGAGAGTATTTAAATGAGACTGAGGGACTCCATAATTTCTTTAAAATATGATCAGGCAAATATGGATGTTGTTCTCTATATTGGTTAATATATGGTTCTATGTAGTAGTCACAGAACTTGCAATTACAAATACTCATTGACTATTACTGAAACTGCAATTACTTCAACATTTCTTCTAGCAATGGAGTGAAAAATTACTTACAGGGATCAGAGACTTTCATTCTTTGCATACACAGAGATAACTATCTAAAACAGAAAAAAACAACCCACATATGATTGCAAAACCTGAAAATACTTTACAGCCGTCTCTCCATCCTAAATACACATCTTTTTGATGAAACGGTAATTTGTTAGCCTGAGAATTCAATAGGACTGAATTCTAAATTCATACTGCAAATGCACTTGGAAATGTATACTGCCTTTGTTTCAACGTCAATCTCAAATCTTTGTTCATGCCAGGAAGGGTCCAAGGAAATCTCATGGAAACTTTCTCAATACTTAAGGGAGCTATGCACGGCATTATTTTTTCTACGAACAGTTGTACTGGGTGTAAATGGCAAGGTTTTGGTAGCAGGGGGCTGACTCGTGCCAGACACAGACAGTTCCAGCTGCCTCCAAATGGATCCACCACAGGGCACAGCTGAGTCTATCACCCAAGCTAGTGGTGCCTTGGGTAAAACATACTTAAGAAAGGGCAAAATACTGGACAAGAGTAGTGGGGGGGGAATAAAAGCGTGAAAACCAGTCTCATGAACAACAAGCTGAGAGAAGGAGGGGAAGAGACGCTCCAGGCACTGGAGCAGAGACTCCCCTGCAGCCAGTGGAAAAGCCCATGCTGGAGCAGGTTTACCTTAAAGGAACTGCAGCTCTTGAGCAGGATCCATGCTGGAGGAGAGGAAGAGGGTGAGGAGGAAGGAGAGAGAGAGGGGAGCTGTTAGGGACTGACCACAACCTCCCTATTCCCCATCCTCCTGTGCTGCTTGGGGTGGTGGTGGTGGGGAAGGGTACAGGAGCCAAGAGTGAAGCTGGGCAGGGGTAAATGGGGAGGAAAGGTGTTGGTTTAATGTTTGGGTTTATTTCTCACTACTCAAATCTACTTTAATTGGCAAGAAATTAAATCTTCCCCAAGTCAGTAACCGGTAAGCAACCTCCGTGTCTTTATCTCAACCTACCAGCTTTCTCAGATTTTTTTCTCCCCGTCCCACAGGGGAGGGGTGACTAAGTGACTGAGCAGCTAGTTCGGGGTTCATCCCCTAGCCAAGGTTATCCCACCCCAGCAGTGAAATTAAACGTAGGCGTATCACTCATATGACACTATAGCAATTCTTCTCAAACAAGACGTGGTTTACGCTCTTGGCAATGTCTTTGATTTTGTTGTAAATCCCACTTTTGCAGAATGAATCATGTCCGTAAAATTTGTTTTATTTTTAACAATAAAAACACACCTAAAGCTGCATGAGCGCAGGTAACTGAACACAAAATTATTTCCAGAAGGCTTAAGTACTGTACTTCAAGTTGTTTTCACAAATAGCTGCATCAGTACTGTACATAATAGGATCAAGAAGATGCCAGTGCATCCAAAACCTGTTTCTTTTCACCGATTGTAACAGGTAGCCAAGTATCAAAACCAAAATGCAACATAACCTTGTATTGCTTTTAACAATTAGTATGTAACAGCTTATTACCTCTATGAATTTGGTGTCTCAAATCACCATCAAACCTGTGTTTTTTCAAGTTTTCCTTAGCCAAAACTATGAATACTTTCTTCAGTGGTAAATATTTTTATATGGCAGTATTCAAAGATCTATGTGGCAAAGGCACTCAAATATATTACTTATACTTTCTAATAGGGAAAACTGATATGAAAGATCTGAAGATTCCTGTGACCAAATGAATCAGAAAACAGGTATTTCCAATGTAAGCATATGATTTCCAAGAATACTGGGTACAGATAAAACAAACAAAAAACCCAAACAAACAGACAAACAAAAAACCCCAAAGAAACAAACAAACAGACAAAAACCCAAAAAAAACCCCACCCAAACACATTGAAAAACAAAATTCTTTTTGAAATTCTGAATATGAGAAAAGGCGGCAAATTTCTTAGAGACACGTCAGGGAAGCAAGGAAAAATACTTGATGTCCCCCCCATGAGAGATTCTTAAATATATCTGTGAATTAGTCCTTTAACCCAATTGTGAAATTATATTGAGTTCTCGATAAATCTCTTAAGTATGAGATTCTGTATATGCAGCAAAGGATGTATTAAGGCGAATTGATAATAAAGAATTTCAGCCTTACCCATCTAAAATTAGTCATCTAAGTCTCATCTGTGTATACAGGTTCCCTTTTTATCCAGCCCAAAGACTTCTTCCAGACAATTCCCACCACTCTCAGACACCTATTTTTGAAGGGTATTGATCACTTGGTGTCAATTTCATTCCACTGACCATAGGAGGAGCTAGATGTCCAATTTACAATTTGGCAACAATTCTTAGACAACTAAGTTGGGTGAGATAATTCCTACTCAGTCTAATCAGAGGCAACCGATTTCTGGAGAAACAACATCTCCTCTTTGCCAGAGGGAAGCTAATGAAAGGTCAACTTTGTAATGTATAGGGTTGGTTAAGTTTCTTTTTTCTTTGCTTTTGTTTTCTTTGCTTTGCTTTGCTTTTACTGTGTCCCCTTTATCTTTAATAACTTTTGATTTAAACCACATCACAAAACTAGTTCCACAGCCCTCCAAAGGAAAAAACACAGACTAAGCACCAACACAGAGTTTGGAAGGTTTACTAGGATTTTAAAAGCCAATCTTTGTAGAAAATTGTTAGCCTGCAGGCAGTGGTGCAATCTCTAAAACAAGCTACTTTGTAGTTTACCTTATTGGACTTCTGATTTTTTTTTTGTTTGATTTGGACCTTTAGAGGGGATCTTCCCGTTAATGGGTACATTTTGAGACCGTGGGCTAGACTCATTCATTACTTCAACCAGGTTAACACCAGAGGGAATGCACTTCAACCACAGTGGTATAAGTGGTGAAACGATGACATCTATTCATTTCTTTTGTTGCAGAGTGAAAATAAGACCATTTTACAATGTAAACAGCATAAACACTGAACTTTGAAAAAAAAGCTCTCCCATTTAACAGGGTACAGCATATTTCCTCATTTCACAGGAGTAAAGAATAATTTCACAGTCCACCCAAGCAATGAGGAACTGCAGTGAAAATGTGAAAATTAGCAATAAAACACCAGGGTGTTTAGCTATAGTGTAAAATATCCTAACAAAATTTTCACCTTGTATCTTTGACCACCCAGGAAGTAGCTTTAATTAGTACAAATTGAAGCCTCATGTAATGAGGGAAAAAGTATATATTTCAGAAAAGATACTGCACTGTGAAAATTTTCCTCCTGTTTGTTACCGATTTTTATCATGTGTGACCATGAAAAAAGTTGTTTATAAAACAGTGTCTCGAAAAACCCTAATTAGAAAGCACATACGCCGAAAGGTCATTTGTTTATGTATTAAATTCCACCACGTGTATCAAAAACGTTTATGTCTTCAACATAGCCTTCTCAAGAAATGAAACTTGATCCTCTGTGGTGTTTTACCTTGAGTAATCATTTACACTCCTGCAAAGACAATGTAAATCATCGCTAAATCAGATTACCCACTCAAATAAGACAGCAGTCAAATAAGGCAGTGGCTGTTATCATAGCTCCCGTGAAGTCAATAGCACTGTGACAACTTGTGTGAGCAGAAGATCTGCTCCTGAGACTACTTCAGCCACTTTCAGGAGTGTGCCTCACTTCGCAGAGTGAAGAAGAGTCCGATGGTCATCAGACAGACTGAGGGGAGCAAGCACCAGAACCTCGCGGAAAGGCTGCTCAGACAGAGCACTTCCAACACATTTGACTACAGGGTGGTTTTGCAGAAGAGGGAATTGATATTTGTTCACAATGGGCCCAATGCTGTGTTAAGTGCTGCTATCAACATCTGCCCATGATGACACACTGTATGTCCAGGATCTACAGCTTTATACTGGCTTCAAGAGAGTTACCATAAAGGTGACTGGAAAGAGTTTAGTCCTGAATGGTTTTTTAATATTTTTTAATAATATAAAACTGCATTTTTCCAATCAAACAATGAATAACTGATTACTTATTTTACTTCATGGGGCTCCAGATTGTGTATAAAACATGTTAAGCAATTTAATTTAAAACAAATCGGCCTGAAATCTAGTTCATAAATGATACAGGGCTTTTGATAGCAAGAGATTATATTTGTCTTTTCAGAAGAAAGAAAAAATATGAGGCCCCTAGCATTTATTTACTTTTCAAACTGAAGTATAAATAATTTAGTAGTGATAAGACTTCATTTGAGCAACATGAAATTTTATAATCTGTTCCTAAGTAAACTGATTGTTAACTGCATATTATGCTAAGGCATGTCTTTCACGTATTATATTTGTCATATGTGCTCTTTTTACCCGTTTAAGTTTCCTCTTACATTTGGGTTGGGCTTTGCATTGTTTGTTGGGTTGGGTTTTTTCTTAATAACCAGAAAATCCCTTTTTGGTCTTCCTGAGACTCCACCAAGTAATATAGTCATAAATAAATTATGGAAAAATAAGGAAACGTAATAAAGACAGCTATAGATAGTGTCTAGATCAATATGAACATTGCAGTTTGCTTTCACAGTCTTTTTAAGTCAAAGGAAACCCTTGCCACTCACACAGAAAATCACTGAGCTTCCACTCCACCAACATCTTCTCATTAAGAAATTGTCACACAATGCGATGGGAAGAATTCTTCCAGAACTTCAAAGGAAAATTGTACAGCATCGTTCTGTCATGCTCATACATCTTAAAACAAAGTTTTTTGCTTTAAAAACATAACGAGGCTTTAAATGTCACAATGATGAAGATGCAAGGGAGAAAATACAATAGAAGAGAAGTTTTTTATGCACTTCTTTATCAGGGAATTTTAATAATTATGTAGGGTTTTAAAAAATCAAACAGTCCTTAAAACACTATTTGCCACTCTATCCCAAACCACATACTCTCTTTTAAGATATTTTTCAGTCCAAGGTAGTGTAGTGTCCTAAAATTGTTGTGAAAGACCTTCTCCAATACCTAGATATAAAGGCCTCCACATTATCCAGGTTTGTTTTGTTGTTTTGGAGTAATTTCCTTTCTACCTCTTTCTATGACCTCAATAATGTATTTTCTTATAGCTTTTAAAATGATATATTTCTCTTTTCCATACGCCTTTGATCCTAAAAGGATGTGGAAGCTCCCTAATCCGCCAAAGAAAATCAGCATGTTTAAAACTGAGTATGTATTTAAATTACATACAATATAAGAGGCTTACACAATTCACTTATATCAAATACAAGAGATGAAAACTTCCCAGTATTCCCCAGGCTTATGATAATTATTTGTGTCTATTTGTAATTCTGCAATTGCTTTTTTAGATTCCACAGAAGAGCCAAAGCCAACAGACAACACTCAGCTAAATACCCAGGCAAACCAAAAAAGCAACCAAACAATAAATAAAACAAGATATATAGAGGTAGACAGCTCTTTTCCATAAACAGAAAATTTTATGAATTACAAGCTGGTAAAAGACACCAATAATGTGTATGAAATATGTAGTAAAGATTTTATTTTCCGTGTTTTTGGAACATCAGAACAACTGAGAAATGTAATCTACCAGGAATATAACCTGAAAAATGGAAATATGTGTGATGAGAAGAACAAATCCCTTTTAAAAGTCAGCCACCTAATCCTGATCTGCCAACAGCTGATAGATTCATGCCAACTTCCATGCATTTCCAGGGCTCAATTTTGTTTATTTTGCCATGACCTATATCAAACTGTCAAGCCACTTTAAGGTATACTTTAGGACGGAAAAGTCTCGAGTCTCATAGTTGTACTGAGAGTTGGAGGCTGAGAAGGACAAATAATGTATGTTGGTCCATTCTAAAAATGAGTAGATTAACATTCAAAGTCTTGAGTAAAAAACCTGTGAGGAAATATCTCTGTTACTGAGTTTTCGTCATGCTTCTAGAGTGAAATTTATCTGGAATATTCCTAAAGTTGCAAAATAAAAGAAATGGTGAAAGCAGAGCAAAGGTAAAGTTAGAAAAAATGGCTGCTATACAAAAGTTAAAAAGCCTGCTTGTTTTCTGTATAAAAATACATAATCCCTACCACAGAGCACCCCTGATGAAAGTACTTTGTTGATTAGTACGAATCAATTCCTCACTCACATCACCAAAATTATAATTTTCTCATCTCAACAACTGAAAAGAGTAAGATACATTAATTGCTTTAGATGCATTGGAGTCTTAAAGAAGTAAAAGTTGATTTTATTCCAAGAATTCTTTGCAGCCTGAATCATGAATGATTTTGATGTTCGTATGTATTACTATTTTTCCTTTTTGCTTTGTGCTTCTCTAGGTTCTTTAGTAGACTTTTATAATCCTGATAGTTTGTGTCCAAAAGCCCAGTGGGCATGTAAGAAAGTATCTCTAGGGGTTTTTTTGATACAGACAAGAAATCACACTTATAATTTTTAAGTGCACTGCTGTAAAGGACAAAAAAGGGCTCAGAAAATATCTTTAACTTCTAAGGAACAATATCATTTTCCAGCATGCCACAGCAAAGATATGGAACTGCTTTAAAATGCAACAGAATAGGGTTCGATTTGTAATGTGGTGTATTAGGGGTGCAAGAGAAGCTCACTAAAATCACTGTAGTTCTTCAACTGCCTTTAGCTGATTTGGGATTAAGAGTTTTGGAGGATTTTTTAATATCTGGAAGTGCGTTGCCAAATACTAATGATACATTTGTTATAAATGACTCTTGATTCGTGTAATCATGAATTCATATCCTACCTCCATTGTGAATAATATGTTAAAGTATTTTGATGGAGTAAGATTATTTCGCATCTTCAGGAAGAAACCAGAGCAAGTTCCACAGAGATTTTAATCACAGGGACAGTATCCATATAAATTGCAAAAACCACACCATTGAGTTTTTCTGTATTTTGGACTTTCCAAAAGCATAGGTCGACTGTCTTACTCATCTCCAAAAAACCTACACTATTTACACTTCTGAGTCTCACACATATCAGAAACCACAACGCTTAGAACCTTTCACAAAGATTAGCCAGTAGAAAATTGAACACTGCAGTGCAGTAAAGTTACTGCTAACCTTGTATTGGTGAACTTGTAACAGCACTGTATCACAGGCATGACTTTTGTTTTATCCCCTCAACTTTTACTAGGCACACGAGGTTGATTAATTTTAGCTACTCCTAACTCCAATTAAACTCCATGAAATGTCTACAGCAGAATAAGAATGTTAAAAGTTTACTTCGATTACTCTTCCTGCTCTAGACGGCACCTCCCTTGATAGAAAAACATGAAGAAATTTATATCTGGAAAACTGAATTATAAGAAATGGGATTACATATCATCTGTTACAATTTCAGACTTCTTTTATGAGTTTTCCTTTCCCAGCAAAACTCTTAATGTTCTATTACGAAGTACTCAAATTATTCCAATACTGAACTTTTCTTTTGGATCATCAAATTCTTTCTTTAAAAATAATGGAAAATCCTAAGATTCTTTTCTCCTATTATCTCAAATATTTCAAGAAGTCCTCTGCCTTAGTTTCTGATCATCTGCAGAAAAGTTTTTGGATCCCATTTACAGAAAAAAAAAAAAAAAAAAAGAAAAAACCCACATATGTATCTAGGCTCTCCTATTTCCCCATGTACTAGTAAATTAATTAATTTGTATTCAGTCTTTATCCCATTACATGTCTTACATACACTACCATATATGCTTTAATTAGCTCAATATTAATTTATCAACATGCGCTTGTGTAGGCTATATGATCTTTTTCCATCAGCATGCTTCTGTATTTTATATAAACCTTCAGTAGAATTATACGAGAATTAGCTAGAGGCCTTTAATTTAATGGCTTATTGGCTTGACTGTCAATACTAGCAAGGTGGGGATGATGCAGAAATAGGATGAATGCTTTTGAGGAAGAATAATTTCCTTAACATTGTAAGGATACCATTAGTTCAAGAGATAAGGAAGATTTATTTTTATTTTTATTTTTGTTTTACAAATTCTTATTTTTATATTTTTATTTTTAGTTAAATAAAGCCTGGTAAATGTAAAAATCATGGATTGCATGCTGTTTAGAGACATTTTCCATCCTTCCTATGATAGAACAGAGAGGATATGAAGGATTTCTGTAAAAAGACCACAAAAAGTCTAGAAAAGGCTGCACATCTTTCTATTCCCTTAAAAATGGAAAAAATGGATGCATGTGAAAATCCAATTCTGTGATATAAAAAATGAATATTCAGAGCCTGCTGAGTGCAAAAATAAATCACTCAATAAGGTTAAAAGAACACTGAATTCTGGGAAACTGATAGAATACAAGCTACAGCACAGATAATCATTAGGCAATGAGAAAGATCTGGCAAGATGTCTGTAACAAAATTAATGCTGATAACTCTGCATCATCAGTTTAGAAGTACAAGTGGGATTCAGGATAAAAAAAGAACCATGTCCTGTTTAAGTACTGACAGAATATAATACCATATGTTGAAAAGGACACTATTAATAGGCCAGTCTTTTCTGTGAGACGGAGAAATACAGTTTAACTTACATAAGCTGCAAGATTCAGAGGGTAAAACTTTGCACACTATTAAAAGCATTGGAGGAATCAGTCTTAATTATTTTTAAGGAAGACAGGCTGAAGTTAAAACACAATTCCTTAAAATCAATCAACAAATAAAAATGCCATGACTTGGTCCATATTATATTTTCCAATTATCTGTCATCTCTCCACCGACTGAGGTGCATCTTCATCCTTTCACGCAGTCTCATTAATTTTGTAGAGAGTTTGTTTTCTGTGATCACTCAGCCACTTGGGACAGTTTTCCCTCTGTGTCTTGACAAGTCTCCTCTATCTCCTTTCTTGATGTTCAGACATAATCTACCTCTCTGGAAAAATAATTACCTGCTACATTTGGATTGCTTGAGGTTTTTTTTTTTTTTTTCTGTCTTTGCAATCGTACAACTTTATGCTTGTGTCCATTAACTGAATGAAATAGGTATTTATATGATTTACTAATAACTTACAAACTTGCATACAGCGCAGGAGCAATTTCATTTCTTGATTTAAATCCATAGAACAGCTCCCTTAAAACCAAATCAAAACAGACATGCCACATTAATGCAGAATATTATTTGACTAGGAAAAATGCAGACATCAGTAAAAGGATGTCTGCATAACATAAAATCCTGTTAAAAAGTCAGTAAGTTATTAGTTCCAAAATTTGTAACCTGCAGACCACTGTCAATCCATTGTCAAACCGTATTTGCAGTCTTTCCTTCCATTTCTTGCCCTTTAACCTCCCAATATCCAATTCAGGTCCTAAGAACTCCCTCCTAGCCTCCCTGTTTAAATTAGTTCTTTCTGATTCAGCCGTAGGCTGGTTCTGATACCCACTACATATAAACCATATTTCTTCCCACAGCATTTTGGGTAGGAATTATTTGAAGGACAGGAAAGAGAAAAGCAGCTATCCTGCTGCTAGTTCATGTTTCTCATCCTAGACAAACCATATTGTTCAACAGTTTGGATCCAACTGAACTGTCCACACTCTTAAGCTAGCTCTGTCCAGGGGAAATTTCTAGGGAAATCTGCTGCAAAACATCATTATTTTCATGTTTTGTTTTTCAAAGTACCGATACAATTTCAGTCACATCTTCAAATTGCTTTAATAGTTAATCACTTGAAATGCCCAAACATTTATTTTCATGTACACTTCATTATCATGTAGGCAGAAGAAAAAATAAAAATACAAGAAAATGGAATATAATACATCTCGTCAGACTATAATAAAAAGCAGCAAGGAAAGGATAACAGAAGACAGAATACAGCTACCTGGTTATGGGATTTTTTTTTTTTTAAATTAAAATTTCATTAGGACAGAAACCAAGAACTTATTTTATACACTTCTCCAAAGTCATTTTTAAGAGTAACAATTTTGACCAGTTTCCCATTTGCAAATGACATGAGGTGACAATAGACACATATATATATAAAATCTATTTCTTTGTAAAAACACCAAAGAAAACATTTGTCTCCCTCTAACAAAGAAATCCCTATATATTTTCCTCAATTCAGAAGACTGAAAGCAATCCTGAGGAGACCCAGAGTATGTAATTATAGAAGAAAAAGGCTATTACAGCATTCAAAAGATCACATTTACTACCCCTTTTTCCCTCTATAGGAACAACTACACTTGTTTCTATCCTAGCTGATGTCAGTCTAATTTCAAAAACTTATCAATGAAGTTTTCAAAACGTTCCTCAAACTTCTAACACAGTGCTTAGGCATCCTTACTGGTAAAAGATATTTCCTTATGTCTAATCTAAATCTCCCTTGCTGATTTCAGTCTTTGTTTGTTATGCCCACACAAATTTGGTATTGTCTAGACTGAACAACCATTGTTCTTTCCAACTTTCCTCATGGATTATATGTTCTTTAGACATCTGGTCATTCTTATAGCTCACCTGTAGTGAACTCTTTTCAACTTTCTACTCTGGATTGCCACCAATTGAGCCTCATCCTTTCAATTATCTAATATCAGAAATCAAATGTATGCTCTCCCAACCCTATCTTTGTACAGAAAAGCTATAATGGCCAGCATTTCCCTCAAAGGTTGGATTAGAAAAAAAAAAATGCACTTCCACGTGTACCACATTCTGGGTTATTATTGCAGATTGACACAAAAGACAACCTACAAGGATGCAGGTCTTGATCATATTAAAGTAGGGTATAGCACTAACACTTTTAATTACTGAAGTGTACCAATCAGTGAGAGGCCCCAGTATATGCACTGTTTCACAAAAAGAAAATATTTTATGTTTTTTGAAATTAACTGATAGACAATCCAGGAACATAGGTACTCTTATACGTATATTTAATTTTAATAATGTTTGCCAGGTAGGCTAATTTAAGATTACGAATAAATTTCACATGAAGAAAAGGGCAGGATATATAGGAAAAAGAGAAAAAAAAATCTGTAATGCTTTATGGCATCGTTTTAATGTATGCACGTTTGCATGTATGACATACATGCAATTTTGGGGAGACATGTATGTGTATTCTTCAGCCAAAGGTGCTATTGCCGTTTGTGTGTGCTATATGCATGGGACTGCATATACGCTGCAGCTCACACAGCTGTACTTTGCTAATTATACTTAGCAGACTCGCATAGTGTGGTAACAGGAAATCTTAGCATAAATAAGTATTTTGCAAGATTATGTAGGTCTTATCACACCCGGTAGTGAGTGAATGAATTGAAAGTTCAGTTGAGTATGTCAACAGGAGTCATCCCTTTGACTGCAGTTCTGACGTACCCATGAAAGGATGAATAACTCCAGGGACTAGTTACCAGCGCTGGGAGGTGCATCTTCACCTATGAGAAGGACTCATTGAAATGTATTAATCAATTCTCCCCAAGAGTTAAACTAGCAACAGATAAAATGAATTTCTCACTGTGTCAATAAATGCAGTAAATTTGGAAGCACAGGTACTTTGGAGATTCCATCATGTTCACAGATTCCTTCATTACAACTAAATAATGAAATGTTGACATTGTTGTTCATCCCAAATCTGTTTGTGTTTCTTAGTTTAGAATAAGTATTTGCAGTTTACCCAGTCTCCAGAACTGCAGCAGATTTTCACTATTTTTGCAGATACATTTCCCAATCACCACAATCAGCCCACTGGACTGGAAATATGCACTTTATTTATATGAGTTGCAGTTTCTTATGCTCCAGTGTTTCCCTGTATTTAAAAGACAGTGGACAATTCTACATACATCTTAGTTTTACAACTATAAAACTTCTTTAACTTAACTTTCTGCATATTATATATAATTCTTTTGCCTTCAAGATACTAAATTACTTAGTAAGTCTCCCTATGATTGGCTTAATAAAATGTCAGATATTTTCTGTATTTGTGTGTGGGTGCACAAATGTGTTTAATGTATGACTTCCTGAAGAAGATGACAGTCTTAATAAACGTGAGCAAGATATAGATAGGTAGATAGATAGATAGCTATGTGTGTGTACATATTATTCACATCTATTGATATGTATATACATATATAGCTATATATATGCACACACAACCACATCCCATAATGAATAAAAGACCAGAAATTCACTGGCACATTATTGTGCTACTTTATAGCATATCGCACACTGAAGATTTTTGTTACAAAGTTATAAAGTTTTTTATGTATGTGACTTATTTGTCGCTTTTGATTACCTGATTATTCTGCTGTGTGACTTTACATTAAGCTGAGTTAAATGAAAGTTGGTGTGAAAATAGAAAAAAACCCTATAGAATTATATATACACAAATGCACATGTGTACATTTGTGTGCGTGTTTGTACGAATAATCAAGGAATAATTCCTGAATGAGATATTCCTTGGTACTCAATGGTTTTGGTGTTCTTTGTTGTTGGGTTTTTGTTTGGTTTTTTGGGTTTGTTTTGTTTTGTTTTGTTTTCCAGAACATTACAGTATTTAACAGAGATCAAAACCTTTAAATGGATACAAACTTTGAATACCATTATGCACAGAGGCACATCAGGAGTTAAGAATTATTGACCAGTTTTATTCTTTTTTTTTTTTTTTTTTTTAGCTCTACCCCCGCAGCTGGAAGAAAACTGTGGAGCCATCATCTTGTTTAAAATGCAGAGAACATAAATACCTATTTTATTTTCTTATACCAGTTTTCTCCATAGCTATAGGTTATTTACAGCACATTATTGTCATTCGCATTATCTTCACCTCTATACTGTGACAGTAAGAATCCTGCTTCCAGTCTCCATGACGGCCTTCTATTGTACCTATGTATACCTCACTTGGCCTTTCAATTTAATCTTGTACTAATGTTTCCTTTCCAACCCTTCTCATTTTAAATGAGCTTGGGAAAAGTTGTTTCTGAAACAGCGATTTAGCTCATTTTCTGGGCCTAGAGGAATATAGTTAACTGATTTACTGCCCTGTGGATGTTGTAATTGTTGCAAAACATGATGTATTCCCAGAACAGCGATATCAGTATGTCATTTTGAAAATATGCCTCCCAGCATTCCACTGAAATTAATGAAGCATCATTAAATAGTTGCAGTTCTTAAGCATGTTGTACATTCCAGCGTGCAAAGAGTTACCGACAAACTTCAAGAAGTCCAGAGGTAATATTTGTCAAATCAAAGCTAAATACAGAGAATGAAAAATGGTTACGTCAAGCATGCAAGTAATTGGGGAATCACCATATAGCTATCACAAATTATCAGGAAGTCTCCCCCCAAAAAAATTACAAACACTCACACAATCAAGGTTACTGCTTTCAAAAGACTTTCTTCACAACAAACAAGCAAAAAAAACCCCAAAATAAAACAAAACCAAAAAAACTAATCCTTCTCTAATAATTGTTTATAAGATTATTTCAGAATATATATACCCAAGTAGAAACAGGTTGTTCTTAGTATAATTTGTAATTTGCCAAATAAAATTAAAAGATAGGACAATATTTTCAAGATCAGGTAGCAAACATTTTCAATAGTCTCTAAAACTGAGATTTAGATGATTATATAAAACCCCTGACTTAAAAGATACAAAATATCTCCTATTTGAGCATAATTTTGAAAACTAAGCCACAAGAAACACATTTTCAAAAGCTGGTAAAATTAAATGAGTTGAAAACTACACTCAGATTTGGGGATCTAATTTTTACCATATGTTAAATGTTATTCTTGTAATGTAATGTTAGATGAGGACTAAATTCATACTTCAGCCAAAGCTCATCAGCTGTCCAAAGTGCCACATACTGTTCTGCAATGTCATTTTGACTATGATCAAGTCAGCAGAGTCTTCAAGAAAAATCAGGAACAGGGAGTTTCATGGAACTGTGAACTCAGTCATACACTCTGACAGTATTAAGGAGGAGACCAAGACTACAAGCTTACCTTCAGAAATCAAAACTAACTCCCCGATCATGAAATTGCTATCCTGAACATGTAATTTTGACTTAGCCATGTAAATTAAGCACCTTTTCTAAGCAGAGCTACAACACGCATGTTATGGGGTAGGTTTTATGAAAACAGCTTGGTTATCTCATGTGACACAGATTATTTGCCCTTATAATATGAAAAACTTTGTTTTAATGGTCTATTCTTGGTATTGGTTGCTGATGCTCTGGATACTATCAATAATCCTAAAAATAATTACTATTTGTGATCTTCATTTCCTGAATTAGTTTAGTTAAGCAGTGCATAAACGGAGCATGCTCAAGTTTTCATGCCAACAGACCAACATTCCATTATATGTCCTATTTTTGTTTACAAGGAACTTACTAGCCTCCATCTGGCTGCTATTCTAAGAAACATTGGAAGCATTAATAGTCTGTCTTTACTTATACTAGACAAATGGCTGGGAATTTATTGATTGAAACTTTTTTTGTTTCATATAATGATCTGTCAATCAAAGTACAAGCAGGTATTCTATTATGGTTACTAAGGACTTCATTAAAATTTCATATTACTGTTCTTAAACTACCAGAACAGCAAACAAACACCTTAAATGGCTACAGACACAGTAGAAAATGGACATGGGATATGCAAGAAAAAGTAGCAATGAATAAGCGTTGCAGGCAAGTAAATATTGGAGGCAAAATATATATACGTAAAACTACAGATACATATTGATAAATGATAAATATTCACTTTTCTGTTTATGGTATTCAGGATAACCAGGCTCTTAACATTCTCTTTTAAGAATGTAAAAAAATATATTTAAATTTCTGTAGTGTTTTCTACATCTTACTTTTCTGAATAGACTTCACACTATCACTCTTTGTTAAAGAGGGGAAAAAATAAAATCATAAAAAACCCCTTTCAAACAGCCTACAGATAACTAGTTAAACAGACACCATCCACCTGAAACATTCAAAATTTTGTGGATTCTGTATTGATCAGATCACTAATACCACATGAAGGGAAAAAAAAAAGTTCAAAGACAAGAATTCATGAATTTAAATGATAAATAATAATAAAAAAAATCTGTGCAAACCAAATATTTGCATTTGCTATATACTATCAAAAGCAGAAGGCAGAACAATTTTTTGCATGTAGCCTGATGATATTCCCCTGAAAATGCAAATAAAACAGTCACCTGGCAATATTTTCTAGTCAGTTGAGAGTAAAGATGCCACCCATATGATAACTTAAATTACCAGCATCTATTTTAAAGAAGGATAATAATAAAAATAACCACAACTACAACCTTATAGCTTCTAATCATTCAGAAACCAAAACATAAGATTCCAAGCTATACAAAATCATGTCAAAATAGCAATAAAAAGTTAGAAATTTAGAGAACTATCCTTTTTGATCTAAAGTAATATTTGCATAAATTGTCATAAAAGCTCTATTACTTTAATTCATTGTTTCATGACAACAGAAAAAAACAACCAACAAAACCCCACAAAACTACGTAATGTCATCACAATTCCTTTCTTGTAAGAGATACCCACAGATTATAATGGTAAGTATGAGTCCAAAATACCACTTGGAAACTGGGTGGCTATGAACGAGGTTCTCAGAAGAACTCAAAAATATAAAGCTTGAGAAACTTTATTTCATAAAATTCTACAAAATTATTTCCTGGAGAAAGCTTTTCACTATACACATGGAACTCAATACTGAAAACCTATGGAGGGGAAAGCAAATCATTCCACAAACAATAAAATCCTTTGGTAAGCATTGTGGTGTTTTTAATTATCTCAGACAAGGGAGTGCTATTGTTCAGCTAAGGACTCTCTACTGCCATTTATTTCATTTAGAAGGCACTCATACACCAGGGTGATGGGCGGCAGCCTACAGTAAATAGATTACAGTAGATTTAATGCCTGCCTTCCCAGTTAAAAGTCTAAGACTTTGTGAAATGGAAAGGGGCTTGGTCCTATATTCTCCTACTCTCAATTAGTTATTCACTGGCTAGCTGACAGCAAAAGGAAGTAAACATCCATCATCTTCAACGGGGAGCCAGAGGAAAAAAAAAAATTCATAATGTTCTGACAAAAACAGCACAGAAAAGGCAGTGTAATTTTGAGATGCAAGAATGATACGCAAATCCTTGATTTTATCACACAGCGTATCATCATAGAGAGCTATTTGCATCTGGTATAAAGAAGAATGATGCACTTTTTAATTTACTCGAGTCTTATAGTTTGGATACCTCCTGCATCATTTTGCAAGCTGAAATGACAGCACTGAACTCTGACCAGGACAAACCCATTTACCTAGTGAAAATGTAGTTGACCGGGAGCATATAAGTCATCTTAATTTTACTGTAGAATTCAGACAAGAAAGAATGACAACTGTCCAGCACCTCAGCACAATGATAACGACTTCTTGCGTTGAATTAATAGCAATGAAACATGTCTGATTTCAGCAGCTGTTGGAAGCAGTGGGGTTGCTCGAGATTTCCGCCTCCCCAGATAAAGGCTTTCAAATCAAACAGTGCGTACCAACAGTCGGCAGTACCCTGCTCTTATGTTAACAGTGGCTAATCACACTGCTGATTGGTTCTCAACTATCTTCACTTCTGTCCTCGCTGTGGACAAGATCACTGAGCTGCTCATTAAAAGCGCCGCACCTGAGCTGCAGGAGGGAAGGATGGTGATCCCTGAAGAATTATTATAATCAGTATGAGGCTTTTTCGGCACTTTCCATAAGCTTAACTGAGGTCAGGTGTCAGTGATTCCTCACACCTCTCCTGAGGCCAATACCACTTTGCACCCCGCTACTGGCAATACTGTCCAAGTAGCACAGTTCAGTTTTATTGGTGGAACATTTGTAGGAACTACAGCATGGGGAAAAAAAAGACAGTTGACTCTATGTCCTTAATAAGTGGTCTGCAAGTATTAGGATATGTGAATACAGAAAAATGGATAGCACATGGGCACATAGTTACAACAGTCATACTAACCGGATAATTTGTCACAGGGACATCATTATTTAACCCCTCTTCCACTGTCTGTTATTTGAGCTTTCCACAAGTTAGACATTCAATCTAAATTACTCATCCAGTCCACCTCTACAGACAAAAGAGAAAGATCCTTCAGATAACAACTCAGACATCAGAAATTAGATGCCCCAGACAGCATGATTAATTCCTTTGAGATGCTTGTTTTCCTACACGGACCACAGATAGACCTGGGATGACTAGTTTTGACCTAGCACCTACCTTTTAGATGGCTAACTTTCGTGAGAGAAAACAAATTTCTCTGAAAACACATTACGATTTCAGTCACTAGATTCTTTCAAGTTGTTGACCAATCTATGTCTATTGCTGATTTTTGGTCTGCAGGCTTTGGTGAGATTGTCAGAAGTATTTGGGATGTGACTGGACATTAGAACAACCTGACCACATTTGTCCAGTGTAGCATTGGCCTTAAAGAGACCTTCAAGGATCACTGGTGTCTGTTCTCAGCTGGATTTGTATAAGGCATTGAAAAGGCCCTGTATTGACTGAATTAATTTACTATTCAGCATTCTTCTAAATCACCTTCTTGCCTTGTTTCTGCTCTCTAATCTGACACATGTATTGGTACCTCTTAAAGTCAGACCTATCAGAGCTCATCCACTGCTGTAAGAAACTTGGCTTCTGAAAACTGAAAAAAACCTAATCTACGTACAAAATGCTGTGGAGGTCACCTCATTAAAGTTTTTGCTGTAAGTTACTGAACAGTAACAAAACAGACAGTTTTAAAGGCATCTGTTACTTAGCCACACACCCTTGTGGATTTTGGTCTCTGTAACTCTTGACAGCTGCTTAAGTCATTACCATATCCTCATCAATGTAATCAGTACCCTAAGGCTGCCCTACCTCTCGAATTCACAATCTGCAGTGCTGCTCACTTCAGTGCTTTGGGGCATATTAGCAACTCAGGCTTTTTCTGCTTTGATGTGCATGTTCTGTACCACTGACCCCAAAATATGCAGGTCTAATGAATTGGCTTTAATAGTTTTCTTACCCACTTAAATGTTTTTGTTTTAATTGGCTATACTACCATGTGTCCTGAACTACACTGAAAAGTTCACAGCATAGATGCTAATGGTGCCTTTCTAATTACTGCATAATGAACAAAGGTCTGTCAGAGCAATTCCAGGGGTTAGACTTCACAATTAGGAACCCCATTTTAATAAAAATCGACCTAAAAATTTCACACACTTAATAGAAATCATCTAGACCACTAAATAATATTTTTTTAAATATCAGGGGTTTTTTAAATATTTGTATAAATTCTTCTAGTTACACAAAATTACTATTTTCTTCGTTCCCTTTTGATCTACCTGCCAACAGCCACGACCTCAGCTTTATCACATTGTCCCTGAAGTGTACTTTACTTTCATGGATCACTGCTCTGGGCCTGAACTTGATTTCTCTTTTCATTTACTTTAGGGAACACTGATAACTGAGGGGCAGGGTCATGCCATCTACTGGCAGGTTTTCTACATCCTGGCTTGTATGGAGCAGAATCCAATGATTTGTCTTAGAAAACTCCAATGCTTTTTCAAAGTAAATTCTTCCCCCCCCCCCCCATATTTCCAATTGCATAGGTATCAGTAAAGATATTATTTCTAATGGAGATAGAAAGTGTAGCAGCTGGTCCTATTTAATCCCCTGTGCCACCTGCTTTGCGCATCAATGGTACTAGCTAAAATACATTTGCATCATTGCTAGCCTGAAGACCTGTGATCATGATAACGTTGTGGAAGTTTGAAATTAAGGTAGATGGAGAGGATGGAAGGCCTCCCCATAATGTCAAAAGACTGTGGAGTAGGCATAAGCAGGGTCCAATATCAGCAATCTCCATTATAACACCAGCTTTCTGCTCCCTTCATTCTCCTCATGTCACATTACGTTTGACAGTTGGGGAGTTTAGCAGAATATGCATACACCTATATTGCACACATTAGCTATAATTAAAAGAACACCTTATGCTAGGATAGCTAGTACAGTTGCATATTTAAATGTTCAGCCACCAAAATATGTGAATTTCAACATGAAAAAATGTTGGAGCATTTCACTACCATTTCCATTTAAACATTTAGATACAATTTAGATTTAGATTTAGATTTCACAGCAATGCAGTGTGATATCACACTTTTATTCCTAAAAATGTAGCTACAACAACATTCAATTTCCTGCCACATTTCCACCTGGCCATAAGCCTTTTTTTTCCTTTTTTTTTTTTTTTTTGGTCTTTTTTGTAATGCTTATTAAAACATTCCCCTTAGAAACTAAAAAGTTACTTTAGTTGCAGAGTGTGCAACTGACTATGCATTAGCAGGAAAATCAGGTAACATACAGTTTTCAATAAAATTAACAATGTGGTACCAATAGTTCAACCATACTAAATGGCTCTGGACTGCCAAAAAATCCACATTATATTCACGTTAGTTAAAACCTGCATATATCTAGGGGTTCACCTACATGAGCATTTTGGTTTGAATCAGAAGCAAGTTTTAGACATGAACATAGAGCTTGTGTTCACTGACTAAGCCGTGGTTTACAGCGTGGAGAGGTTTGGAACTGCGCAAAATGGCTTTATGGTGAATTCAGCTGAATAGTAAGACTGGCTCCTGAATTCCAGCACATCCAGCACAGGACCAAACAAGAGCTGAACCCAGCAAAATTCTAAAAATTCATAGGGTATAGATGTCAAGACCTCAGCATCAGTTGCTTCACTCTAAGGCTGTGTGTTGTGTCACCCTGCTTGATAATACTAGACGTAGTCTATACACTTGGGGAAAGAGTAAAATAAAAAACTTGAACTCCCTGCTTTTAGGGGAAAAAAACCCACACCAACAAACAAACAAAAAAAACCCCACCAAAATCAGATAACTGGGTTTGTTTAGCCTTGAGAAAAGAAGGCTTAGTAGAGACGTTATCACCCTTATTTCAAGGGTGGCTACCAAGGGCATGGAAACTCCCTTTTTACAAAGAGTTACATGGAAAAGACAAGGAGTAATGAGTACAAGTTACTGCTGGGGAGATTCCAATTGGACACAAGAGGAAAATTTTTCACAGTGAGAATAAGCAGTCATTGGAATATTCTCCCCAGGGAAGCGGTGGATTCCCCATCATTGGACATTTTTAAGATTCAGCTGGACAGGGTACTGGGCCATCTTGTCTAGACTGTGCTTTTGCCCAGAAAGGTTGGACCAGGTGATCCTTGAGGTCCCTTTCTACCTGGTAGTCTATGATTTCCAATTATTTCATTTTAGGGGAGGAATATTGACAGAAAATCTCCTACAACATTTTTCTACATTGCCCTTTAAGACTAATCACATGTTACTCTTGTCTGCTCACCGCGCTGATCCTTGCAAACGAGGTAAGTTACCTTACCTCAGTGAGGTAAGTTCTTAGACGGTGAATTCCAAGTTTTTTCTGCCCATGTTGTTCTCTAGGAAAAAAGTTGAAGGGTACCAGTTTGGAAAACCTTAGTCATAGCCCTACTCAAAATCTAAAGAGCAGAAACAATCCTTCAAACTTCCACTCTTTAACTGATATCCAGAGGACAGGAAGAGCACAATGTACATTTCTTGGCTCTTCCTTGCTGTTCTCTTTACTCACTTTACACAAATACCACCACTTTCTCTATATGGACACCACCTGACAAAGGGGCTCTGCAAAATTGGAGGTGTTAAGGGATACAATGAAATCTGAAGGAGTTATAAATTATTTTCACAGTTCTTAATTTCTGAGAGAAGAAAAAGATGTTTTAACAGCCAGGCACAATATAATGCAGTATTTTAGGAGGAAAAAGTATACTTTTCCTCCTAAAAATACAAAATGATGATTACTTCATTATTACACTACACTACCACCAATTAATTATGAAAATATACCAGAGCCTCTTCTCTCTTTTCCCATTCTCCTTTATGCAGCCTATGTAATTTCATTAAAATGCATGTCTGTGGAGATGAGTGTAATCTATGAACAATCATTATGATTCTATTTTGGTTATTATTTTCATTCCTGTCTTACTGAATATTGCTTTCATTCACGAACTTTACTATTTATGCATAAAGAATACTAATTGATTATTAAGTAATCCTTAAATAGTATAGTGAATTCTTAATGGACAGTTATATCACTCTCTGTAAAACAAAGACAAAAAATAAACAGTTATCAAACTGATGCAGATCTGAGAACTTGTGCACCACAGGAAGAAAATATTTTGGTCAGTGAGCACATCAAATTTCATTTGATGAGTTTCATTGGCTGGCTAAATTGCACAGTTAAGAAGATCACAGATGATCACTTTTTTCATAGAAGTGTGTCACAGTTCCAGTGGGTAAACTGTTTGATTTCTTGATGGAATACAGCAAGGGAATATCACCGAGACACAACAGAGGGAAGGACACTGTCAGATAAACCAATATAGCTTTCTATCATACAGAGCTGACACAGGAGTGGAGGGGTAAGTGAAATTCCCAACAGTCTTCAAATAATATTCCACTTACTGGATGTTTTTGTGGCTACTTAATGAAGTTTCTATTGCTGCCTGCAGATCCCTGTGATATAAAAAAATGTTCACAAATGAAAGTGAGAAGGAACATATGACTTTATATCCAACTTCCTTATATATGTATCCTCTTAAAGATATGCATTAGTACAAATACAAAAAAAAAAAAAAGAAACACAAAAAACCCATAAAACCACAAAAACATAGTAAAATGCTAATTCAGAATGTGTTTAGAATTACCTCAATTAAATTTTGTGAGACTGGACCAAAGATAATTGTGCCTTAACATTAAAAAACCTTTAAATAATGGCTTTAGAACAAAGGATGTGTTCGCTCTATCACTTGGTACATATTTACATTTAATTTTCATGCTTAAAGGACTTGCATTCCATTCTCCAAACTGAACTTTTAGTGCAAGCTGTGGGTAAAGAACATCATCTTCATTAAGCATCAACCAGCAATCAAACAAATAAGAACATTTCAAAGTAGAATTCCCACCCTGCAGGGTTCCAGTGAACGAAATAATAAAGTGAAATATGAAAAATAAAACTGTTCTTCAAGAAGAACAGATCTAATTAAAAGGAAGACCTAACAACTTCATGGATTAATTGGGAACCAACTGAGATAATTAGACCTCTGGGAGTAAGATTACACCCATCATAAACTGCTTTTTTCACAACTACAGGTTAAGTGCTTAATGCTTTAATTGGGGGCAGCACTAAGAGGAAAGTGGAACTTGCACAGAAGAATTAAGATTTGGTGAAGCAATATCCTGAAGTACTTTGGCATCGTTAAAAACCACATTATTATTTTTCCCCAAGTGCGTGGGATTCTTCGAGCCAAGTTGACAACTGTGGTTACAATTTGTACCAATCAAAAAATGCTCACATTATTATACTTTGACCTATAAACCACATGTAGCTGCACCCTACATTAGTAGTTCAAATACAGTTTCACCCTCTGTGATTACAGTTTAAATGAGCTGTTATTTTAACACATACGTATGCCATGATAGTTTCTGCAGTCAAACCATGTCTTTCAAGAGAAATCTACCCCGAGAATACTATAATAAATTAAGAAAAAAAAAAAAAAGAAAAAAAAAAAGAAAAAAAAAGAAAGAAGAATCTAAAGACCTGGTAAACTGCTGCAAAGATTAACTGCTTCTCAGAATTGCTCCAAGGACTAATTTTAGTTAAACCATTTGAAACAGAAACAATTTAATACCATAATACAAGTGTCATGGAAACTTTGGCATCCAGCTGATGAATTGTGTGTGTCCATTAGACAGCTTGTAAAGCTTTACTAATACAACACAAAAGGTGGTAAGAGTTCCTGCTTTAATCCCCCTTTAGTGGTAGGAAAACACCTGTAGAAGAAAGAAATTACGTATTTTCTAAGAGCACCATATGTTCTTTCCTAAATGATAACATTCAAGATAAAGACAAGTTCTTTTCAATTGCAAATTTTATTTTCATGCAAAATACCATATTTCAATCCTAATTCACCATCTTTTTTTTTTGAGATTATATACAAGAAGGTTGAGTTCTCTAAATGTTTTAAAATACCATGGAGTATACATGGGATTGGATTTACCGTGGTATAATTTTAGTATAAAACGAGTTATGTGGTCCATAGGAATCCAGAGAGCTATGGGTGTAATTAACCCCCCCTAAAAATCTAATCTAGAAAAGTTTGAAGAATGTTTTTGAGATGTGTATTTCAGTGGGTTGTTAAACATGTTACAAGGTGCTTTTCTGAACATGCATGGTATGGCCCGTGGCTGTTTTTTTTCAATTTATTAATATATTTTCAGGAGATCTCAAGCCATTCTTGGATTAAAATAGGGCAAAAAAATGTGTCTAAAATTCCTTTCTTGTAATTGCTTCGCATTTACTTCATCTTGCCCTAGTCTTTGTCAAGCTGTCAAGCTCCAGCTGTCATGCTCTACCTGCATAATTAATCTGTAGTTATCCACTTAGGCATGATGAGTTTCTTGAAGACTAAGAACCACCCTACAAGCCTGATATGGCCTAATAGGTATCTTTGGGACTTCTTTTACTCACTGCTCTTTGTATGAGGTGCTGCTTGGATGTGCCTTAGTTCTTGTCAGTTTTACCCTGCCTCCTCTCTCCTGCTGCTGCAGCTCAGGATCCTCCCTTTTCTGCATTTTAAACTCCATCTAGTAACATGAATCTAGGATGAAGATGAAGCAGGGGTGGAAGAAATTGTTCAGACCAATGGCAACATGTCCTACAGACTGGCAGATTTCTTGGTTCCCCAGGCTCCCTGATGATTCCTCTGGTCTCTGACCATGTTCACATTTAGCTGTTTGGATTGGTACACTTTGCAGCTTTTCTTGTTCCTGATTTTTTCTAGCTCCAAAAGTCTCTAGCTTCACCTTATTAGAACTATACCATGGAGTGATACGTTAATTGACACATAACTACAGATGTCAGTTTTAGTCAATGAAATTGTGTGATAAATTTGGTATAACACCATGACTTAGTAAGATAACAATAAACACATCGTTAATAAGTGACATCTGATTTGTAACTTGGTGTGAGAAATAAACATACAATAATAAAGTAAAATTATTAGCAATCTTATCAAACACTGTATAATGTTGATCTCTCAAAACACAGACAAAAATCTCAAAAAACATTGTTAAACTATTTATAAGCGCATCACATTCCAAGCCAAGATTGTCAGTTGATTCTAACTATTTCTATATGCCTTCTGGATTCAGGCACTAATGAACCAATAGCTATCAGCATGACTTTTGCTGAAATACTGTTACATTAATGAGTTTGGATCAGCTGCTCAAACAGTTTGGCTGAAAAAGATGTCTTCTTAGGAAATATATTAAGGGAGGCGAGCATAAATGTTAAGTTTTAGCCCCTTAAATTTAGTTGATTGCAAACATGATGCACGAAACCTTTTTTTACATTCAGCTTGATTTGACACTGCACTGGATAAGTTAAACTGTATATAAAACTGCCTTGTTTATCTTTCATGCAAAAACACCGGGACAAGTTCTTCTCTTTATTATAAAATTCATAACCCAAATGACATCCTATGTTACACCAGTGTAAACCGCTGGTGAATTTGTCACTATCATATTGAAGTCAGCATTATTCAAACCTAAAGTTATTCCCCAGTTGTACTATACCTCTATATTATCCTGTCTGAGACTGACACAAACTCCAGTGGGGTCACATATCCCAAGAATTAACATTCTGGTGTGAAAAGGCAACAGGGATTTCCATATGACATTGCTTAAATTAATTCTTTCTGTTGTCTTCAGTACAGTACTTCCCTGGAGCACCTTTAGTCATTCAGTCCACATGGAATGAGAAAGCTTTCTGTGTATTAGTCTATTAAAGGAATCAGAATATGAGTCACCAGTCATGTACCTTGACTTTTAGGAAAATCTCCTCAAATAATGGTGATGATTACATTATACCTGAATGAATTGTCCTCTGCACCTGTGAGAAGGTAAAGATGATACACTTGAAGCTGATGGCTCAGCACTGTTCAGACCAAATAGTGTGTTTGAAAAGGGAGGAGAAAACGTTGTATCATCTTTTCACCTACATATTACTAAACTGTGCCCTTGGGGTAAAACAAAGAAAACAAAAAATTAAAAGTGCATTAAACCCAATCTAACTGGACAACCTGAAATTCCAAACGCAGTATTTTGAAAATATTTTAGTGACACTTGTCCTATATAGGAAGCAGCTGCATTTATCTAGTTTAAGTCAGACACCAGCACTTGGGATTTGTTCAGCTCCATGGCTGTATCATAAATTCCTTGAGGGAGTTCACAATTCACCAAATGACGTATTGTTATTATCACCAAAAGTGAACCATATTCAACAAAACAGTACTCAGTGGGCAGCAATTCTGCAGTGTATAATTATAGTTGCCATTTCCCATCCCAGGATTAAATGTGTTTTCACTTTTCAACTTCAACAACAACAACAAAAAAACAAACCCACCTCTCTCCACCCCTCAAAACACCTAAGGAGATTAGTTTTAATATTTAAACAATTATTTATCTCGATTCTTTGAGTAAATCCCATCTATACTATTATTTCATCGGAAAATCTGGATTTTTCTACCTTTCTAGCATTACTCTGGATTCTGAGGTTTGAAGTTGTTTTTGTTTTTGTTTTTGTTTTTGAATATATGACACTGCTACCAATTACAATTATCAGCTGCATTTACATTCCAATTAAGGTCTTGTTTCTCTGTTGATTACTGTAAACACCTTGAAAAAGGCAAAAAAAAACCCCTATTAATCTCTTTTTTTTTTAACAGTATAAAAGACTGTGTTGCTCCAGTTTATGAGTTATGGCATTTTATGCAGTATTGTTGGCATCTTTAGCTAGCTAAAATCCTTCATATCTCTCACCTAAAATCATAAGGTCATGTTCCATTTTCAGTTGCACTTGTGTAACTTCAGAAAAATTCTCTCGGATTACAGACTTTGGAAGTCCTTGCAGCTAGTTAGAATGGCTATTAGTCCTATACTTAGGTTGGAATAAAGGACAATAGACCTAACTCATAGCTCAGGAAGTTACAGAGGTGGTTTCACATAAGACCACATGATATTCTTTATTGGTGTAATAGAATGAAAGGGTCTTGCAGTACATTGGGCATCCAGTGATGAATACTATTTTATCACTATATTATACCTCCTGTTATGTAGACAGCACTGATGAGCACGCCCATACATATACCCTCGAGCAAGCATTGTCTGAAATACCTTTGGAATAATCAGCAACATAGCCACATTTATGCAATGCTGAGAAAATAGGTCTTTGGCATTGAACCAGTAAAATCTGACCTAGTACATTTGCACGGTGACGTGCCATGTGATGCAGATTTATTCGCTTGATTTAACATTAGCTCACAGATCGATAGATCAGAATCTATGTCATTATGTTACTTTTACCCTAGTTCAGTGTGGTATGAATCCTTTCTGTTCTGCCTCTTCTGACATCCAAAGGCAGATGTTCATTTCTGTGCTAGAGGAGAAAGGCATATGATAACAATTGCCCTGAGGACACTAAAAAAACCACAAGACAAAGATTCTCATTCTGCCTCTCAAACTCTCCTCGCCTTCTCTTTCTCTTCCTTTTTCTTTTCCATATGCCCATATGAATCATGAGAGGATAATTGACACCCCATCCATGTCTTCTCATCTGAAATTTTTAGTAACCTGCTTGGCTGGCTAGTTTTTTCTTGTTTCTATTTGTTTTCCAAAAGATGAGATGTACCTTACAACCTTTTGAAGATAGAGGTTTGAATCCATAAAACTTTTAGCAGTGGCAGTGAGATTATGAATAAAAATATGAGGGATGGTATCTTTGACTACCAAATGTGGACACAAATCTAGTCAGATACAGTTATTCTACTGATCTAGTTTGTAGGTCAGGAATTGTGCATCTGTTCCTCCACCTTTCTAATCACATGGCACTGAAAACTGCCTTCCACACCAATGAAAAACACACATGAAGCAAATGCACTCTCAGAATAAATTTAAGTACGGCTGTAGAAAATTAAGAAGAATACGTGAAGTTGCTATCTGCTTGGATTCACCTTGCTGTTTAACGCATCCTTGAAATGACAGTAATTCTGGAGTTGCTTCCTGAATCTAACTGCAGACTTGAACTCTGCAGCCTTTCTAATTGGTCTTGCTTGTCACACTTAATTTGTTCTGATTTTATTTTAAACAATTATTAAATACAAATGAAAACACTAAAAGCTATTTTGCTCCATTAGCCTTGTGCATTCCACTCTGTATTCAGGCCCTACATCAACAACTGCTGCAGCAATACTGTTTCTTTCAGGGTAAAGACAAAACATGGACTACATCCAACTTTTAATCAGCTGTACAGATGGGTTTATTTCACAAATGCATTAGGCTGCACAGATGGAAGTTCCTGAATGCCTGACAAGGTGTTAAAATGGTTACTGAGATTACAGAGGAATAAAAAAGCAGCACTGGAAATTATAATTAGTAGGGACTCTATCTCTTAAGGGCTTATTAGTTCAGAACTTAAATTTTGTCCTCGGTGTGTAGAAGGCAGTTTGCAGAAGGGAAAAAAGTAATCACATATCAGATTAGCTATGATAACTGTTTTCTATCCCTTAAGAATACACACAATCTTACAAATACCTAACTCAATTGTTATACCTGATACAATACCCACTGAAACCAGCCAAAGCATGACATAATATTTTTGATGATCCAAAGGCAGAACAAACGGAGCAGCAGTTTGTGCTCAGTGTCATACTGAGCAGCAGTTAATACAAAAACAAAAACAAAAACAAAAACAAAACCCTGCAGATATCAGTGGAGAAAAATAGCTTTATAGACGCTTAATGGTATTATGCTTTTCAGCAGTTTTATTATAAACTCACAAATTTTATGCCTAAAAAAGTTAACTGAATTATCATACTTGGCTGAACAGGTTACAGCATTCATCACCTCATGGAATACTATGCCAATTTACTATCGTGATGCCAAATGTTCTAAACTGTGTTTTGGAAATAACACAGTAATAAAAGAGGTCATGAATAACTGTGATCATTACAGATTCCTGTGCTCTTGTTTGCAAGAGCGGAGGGTTGCAGAGACAATGCTATCTTTATGCTAAGAGCTTTTTCTCCATCTTTTCTCCATCTTTAATGTGATACGTTTTGGATCACTCAGGGAAGAAATAAGGTATCATAAGTGCCTCTGCAATCTTTTTATATGTATAAAGAATTGGGGACAGTTGTGCATGGGTGAATCGGGAACCAATGCACTGGAAGCTGCACTGTCATTTTATGCAGACCATCCTGCTGAATATTTTATTCATAATATGCGCTTGTGAAGAACTCTGATATCTAATAAGAGATGTTTATTGTCTAAAACTGTAGTTTGTCTTCCGTGCTAAAGACTGAGTTCTGCGATGAGCACAGTACGTAAGCGTGCATACATGACACCATATAGACAGTAGGCACCTTTAAATGGATCGGATTTAGATAAGGGAAAAAATGTTTTACTAAATCCCAAAAGACACAACGATCAAGAAAGGCAGTAGTGCTCATGTTAAAATGTAGCTTAGAACAGAATGGAAAACATCTTCAAGAAGTGGACAATAAAAAGAAAAGAATCATGGTGTGACTGCAATGTTTGAATAGTCAAAGATGACATAAAGGCAAAAATATTCCATAAACAGTTCAGGGTTTTTTACGGAAGAAAGCAAGAAGATATAAAAGCTTGTAGAATTCAACTTGGTTCTGATTATAAGCAAAGTAATACATATATGTAGAGATTTAGATACAAGCAATAAGGTGGACGTGAGTAGGAAAAAAGGTAACACAGGTTCATGAAAAAAAAATTCCACCAAACTAATACAATTCTTTCTGACAAAATTAATTTCTGTATGACAAAAATAATAGTAGCTATTGACATTAGTTTCTATTAAAAAAAATAATAACAATTCTGTTTCACTAGTGAAACTAGACACTGAAATCAAGTCTTTACACGTTAAATAAATAAATAAAAATGGCTAATTAGTAAGTGTCAAAATGTAAAGGTAAACATAGAATCATTATCAAGCAGGTTTATTTCTACTGGTATTCTTCAGATCCCAAATCTTGGCACTATAATTCAAGATTTTCATGAATGGATGAAACAAAGAAATTAGGGATGAAGTTTAGAGATGACATAAGATTTAGGGGAAAAGGAATAAATAAAACAAATGACTGATTAGGAGGAATTTTGGACCATGTTGCTAACCGGGCCCAGGCAAACTAGGTATTTTAACTTGACCAGATATGAAAAAAATAACGTGGGATGGGAGTGGTGGGAGGCAATGAACAAACAGAAAACCTTGCAGACCATGTTTACACAGCTGGGGAAGTAATTACATCCAAGAGGATTTGAGGGCTATTATGGATAATCAGCTGAACAGGAGCTCCAAATACAAGACAGCAAACAAGACGAGTAACATGGTTCTTGCATATGTTGTATTCAAAAGGCTCACATAGTTGTTGCAAGTTTTCATATTAAAATGACCAATGCATTGGTTTGGGGTTTTTGGGTTTTTTTTTTTTTTGTTTTTTGTTTGGTTTTTTTTTTTTTTTATTTCATGAAGAGGTGATCGTTACTAGAATCTTTATACCAGGAAGGAAGATGATAGCCCAGAGAACTGTACAAGACAGTTTCAAGACTCAAGAAGTGCACCTGTGAGAATCTCAACAAACCAAATAATAACCTTTAATTGTATTAAGAATTTGCTGATAGGAGATGCTTTAGTCCGGCAGACACAAATACAGCAAGATTAAATGACCAAAAATCTAAAATTCAACATACTCAGAATAAAAGTCATTTACATTAATGTAACAATAAGTTCAACTATAAAAAAAATACATAAATTCTGGGAGATTCACTGTCATTGAGTATTTTAAAACAAAACTATTTTCTTCTAAAAGAGAGATTGAAATTAAAGCAACAACGAATAAGAGAAAACCCCGTAGCCTTTGTCCTGGACAAATGCATGTTAGATTATCACATGGCCCTTCCTGTCCTTATAAACAAGAAGTAATATGAAATAATATCACCGATATGTTAGTAAATTTATTTGGTGAAATACTGAACTTGATAAAGCCTATACAGTGTCTGTGCACATGGCAGGATCTGCATTCCTTAAGAGCTAATATTATCACACAGGTGTCAATCCATTGTTTAAATAAATTGAAGTTAACATTTTAGTCAATACATGTAATGGCTTCATACTACTCTACAGGGTAATCTAATGAAATGCAATTAGAGCTTTTAGTTTCTGAGACTGACTTCGGCATAACCTTATTTGTAAATAATTTATAGTGTTTAAAGATTATGAAATTATTAAATAAATTTATACAAATATATGACTTCCTCATTAAGGAGTACAAACGGTAAATTAATAGTCTTATCACCAACTGAAGACTATTGAAAATACTGCATTTAAAGAGAATATATTTTATCCACATAGGGAATCAGATGTTAAATTATACAACATGCAGATCAGTAAATACTAGGATGGGACTGTCAATGGAAATATCAGCAATCCAGGAGGGTATGCTGTATTTCATCAGTATCTACCTCTTTGTTTAAAAGAAAATTGCAGGGTGATGATGTGCTTGGTAAGGAATGGTGATAGACAGTGGAGTGTCATGCTAATGTGCCATCTCTCAAATAAGAAATAAAATCAAGATCCAGATCACTGGGGATTGCTTACAATCTCATTACGTATTTCCCCATATAAAAAAATACTATCAGTGTTAGACTAGGTGACCTTTGCAAGCTTCATTTTCAGTAATTAAATTTTGCCCAACTCAGACATCCCCAAACTTACATCTATCTGACAGCACAATCAATTACTCTACAGAGTGTCCATTGCCATAGCAGCTGGGAATTAATTTTTAAAAGTAATAATATTAGTAATAATTTCTATAAAATTCCCATGCTTAATGAAGCACTGCTGCTTCCTACAGAAATATTACAAAATGTAGTTTAATGTCTTTAGAACGTAGAAGGACAGAAGTCAGTGAAATGAAACTTCAAACATCTAACTTTAGATGTCACAACTTAATTCACCTAGTGTAAACTACTTAGATAATCTCCTTAGCTAGATCTTGGAGTAAAAACACAATTCTAGAAGTAAACCACCACCTAATCAGTTAGAATTTATCTACCATAAACTACCATAACTACCATAACCACAGATGAAGCTTAAATGACTGTATGTGAGATGAATCCAAGCATCTGTTCTCCAGTTTCACAAAAGGATACTTCAAGTCTGAATTTTAGACCAAAAGTGCATGCCTTTCTTTTTTAGACAAAGAGAATTACATACAAATTACCTTCTCTTTTTTTTTTTTCCTTTTTAATACTAGTCAATTAAAAAAATCTCATGTAAAAATAAAAAAAAAAAAGTTCATGCAGTCCACTCATGATGGATTTCTTGATGACTAAAAAAAGGCATACCTCCTGCCCATTTTCAAGAAGGAGGAGGATTGTCAGGGGAACCGCAAGCCAGTCAGCCTAGCCTCACTACTCTGCAAATCCTCCTGGAAGCCACATCCAGGAACACAAAGGAGAAGAAGAAGACTCAAAACAGTCTAGGTGCATTTATCAGTGGCAAAGTGTGCTTTACTAACCTGATTGCAGCACTTGTGAGGCTGTATCTGGAATAATGTGTCCAGTTTTCGTCTCTCTGTTTTGCGATGGGATTTGGACTCCAGAGATCCCTTCCAACATAAAATATTTTATGATTTTATGGCTGCTACTTACACGTCTCTCTGCCAGATCCATTAAGGACACAAGTCAGAGATAATTTTATAATTTTTAAAGCTTACACACTTGGTTGAAGTCTTAGAAACTTGCAGTCCTATAGACAATGTGACCTTTCACATAGTGAAGGACATGATTTCACTCGAAGTCTTGACATACAGATAACTGAGAACTGGGTGTACCAAGCCAAACGGAGTGAAATACAGAGGACAGATGAAGAGGCATTCCAGTGTTCTTTTGGGTTAAACGTAAAAACTCACATTTTGAAAAGCTGGATTTCCCTCTAGTTATTCTTGGAATAACAGGAATGATAATATGGATAAAAATCTGCAACTACTGAGAAAGAACTAGGATCACAGAATACTTCAAATTTGACAATAATTCAAAAGACATCCATATGCACATCTCAGTCTCACAAGAGACGATGGCTGAGAAACAAGTCTCTTGTTCCATGTTGTTGTTAGCAAAAATTATAGGACATGAAACGGAAATGACTTTTTCATGAGCAATACTACATTTTTGACACTTAATGGCTGGGGAACTATTAGGAAATAAATAAACTATCTGAGGGTTAGAAGAAGCATAGTGATCTATCAAACATATCAATATATTATGCACTCCTTGAAGAAGGAAACAAAACAAACAAGTCCAAACTAAAAAATACATTCTGTGATGTACTTGAGTAATATACGGTGCTTCAAATGCACAACAGAAACATTACTGTAGGTAACAGAAGTGCATAAATAGTAAAGAGAAGGTGTAAAAAACAATCAGGAAAGAGATTTGTTGGTATTAGTAATGTCAGTAAAAGCCAATTAGTTTCACCGTATCTTAACTTCTAGCTGTGAAAATAAATCTGTTTCTTGAAATACGCATTAACTTGAATTTCAGTAGACAAAATGCAGTAAATTACAGTCATCCCTAGCAAAATTCAACTTTTTTTTTTTATATGGCTATCAGCAAATTGAGGTGGTTTTGATGGCTAGCTTTAGCACAGTAATTATGTGGTTATGACAGTTACTCAAAAAATTTGGTCCTCCCAGTCTATACTGAAGCCCTGGAGGATGTCCAGATCACCAGGCTTGAATATAAGTATTCTCTACTCTTGTAAAATCAAGAATGCATATTTTTTAGACATGAAAGTAAAGCAAATGAGGTAGCCTAACAGTAAAAGCACGGACTGAGGAGAGGGAAGTCCCTGGCTCCAGTTCCTACTCCCAAGGATTTTATTCAAAGCTTCTCAAATGGAAAAAAAAAAAAAAAAAAAAAAAAAAAAAAAAAAAAGAAGAAGAAAAAAGAAAAAAAGGAAAAAGAAGAAAAAAATAGTCTTGAATGGCTTTCCCTCTCCTAGGTGAGTAATCCCAATGGAAGACAATGGAGCCATGCTTTCTGTTGTGGTTTGGGACGGACTGGCCACAGAGATGAATGGCAGATGCTCTCCCCACCTCTCTCTCCAAGGAGAGAAGGAAGAGAGAGAAAAAGACTTATGAGTTTAGAAGGAACTAAACTACTTAAATGACATTTTAAAAATAAAATAATAATAAGGAAGAAATGAAATATATATATACACACACACTATATATATATGCACACACTATATATATATATTTATATATGTGTTTATATATATATACATATATATATATATACACAAAACCATATCAAGCTCCCAGGATGATGATCACATCACCGGCAGGCACTGGGAATGTCCCAGACTGGACTCAGCAATGGACGGAAACTGGATTGCAGATCTGGATTCAGGAATGCAGGGACTGGGATCAAAGGCAGATGAACAGACAGACTCCTCCTCGGACACCGGCCACTGAAGAAAGAGAGCTGACCCTTTGATCCCTCATCTTTTATAATGAGCATAAGGCAGATGGGATGGAATATCCTGTTTGTCAGTTTTGGGTGACTTGTCCTGGCTGCTCCTCTCGTGCTGTCTTCTTTTTACCGAATCACAGAATCACAGAATGGTACGGTTGGAAGAGACCTCTGGAGAGCATCTAGTCCAACCCCCCTGCTCTGGCAGGGTCACCTAGAGCAGGTTGCACAGGAACGCGTCCAGGCAGGTTTTGAATGTCTCCAGAGACGGAGACTCCACCACCTGTCTGGGCAGCCTGTTCCAGTGCTCTGCCACCCTTAGGGTAAAGAAGTTCCTTCTCATGTTTAGGTGGAACTTCCTGTGTTCATATGTTTGGGACCCATAAATGTTTTTTGTATTAAAAGACACTTTTTTATCATGTTGATGTTGGATAAGAACATGAGAAACAATAAAAGAAAAAGTCTTATGATTTATTTTCATGTGGAAATGGTCATCAGCATGTCATTCACGGCACATGTTGTTCTGCACCTACCACTGAAATACCTATACCCTCTAATCAGAATTCTGTTGCTGAAGTGTCCCTGTTATCAGTAACATATAGTGGCTGGACACAGGGTTTTCTCCAGAACTGTGATAATAAATTATCCAGCTGAAACAAATCTAAATGTGCAAGGAAACTATTTGCCAAGAAGACAACTATGCTGACTAAATGAACGAAACAGGTAAGAGGGAAATATAGCAGGATATTCTGGCACTGATTATTTTAGTATACTCTAATGGACACCGTACTTGTTGAAAACAAGAAGCAGACTACTGGATACATAAGAACCTTGTCACACAAATGCAAAGAATTTTTTAACTATTGGAGGTAATTCATTTCTCTTCACGGCAAACAAACAGAAGGCATGCTTCCTTTTATTTTTCATGCATTTTTTTTCTCTTTTTTTTTTAAAGTGGGTTCCACTGAATTTTATTTTGGTGATTACCTGAGGCAGTTTTTATTGCTTAACAGATTACTTTCATCCATAAACACAAATAGGTGTTTTAAATTTGAAAGCAGAAAAAAAAGATAGAAACATAATTTCTCTGAAAGAATTGCACTGAAGATTTTACCATCTGGTAGTGCTCGATTATTGAAGCTTTATTTTCATTGGTTTTTGAAAAATACTACTACATTCAAGCAAGTAGATTAAATGCTATTAGCTTTAATACCTTTTTAAACAAAGTAATCTGTTGAAGTGATAATGGATTTTAAAGTAAGTATACTCATTACATCGGTTTTTACACCATTGTGGTTTCCCTGTTGGCCACATGAATCTCTAAACCTGACATTGTTAATTACAATTATAATATGTAGTATGTGAACACTTGATTAACTTCATACTGTATTTAAGGCAGACATAAAGGTAATTGAAGAATTCTACAACCAAACTTAAACGGTGTTATCACAGAAGCCCAAAAATACTGCTTGCCATTTCATTCACTTGGAAATGAGCTGCACAAGGTTTCCAGAGCAAAGCTACCATCTATTCAAGCCTTGAAAATTAAAGTTTTATTTGAAAGGCGATCGGCTAATTTTACAGGCATGAGACAGGCACTAGAACTCGTCAAAAATTTACCGATGGGAAAGGTCTGAAGCTGTCGTGTTTTTACATGTATGTCCCAATTTAGATTTTTAGTTACTTTTACTTGAAAAATTGGCTCCGACTCTCCACATGGCTTGAGGCATAGTTTCAATACTACTTTTTTGTGTCAAAAACACCTGTCTTTTTACTTTAGTGCCAGAAGGGCTTAGCATCTTGTCAGTGAAGTAACACAGCCTGTACATTTATAGGTGTCACTCACTTTACCATCTGTTTTTCAGGATAACAGTCACCACTATCACCCAGCCCCTCCAGAGGCTCAAACAATCTTTATGGATTAAGGTTGAGATCTACACTGAAGAACAGCTAAGGGCATCCCACCACTTCCAGCTCATTCTATGTGTACTTTAACCTTAACTCTGTGAATACCGCATTCCACATGAATTCAGTAGCTATCCCTCATGCAAAATTTTTTGTCAGTAGCATCCCACGGCTTCTTTAAAGTGTTACAGCAAATAATTGTCAAACAAATGTCTGCATGTTGTACACTGAGGGAAAACTGCACGCATGTAAACACCAGACCTCACACCGTGTCCAAAACTGCACCACAGGCAGTTTACTTTTAATCTCAAGAGACAGGAGTAACACCATCACTAATCCTAAATTACATTTAATTGATAAAGTTGTTAATCAGATAATTTGGCAAATGGATTAATAATAAATACCTATAGTATGAAAATCCAGGCTTAATTCATCTATTAGTGAATAAAAAGGTGTTTACTTTAAAGAGGTTTTTTACTTTTATTTTTTTCCTATAAAGTACAAGGTATTAATCCTTACTTCTTATTAAAATAAATTAAATAAATATATAAATAAACATATAAATAATGCCACAGACCACATTACATGCCTTTTATGCACCAGTGCAGCTAAGAATTTTTTACAGACATATAGGACCAAAGTCAGAAGAGACAGATGTAGGGTGACACCTCAATACTGCTGTGAGAAAATGTATAAGCTAATGGCCTTTAAATTGGTGTAGCAGAGAAAAAAAAAAAAAACCTTTCCTTTGGAATAGCATTAAGGCATGGTCAAATGTTTGCCTCAATTAGCGACCTATATAATCCTAAAATATGAGCCAAGTTCAAGTCTTGCAGTAGGACCAAATGGAAGAGATAATATCAAGCAAGTACTCGTGTGATCTGATATCTATATTCTTCCAGAAACAATATGACCTTGAAAATGCTTTGGCACATAAACATTGTTTTATACTTTCACTGATGTTAAGGTATTAATTAAGAAACATTTATGCCAACTATGACTTAGTCTTGACCTGGAAGTAGCCCTTTATCAGTTCTATAACCAAGGATGGCCAAATGAACATTAGAAATACATTTCTATGTTAAAATGCCAGCAAGGGCTTTCTAATGGTAATGTTTTGGCTGTTAAAAGCTTAATGTCCTCAGGTCTAAAGGAACACAATGAGAACAGATTACAAAGGTAAATTTTCTGCTAGCTGAATATCTTCCTGATAGACATCTAAATGTATAACCCTGTCCAAATTACCTGGAATAACACAACCTCCTCCTTTTTTCTGTCTCATGCATCATAATATACCATTCATATCTTATTATCCTCTTCATTACTTCCCTTAGAATAGGACATGTGTAAGGGTGGACAATGATCAGTGAGACTGCCCTGAGCGGCTATAAAGTTTCAGATGAAGTCTCCTCCTTTCCTTTTATAAAGCAGGCAGACAGATGCAGCTGCTGTCCCACATTTCTCCATAGCTGAGCTGCCTGTCTGCCAAGCCAGTTAGTTAGTTTGAAAGCAATGGTAAACATGCTCATGTTGACGAATTTCTAAGCCAGAGTATACTGTACAATTGAGAGAAAATATTTTATACTAAATCTGGGTGTAGTCTGGAGCTATTAAACAGCACCTTTTGGATAGTCTAAAGAGATAATTCTGCTCTCTCTCCCCTGCATCTTGCAGTGATTTGTTTCAGCTTCCTGAATGAAAACTATTCATTTCTCTCATGGGAGATGGTGGATGCTCTCCAGCCTTTCCCTTGAACACTGAACCCATCGGGGCAAGTTCTCCCTCTCTTCCTCTTCACACTAAATTTGCTGCATTAGTTTTTTTATCAGCGAAACCATGGCTCTGTCAACAATGTAGCATACCTTCAAAAGTAATTTAAGCAATCATGTTAACGTGGCATCACTAGGACTCTGTAATTACCGTGGTCTGCATGGGGACATTTTTTTGGTTGTCATTAGATGTCGGTTAAGCAGTGCTCCTGGCATTGAGTTGTAGCTGGCCAGTGTTTTTCCACTAGGCCCAATTTTCTTCCCATTTTGAATTGGAAAAGAAGCAGCCCAAAATTGCTCAGCCAAGTCAGCTTGTTCACTACATTGTGACATTATTCTGTGTGGGTGGAGGGGGTTGAGAGTGGTACTGCCTTGCCATCCCTGTAAAACATTTTAGTCTCTCACAGAGCAACACAGCAGTGTCAGCGCAGTGCTCTCATTACTGTGGAAATATTACATGTAGCCATTAGTCTTCTCCCTTCAATTAGTGACAGTCAGTTAAGCTGCGCTCCCAGCCTGCTTTAGCTGTTGGCAGCGTTGCCAAGTCAAACTTGTCTCCCATTTGGAAAGTAAACTGGGGAAACCTACTGTTCACCAGCCACACTCTTCGGCTGGGAAAACGAAAAGGGCATAGACTTGTTTGAAAATATTATACAATTGATTTACAGGTAAGCAAATGGCACTGGAAAAGACTAAGGAGAAGACCTTCATGATACGCAGATGACACAGTGTTAATGTGATACAATTTATGGAGTGCCACTTCACAGAGTTCCTCTTGCTTTATCTTATTCCTTTTTTTGGTTGACTTGTGGTTTGTTTGTTTGTTTGTTTGTTTGTTTTTCAGGAGGAGGAGTTATATACCACAAGACAGGTTTGAACTAAGGAATATTGTTCTGAGAGCTACATTTTTTTCAGCTGGACATACCAGAACAGATTTGAAAGGTCAGCTGTAAAAAACAGTTCTGTCTTCCACAGGTGAAATCCAATTCAAATCAGCAGAAAAGAGGATTCTCTAGCTTGAGTGATAAAGGAAATGCAAAACTGAAGTTCCTCTGATAAATCCTGTGGGGCAAGAAGTCTACCAAAATAAATGGGCATAGCTTAACTGATGCTAAATGGAATCTCATTTACTGATAGAAAAAAAGATTTGGGTGTTATATCTGTACAACAGGTCCCCTAAACAGCTGGTGCTGAGATATCATCAGACAAGATCAAAGTTTTCCTGCACGTTAAATCAACATGAGATTTTAGATTTAAAAAACACAACTTTAGAGTGTCCAGAATAATGGCTCAGAACTGCATTTCTACCATCATGAATACAGAATCAAAAAGCTTGAAGCCAGATAACAATGAAAGCTTATTATAGTCTGTATACTCTGGCTCTGAAAACACGATTTTTATCTGTATTTGTGCTGTAATTATTTTGCTGTTTTGTTTTACCACATGAAACCAAAAGCTCATGACTGTTAAACACCTGAGTGTACATAAACTCCATCACTGCTTACATTGTTCATTCTATCAAAAAAATCCTACATTCTTTTGATCAGTTCTCTCGAAATGAACTACTTCTGTTAATCATAACTGGAGTGCTGAAATTTATACAAGCTATTAAGGAACTAAATTTTGTAACAGTTCAATGAATGAAATTATCTTTACATAATAAAAATAAACTTTGAACATATCATTACATTTCTTTATGGCTTCAAAAACAATAATCCTAGTTTGCTAAATCTGGCAATCCAGTTAACTGCTCTAACATGAAATATCATTTTCAAGAAGACTTCTTTAGGTTATCCTTTCATGCGAAAACACTGTATACAGTTTTTACTGCTAAAGGTCAGATAATAGGGCACTTGGATTGAATAACAAGCAGGGATCAACATACTGCAAGTAGGATCAAAAGCCTTCTGCTAAATGACAGATGGCTGGCAACCTGTAAGGAGCCCACTATTAAGACACTTCAAAAAAAAAAAAACAAAAAAAAAAAACAAACAACACCAAACAAGAAAAAAAGTCCAAACTCCTAACAAACAGAAAGAAAATGTATGAGTAAGATCCATGTATTAACATATCCATATTGGTCAGTCACCTGTGGGCATTTGACCTACTTCCGTGATGTCCTCCTACAGTGATACAAGCTTTTCTTCTTCTCAGCAGGTAGTAATCTTCCAGGAAGAACTGCTGAGAACTGCAGGTATCCCTACTTGCTGATCTCCCAAATTGTTCTTGGTGATACGGGCATTTCTGCAGTGTATGTACCTTTTGCTCTCTCTTAATTTTCCATTTTCTCCTGACAATCCAGAAACAATATAGCACAAGAAGATGATAAGGTCTGAGAGAAAGGTCAATACTAGGTGCAGTGGCAAAGTTCTACGTACCTTCAATACGCAGCACGTTCAGCATTATTTTTGCACATTTTATAATCATATAATACAGGTCATTAGTAGCTTGTTAGTAGAAGAACCCTTTTGGGTATCATGTTTGATTTATGTTAACTTACTGTTCCTTCACATTGTCTATCTCCCACTAAACACCCACCTACCAAAAGGAAGAAATCCATATTATCACAAAGCTCAGGGATTCACTTGCCTACTTCCACTCACATAGTGCATTAATTTAAGCCTAATACAAGTAGATGTTCCCGGCTGCTGATGTGCAACTCCATTCATTTTCAGCTGACAAGGCGCATACAAAAGAACTACCCTATCTACTTAAAACCAAAATAAAAAGGTTTTATATTCACAGTCCAATAAAGACCCCCAAAAATTCAGTGAACAAACATGGCTCTGAAAATGTCTCTCTCAAAAGTAACTTCCTACGCCCTTCTCCCTCTCCCTTTTCCCAAATTTCTAACAGAAAGTAGAAGGGAAAATCCTTCTGAATTCATAACTCAGGTCACAAATAACAAAGATAACAAAATCTTCATAAAATAGCCCTAGTGCTTCTAACTGTATTTGTAGAGGCGGATTTTAAGAATATAAGAAAACCCATTCTCTGTCATGATAACTATTTCATATTGCACCACTGTACGTCAAAAATAAAAGAACACTATACGTTTCAACCTCAAATACTCTTTGGGACTGATTAATACAATTATACACAGTTATATTTGCACTGCAACGACTTTCCATCTAAAGGCAAAATGAAGTTTACAATCGCTCTAGGCTCTGCACAAATTAACACTTCATTGAATATTAATGAATTACTCTTTGTGACCAATTGCTATGCAAATAATACTTGTGTCAGAATTTATAATTACATTTATTTCAAGATAAAATACACGAATATTAACATTAAAAAACCTTCCACAATAAAGTGAGTAAATCAATTAAGACACATGCTACAGTATTACTAAGTTAATGGGTTTGTTGCTGATTTTGCACTACTAGGTAACGCTATTTTTTCATACTACTTTCTAATTATTATGAAAACTCAGCAGTGTCCTATAATTTTATCTCTATAAACTGCACTTGGATTTGGTTTGGAATCAAACACAATTCATATTAGTCGCATCATACACCATTCTAACTTATCAGTTAAAAGCAAACTAACACTGGACACTTTTGTTGACTTCATCATGCGTTTTACATCACCAAGCCTAAGATCATGTAATAGTAAGTGGAAGCTACATCATTGCTTCCATTCTTTTTTCCACAATGATGAGATTTTTCTAATTGTTTATGTGATGTTTATAGAAGTAGCTTGCAGGACCAAAAGCTGAATGTCTTTGTTCTTCCAATGCAGCCTTGGGAGAAAAGAAACTGCTGTAAAATCATCTCAGTACTGAATAACCGGTATCAGTTCCACAAAAGTCAGATCAGTGCTCTTTGCTTGAATTGCAAGATTATTTCAATATGCTCCTAAAACGTGGTCTGTCAAATAACAGAGACATAATTTTTCATCATAATACTTTAAATATATTTTATGAAAGGTGGGGGGAAATATGTCTCAGGTTTCTCTGTTCCTCTGTAAGGAAACTTGGATTAAATACTTGTGTTTTGCCAAGCCCACGGGAAGTAAAAAGAGAGAAAAAATTTTCTTTCTAACTTTGTTTTTGCGAGAATAAGCCATTCTAGAGACAATGATAAGAAAAAAAGTAAACAGCTAAGAAGTCAGAGAAGGAACTAAAATATTAGTAGCAATAATACAAATTCCTTAGATTATTTTTTTGGGTTTTGTAATTCACCCCATATTGTGGAGACTACACTAACAGAGAGCTCTTTAATTTAAGATAGTCATAAAGTATAGAAGCTTTTACTAATCTCATGGAATACTGATGGTGTTGAGGTTATTAAAGTGAATTATACAGTTTTACAAATGGGATCAATTCTGAGTACACAGTAAAGTCAGAAGTGAATTTCACTACCATGAAACAAATGGATATAAATAATTGTGGTGTCAACCACTCTAGGAGAGGGCATCATGCCAGCAAAAGACTGAACAAGGATGTGTTGTTTGCTACCTTTTGCCATAATGGCAGTCGTTTCCTTGTGCTCCATTTCTCATCTCACTTTCAAACAGATATGCGATCCCCAGCACGAGAAATAATTTTAAAAGCCATCAAATTCAGAAAATGTAATATATATTGCTATAGCTTTGCACTGTTGCTGCTGCAGTGGTGAGCTACTGTGAAACACCTACCACACAAAACTACATTCATGAGCTATATTAACCAAGTATCCTTGTCCGAAACAAATTTATGATAACTATCACTCTAATTTCACACCACTGCAATTTCATAATATTCTGAAATAGGAAAGCTTCATCTCCCAACTCTACAGAGTCGATGCTGAGCTATTAGCCATGCATTAGAGGAGGGACTGGAAGTCCCACCAGCAACTTAATGCAGTCACTGTAGCCAGAGCCATGGACTCAATGAAGCAATACTTTTCCTTTTGCTGTCAATCTTCAGCACCAGAGCAGCAGGGTTTTATTTTATCTTTCCTTTTTTCCCATTTCACAAGGGTATTTAAAATTTGATCACAACAATGGTTCTGTTCATATGCATATTAGAAACTGCTTTGGGGACTGCTCAGTGCAAAATGGGCGGATAATGTTACAGATTAACTTGACTCTGGAGTGTGAACTGTCAGCTATATCCTTTAGCTGGGGAAAAGATTTTAAACACTACCTGGAAAATTGTGAGGCCTAATCTTTCTGCTATGCTAGCTTGCAGTATAATCCGAATAATGTGAATGTGCTTTCCATCTGACTGAGGCAGGCATGCTGTTAAGTGATTTGAGCAATTTGCCTGGTATAATAACCAGTTTTCTCTGTCTCACTGGATGCCAGGAACTTCCTGAAAATCTTTGCCTATGGCCTGACACAGACTGCTGAGTAGCCACAAAACTGTTTGATAAAAACACCAGTTTTGTCCAGTATAAATCAATAGAATCCTGCTGCAATAGCTGCATTTGACTACAGCGCTCAGCTGTTATCAAGTAGGGGACCTGTTCTGACTATTTTAACTTCAGAGTACGTATCTTTTTCCCAGCTGGTCTTCAACACAGCAGGGATGGCTGCGGTGTGTGCTCAGTGTTTTAGCCAAAGAACGTTCAGCACTCACAGCACTCCACTGGCCTCCAGAAAAAAGATTAACTGAAAACGCATTTCAATGCAGATATCAAATTGTTTTCCTAAAACAGAGTACACAGAGCGTGATTCCTCAAATGTGAGCTCTTAAACCTGAACCGGAAAGATTTTCCAGTAATTGCTCCTGTCTTTCGTACCTGACACTATTTTCCTAGGACAACCTACCTCAAAAAGCCACATCTCACACAAGAAATTATACACATTCTTGAACTTAGTTGAAAGAATGTATTACCAATGAAAGAAAGCTGGAAAACATCTCCTAACACCAGTGTTCAAAATGCTATTGTCATCACCTTCTCTGTACTTTTTACTTATGAAAACACTTTTTAGGTAACAATACAAAATATGTTTTACGGATAGACTCATGGCACAGAAAGAATAACAAGCTTTGTTCTCCCTAAAATTGGAATTACATCTGGAGAAAAAGAATATGTCTTTTCTAAATTTCTATGCCACTCAAGCTAGAAAAATGCCACAAGTTAAATGTTTCTTATTCTGTTAATATTTCTCGTGTCTTTTCACTTTATACCTTGCAGAGCATGGAGGTTTGTCCAAAACATGTATGATCCCAATAAGTTGGTCTAAGAAAAAGGACAAAGCATTTGGTGATAGCAAGAATTTCTTTTTCCTTGAAATTTCATGTAAACCATGGGTCTGATAATCTTTCATGAATTCTTGGTTCTGAAGTTGATGATAGAATTTTTGACGTTTACTCCAATGAAGCCAGTTCTCCAATATGTGACAGACCTCTATAATACAAAGATATTTGTATTTCCCTGCGGTATAAATATGCTATAAGAATAATAATTATAAATATTTTTTTGTTGGCCATGAAACTGTAAGTCTTGTGAAGTTTGCTGGTCAAGCCGATAGATAGTTTTTTCATGTTCCCCATGCCACTTGGCATATTGGGAAGGCTAATATCCCTTTCCTTTCCTATGAGTCTTGGGAATATTGTGAAAAAACATATACGATTCCAAGCCCTGACTGACACACTTATTTTCCAAAATTTTCCAATATTCTTCCATATGGGCATCTCAGTGTTAAAATGAAATTAATTGTGATTCTAAGCTTTCATTTAACATATGTACAAATTGAGGTTCAAAGATGTTAAATTATTTGTAGCCTGAAACAGTGAAAAGGAACAGCAGGAAAATCCTCCAAGGGTTTCTGTCACTTAGTTGGGTGAAAAAACCACCCCTAAAAATGCAAGTATCTTGGATTGGGCTGCCTCTAGCAAGTAATCCTACAAGGAAAGGACTTTTCCTTATTATAAACCAGGTGGTGGTTTGTAATTCAAGTATTCGTTGTATATTGAACAGGCTCTGCTTTGCTCAGAAAACATTCGGAGAAACCTTGAACACTTTTCTAAAACACCTCTAGCTTTTCTAACCTGATTTGCAGCTGACTTCCAAATTTCAATTTGCATCATTTGAAACAACAATTTTTTGTTCTGAATCAGGATGTACAGCACTGTTAGCTGCTCACTTTGACATGAGCTCCTGTGACAACCTTACAAGTTATCCACCCTGTCCTAATAAAACAAAGAAAAGAGAAAACTTTACATATCTGCCATATAGAGAAAGAGAGAGAAAGGAAGGGAGGGGGAAGCAAAATGAGAAAGCAAGCCTGCACGCACCCAATTCTAAACTGTAAAAAAAAAAAAAAGGCACTTGACTATCTGTGTGCAGATATGACATGCTAATGTAACACTAACAGCCAAAGGGGATCTGCTGCTTAGCTGCCTCGAGTAATTTTAAGTAAAGTTGTCTCCTAAGCACACACTGTTAACTTATGCACACAATTTGTGTAAGGTTTTCCAAAATGCTACAGTAGATTCAACACATTCAATACCACAAGGTGCTTCCTGTAAGCAACAGTTTGCCCATTTCTTCCAATGACAACATTTTTTCAAGTCTCTCCCTCAATTTTTCAAGTAAATTATCTGCGGAAAATCGAAATTTACTCCTTTAGATGAACAGATATCAAGACAAAATGCAGAAAAAAATGTGTTAATACAATCTTCATAGACATATTCAGAATAGCTTGGTGATTGTCAAAATTCCTGCTACTTTGTGTTTGTGATTAAGGCAGACTCTTATGATTTTGAATTGTTGCTCAGGGAAAGAGGGTTCTGTTTTAAACTCAGTGATTGCCATGTAGACTTCATGCTCTAACATGACGAAGAAAGTTCATACCTACCTAAGTTTTCAGAACATTAATATCTGTGTATTCTTCTGTAGGAGCAATTCAGTCTGTGTCTCCTAAATACACCACCTAGGTCCTATTTGAACTTGAGCAAGTTATAATGAGACATTCCTTTTTAATATAAATTGAGTTTAATTAGAACTTTGATAGAGATTTAACCTTTATTTCATGCATATATAGGACTGAGTTTCAACCTATGTTGAAATATTCTTGTCTCCAAAACATGATTTGTTTTTACTATAGAGAAAAAGGAGGCCTGTTGCATGCATTACTTTGATGCCTACTAAGCAACAAAATTACTATTTACTTGCCTGGAACACAGACATATGTGCACTAAAACAGCATAACCAGGTACAGTACATAAGCATATTTTAACACTGTGAAAACATTAATAACATCTTGCAATGCATTTCAACTTTAATATAAAAATAATAGCCTTAACTGCAAAGGAGCAGATGAGGTTGTGATATAGTGGCACAAACAGGGTGTATAAAAACTGTGCGAGTACTAAGCTCTGCAAGATAAGAACTGAGGATGCAGAGTAGGCAAGAATGATGTCTGGTAAAACCAAAATAATCCTGCAGAGCAGGCAGCCAAGGTGTCTGATGGAACCAGAATAATCCTGCAGAATACGCAAAACCAGAACAAGCTCTCATCCCAAAAATAAATGTCAAGAGAAGCTGATGTCACTCAGTTTTCTTCTGGGGAGGAGGCAGAGGAGCACAGAACATCAATGGTGTTTTATGGGAAAGGATGGGGAGGAAAGGCGGCTGCAGACTCTGTTCTGGCTTTCAGTCTTGAATTTTTCTCTGGACTGATGGATTATAGCTATCAGTACAAACTAAAATGGCATCACTTCAGTGGCAGTGTACACTTGCAACTAATTTAAGTTTGTTATGAATGATTGATAGTGATTAAGTACTAACCACTGGCAATGTGCATTGTTAATGAATCCAGTCAATCCAGTCAAGAGTCATTTTGAAGCTTGAAGCTGGCTGGTTTTGGGGTCTTCTCACATATTCGCATCACACTGTTCTCTTAACTTCCTAGTATATAGAGATTTACCTACATTCAGTTGCAATGTTATGTTTACATTCTAAATTTCCCCAGGACTTTTACAAAATTTTCTAAATGCTTAAAAATTCATCACAGTAAAGCACAGAGCAAATGAAACATATATTTTCCACCTGATTGTGTTATTTTCTTACAGGGCAATGTAGTCTTCAGGCAGTTCCATGTTTTTGTAGTGCTTTTCTTCTCCTTTCTGTACAAAATGATTCTAAGGTAATCACCTTGGAAAGATATGAAAAGCAAAGATAATACTGCCTATAGTTCTGGCCTATATGAGTCCACTACATACGTGTATACATGTGTACATATATACATCAGATACAGGGAATATTAGGATTCATTTCTGTATCTAGGCCTGAGATGACTTTCAGTGCATGAACCATCACTTGTGGCATCTTAAAGTCACTGCATGTGCAGAGACACACATACACGCACACATATACTATTATATATTTTCTAGATACACAGATGCTTTTTGATAATAGAGCGAAAGAGAGACAGATAATATGGTTCTCACATCTCTCACATTCTAAAATAAAATAATTATTAGATGATCATTTTACAGAATAGATTTATATATACATGGTTAAAGCTCCTCTTCCCCCAGTTGTCTCTTCTTTCTGGATATATGTGATATCACACAGTGATACTTCTATGAGACAGACCTGCAATTAATTCTCTACAAAATAAATGCTTTAGCATATAGAAAAGCATAGAAGAAGAAAAAAGGAATCACACCAAACCCCCCATATTTAATGATTTTTAAAATCTATACTCAACTTGCTCCAGCAGCAAACTTTTCACTGTATTAAAGGAAATTAAAAAAAAAAATAGAGAGATAATGACTATATTTTCTACTTACTCAGTGAAATAGGGTCTGATATTTAATTCTACATCATCAGAATAGTTTATGGAAATAGTGATGCTAATGGTGAGACTATCAGTGGGCTCGTTAATTTGTAGTGGCTAGTTCTTCTGACCTAATTTCCTTTCCCGCTTGAAAACTGTTTGAAATTTCATCTGACTACAATCAGGTTTATTGGAAATATTAATGTCTGTGCTCTCCCCATAAGCCACCAGCAGGGTAATTGACTTGAAAGATGAATTACATCTGCATTAACAGAATATAGAGTTGTAGTGTGGAGTCTGGTTCTTTGTCCTTTACTGCCCTCCCTTCCTTCATTCTGAACGTGACTCTGACAATTGAGAATTTTCTTTTTCTTCTTTTTTTTTTTTTTTTTCTGAGAGAGACATCCTTAAGAGAGCATCATTAATAATACACACTAGCCACTGTGGTTTATAATAGGAGGTTGTTTATCCAAAGGTTGGGAAATGACTCTTGAAACTTACTTAGTCTCTGAAACAAACTGGAATCGCTATGAACTACAGAGGCCTTAATAATATTCATGGGTGTGTGATAAAAGCAGAATTTATTGACATTATTTGCCTTAAAACTTTAAAAAAAAGAAAAAGAGAAAGGAAGAAAATGTCTACTCTTTTAGATAAAGAATATTCCCAAACTGCTCAGTGAACGTTCTTATAGTGAGAAATTATTATGAGAGGGGGAAAAAAATCATTAAAATCTTGTATGTAAGCCCACATTTAGGTCTGTCCTACTTACAAAAGTGTTTAAGCATGCAAAAATCAAGCACACAGAGAGACACTGAATGCAACTTGGAAACAAGACTGTGGCAAGAACCTATGGCTCCTCCAATGCAATGCTCGTGGTATCTGTGCCCCATATCTTTAACGTGACACTGCTATATGCAAATATAACTTCCTATGGCAACAAGAAATTTTCTTTGAAAAATTCAATACAGAAGTATAATGCTGATGACATTTCAGCATTTTCTGTTATTCTGTAGAGAAGAAAAATTTAATACAAACACTAAAAGGAAATTAAAGAGAAAGACATTTTGGTTTTGAAGATTTATATCTGTAAATGATGTAGTTTCTTCCTCTAAAATCATTTTGTAATCAGTTCTTACCAGCATTTCAGTACTTGTCTTCTTAATTATTCATGCTTTCAGGATAGCACACGGACAAAGGGATTTGGGGGAAGGAGGCAGTGGGAAAGGTAATTTATTATCGGTAACCAACCTGCTTCAAATACCTCTCTCACTATGTCCATCTTCATAGAAGAAGAGAGGATGAAAGGATAATAAGAGTGTTCCATGAACCAGGGCTTAGATCTCAAATGGAAAAAAATACAAAAGCTATTTTCCTTGCCCTGAGTGAAGGAACCAGACAACTGATTAGCCAGATAAATGAACTAGATTAGTCTGAAGGCTGTATAGTTTTTCAGACACGAAACCCAGACAACTGACTAGAAAGTCACTTCAGCACTGACATTATCATCCATACTATCAATAAAAGTGAAACAGTGTTAGCAGGCTTCTGTGTTGATTTCTTCACTCCAACTCCTTCTATGACGTCCAAAGCTTCCTCAACCCATAGACTATTCCTTCTTCTTTTTGGATCATTTTCTGACACTTTTCTCATACTGACGTGAAAAGAGACCAAGAATTCTTTCTGACTCCCATTTCTAACTCTTGAGGTACTAACTTATCTCTTGTTTACAGCACCTTTTTCCTATTTATATCTCTGACTTTAATCTTGATCAAAATTATTAAAACCATGACCGTTTAATAGTAACAAAAGCACTCCCTTTTGTTTCTCCCATGCCTTAAAATTGAATTTTCCGTTCTTAGTGCTTTGTTAATAAAATAGAGTTGATACACGTTTGACATCATACATAGGCCTTTAGACCATTTTTTAAGTAATCAGTTCTAGGTCTATACTTTTTGAGAAATCTTCAGTCATAATGAGGTAGTTAGACACTTATAAAAGTGTTTTTATGACAGAATGTTTCTACTTACAAATATATAGCAGTTATAAAATTATGCAGCAGATTGGTGAAGCCCACAGTTCATAAATAAATTTGATTTATGTGATTTCCCATCAGTTAGCCAAGATGTTTTGTCCAGTTAGACTATACACACAAACAATTATTCTCAATTACAACAGTTGTTCTGGAAGCTGTGTTTGTCCTAATAGACATCAGCTTTAGAATTGCTTCTCTCAGCTCCTCAAAACCTGTAAAACATTCGGAAATCATTACCACAATGCTGTTCCACTCCAGCCCCCAAAAGATATTTCTAGTGGTGACAGATAAAACCATTCAGAATATCTGCTGTTGGACTTGGACGTTCATGAAACAAAGATTTATTGTACTTCTGTTGACCTTAATTTCACCTCAGTCAGTATAACCTCTTGGGTTAATAACTCCTGATGCTCACCTCTACAGAGGTCAGTATCACAAAAAGTATGTGATAGCACCAGCTTCAGTTAAAGTTGAAAAATAGTTTCCATTATAGCTACCTGTTTTCACACTCCCTGCTTATTGTTGCCTCAATAGCACTCTGGATAACTAGAAGCTCACAAAAACCCTCTCTGCTCTATCCCAGTTATTACTCCACACATATTTTGTTTCCTTGGCTAAAGATGGGGAGATCATGGATAAAGTAGCCACATTATAGGTGGTGCCTAAAAAGTCTACGTTTAGTTATAATTCTGATAGCAACTTTTATCAATGAACAGCTTCACCCTTTCTCTTCAACTGTCAGCTTTAGCAAGAACCACATGCAGTGAATATCTGTTTTGCTGATGGCATACTGACAGAATTTCTGTTCTTAAGTTTTCACATTTTTTAAGCATGCCTTTGCTTGATAGCAATGACACTTAACTGCTGTGCCATACTGAGTTCTTTACCCTTATATCTGAAAATCACAGTGTTTATTAACTTACTGAAAGGTTTTCTGGTTTCTAAGACTTAAAGAACAATCATGTGGTTTCTGTTTACTTTCAGATGTTTAGTTATAGCAACATTTAACAATTCTTTTCAGAAGGAATAACAACATGGTATAAAAGCTTTGTAACTTCTAAATAGCATTTTCAGACATTAGAAGACAGGTAAAACTGGATTAAACACACACACACAAATATTGTGTGGAAAGGTATTTCACATATAGCTTCCATTTTCTCAGTCATCAAATGGCTGTACTAAAACCAAAGCAAGGTTCAATTTATCTAACCTAAGTTTTGACAGAGACTCAGCTCTTTTTCTCTGCGGTATCATCCCCTTTCAGAGAGAAACTCTTCAAGGTTTTTTTCAGATTTCCTCAGTTACTCATACAGTACAATGGGATTATTCCTTTTACCATTTAGGATGTAGATGTGCCAGTCCTTTAAAACTAGGAAGTCCTCCAAAACTAGAAAGTTCTAGGACATGAACAGAGATTAAAATACATCTTCAAAGGAGCTCAAACCTTTCTAAATATTTTTTTCTTTCTTTGTTTTGCTTTCTAACAAATTCCTATTTTCCAAGAGAAAAAGGGGTGAGATATTATTGAATACTTGCTACAGGAAGTTATTATTACTCCATCACTATCATATAAACTCAATGATGGGAAGAATGGAATTTCAGGAATCTCTCTCTCCTTTATTTTATTTTTTTTTTAAATTCTGGTATCTGCATAATGGACCATTACAGGCGGATACTTCCCTGAAGCTGAATAAAACCGAGATTTCCCCCCACCTTAAAATATTGTTACAATGCTTTATTTTGGTCTTACACAATTTTTTTGAGCAATGGAGATCTTGCAGTGTCTCTCAAGGTGGCAATTAAACTGCAAGCAGCAAATGGTATTTATAATTATTTTTGTAAGAGAAATAGAGGAATCCTGAAGGAAAAGGAATTACATGCAAGAGAGAGCCCATTCAAACTTTAAAGTGCAATGTAAATAGCACTTTTCCTTGAAGTGTGCCCCTACCCTTATCAACCACAGTTACTAATGTTAAACATAAATGGACAGTTGTACTTCTGTTCAGCAAGATGGAAATGCTATTCAAAATAGCAGAATAAAATGTGTGCTAATACTGACTTCAACACAACTTTACATTTAAGTCTAAAGTCCCCAAACTTATTGTGGGGAAAGAGAAAATTTTCCACTGGCACAAACATACCCTACAGACACAGCATGCATCCATGGCAATGATAACTCTGATTTCAATTAGAACTTACTAGCTCTCTTGTGCCTCATTTTTACAAGGAAAATAAAACTGAGAAAGGCATCGCTGTGATTAGCTCCTACAGCCACCTTTTCTGAGTAGTCTGAAGTGACAGCCACAGGGGTAAAAATGATTGTACTAAAATGTCTACTAATGAGGCCCCTGTAGTACTGCTCCAAGAAGGACCATTATATGCTACATTTGTCAATTTCATGTCTTTGGCTTTCTTTTTATCATCTGGAAAAATACTGATTAAAAGAAGTTTCTTTTTAAGGCTTTATTCTTGTTTAACCTTCATAATAATGCTCATTGCCTTCCTGTACAGCTAAAATGTTCCAAACTAAAACATTAAAGTGTTCCATACTTCCTACTGACTTTTCTCAGTTTCTTCAGACTAACATATACTTTATGATAACAATGAACAAACTTTCTGCCAGGTTATAGAACAGAAGGTGTGAAAAATACCTGCAAATATCCTTATAAATGCAAAGCAATGAGTTGAATGGAAATAGTAAAACTTTTTCTATACTTGTAGGAGATATATTCATGACACAAGTCCCAATATCTCTGAGATGAACAAAAAAAAAAAAAGATAATTACAAATAATACAAGTAATTTAACGTAAAGTAGAATGATAATGTAACTAAGAAAGAAAAACTACAATAAAAAATAGAAAAAAGGAGTCATAAGAATAGGCAGTCACTATTTGGCTGACTAAAGAGGAGGAAGGAGAAAAAAAATGACTTCTAAACATGAACGATGACAGAAACTGACAGTGGAATCTCCTATTGCCGTCCTTCTATATAGTATACTTGCAAAATATATGTAAACAACAAAAAAAAATGAATATAAGACTCTTACGAAGAAGCATCGTTAGTACTTGTGCACAAACTAACAGGTACATTCTAGGAAAAAGACAAGGTTCTTCAAACACACGCATCTTAGTTTTTTATGTCCCCAAAACTGTAATATTAAGGAGAAACTTCTTTTCTTGTGTTGCAATCTAAGATGCTGGCAAAGAGAAACCTGGAACTGAGTAAGGGACCAAATAAGGAACATGAGCCTGGACTTCGAAAAAGAACTACAACACTCAAAACTGAAGTTTGTTTTGTTCATGTCATAAAACAATAAATATAAAGGACCACTACCTTGTAATAACTTTAAAGAACTATAACAGATTAATAAAATTATAACAGATTTAATTAAATTTCTGAAAGTATCATGTCTCCAAAAAGTGGAATTAAAAAAAAAAAGTGTGTGCGCGCACACACTTGGACATATATACGTATACACATGCACAAACTTTGTGAGTTCAAGCACATGGTCATTAACAATTGTAACTTTTTAGAATGCTCTCTAGTCTAATTCAATCTGTACAGAAAAAGTTTTGATGGATTACAAGGAACTAGCTGAAATGAGGGCACATCAGTCGTGATTAATTCTGTTGTTCTGTCAACTTTTGAAAGATGCGTGCATCTTAGAGACACGCGGCTTGGCATGAGGAGTCTGAAGCCTTGATAAAAGTGAGAGAGAATGAATGTTCACTTTTATCTTCCAGTAGAGAAAGACTAGTTAGTGAGTTTATATTTCTGTTTTAAAGATCTTGAAAATTTCTTAGAATCTGAAGTCAGTGATGCCAATTAGACATTAAATGTCTTGGTTTTGTTTTCCTTTGATTCTCTCACCCATTCTCTAGGCAATAGCCTATTTCTTTCCTTAACAAAATAACTTGTATACCTGATTGATTAGTCAATGTGTTTTGCAGACTTATTATGTGACGATTAGACTTTACATTTTACACAAGTGGGTTTTCATATTTTTTTTTTTGTTCTGATTATAGAAATCCAGTCACTATGTATGCCAAGTGTAATCTTCCATGGCAAGGAAGATTAACCTGCAAATAATACCACTTAGCTTTGTCTCACAATACGAATGTCTTAGATTTCTGTATATCATTTGTATTTGAGAGGTCTTCAAACATTGAGCCTACCTCAGCAAAAGATTACTTGATACTTTAAATATATGTAATTGTAGCCTATATTCAGGACCACCATCCTGGAAATGGAAATTAAATTCCATTTTCAAACCATCTGACTGCTTTATCAAACCAGCTTAATGCTGAATTATTCAATTTTCTAAGATTTTAACATAGCATTTATTCAAGGGTATGTGTTATGTTTTCCTGAAAGTGGGAATAAGCATGAAATAGTCTCCAGTACTCATACAACCCAATTTAAAAGAATCTAATGAGCTGAGACTTTTAATGTCTGTTAAATATTTTGGACTCTACGCGGATACAATTAGGGTATTCTTTTCTTTATTAGATGAAGCCTGCAACAGTTCTTTTCATCTGCCAGTTTCCGATTATTAAAATTGCAGTGATTTATTTCACCCTCAATATTAAGCTGTTGTTTATGAAAGCTTAGCCCTTCCACTAATGTGAAAGTTGCATTTTTTTTCTGGATGAAATAAAGATCTAAATCCTTAAATTAGCCTCTTTCTCCTTTTGTCTTCTACAGCTGTGGAAATGTGAAAGCAGTCACTGCAGATATAGGGTATCCCTTTCACGTATTACATGTTTAGTTAAAACATTACTTTGTCTTTATCATTCGTCATCCAAACTCTTTCAGAACCTTGTCTGGCTCTTTGCCAAGAGAGACAGAGCCAAGACTCTGCTCATTTCACCCTTTCAATCTTAATGAGAAAAAGTACTCCTTCCTTACAGCCTTTATTTTCAGAATAGTTTGCTGAGAGTTCAACAGTTCCCATGTTAGCAACTGTAAACCCCACAGCTATCCGGTTCTAAAACAAATCAGGAACAAGGCCAGGGTGGGTCTATAATCCTTTTTAAACAATCTAGTATGCCTTGTAATGAATGTATGCTACAGAAGAGCTCTAATGCTTCTGTTCTGCTGTTAAACAAGATTTTAACAGCTTTGGTTGACTCTAACATTACACTAATATTTTGACTTCTCTGTATAAATTGCAGCAGTGCGTACCAACCAATTTAGTCCAGTCTTACCTATAATTAATTTGTGCTATTTTATATCTTATCATAGCACATAATCCCAGGACTGAAGACTAATTTCCTCTTCATTTGCAGTACCGTACCCCCGCACGCACAGGTTAAGAAGCATTAAGTACTTCCCTCTAGATCTTTTTCACCCCTTTTATAAAATAGAGACCTTCTGACCAGTAACTATTCCTCTGTCTCTACTTATGCTAAATACAATCTCATGTCTTGGAGGCTTGCTTCTATAACTTGTGTAACTTTTCACACTGGTGTCACAGTCTTATGTGTAGTTATTTAATGATAGTAAATTTCTTTGAATATTAAACTGCTAGTTAAATGCTATTAAGCCAAAGGATTTCTGACAGTTGGAGTAAAAAAAAAAAAAAAAAAAAAAGGTTTTGCCAACAGAGAGATATTAATTGATGAAAGGGAATGTAATTCAATACACTCCACCTTAATCCCTTCCATATAGCATGCTGAATACCTCAGTGCTCACCCCATTAGTCAAACACAGTTCCTTTTTACTGAAATGTTTTCCCTTTTTCCTTTATTTAGTTCACAATGTAACTGTACAAGTTCTTCCAATTTATGTAAATCATATTGAAATATAGATGAGCTAGAATGCTTATGCCAATAAGCTGTTGTCAAAAACGTTTAGGACACTATTTGAGTCATTTTATCCTGAAGTATGGTTGCAAAACCTGCAGGTCAGTACTGAACAGTAAAAATACTGAGAAAATACTGGCTGATGAGTAGGAAAGGTAGGAGAATAGCAACACTGAAAGACAGATTATGATTTTCTTTCTTTCCTTTTAGAATCTTCTGATAATTTTTCTTTATCCAAGTTTGAAATTTTTACTGTTTTTAGCAAATTGCCCTGGCAATATTACATTCTCTCTGAATACAGTTGTGTGGGATTTATTGCTTCACACTACTGAGTGGAAAGGATTTGCCAGCTTGGGAAAATGCCAGAATTTGCATTTTAATAAAGATATGTCAAACAATAAACTTGCTTAACATCCTGTGACAGATCTGGTGAAACCGTGTCTTGTAAGTGTGTATTACTGCAGTCGCTGTTTTTCTGAGGTTGTTGCTTTAAGAGAGACAGAGCTAAAAACAAAGTCATGCATGAACTTTTTCGGCAATACCTGAAAATCTCTTACTGAGGTACCATAACTCAGTTAGAACTGCAGTGATATGCAGGAAATCTCTCCCAAATTCAAAATCCAGCCTAAAAAAGACAGTTTGGAGACGGGTTGAAGGCTTCATCTGCACCATGAAGAAACAAAGCTGTTCAGGAAGGCAGCTGCAATTAGAAAGTAGTCAGAAACCCAAAGATCTAGGAGTGACCACAAGATGAGAGGGTTTAGTGTGCAGGCAGCTGCTTATAGTTTATAGGACTTTCCCATTTAGGTTTCTAAATATAGGTATCCCCTATCTATGCACCCGTGTACCACACCATAGTCACTCAGAAAATGAAACAAGCTTCCAAAGCAAAAATCAGCAACCAATCAAAGCCATTAATTATTTTTGAAAATATTACTGTACCAGTCCTACACATCGCTATCAATTTTATGACAACAGTGGATATTGTCAGAAAATGACTCAGAGACCTATCATAAGAATTTGACATAACACAAGCAGAATCACGCAAAAGTCTTTTGGATTCAAAATATGAAAACTGGAAATACAGAGTCAATAGATGTATTACTCATTCATTCCACTCCTCTGTCTGCCACATTTATTCAGTTACATGTGGTAAAAAAAAAAAACAAAAACAAAAAAAACCCACCCCCTATATCCAGAAAAAAAATCAGGATCCCTGCATTTTGGGTATCTTATTTCAAAGAAAGTCTCTGGGATTTAAAAAAAAAAATGCCTATAGCAATTTTTAATGCCACATGAAGCAAATACTAAGGAAGTGCTGTGGAGACCAACCAAAGATATTTTATAGCTCATCAACTTTTCAAATGGAGCATAGAGGTGATGAAGAATATTTCTTTGATCTTTGCTTCCATAGACACGGAAAATATAACAAGCTTACAAGATCTTGGGTTTCACTGAAATGCAAAAGAGTAAGTCAGAAGTTCTTCCTGATGAGAAACCCCACCTGGTCAGACAACCTGCATTCAAATACAGGAATTCACCAAAGCAGTGACTGTCACATTTTTCATATGATTCCTTGTTTTTATTCACTGAAAACTTCCAAGTAAAGAAAGATAAGATTATTGCTCTGATTACTACTTCTTTGCTATCATTCCTTTGCTTGCTGGCTGATAATGAAGCCAGTCATGAAGGGATAGACATGCTGGAGCAAACTACTCCATAGCCTACCTCTGCCAACTTTCAGTCATGACTGCAGCTTTAAAGTACCAGCTTTCCTCACGAATTCCGAGTCCTGTTTTCCACCCTAAACTGCACTCCTTGCAAATGGCATGAAGAAAACTACAATTACTTAGCTACAGTGTGCTTATGATAAGGCAGTAGTGTAGAGAAGGTGTGTTGTAACTCCTTATTCAAATCCAGTCACAATTCAACACTGAAATGTCACCATCTTTAAAAGGGAACAGCATCTGGCAATGACAGATACCTAATTACCTTCATGTAATGATACATTTTTCATGCAAATAGGGGATGAAGTTTAGGTGCACCATAAGCTAAAATGTAAAAGCACTAAACCTATTCTGCCTATAAAAGTTGTGTCATTACATTTAATAGAGATGCCCCAAAGGTTTTTTAATAGCTGCTAAAAACTCTTGAAATTAAAGACTAAATTTAAAATTATTTTATGGTTTTAAACTGAGAATAATAAAACTTCCTGACATCCATTATTTGCCCATGTTTTCTTTGTAAATGATATGGCTTTCGAGGCATGGCCAACCGTTTGCTATGGGGAATCTGATCTTGCTAAGAATTATAGACTTTTCTATAATGTTATATAAGAGTACTAATGAATAACAAAATCTCTCTAACACCCACACAGCTGAAATATCTTTTTGTTTGTTTGTTTGTTTCTTGTGATGCTTATTACTTTAATTTTTTTATAATTCGCTTCTGGGCGCTGAAGTTGTTAATCTTACTTCAAATATTAAACAGTCTTTATTTCCAGAGTCTTAATCCTGAAAAGCGTCTATTGCAAATTTTCTGTTGAGGGCAAAAATTCTTAGAATAAATCATGGTGATCAGCAGAGAGAAGACAGAGCAGTAGCCTTGCAGCTGTCTTTTTTGGTACCAGCAAAATATATTTTCTATCAAGTTTCAAATACTTTTAGGATTTTTATTTTAAAAAGGTTATTTGGTGTTTCTTTTTTTCTTAGTTTGTAGAACAAGAACTGCAAGCTTCCCCTCAAAGCCTCCAACAGAGATCAGTAAGAAGTAGAGACAGAATATTTTATAGACAGATGCTCTTGCAAACTTCAGCATGCCAGCTAAGCCATAGTTGGCTACGGTTTTAAAATCTCCTGGAACATGAAATTGTCCTTTCTCTAAATACACCACCTTCCAAGAGCTCTGGGGAGATGCAAGGGTACTGAAAAGACACAGGAGGTGCAAGATGGGGGAAAGAGGAAGGGAGTGGGTGGAAGCCATGTGAGCTGGCAAACTCTACTGGAAAAGGACCAGCATGTCATTTGCCAACACATTAGGCCAGCTCTAAGTGCTTAGATAGGGGACTACAGTTTGCAGCTATAGCGAGGGAATCAGGCAAGTATATTTAAATGACCTGGTTGGTAATTAGTGTGCTTGGAATGAGGTTTTCTTACAAGGTGCTGAACACATTACTGCATGGGTGTCATCCCACTTTCTAGCTTCTGCAAAAATTACTTTGTATTGTCAAGGAAATGCGTTACAATTCACTGTATAGCAGAATGGTCTGGATTATGAGAGAACACTGTGAAAGGGAATAAAACAAAAATACTTGTTTCTGTATTCAGCCTTTCTTACTTAAGGTAAAAGACTAGTTTTCTAAGTCTCCTCTTCAGTCAATGACCAGGCTTAAGTAATTCTGGAAGGCTGAGCTTGTAAATGAAATTAAATGTACATAGGCCGATACCACATTCATACCTGAGAAAACAAGGTAAAATAAAAAGAAACTGACAAATGCAAATTTCAAAGGCTTAGCCTATGTTTAATTTTGCAATTATGTGTTAATTATTGAACTGTAGTTCAGTATAGTTGTTACTCAAGAATTTATAACCGTTTATCATGTTGCATAACAAGGTATTTGTATATCATTAGGTAAACTATTTTGCTAAACAAACACAGCCTCCAATACTAGACCCCTGAGGACTCACCTTGCTATATTAGCTTTTGGGTCTGTGCTAGACAGTTTCAACAATCTCTCTACAAGCAAATCTGCCACAGAAGGCTTTAGGCGTAAGTGCTGTTGATATGAACCACTCAGTGTCAGAGCTGGATAGCTGACCATGGCACACTCCTTCAAATAACACTATAGACATGGTCAGTATGTTTAAAAAATAATTCTAAGCTGAAAGAAAACCAAGCCAAATAATTTATTTTTCTTTCTATTAAACGAAACTTTTTTTTTTTTCCTGGAATCATGCAAAAATATTGTGCATTAATTCAAGAAAAAAGTTAGTCATACTGTTGCCCAGCTGGACTAGATTTATATGATGGCTTCAGTCTCAGGCTACACTTAAGAATACTCATAGGTTTCATGTGACACAAAATGTGTGACTCGCTTGTTAAGGTGAGGTGGTTACAAGGATTAAACTACACTTAACTCTGGACCAGTGTGAAGAGTAATTGAAGTTGTTGATTTTAATCTTTGAGGACCTTTATAGCTTAGATCTTATCTTCCTTAAAGGTACCTCTTTATCTGTGCCAGATGTAGTATTAGAGATCAGAAGAAATCTTGGTAACAGGCTCTCGATTCACAGACGGAAAAGCCAGTATATATAAAGACTCCACAGAGGTAACTGTTTGGAACATCAGAAAGTTTGTTTTATCATATAAAGAGCGACACCATGACAACAGTTTCAGAAGTATAGCTACTACTTCTCTGAATCTTAGTCCAAACATTACTCCAAAAATCACAGTCATTGAGAAAAAATATTTAGACACAATGTAAGACATGGATTTATCTTACAGACATGTGGATGTATGCTACATTTAGCCTAACAAACCTGAAAGAAAAGGACATACATGACAACATTTATCAATGTGAAAAAACAAGAGGTATTCAACAAATTGCCATTCAATAAATTATAGAAATTCTGATATTTTTTTTTTTTCTATGCAGACATTTAATGTCTGGAGAACACAATACACAGTCCTTTGCAAGTAACATATCAAAAGAACAATCAAAAATGAACTGAGTAAAGACCTTAAATTGCTATTTAAGTGACAGTTAATATTCTGAGCTGGAATGAAACTTGATTTTTAGTTCTCACAGCAGTTTCACTTCTTGGCTGAGATTCAACTATAAGATATAGATTTGGGAATTTAAGCACCACAGAACGATAAACAAATAAATATAGCCATATAGCTCTTCTTATAGAGAAACTTATTTCACAAAAGACATTCTTGATAACTGTCTACAGGTATTTTCAGTGAAATTAATTCCAGAACACTTCTATGTATAAATTACTGAGTAAATGCCTCTTTGTAAAGAAGTAAAATACTTCTTACTTCCAAAGATGTCCAAAAAAGCATTTTTAGGCTTTTCAGGGCTAAATTTTGCATATCCATTTAGTGTATTATTTAGTGTTATTATTTATATCAAACTTTCCTTTAATACCACATCCTTTTTTTTTCCCACTTTCCTCAAGACATCCAATATATCAATATCTTTCTGATATTGAAGAATCTAGGTTCAGAGCAGAATTCACAAGTACTGCAGATCATAGAATCATAGGGTTGGAAGGGACCTCTGGAGATCACCTAGTCCAACCCCCCTGCCACAGCAGGGTCATCTAGAGCAGGTTACACAGGAACACATCCAGGTGGGTTTTGAATGTCTCCAGAGTTGGAGACTCCACCACCTCTCTGGGCAGCCTGTTCCAGTGCTCTGCCACCCTCAGGGTAAAGAAGTTCCTCCTCATGTTTAGGTGGAACTTCTTATGCTCAATTTTGTGCCCATTGCCTCTTGTCCTGTCCCCGGGCACCACTGAAAAGAGCCTGGCCCCATCCTCCTGACACCCACCCTTTAAGTATTTATAAGTGTTGATAAGGTCACCCCTCAGATGAATACATTTTAGAAGCATTAAGTCATGAGTGCAACAGTTCTCGATCTGCAGGTGTAAGAAATCGGGAAAGGAAGGAAAAAGACCAGCATGGCTGAGTCAAGACCTGCTGGTCAAATGAAAGGGCAAGAAGGAAATGCACAGGCAGTGGGAACAGGGACAGGTATCCTGGGAAGAGTATAGGGACGCTGCCTGGTTGTGTGGGGATAGGGTCAGGAAGGCCAAGGCACAGATGGAGCTGAGCTTTGCAAGGGATACAAAGAATCATAATAATAAGGGCTTCTACAGGTATGTCAGCCAGAAAAGGAGGTCAAATAAAGCATACACACACACACCCCACTCTACCCCCCAACCCCAATAAGCAAGACTGGCAAATTGGTAACGGATGAGAAAATGTCTGAAGTTCTCAACAACTCTTTTGCCTCAGTCTTCATTGGTAACCTCTCTCCCCACACCTCTCAAGTGCATGGACCATGTATTGGGTACTGTATATCTCCATCAGCGACAGACAGTCGGATCGAGTGCACTCTCAGCAAATTTGCAGATGACATCAAGCTGACTGGTGTGGTTGACACACCTGAGGAATGGGAAGCCATTCAGAGGGACCTGGACAAGCATGAAAAGTGGGCCTGTGTGAACCTCACAAAGTTCAAAAGGCCAACTGCAAGGTCCTGCACCTGGGCAGGGGCAATACCATGCACAAATAGAGGCTAGGGGATGAAGGGACTGAGAGCAGCCCTGCTGAGAAGGACTTGGGAGTACTGGTGGATGAAAAGATGGATATGAGCTGGCAATGTGCGCTTGCAGCCCACAAGTCCAACTGCATCCTGGGCTGCATCAAAAGAAGCATGGCCAGCAGGTTGAGGGAGTTGATTCTGCCCCTCTACTCCACTCTCATGAGACACCACCAAGAGTACTGCGTCTAGCTCTGGGGTCCCAACATAAGAAGGACATGAACCTGTTAGAGAGAGTCCAGTGGAGGGCCACGCAGATGATCAGAGGGCTGGAGCACCTCTCCTATGAAGACAGGCTGAGAGAGTTGGGGTTGTTCAGCCTGGAGAAGAGAAGGCTCCGAGGAGACCTTACAGCAGCCTTCCAGCACCTAAAGGGGGCCTACAGGAAAAAAGGGGAGGGATGTTTTATCAGGGAGTGAGTGTAGTGATAGGATGAGGGGAAATGTTTTTAAAGTTTAGATTAGATATTAGGAAGAAATTCTTTACTGTGAGCTGGTGAGACACCGGAACAGGTTGCCCAGAGAAGTTGTGGAGGCCCCATCCCTGGAGGTGTTCAAGGCCAGGTTGGATGGGACTTTGAGCAACCTGATCTAGTTGAAGATGCCCCTGCTCATTGCAGGGGGGTTGGACTAGACGACCTTTAAAGGTGATGATTCTATGACTGACAAATCAGAAACCTTAATAAATAACGTCTACAACACCAGAAATTCTATCATACAATGTCTAGGAGTACATCTTGCCAAACCATATGTTTGCTTTATTTTAAAATAGGCTTAGAGGCTAGTATTTCACTTGGTTCCATTTTTCTGTTACTTCCATACTTAACTCTCACTTTTTAACAAGGACAGCAACTCTTTATTAAAATCAGCTACACTGCATGTACTATTTATGCTTTTAAGTTCATTTTTCAGGCTGAGATTCAGCTGACCTTATACATTCAAAAAGCAGGACTTTGTGCTGAAAATGAGTACACTCCTGGAAGCACCTCACTTCAGTTACCTGTGAGAACTTACTGAAGAAGAAAAGAAACATTCTCTGAAAATTTACACCTACTGTAGAGAAAGGCTGTGATAACTAGCTTAAAAAATACAAACACCTTTCAGGTAGACAAAGGAAAGAAGAAGCCCATCCTTAGTTTCCAAAGTGTAGTGGATGAGAAAGTAGCCCTACAGAACAATACAACACTTGAAAAGACAAGCAATCTCCTTCTATTTTCAGACATCACCCAATGGCAAAGCAATTCCTTTGATTGCTTTTGATTCAAGATCAGCTGATACATCAAGTGAATTGAAAAGCTGTCCTTGAATCTTACTCCTTATCCAGATCCTGTGACAAGCCCTGAACAGATGGATCCAGCATCAGATTCAGCATTCCTGAAACGGGATCTAAAGGATGAAGGAATATTTGAGTCCCTGAATTAATTCATTTGGCCTGGCAGAGGTTGCTAAAACCAAACAAAAGGGCAGTAAGAATATCTTATTTTCTGGGACCTAAATGGAGGTCAGCTAATTTAGTTTAAGCTTCCAGAAGTATCAGATGGTGATTACTTAGTTCATTACCTACCCATATATGAAGGGGTTTAATATAATGTAATTTTCTGTGCTGAAACACCTCCTATGCAATTCATGTATTTTTTACAGATTTTGTTTTTCGAGAGACCAGTTGATAGAGCTGTTGTAAATTTGTTCTGTACAACTGATGTATGAGTTTATATTTTGCACATGAAATCTTGCATGAATATTGGTCATGAATTCCTTTCCTTCAAAATTACAGATGATCAGTGTTCCCAGAAGTTTTACTCTCCCAAGTCATCTTCATTGATATAGCCTCAAATAATTTATACTTACAAATCATGAGAAAAAAAGAGAGACTTCTGAGAAGGTACCTCCTCTCTGTAGACACTCATGCATAAGCTTGAAAGCCTCATTTCATTATTTTTTAATCTTCAGGTGGAGTTAAAAATGAAATTAAAACAACAATGTTAGTGCTGTACTCCAGAACAAAATTTGACCTTGTAATTCATCTGTTCCTACTGTGCTTATGAGTTACAGCTGTCCATCTTTCTTCAGGCATAATCTGACATTTTACAAAAATCATGGTAAAGCTTCCATGGATTTCATGCTAGCATTATGGGGTTCATTAAGTTGTTCCGGAGAGTCCAGAGAGCAGTCCATCTTTCAACATATCCTGCCAGTGTTTGTGTACCTAACATCATTAATGCTTGCGATTCAGAATGCATCTTATGTGGGATGCTGATTTATATTTTGGTTTCACAATAAACTAATTTATATTTTCCTCACAGAAGCAAAGACAACAGAATCTTTGTGGATTACACAGCATGACCTGTATAAATAGAATAAGGAAGCAGCTGGCTCCAAGGGAAAGAATCATGAAGTATCACATGATAACACAATATAACAAAATATATGCAGAACTGAAGCTGTGCACCCTAAGACTCATTACACAAGATGTGAAAAATTGCCATTGACCTAATGGAAGTCGCACACAATCTGCAGACAGTGACTTCAGGCCCTCTGAATGCTGCAGTATTAGAATAAAGATTTGGGGCAGGATCATGTACTTTGTAATTTTCAACCAGTTGTAGGTCTCAATCTGGTCACTGCAAAAGAAGTATAAAACAATCTTTAGAATGATTAGTTCTTTATTTCAACTTGTCAGATTTATTTCAAAATCAGTACTAATTATTACATAAGAATTAAATGCTTGGAGGAGGGTATGTCCATTGCAGAGATCTTAGGCTCTTTAATAATACAAAGACAATACATGTATTCCTCTCTCATCTTTTCGTTTTGTTCAAAAGCTTCCTAATGCCATGTTTCCACATCTTTAAGTAGCATTACAAAATAAATTTGTAACCCGAAAAATGAGAAATTTGTTTCTGAATATGCTATAGATCTCTGTAAAGACCCATGAAGGATATCAAATGTAGGTACCTACTCTCAAGGCAGGCCTCATGAAGAAGCTGCACATCTAAATTCTGTAATAAATTGAGCTTCTTGGAATGGAATTTGCAACTGTCCTCTGGGACAGGCTGATAGTGCTAGTCATGGAGGAGAAGAGTTATGCTGAATGCAAAACACCCAATAGATGCATCTTTCTCTCCTGGACATGATCATACCTTCAATCTTGAGCTAAACATCTCTGTGAGACTACAGCTTAAAACTTAATTTGCTTCTTCTTTAACTTTTATGCATTTGTTTACATTTATGCAGGGTGTCCCTGCCCATGGCAGGAGGGTTGGAACCAAATGATCTTTAACGTCCCTTCCAACCCAAACCGTTCTATTATTCTATGATTTGGAATTCACAGGTCTGACAATAAATATTCAGCCAGTTTGGGCATTGCCTCTGTGCATTCACATTGGCAGACTTTTAGATATATAAACTTTACCTGAAAAACCTTAGGCACTTATAGACTCTCCAGCATCAAAGCTATAAAGTAATTTTGTTTTTCCTTTGAATTGTCTTCTATAGTTTAGATGCTAACCTCTTTAAACACCAATCTACAACTAGGAATTTGCTCACTGTTTCTGTAGCCTCCAATTTTTAATTGTACTTTCAACCTTAGATAAAATTAAAATTCTCACGCCAAGCACCTACTGCTTTGATAAATAATTCTGTTGTCACCAAAAAAAAAAAAAAAAAAAAACAAACAAGGTAGAAGATAACTTAAAATTACTAAGTATCTTTATAAAAAGAGATTATCCCAGTTAGCTGAAGAAGACACCCCGAAGGAAATTTAGGGAAGAAATCCCATAGGTCAATTTGAGATTTTTTGGGTTCATGAAAAAAAACCCAAACCCCAATCCCAAAAATCAAAGGAACGCTTCTTACTGATGCTGTACTTAATTTCAGTTGTTACTGCCTTTGACGACAATATGGAAAAGACACAGCCAGCTGTAATCACAGACAACAATGAATAATTTCAATGTTAATATAATTAACTTATCCTCTTAGTGTTTTTCTTAGTTATCCTTTGTATACTTTTTTTGAAACAGTGGGTCACTAGCAATTTATAGGCCATCATTTGAAAACCACACTATGGCCGTATGTTCTGGGATTAATATCAAGGTAGTACTTAAAGTACAGTAAGAAATACAGAAAGATGATCTCATTTACTGCTCCTGGCTTTTCGTTCCATTAAACTCCAAACTTAGAGTGAATAATAGCATGCCAAAGCAATCTCCGGTTTCTTAACGAATGCCTAGCAAAAAGGAATTTTAGGTAAAAAACTGTAAGCTTTCACTTTCTGAGTTCCCATTTCACATTGGAAATATTCTAAGTGTGCTGGAAGGGCTTAAATGATTTCCCTCTATAGACTTAACTTGTGCCGTTAAACTCAAAACCAATTTTGCATTGACTTTAATCAGAGCAAGATCAAACACCTACTCTTCTTTCAGACCTATTTCCAGCAGGAAAGATTCAGCCAACTGGAATAAAATGAAAGCATGACATAAGAGGTTCCCCGAATGAGCCTTCAATGTTAGTCGTACCTGTAATGGAACAGCGTTATGAAAAGGTGTTTGCCTTTGACACAAACTACACATCATAACCCATGGCTGCAGTGAGCATTGTGCAGTGTGTCTGTCAGGGCCCTTCATGCAAGTAGTGAAGGATCTTTGCTACAAGCAGGCACCCATTCCTCCCACCTTCTCCCAGCAACGTGGTCTCTCAGTTCTGTCCCTCTAGCCTTTGCTTCTGTTACTGTAATACTGCCAAAAGTTGTTCTGTTTCACATTGTTTACGGTGCCTGCTTTCTGGTACCACGGATATCTGGAGGCTGGATTTACATGGTAAAATGGATATGGGCACTGCAAGGCTCACAGAAAATCTGGGTTTTATTATCAGGCCTGTTGGTGACTTCCCGAGACACTTGGCTCACTTACTTCACTGATCTCTGCATACTACCTTTTACATGAGTAATAATATATATAATAATAACCCATGCACATGGCTATATGTAGATGACATTATATCTGAGAACTGTCTTCAGCTGGTTTAGGTTTTTTTCTTTCTCCCCACTTAAATCCATTAGTAAGATGGGAGAGCGAAATTTACATCTCATTGAATTAACTGTCTTAATTTCATTGCTAACATTCAGTTTAACTGCATATTAATTCATCAAGAACATTTTAAAATTTTTTTAACACAAAAAAGGTAAAGAAATTTTGTGGAAAACATGAACTGGCCCACATTAATTTTGTATGCAGTAAATATGAATAATGCATTTTTGTATGTATCATTTTGTGTTGTATAAATTCATCTTTGGCTTTTTACCTTCCACCACTGATATGATTTAATCACTAGACTAATTTAAATCTGCAGCAGTGAAGGATGTCAAAGCAACAAGCATAGCAACTGGAACCTTGTCAGAAATTCTGTGTTATATATCTATTGTTGCTTTATTTTTTTTATGTGATATTTCTGACTTTGTAAAATTCTAGTATAAGATAACAAGCAATGCTCTGTTAAGCATAGTAATGCTCCCCTCCCAGTATCAAAGTTTGATAGAATAATGTCATGTGATATGGCAAAAGGCTGGAGAATGAGGAATAAGTAAAACAGAAAAACCAAACCAAGATGTCAGTTTGGCAGGCAATCAAAGCTGTCGACTTCTAACCACTGCAGCTGCCCAGGCTTTGGTTAACCTCTCATTGATTTCCCCAAATAGGATTTCATCTAAAGTACCAAATTAAAAAGTGAGACTGAGGGCCGGTTCTGTAAATTGAAAAGTGTACAAATGAATTGCTAGCAAGTATACTTGGCAGCTTTCATCTTTGTAAAGCCTCTGATTCTGAACCTAAAAAAAGTTGGTAGAGGTCAGTTTGTTTTTTGCAAGGAGGGGAAACAGAAAGAGCATAAAGCAACATGTAATGGTTTATTTTACTCTATGTTAAGGAATTATTTAGTGAGTGAAGGGTAGTTATTAATGAATTTACTGTTTCTGACAATTGAATGGTATAATGAAAAAAAAGCACAGTGGAGATCATCTCGAAAAGAAAAAATAAGAAAAAATAACCAATGCAAACTCGCCCCCCTTGTAACAAACCCCTGTGATCTGCAGTACATTGTCATGCTGAAGAACATGCATTAACAGCCATTTCACTTTGTGCTATTTCCTGATTGCTACATTCACGTACCCAAGCGTATATACCCAATCTTCTAAAGGAAGGTCCAGGCTGTGAGGGTTTACAGTGCTGCAATATATAAGAAATATGACAGCTCAAAACAGCACTGTATTAAACCCAGAAAATTGATTTAAAAGAATCAGCACTGTTGAAACATTTCAGAATAAAATAGTTTCCATTTCTTTCCTACAAAGATCACTGACTGCTTATCCACTCTATCCCTATCCGTGAAGCCTCATTAATCCTAAACCAGAAACAATTAATCTGATACATCATGCATGCAAAAAAAAAAAAAAAAAAAATGAAACCTCTGTCTTATTCATATTTTGGATCCTCAGAGGCTACTAAATTCACTACAAATGGTTGATCCTGCTCTGCTCAAATCAGGTGAATCATCACAAATGAGGAAAATTTTTTTAAAGCTATTAAGTAATGTCTGCATATCTCATCCTGATGAAGGGAATAGTAACAAAGCTTTTACCCAGAACAAACTAAATTTCTACAGATGAGAGGAATCACCGGCACATACTTGGCCAGCTTCCAGTTCAGTCAAATAGAGTGGGTAAAGTCCAGAAGCATTATGAAGGTCAACAGCAAATGTCCGCTGACTTTAATCAGGATAAAGGTGTCCTTATCTACGCTTCTTCAGTCATTGACGAAGATGGTGCTGAATTACATTTTATGTATCACTTCTGTTTATCCCCACAAGACATTCTTGCTAGCCTACACTGACATTGCGTGTCCTTATTCAGTTTCTGCATTTGAAAGCTTATCAAATTCTGCCCTCAGTGAAAACCATGTGAGTTTTTTACAGCTGAGGACATAATCTGATGTCACATGCCACAAAAAAGATGGACAAAAATGTTAGGCATCCATACACCACTTCAATCACTGTGAGCAGAGTTTTCCCAAGTCTCTTTAACAAATTCACTAGATGTGATTTGGAAAGAAAAAAACAGCAACAAAAAAAAAAAAAACAAACAAACACAAAACCCAAACCAAAGCAAAACAAAACAAAGAAAAATACCCAGGATGAACCTGAAGGCTATATTTGAACTCCAGGCTCAGACACCCGAAGTTAGGCATCCACAATACAGTTGTCCAAGCTCCAGTTACAGGCAGTGAAGTACTAAGACTTCATTCAGTTGTCTAAACAGGGGGTCTGCCTACATTTGAGATACTATAAAGTATGCTGCATGCTCTCTAATACAGTCAAATACCCATTTAAAAACATAAGACAGGGTACCTAAGAAACAACACCTCAGGTAAACATCAAGAGAAAAAAAAATATTCTTTTTGTGACACTACAATCTTCAATCAAAGGAAATGCACACACCCCCAAAAAAAGACTAAAACTGATATTATTGTGAATCACACTTGCACCCTTTTTTTTTCATCCTACTCCACCTTTGCATTTAACGCTAGATCATAAAACCTTTGTATTATGGAACAAAATGTTATTTTTAATTCTCTCCTCCTCCAAGAGAAAATGCAACTGAAAGCATTTCCTTCAGCATGGAATGTAAATTTATTTTAATAGGTATAGGACAGGTGAAGAAAACCTGTGAAGAACTGTTCTCATGCATATTTCCTCACCTCTCCCACCTACCCTAATAATTATTGGTTTATGAAAAGAAAATAGTGTAAACAATGGTATACAAACAGGAATTTCCATGAGACTTCTCATACAAATATACTACCAAACAAAACCACTTGGATAACATCTATGGCATCCTCCTTCCCCCAAAACGCTGGCACCTTAGTAACATAAAATAATAGATGTATCTTCCTCAAAATACTGAGATACCTCAAAATGATCTTTTTTTTTCCTCAAAGAAAAACAGTTTTTAAACAAAATAAAACTGTGGGAGTATTTAAAAGTTACTTTTTTGATGGTACAAATGGGTACTACAGTTCAAATATGTTCATAATACTACATCCTTTTTTAAGGATGAGAACTACATGAATTTTTTAATTTATTTTATGTATGATTATAGTTCTGGAAGAAAAGAACATGGAAGTTGTTGTATCTCTTTAATTCCTGTGTTTTGAATCCCTATGCAGGACCAGCCTTTCCAAAACATTTCAACACCTTCTTCACAAAGAAGAATAAACCATCACCATCAAATTGGCCAGGCATATGTATGACTAACTTCAATGATGTTCAAAAGAAAACCAAAACCACATTGTACCTTTTGAAAAATCAGACTGAAAGATAAAAAAGCCAGTAAAGCCTGTAGGAGATAAAAAGCCGAAGACAATACTCCCAAACAAGAATATAATTATGCAGTACTCTAAGATTTTTTTTACATTCCCCTCTTTCTCTTGCTGAGCAGAAACACGTAACAATATATGCATAGTGTCTGTTCTTTTCATGAACTTGCATACAGTGTTAAAGCACAGGCAGACACTAAATGTATGCGTAGACACTTTGTATGAACACATTAAACATATATATCAAAATATTTCTATGTCATGGTGTATTTAATAAAGTGGGGCAAGACCCAGCCATGCAGAGGCTTGCTAATCTAATGAAAGGGGCTTTAAACACCTGGAGATGGCGGAAAAAACATCTGAGACTTAGAGGAGGGATAAGAGAAACCGCTCAACAGTAAGCATGACACATGAGGAGCAACCCCTGTGAACATAGTGGAGCCGGGTGGCTCATGTCAAGTGCCTGTACACAAACACATGCGGAGTGGAAAACAAATCATAGGGAACCCAGATGGGTTTCTCAGGACAAGTGAGGAGGAGAGGCTGCACTCTATGGAAAAGGGCAGTTTCAGTTCATGGAGCTTTACACCGGAGCAGGTGACCAACCAGTCCAGAGTTGATGGGTCAAGAATGGGGTGGGTGCTGTGATGAGGATGAGGAAGAGATCAAGAAGAGGAAATGAAGCCTCCTTCAGAAAACTGGGGGAAGCCTCACAATCACAACGATGGTTCTCAGGGGGATATGAACCACCCCAACATGTGGAAAGGCAAAATGGTGGAGCACTAATATTTCAAGAGGTTTCTGGCAAAAAACCCTGGTGCACAGGTAGCTGATAAACTGACCAGGGGAGACTATCAGTTGGACCTATTACTCAAAAAGAAAACAAAAACAAAACCCCAAGCCTTAGATTTTAGAAAAGCAGATTTAAACTTATTCAGGGATCCATTTGGTGGGGCTAATGGAAGAGTGTCCTGGAGGGTAAAGGAGCTCAAGGAGAGCTGACTGATCATCAATGACAACTTCCTCAAAGCACAAGAAAAGATCAGTGTGATGCCCAGGAACTTGGACAAGCACAACTCGAACAAGGTCAGCGTGGATAATGGGCAAATCCTGACTGAGATCAGATGAATTACAGAAGCCAATACTCTCTTGGAGTTTATACTAGTGAGGACTGTGAAGCACGAAAAGAAAGTTATACTATCAGTAAAAGAAAGACAAAGGAAAATGTGGGGCCACCACTCAAGTGGTAGCAACCTAGCAGCAAAGGACGCAGAAAAAGCTGAGGTATTAGATGCTGTGTTTGCCTCAGTTTCTACTGGTAAGGACTGCCTGAAGCCTCACAGGTCCTCTAAGCCTGTGCCAGGATCTGTGAGACTGAAGAATTACCCGCAGTAGAAGATCAAGGTAGAAAAAATTTAAGTAAATTGGACATAGGACAAGATGGGATGCCTCCAACAGTGTTGAGGAAGCCAGAGAATACTGTTGCAAGGCCACTGTCTATGGTCTTACAAAGGTCTGGGTGATTGGAATAGGTTCCTGATGATCAGAAAAATTGCCCATTTTCAGCAAGGAGAAGGATCATCAGGGGAACTGCAGGCCAGTCAGCCTGGTCTCATTAATCATCAAACCTTCCTGGAAGCCACATCCAGGCACATAAAGGAGGAGAAGGAGACTGGAAAAAGACTACATGCTTTTCCCAACAGCAAACTGTGCTTTACCAGCCTGATTGGCTTCTGTGATGAGATGGTTGCCTTAGTGGAAAAGGGGTACCTTGACATTAGCAACGCTTTTGATTGTCCATATTAATAACTTGATGAAATATGGCTTGGATGGGTGGACTACCGGGCGGCTGGAAAATTGCTTGGACTGCCAGGTGCAAAGGGTTGTGATCAGAGCTGCACAGTCCAAAGGGCAGCTGGTTAATAGGGGTGGACAATGGGGCCAACACTGCCTTTGAATCTGATGTCTTGAATAATAAGCTGGATCATGAGTACATCCTCTGCAAGTGCACAGTTGACACAAAGCTAGGCAAGCACTGTGTATGCTGAAAGGCCAGGCTCCTATTCAGAAGGAGCTTGACAGGCTGGATAAATGGGCAACAGGCACCTCAAGAAGTGCAGCAATGGCAAACATGGAGTCCTGCCCGAGGAGGGAATAACCTCATGCAGCAACACAGGCTGGGGGCCAACTAGATAGAGAAAAGCTTTGCAGCAAAAGACCTGTTGGTCCTGGTGGACAACCACTTCGGCATGAGTCAGCAGTGTGTTCTTAAACAAAGGACAAACTTCATCAGTAAAAATGTAGCCAGAAAGCTCAGGGAGGCAATTCTTCCTTTCTATTCAGCATCTATGAGACTGCATGTGGAACGATGTGTCCAGTTTTGAGCTCTCAAGTAGAGGAAAAACACTGGAGTAAGCCCAGCAAAGGGTCGCCAAGTTGTTCAGGAGGCTGGAGAGTATAAAGAAGGCCTCTGAGCTGTATGTGCTCATCCTCAAGATGCGAAAGTTATTGCAGTTTTAGCCACTTATTGAGAGAATCTGGAGAATATGGAGCCCAACTGTTTTTGCAGTGATAGGATGAGAAGCAACAGAGACAAGTTTCAAGGAGGAAAGTTCTAATTTCATATGAAGGAAAAAATTATCACAAGGATGATAAAACCCTGGAACAGGCTGTCCAGTGAGGCCGTGGCAAGCCTTGGAGATAGCACTGGAGATATTCAAAACTTGATTGGGCAAAGCCCTGAACAACCTGACCTAAATTAGCCCTCTTTGTGTAGGACACTGTATCAAATGACGTCTGAAGGTCGCATCCAACTTAGATTACTCCATGATAATAGAACAGTACTCTATGCATATAGCAAGACTACTAAGAAAAATCATATGCCTAGCCTTAATATATTCAGTACTCTTCATTTTTATAAAATATTTCAATGGATAATAAATCATTTTTTCTGTGTAATACACAGAAAAGCTAATCATACATCAAAGCTAATCCGTTTAAACATTACACATTTTAATATTAGAATGATTTTAAACTACTTAAAGTGTTCTGATGATGCTATTAGAAATAGTATCAGATAAATAATCTGGCAGAGACAGTATGAAATGAGTTGTAATAACATCAAAAAACTGCACTACTTTGTATATAAGCTTCACCTTCACAAAAACAAACAAACAAGATGATAAAAAAAACTCAACAACCACCACAACCAATCAAAGAAACACACCAGCGTCTCCCTGTGCTGTCACTTGTATTCGTTTCATTAAGGTCACACAGAAAGTACAGCTAGTGGCTTCAGATCATTCTTTCAGGGTAGAGAGTGATTAAGTTGGAGGCAAATCTATTTGCAGAAAACAACTGACTGCCCCAAATTAACCTAGTATATCTTATAAAGTGATCACTGAGTCACAGAAAGTTGATGAAATTTGGAGAAAGAAGAAAAAGCTCCGGAAACTTGAGTCAAACCCATAATGCACTCTCTTCCCCCAGAGTGGAAATCCTCGAGTGAAGGATATTTTCAGAACACAGACTGGGAAATCACAATAAAATCTGATTGTAAGGAAGCTTTTTCTAATTGTGGTTATGACATTTAAATTAACACCAACTGTTTGATTACTTAACTCTTTTCCTCCTCCATGATGGATAAATATTTAATGAGAATAATCCCCACTGTGATTGTGAAGAAGTTAATTTCACCTCTATTTTTCCTCAGGTCCCTGAGAAACCAGGTGTAATCTGAGGAGTTACAGAATAACTAGCTTTCCTCCAAATCACTTTATAAGTATTCACCAGAAAGCTAATATTTATTTAGGTATACCTAAAGGAACTTTGCTACCCCAGGAGAAATCCTGCTGAACTTTACACAGGGCAACCATACTTAGAGTCAGGAACAGCAGAGAATAAGTGCAATTTTTGACTTAAGCTAGGTCTTCAGTCTTAGTTACAGAAGCAATCGCTCAAAGCCATAGTCTGCCTGACTTAGATGTGCTGATAACACCTCGTTATCAGTAGCCCTGGAAGGAACACATGAGGTTCCTTTCAAAACCAGATATGAGGAAATCCACACAGGGGACTACTACATTACTTCTGCTAAGAAAATATGCCTCAAAAATATCTCAAGAAATCTAGCGACCAATAAAGTTATTATTAACCTACAACTTCTCTTTAGTTCTATATTTAATTACTGTATATTGCATCATGAGGAGAAGCTAGAGGTAGAAGAACGCTATTAAAACTAAATAACCCTTCTAGTGTAGGAACTAGAGTAGATCCCCAACAGAGAGACAAAAACCACCAAAACCCCACAGATTTTAAAATATTAAAATATTACTTAAATATAAAAATTCATGACTGACGCTCTTTTCTCTTACATACTATACACAGAGAGGCAGACAGACATATGTGATATAGAAATATCTTATTGTTTTATTCACTAAGAACGGAAGCATTTTTAGTTTGAGAGAAAGGAAACCAGGAACATATTGAAGTACTAACAGACAACAGCATTCTGCTTCCAATGGCAGATTCCTAGCAAATGTCTACACCCAGAGACAAAAAGATGCACTCTTTATACAAGATTATGATTCACACTAGATGCCAAAACAAGGGTGAGAGAGAACATCTAGATTTACATTCCCATATGAGCCATTAGACCTGTCATAACAACGCTCAGACAGACACTAGAATACTTTTCCTTAACATCGCAAGAGAAAAGAGCAGGCAAAGAGATAATATGTAACAGCAGTCTGGAGGTGCAGTTCTTCATGAGGACAGAGAGACTTGACCTCACCATTTCAATTAATACATCGCATATATTCCAGATTTTTTACTCTTAACTCACTAAAATGTAGGTGAACTAGTTGATGAAAGCATTGGAATAGTGTATAACAAAACAAGAATGGATCTATCTACACCCCAGTAGGGCACTTGGTTTTCCATATGCCGCTTCATGTGCTTCTGCTGTGCATCTGGCTCATAGAAAACATTAGATGGTTAGATTCACTATCAATTACAGGCTGGAACAAGTTTGATTTCAATTACAGCAGGAGAGGAAAACAGCTGGGATCCCTAAGGGGAGGTGCAGGCACCAAGGGGGTGAATCGAAAATCAGAATGGTACATCGCATGCTACTAATTAGAGAGAAAAATGAAGTCAAGATATATATGTAAACATTTATTTTTATATAAACCTGAAGTTGCTCAGTTTCACTGCGACCACATTTGAGACAGAAGAGTAGTACGGCATTGACCAGTATGTATTTTGATTAATTTGAAAGAGCTGTTTCACAAGTAATTTTAGTGACAGTTCTAAACTAAAAAAACAGCTTATTTTTTGAAAATAATGTAAAATCAAATTACAAAGATCGGTGTTTGTCTAACATCCCTGAATTACATCCAAGTTAAGAGACTTCTTTTACCAGCTAATAGGCACAGAGGGTTATGATCAGAACAAAATAAAAATTGTGAAAAATTCTACCAGGGTTAATAACAATATCTGCATATGCAGATTCCAAAAAATAAAATGTACAGAGCATTCCTCCTCTCTGAATTCTGACTCAAGCAATTATTATAATCTACCTTGAACAGCAGAGAAAAAGCTACATTTTTTTTTTCTTTCTACAGAAAAAAAAAAAAAAAAAAAAGTCCTGCATGATCTACTGTTTGGAAATCAAGTCATTTGTATTGAACGTATTATTGAACATATCAAATGAGATATTTGAATAGTCCCAGATTCTTTCCTTTAACCTTAGTCCATTTCCTACAGCTCTGTCTCTTTCCTGCCTCAAAGAAAGATTCTGTTACCTTAGGACAAGCTCAGTCATAAGCTTCATGCTCTCAATATATCCTTCACAGATCTGCCTCCTGTTTTTGATTATTCCATGTGGGTTTTCTCCCTCTTATACACACAAACTGCCAGATTTGTGTGTTCATGTGTTGGGTGGGAGGGCGTGCCTCCACCCCAAAGGAACAGATGTTAATGTTATCAATGCCAATATTCCTAGGAGGGATCATTTTTATCACATGTCACAAGATAGAGTTTACCCAAAAGCATCACTCAGATAAATGGGACCATGACTACATCTGCCCATCTGCAAATAATAAAATTAACCTGGTATGAGATGGAAAATAAAGCTGCATTAGCTGAACTCCATCACATAACTGTTGCTGACTTCACACTTCTGTAACACATTTGGTTTGGGTGACCAGCGTGATGGAAACCTCAGTGACAACTGCTAGTTGGCCTTACATATGGATGATATCAAGGAGATTGGCCTGAGGCTATGTGACTATCGAGGCCACATGGCTCAGTAGTTTGGCTTATAGTGGTTTATGCCAACAAGATGATTTATAAAGCAATAAACAGTTGAGACAGTAACTTCTCCTGAGTAGACACATCCATGGGCATCCAGCATCACATAGAAGGCTGAGCCTGAACCATGCACACAAGAGTTCCACTGAGAACCAGGACCCAGACATGTTGCACAGTTGGAGTGAACGTCCTGTACCCCTGTGTGCTGGTCTGAGCTGGGATGGAGGAAATGCAGCTTTCACTAGTGTCTCTGTGTGTGCGTGTTGCAGAATAGGTTTCTTAAAAGACAAATTACTATCCACGCACTACCATCTCTCCCACATGCTAAATACATTTTAGATTATTCATCAGTGAGTGCTGTGTTTCCATTCCTGCATCCATCCTGCCTCAGCCGAGTTCCCCCACAAAATCGTGCTGCTTAATCAGGTACACCAGACACTTACCTAAGAACTTCTGCATCTAAACTTCAGGTCCAGCTACCACCAACATTAAAGGCAATGACTAAAATTTAACTTCAAGAAATAGAAAATCCATTAGGTCTGAAACTTTTTTTAAGAGAGTTTTTTAGATTCTATTAGATACAATGCTAATGGAGATTTGCTTTGCCAAGAATCCTTTAGAAAGGGACTGTGTATTGCTATTTAGATGAGCAAAGTACTCACAGGTAGTTCAACTGTTTTTTAAAAAGCAAGAATACAATACATAATGCATTGCAAAGTGAGCAGTCCTCATTCACTCTACAGACCATCAACATCACTTAGTAATTGCTCAGACTGTCAAGATCTATCAATATTAAAATGACAAAAATAAATTTAAATACTTAAAATGTTTCCCATAAGTAAAGGGTTGGAGAATTTTTTCAAAGCCTAACATTCACATGGATGAAAAAGAAGCTTTAATTAAACTGATTAGCCAGGCTGCTGCTGTCAGTGGGGAAAAAAAGCCCAAAGTTTTCCATGCTCAATACCAGCTGGTAGAGAAAAGAGAATAAATTTTCACTTTTTTGAAAACCTAGACCAAGCATGGGAAATAGTTTACTTGTTAGTTTAACTCTCTTGAAGTACTGAACCTAGCTGAAAAGATTTGTCTGACAAAGAGCAACAATTCTTCAGCAAAGGCTGTGACAGTTCCATAAAATCTTCCATAAATTAGCTTAAAAGCTTATAATTTTCTTCCTGTTTAGTTACTTTAGAACTTACTGTCTAGTAATTAACATCCAACTTCCATGAAAAAGATCTCCCTAACACTTGTAACTCTTGAAAGAGCACCTTTTATAAAGTAATGTACAAAATAACATACTTTCCCTCAAAAAAGTGGACTCGACCATGAAGCATTGCATATATATTGTTCTTAGGGCTTTAAATAAAACAGTACATCAGGGCTCTTCATTTTGTAATTAATATCCAATGAAATAAATCATTAGAAGTGACAGCTTCTGCTAAAACATTGCACTCTAGTACTTAAACAAAAAAATACATCCCAAAACTGAGCTAAGAGCTGAAGTGCATGTTTAGTCTCATATGGTAGAATCCACATCAGTGTGGTCTAACCATTCTCCATTGCCCTAATAGGAATTTATATATATCTATAGGCACCCAAATTTCTAGTATCTGGAGCCGAACAGAACTGAACAGAATAGAATAGGATATTTCAGTTGGAAGGGGGACCTACAAAGATCATCTAGTCCAACCGTGAATCCCACTTATTATTGTGTTTGCTTTAAATTACTTGGTCCGAACTGTGTATGATGGCTTTTTTTCATTCAAAATTTCCTTCAAAAGTCTTGTGTTACTGAATTAATGTATAACCACAGCATTCTCTATCATTAGAGAGGAGATAGATAAGATAGATATCTAGATTTGTGTATCTATAGCAATTGTATAGTACACTAATAGAGATTCAATGAAGTTTATTCAGAATACTTTACACTAAAAAATGAAAGCAATTCCCTTATCTCTGTAATTCCTATACTGAGGTTAAAATAGCCTACTATTAAGGCTAAAAAGTCAAATACCCAGAAGGTAGTTAGACAATATGGTTTTAAATTTAATGTCTGATACTGGGAACTCCAGTCCAGGAAATTTTCTTCTTCTCATGTAACTTAAAGCAAGTGCAGCAGAGTGCTTAGTTTTGGGGAAAGAGGCCTATATTATAAAGAAAAGAACTTTTTACTGTAATCTTGTCATTTGAATAGTTGAACAAATGTAATTAAATGTATCATAAGGTGCAACTAAATTTAAATTGCATTTCTTACTTTAACCTTTAAAACAATTGGAAGTTCTGAACTTCCACGTGGATTTTTTTGGTATTAATTTCAGAGAGACTCTCTTTGAAAAACACAGATACTGGACAGATACTACAGTCCCTTATTTCACACAAAAAAAAAAAAAAACAGCATGGAAAGCAACAGACTAGACTGGAGTTCTGCACAGAAAAGAAACTGTGCATCTAAATAGACCATGGCTCCTCCTTATTGCAGAACTTTAGAAATCAAAGCATTGAACCCTGGTTCTTCTCTGATTACTGCCTCTGAAAATGGAGGACAGACAGCATCTGCCAGACTCATTTTCTGAGAAGTCCACATGGTGCTCAAAAGGAGATTGTTATTTTCCTTGGCTTACTGGGTTGGAGTCCAGAGCAAGTGTGAAACAAGACTAACAAGAGGATGCCTGGAGAAAGGTACTATTCAGTAGGCCCAGCTGTGCACATGAATTGCTCTGATGGGCAATAACTAACTGCTCGCTTGTCTGAGTAAAGATAAGAGAAAAGGCCTCATTATAACCTTCAGCTGAGCAATTCTCTTTCCCCCCTGTCAGACGCTACTCCGCAGTTCTAGTTCACTACAGGCATTACTTCAACTTCACACCAGTGTGACAAAATTGAAAAGAATGGAAACACACTTGCATAAATTTGCAGTAATGCACTTCTTCCAAGCCCTGCAGGAGTTTTGCCCATTGAATTCAGCAACAGCAGGACCCAAAATACCTATCATAAAATTATATGTTTATTTTATTTATTTCAGTGCATCTGATATCTTACCACCCATGGTTTGTCAGGTACCCAAATCTCCCACAAGTACTTCGGCATATCTCCAAAATTCAGTGCCTAAAAAGCAATAATATTTAAATAAAAAAGACGTGTCATTCTCACTACAGATCTTCAGACAACCCACCTCCCCAGTGGCCCAGTATTGGTAATATAGAAAGCAAAAAGTAAGCAGATTTCCATTGAAGATAGATAAATAACTTTTTATGAGGGTTCACAAACTTCAGAGACCATAACTTAGTGTTACTAAACATATGCGTAGTAACATTTAAAATGCTACATCAAACATCAGTTTGGTTTCTGAAGGCTGATTGTATAACACTACTGCAGCCAGGCAACAGGCTTTCAGATGGGTTTTATTGTTCTGTTTAGTGAACTACCAACTGAAATTGCTGTCTCATAGTAAGAAGAAACTTTTTTTTTCATTTAATGCACTATTAAGCTTTTTATTAAGATATTATTAATCAACCCTGAGTGAGACTCTAAAAAGCAAAACCAGCAAATCTTTAAAACTGCAATTAAAGCTGTGTTTAATGTGGGAGCATTAATGGATGTTCATGCTCTGTTACTAACTGCTGAATATAAATAGCGCTATGTACTTCAGGTTCCCTCCTGAGTATAATACTCACACACCCCCAAAATATCATGTCTCCTAGGGCTTGAATCATAAGGACTCTGTGTGTACATGACTGTGTGGAGGGAAAGTTCAGTAGGTTACCAAGTTTGCAGAACCTTTAAAACTGCCTGTTCCTAGAGGAACTGAATTTGTTCTCCAACCCGACAGCAGAATAGTACCACAATAATTCTGAACAATCTAAGCCAGAGCATGCATTTGGAAGGACAGTCAGAAACTCAGGTATCAACCCAGCACCAGGCCTTTGTACTGTTCTATTTTATTTGAGAAAAGAAAGCTTCCCAGAGAGAGAACATTACATTAAGAGTAATGTTTGTGGAGAGTTGGACAATTTCAAATCCATTCTCTGTAGAGTAATAAACCCAAGTTGCAAAGAAGCATTCTGTGCACCATATTCAGAAAGGACATTGGTATTCTGTACAGAATGGTTTATCCCCTCCTTTACCATTTTATAGTGAGCAAAATCCTCAGAAAACTTCACATCAAATATTACTTTTACTCGCAATGGAAAACACATGTCTCTTCCAAAGTACTCCCGACAGGTACCTCGGGTATCTCACACAAGTTCTGTGTTCTTGCAGAATTATATCACAGTTCTGAAAGCTTTCTAAAGAAATCCCCTTGAAAGCAGAAAGTCATCTTAATTATTTTGTCTACCAAAAATATTCTCCTCTGATGTCTGAAGTCACATTTCCAACTAACTTCAGGAAGTCCCTTCTTTGTCATCTAAAATTTCATTTGAAAAAACCCCCAAAATATTGCTCTTACACTCTGAATGAAAAGGCATTTGCACAATCCATAGAGATTAATAAGTATAGCTTAACAGAAAGGTAAAAGCCACTGAGAATGCCTCATTTTAAAATCTGCCTGTATCTCCTCTGATATTTTACATATGATTTTTTTCCTCATTTACATGAGTACAAATGAAGAGCAATTCACCCAAAGACAATAGAATTAAACTGGTAAAAAAGCAAAGGAGGAGTCCTTGTGGATCAAGCTCTCTTTTTAGAATGTATATTGCACAGTTTTATCCACTTCGATAAAGTGACGAGTTTTTGAAGGCAGACTCCATGTTACCAAATGTCTTCTTACTTGTTAGAAAGTCACCTTTCCAGCAATAAGTCACTTTTGCAGAAATAATAAGTATTGTTTCCTGAAAATAATTGGAAAGGAATCACAAGAGTAATTTCAATAACAACAAATAATGAATGTTTCCCCCATCCCCTTCGCTAGTTGAAAGCTAAGGGAGACCATCAAAATAAAACAGGAATGAGTAGCAATAAAATCTCATTCATATAACAATTGCAGATTGAAAAGACGAATTCATGGCATCATTAAATACGATGCCTTTTTTCAACATAGCTACTTTCTCAAAAAGTGGAGTACTGCTACATCAGAAGTGAAATATGTCTTTCTCACTTTCCCTTGCGTTTGGGAATGGCTGAGATCATTTTGTATTGCAGAGACAGCAAAGAGAACCAGGGAAGCAACAGCTTTGCAACAGCTTCTCTGGCTCCCCATCCTTCTACAGCTTCCCTGTGTCCACCAGCACATGGTAGAAAGCTGTAAAGAAAGTGGCTCCTGCTCTCGGTCTTATAACCAGTGGCAATTCCAACTGGAATTAAACTTGAAGAGACCATAGTCTTCACCCAAATAAATTACACCTAGAGGCTGAGGGAAAAGAAGTTTTTGACGGGGTCGGGGGCAGAAAAAAAAAGCAACTGTAAAGAATGAGTAACATGAAACATTATTTTAAGTATTATAAAGAAGGGTTTGAAGTTCTATCAGGAGATAACTCCCTTGTCCCTGAGGTCAGGGTAGAAAGTACTCCCATCAGTTGATGACCTACATTTATGATTTCTGAAATGGCTCATGGCTGCCACAAATTTAATATTCAGGGCTGGATTCAAGAGGTCTTAAGTATATATAGCTTCTTCCCTAAAAGGTGTTTGAAAGTCAACGTAATTTCAGGTACCACAGAACATGCAAGATTTGTTTCTGTAAAACTTAGTGCAGTTTTATCTTTTTCTTTCCAATTGTTCCTCTATTTCATGAGCTGACATCGGCAAAATCCTTCAACCAAAATGCATACTGGCTTTTTGTTTCATTTATCATCCAACATTTACAAACAAAAATGTTGTGGGAATATCTTGAGCTAAACAGTTTGGATGGAGGAGGGAAATGACAAAGTCAGCATCATAGATGAGATTGCAATCCAACAGCAAGGAAGATAGCATAGAAAAAACTTGCCAATTGCTTTTTCCCAATAAAATGAACAGATAGAACCACAGACCTCTAAGAGTAATGAAAACAACCTACTGTGTCATCATTTTATGCAAGAAAGGGAGAGAGGAGATTAGCCTAAAACTCCTACAATAATATGGATTTTTTTCAGCTGACAAAAGCAATACTATATAAAATCTTTTCTGTGCTTTATTTCTAATTACCTTCTATCCTTTAATGAACAAGAAAGCACTTGATCTTGAAAGTCCTTGTGCAGTCAAAACTCCCACTAAAATTAATGGGACGTTTTTTCCAGCCTAAGAGCTCTGAGATCAGTCCTCAAACTTAGGTTTTTCTAAGCTTCTTCCATTAATCAAACTTCTTAGTTTTTTTTTCCCCTCTCCTTTTCCACTAGGATCATGTATTAAAAAAAAAACAGACACCAGAAATCATAACCTTGCCTGAGGAAGAAAGCCTGCTGTAATTTGTTATCCTCAAAAGTTTAGCTCAATTTCACCAGTAAAAACCCGATTCTGAAGAACATTGTTTACCTGGACACCGAATATTTGATTTTGGCCTCTTCAAACAGTTCGTACACATGTTGTCACACAGTACCTGTGGATGTTAAGCTGTCTGAATCACATAACTGAAATACGTGTACACAAACTTTCTAATGAGGCAAACCTCCCTGAAACTAATGGGCTGTAACATAAGGGATGCTGATCAGCCTTGTCTCTCAGCCTCAACAAATGCCGTTAAGGGACTGAAGTTCAATGCCCATTTCTTCCACCTACCCTCACACAACCTGCAATATCTGTCTGACATTTCAGTGCCTAAAAGAAATAAAATAAAATCCTTATTTGTATGCCTCAATAAATCACTTTGATTTGCAGACTGTTGGTCACTCATTTCAGGAAAAAATTGCAATTCTTATACAGTTTTTAAAAAGCCAACAACACAACAAAACTTAGCGAGAAATTTCTGTATTCAAAAGAATTTACTGTCTTTTTGGCTGTAATACATTGGCATCATTACCCCACCATAATCTGCAGTTTTCTCCCACTAAAATAGTATAGTAGGCTCTTGCACAGAAATGAAAATAAAATACACGGTAACCTGTCAAATCAGGTAGTACTAACAATGTCCTAAGAAAAACTACGAGACTTGTTTATGGCTGATCATTAATAGACCTTAGCAAGGATAATTTCCTTTGTTCATTTTTACACTTCAACAGCACAGTAGCATATATACATATATATATACACACTAGAGAACTGACAGGACAGCACAGCATTTAATTGCTCATTTACAGGGCCTTTGAGAGGCTGCACTGCACCGGCATACAGTCTGGAAATGACACAGTTCTGCATGGGTTCTTCTATAGGATTATACCTTTCTGGGAAGATTCTGTAACATTGCCTTCATTTATGAAGAATTCAAGCATAATGAACTAACGATCTTTTAATTACAGTGAAGAAATAAAAGATCCAGCAGATGACAGACAGAAGAAATAAGGATGATGGACTGATTTGCACTTTGACACATTAATACACATACACACACAAAATACCTCCAGAATGAACATTCAGTTGGCACCAGATAAGTCCTTGCCAACTCACTGAGTTCTCTTCTTTGCCAGCTGGCATGGTTTAAATTGACTTCGGTATTCTTTTGCCTGCAGCTTGCCTTTATTTTTTAATGCTGTAGTTTATAGGGCTTGCAAACACACAGAAAAATATTAAATAAATAATACCTACTAGTGATGGTTGCTCATCATGGAAGAGGAGAAAAACAACAGAAAGTAAAAGCAACAACTACATCAGTTACAGCAGTTTTGCTTGTTTTCAAAAACAAAACAAAAAACCCAACGTAGGCACAATCACCTTCTAAAGGATGAAGTAAAACCTTAAAAGGCAAATTGTAATTTATCAAAAAGAATGAAGTAAGAATATAATGCCAGTGTTAGAACTGAAAGGTTCACAAAACATGCAATTATTTTCCTTTGTGAGTAGTTAAGTATGTTTTTTAGAAAGACAAATGAACATTTTGATAGATAAAGAAACCAAGTATTTTCACTGCTTTAAAAAAAAAAAAAAAAGGGCAAAAAAAACCCCAAACCAACAAAAAAAAACCCAACCCCAACCAACAAAAAACCAAACTTGCTCCAGAATCTACCTGTACTGGTGTTAACAGTGAATAGAGAACACAGAAAAATCTAGTAAAAGAAATGTCTTAGAGATCACAGAGAAATTCTACCCCATTAGAAGAAAGCAAAAAGAGACTTCATAATTCAATTTCAGTTCTCAAAGCATGTGCATTCCCCCATGCAACCTCTGTACTTTCAACATAATACTCTATGCTGTCAAAATTTTACTGTTAGAGTCATGTCTTTTAGTCGCCATTGCCTCACAGACCCATATTCCCTGCCTTTGTCTCAGAGTTAAATAAATCTCTAGTACTTGACTAGTAACTGTTAAAATGAGATGTAGAAAGGAACTAACACTGCAGAGACAGTGCAAACATAACAGCAAGTTCACCTTTCACATTCTAGAGTGAATTCATTGCCCTCATCTATTTATCGTCTATGTAATGTCTAATTAATGCTCAGCTCCTGATGTGAGTCCATTTGACAGGTATAAAACTTTATCACATGTGAGGTACTGAATACATAATGTCAACAGAAGACTTTGCTTATTTTGAGCACAGACACCTAGCTGCAATCCACACATACAGACAACATAATCCAATAATTAACTAAAAACCTCTTGGTATTGCTAGCACAGTGCAATTCTTCATGGCCGAAATGGGTCTGGAGTGACTCTTAACGATTACAGTTTATAACTTGTTTCAGCCGTAAAAGATTATATTATCATCCTGCAAATATCAAATTATTGTGGGTTTTTGCTTCTTCAGTGTTGCCTAAAATTATGACCTGTGAAGTCTTCCATCCTCAACCCAAGGCCAAAGGAAAGACATGGTCATATAAGACAAAGAATAATGTGTGGTTCTCGAGAAACAGATGACCACTATTTAGGCCTGCGTGGAGTACTCCTAAGTGAAATAAATTGGTGGTTTCAATTTAGCTCAAAGTAGATGTGATTTATCTATGAAAAACCACAAGTAGACTACTTACTGGTAACTCTAAGGTCAAAAAGTTCAAAGATTCAAACCACTACCTGACCAACAGTGACTGGCTCTTTGCACTGCTCTACATTGCACTACACCTGTTCTGTGGATACACTGCGACAAAAGTGGATGATAAAGGTCTGTATATCACCTCTCACAGTGGTGAAACTACAGAAGGGTCAGTTATATGAAAGCACAGCAACATTCCCAGGACAGATTGTTTCAGTAGCTGCAGCATTAAGTTAGCAAACTATATGCAATGGGAAAAAGAAAAAAAGAGCAAACTTTTATACTCTCCAGATATTTCTAAATGCTAAGTAACAATATGCTAAAAAAAAAAAAAAAAAGACAAAAAAAAACCCTCAAAAGTGAAATAGAATCTCTCTTTAAAAGCAATGAAATATCTCTCTTATTTTCTCTTTGTCTCAGAGGCTGCATATTATGCTACAAAGGAAAATCCTTTACACCTCAGAAAAGGACTCTAGTCTGGTGGGAAGACTCTTAGTCATGCAAAGCTACATTTCACTAAAATCCCAAAGGTACATGTGATTCAGCTTTGAAATTGGCACTATGATTCAACGTACTAATTTTTGCACAGTTTAATGCTTTGACTCCAATCCTGTGAATTCTATAAGCTCAAATCCATGCTGGGAATAAATATATACACTGAGACTTTCTGGTAATGATTTGCACAGGCAGCACAGCAATTCTCTGCTATGAAGTGAAGAAATTATGAAGGGAGCAGCAGCCTCTTGGTTGAGGAGGAGGGGTACAGTTAATTATTGCTGCCATTCAAAGAAAATAAGTGTAAACTTCTGACAACAGTCAGAAGAAAATCATAAGGAGTTTATTGTGATCAGTTTATTTTTCTCACTATAAAGAATAGTGATAAAGTAATCCTAATGAAGACCATCAGAATATCAAAGAAAGGAATGCTTGAAAGAAACTTCAGAAGTTATCCTGCTACAGTGCCTGGGATATGATTGACTGAGCCCACTGATAGTAACTTTTCCCTTTCACAAACTGAAAAAAATATTTTGTCAAGATTTACATAAAGAACCTACATTGTTACAGACATTCCTATTCAATTATTCATATACCTTGTTTCTAGTAAGTCTAATCTTATTTTCTCTTCTGTCTGAATGTCACAAATTTTATCCCAGTTCGTACACTGATGTTAATATTAGAAGGAGAGGAAGGGGTTGCACTGAGGTTTAACCCATTACATACTTGGTAATACAATTAACACAGTTGCCTGCCTAATCGGTCAAAGGCTGATTCATACCCTAAGATATCTTAACTGATCTGTATTGATCCCATCGTCCTCCCTCATCTCCATATTAAGAAAAAAAGAAATGACATCTTCCCTAATGTGCTTCTTCATAAACAGGACTACCTTTTAAAGCAAACAATATGGTCTTCAATCTTTAATTTTTTTCTAAGTCTACAAAAGCCAAGCTTAAAGTGAAAACAGAAGTCAATATATAACACATTCTATGATTCTGTGAAATGTTGTATTTGCAGTAATTTGGATAGCAAGCATGCTCCATTCATATTAAAGACAAAAAAAAAAAATTCAACAAGATAATGCCAAACTGAACTCAAAGGTCTAAAATCTTGGCTTGTTATACCATCCCACACTAATCCTGACATTGCCAGCAGTTGATTTGTATCAGTGAGTATTACAGTGAGTAATTAGTAATGGTAATATTACCACAAATAGTATAAACAGCCCTGCTCTACTGCCTTTAAATTAGTTTTGTAAGCATGTTAATAACTTACCATCAAGCGTCAATACAAATCCTTGACAGCTTCTTGAAAAAAGATTATGCATGTCTAAGCAATTTTCTCATACACAGGTTTTCTTTAGAAAACATGTTGTCACTATTGCATTAGCTCAAAAGGAATGTATGCATAAAAGAATCTCTGCTAAAGAAGTCTGACTGCTAGCCAGGAAAACATATGTTCAGTAGTCTGTATTTACTGCTGGCTGGGATGGGGTTGTAGGTACCACAGCATCAAATGAATTTCTTCTTTAAAAGATGACTAGCGGTGCAGTGATTTTTTTTTCATTTTCAAAGGGGGAACCCTTTGAATGGCACAAACCCTCATTTTGACAGTATTTCAATACGGACTGCTGGAATGAAAACAGAGTAAATTAACAGATGTATAGGGCAGACATCTTAGGTCTGATCCAAAGACTCTGAAGTCCAACAAAACCTGGACAGTGTCCTAAACTAGTCACCTTCCTGAAACCATTAAAAATAACACATTCAGACCTCAAAAAAAACACCCAAACCAAAATGAAAGTCACGTATTTTTGCTGCATATCCTACTATAATTTGAGTGCCCACTCCCTACAGTCAAATGCTACATTATTGGCAAAGGTAGAAACACAGTCTGTAGACAGTTTTTCATCTTGTATTATGCTGATGTGCCCTCTGGAAGTGCCACTCCTTTTAGTGGAGATGGAGCCCAACGTAGGTGTTAGAACTTCAATGTCTATCATTTTGCTGTCGAGAAGTTCAGCAAGAGGAATCTTATCATCACTGTTCAGAGATATTTTCCATACTATCAGACACTTGGCTGATTTGATTCACTTTCCATTTTGTATGGAACTATTAGCTTAATAAGACATTCAGAATACCAATAGGTATCCTTAACACTATAATATGATGCATACGAGGTTAGAGAAAAGTCTGTTTTGTCAGGTTAAATTATATAGAGATGGAAAACACATTCTTCTCTAATGTCTTTTTTTTTTTTTTTTTAGAAACAGTGGAACCATTTTAACTCAGTATTCTTCAAAAGTTTTTATGCCTATAGTCAATATCTTTCATGCAATATTTCAGTCCGATTTTTTACAGTTTGGTTACTGCAAGCAAAGATATAGTGTAAGTGTGGGTTTGTGTTTGGTTGGGGGTTTTTTTGGGAGGGGCTGTTGGGTAGTTGTCATGGTGGTTTCTGGGGTTTTTTTGGAAAGCACACACAATCTTAACTATGGCAATTATCAATAATTTACATTCACAGGCACACTCACACAGCTTCTCTGAAGGAAATTTCATGTTCCATGACTATATTAAGTATTTTCTATGTTTCACTTATCAATACCTTCACAATCATTTTACTGAAATCATAATCTTGAGTAATGAAACTCACCACTTCTGATTTTTAAATTTTACCTCTTGCTTGGGAAATCAAGAAAAAGGAAAAGAAGGGTGAGTCATCCTAAACAGAAACCTTCCCTTGACCCTCAAATAAAGCTCTCTTGCCCTTACGTAAATGGGTCAGTCATCTATTTCCACTTCTGGGGCTGAGTTGAATTGTTACTTCTGCTTGCCCTGTTTTGATTTCATTTAACATTTTTACATTTTAAGTGGCTGATGTTTAACAATTAGTAATAGTATGCTAAAATAAGCAACAATTTTGATTCTTGAATTCAGGGTCATCATGAAGTTATCCCTCCTGTAGTGAGGTATTCCACCTAGAGAAGAGGAAAAAATCCTTCAAGACCCCCACTATCTAAAGATTGCTTAGACTATGAAAATTAAAGTTCTATTACATCTTTCATTTCTATGGCAGCTGGCATGAAAATACAGAGAAACAAGATATGACTCTTCCTTTCTCTCCCTTTGCCTGAGACAATCGTATAGAACTAGGACTGACCAGGATGATACCGTTCTGTGACGCAGTTTCAGTTTAGGCAGACAAGATAAGCCTCTTCATTACTCTTAAGCTACTGACAAAATATAAAAATCATTCACTCGATTAGTCTATTATATTAACAACTTTAAAAAATATCAGCTGTGCGAGTTTTATATTACATTGACTTTTAGTGTCCTATTGCAAATCCAATATTCCCTGATGTGATACAGAATCCTCTGATGTAATATAGCAGCTGATAACACAGCAACATACTTGAAGCTTTTATTAACTCTGAAATCCAACATAACTTTTTCATTATTCTCATAAAATTCGGTATTATCTTAAGAAAATATTATCACACCAATGAATTTAGAAACCATTTTACCATGGTAATTACTTACGTCAGATTTTGCAAAGGTAGATTGCAGTTGGTGCTATGATACAGCGCCTATGTTTAATTACACAGAATCTTCTAAATTCTGAATTTAGGAAAACAAAATAATTTAAAAAATCCTAAACTTAAAATACAAATTATCAGTTTAGTGCCAAAAGAAAATAATTTTATGAAGTCTGAAAGAAACTGTGAAAATCATGTTGGAAGTTAAAGACAGGGAAGGGAAATGTATAGGTTAACTTTTGAATTGCATAAATTTTGTCTAGTATGTTTTACTAAAAAGCATTTGTTGCAGTAGTATTGCACAAAGTTCTTCAAATTAATTATATGGATCATTCAACTAATTGTTTTACTCCCCAAACAAATTCTAATCACCAAGCTTTTTTCTAATCACAAAGCTTTTTTCCCAACAGAGCTTTTATTTGAAGTGTTATATAAAGCAGGTCACTTTATGTTCTCTGTCTTTTATGTACATGTATTACGTATTTATTTGTATTGGATAAGTAGGATGAAGAAATCAAATTTCTGGCCTCCATTTGATTGGGGATTGGAGGAAAATTTCAACAGTTGAAAGCAAAAGACTAAAATTTCAGCTGAAGTTCCACATTAAGTTGCCTGAGACTTTAAAATCCTCTGTGAAAGTTAGGCACTAAAGAGGAAGACCCTGTCACCTTTCAAATTTCCTAGCATGGTTTTCAAGCCAACATCACTTATTTACTACTTCAGCATTAAATTATATAATCTATAGTAAGTAGTATGATCCTAATTACAACAGAATCAGTGAGACTTCTTCAGAATTGCAGAAATTAGCAGAACTGCCTAGCTTTCAGGTCCAGGCATGTACAATGTAACTGGGTGCCATGACTAAGACAACCCTATTTCATCAAGTTTCTGCCTGACAGACAGTAACCTCAACTAGAAGGAAAAAAAAAAAAAAAAAAAAAAAACCACCAAACAAGCAAACAAGCAAATACCAACCCCAAAACTCAAACAGCCATAAATATTTGAATGTGCCACATGACAGGTGGTGTGTTGTTGTATCAGATGACCATCAGAGGAACTAGTTCAGGTCAAGGACCTGCCTGGCTCAGTATCTTGTCTCCAACCATCTTGACAACTTTTGTGACATGACTCCAGCACAAACTCAAGAACACTCAATTATCTGGATCTACAGTGCATTTATTCCTTCACAGGTCTAAAATTAACATGAAATTTCTTGTGCGCAGGATTGGTCATTCTTATAGAGAAAAAAAGAACAGGCAAGAACAGTTCTTTATTTCAGAAAAATAGACCCAAACCCAAAATTTACAATAAACAATTCATGCTGGCCCTAGGAAAAGCAAGAGAGAAGCAAGCATCCCTCAAGCTTTCTCCCAGCTTCTGATTATTTGAAAATCAGCCTGATATGTACAAACCCACAACTTTTCTCAATATTTCATACTTACTCAGGATAATTTTTTCAACAACTGATAAAAGAGATCATATGAGTAGAAAGGAATTAGCTAAAGCTGAACTGGCCTATACAGGCACCTGTGAGCCTTTAGGGTGTGATTTTGATTTGTGTGTTTCTAATTCTGTCTTTAATAATAGCTACTGCTAAGCCGCTCAAACAGCACGTATTTTGGACTCTTCAGTATTATTCTTTAAGCATCTAGTAACAGAAAAAAAAAAAAAAAACACAAACAAACCATGATTTTAAGAAGTCCGGTTGATACAAATAGTAGCGACATATTAATTTAGTATTCTGCCCATACAGTGATATTTTCACTATTAGAGTTAAACAGAAAGATGGTACAGAATGTCTTTAGCTCAAAACACTACATTTCCCACTGTGTCTCCCATGACAACCAGACTTCTCTGAAAACAAACTGTACCACCAGAAGGCATCAAGAGTAGTAGAAAGAATTTCCACTGTTCCTTCTGTTGACTTCACCATAAAAATTGAGCTTCAGCACTTTCAGAACTAAAAGCAAAATCTTATTTTTCTCTTGCAAATTCCTACACACAAATGAATCAAGAATTGCATCAGCATACACTAATAAATATAAACAAACCTGACTACCTAATTGACTTGTTCTAACAGAAATCTTCAGATATAACTAATTGAAAATGCAAGTAACAGGGCAGGATAAAAGGGCAGATACCAACAAGCAGTTGCCATTTGCTAAACTCCAGAGTTTAGCAAAGATTCACAAATCCCAGCCAAAGCTTTTTTAAGGAAATTTTTTCATCCTGTAAACTTTCATTAAGGTTTATGTGATCTCAGACTGCACTGCCACCAGAAAGACAGCCCTCACTTTCTTCTCTTTCGCTGGGCGCTTCCTTTGCTATGTCAGTACTTAAATCACGTAGCTCACCAGTTATGTCAGTTCCTTGAACTGACTGAAAACTAGACCTGCCTCCCCAAATTATTATTTTTCCCAGAACAGCCGAACAATCACTAGTGCTGACACAAAAGAGGTGGCAAGAACAGACAGCTAGAGGCATGGAAAAGAGCACGACTTGCCTTTTTGGCAGTAGTGTGGTCAAAACTGATGCTGAGAGATCAAAGAGAAAGCTAGAATATTATATGACAGGAGCTGTATCTCATTCCATATTCTTCTCCTGAACTGGAAGAGCATGAGATGAACATGAATTCCCATTACAACTAGCTTTATTATACAGCCAGATAAAACCAGTATTTTTTCCACTATCTGGAACAATGATCTGATGATTTATGGAATTGGGAGCTAGGCTATCATTCCACAAGGGGCACATTGAGCAGGATCTTGACTTTTTAAAACTTAGGAAAAAAAGTTCTTTAAAAGAATAAGTAGCCACAGAACCAGAGGATTTGGTCAGGAGCACCTGCCAAAGTAGTCACTTTGTTGTTCCCTTGGTAGCTATTAGAGAAAAGGTTCATTGGACATCTACCACACCGAAGCCCATAAAAGGTACCTATATTGCATTTAAAGAAGGAAAGAGAGCCAAAACAAAGTGCTCATAGTAAACTATAACTGCTTGCTCTTTGGGTCTACCAGATGACTTCTAATTTCACATTAATGGGAGAGAAATCACAAAAAATAAAATGAAAATATGTCTCCATGAAGAAAATGGATATTACATTTAATACTAACCCTGATTCAAACAAAACATGGCAAAGAACCTTCAGGAATAAAAGGTAATGATTTTTCCTGTCAGTGGTCCTCTCCTGACAATTATTGGAAGTGTACTTATAGAAAATTTACTTAACTGAAACACTGCAGGTTTAAACTGTTTGCCTTGAATATTTACTGAACAGTATCAGTAACCACTTCTTCAAATAAGTGCCTGGACTTGGAGACATACTGTGGCCTTTCTTTCCAGAAAGAGCAATTTGAAACAAAGCAATCTTACAACTGAACTTTCAGGGTAAGTACATTTCAGTAAGTCTTATAAAACTTCAGATTGCACCTGAAAACAGCAGTCAAAACTTCTGATTTAGACTGTCCTTTTATATTTTCCTTTTTTTTAAACGAAAAACTCAGGTTGTACAATATGAAGGATTATTTAGATGACGACACAAAATCTGATACTTTTCCAGATGTATTTCAACCTCATTGTTAGTCATTCTCCCTAATTTACTGTCAGTCTTATTACCTACATATAGCTATTAAACTGTTGTCTTCATAAAAGTCATAATGACAAACACTGAATATACCCTAGAAATGTTAATGCATACTCAAATAATAAATGCATCTGAAAAATAAACCATTTAAAGAATGTTTTCACATTTCCAGAAATCCACACAGGTCTTCTTCCCTCTCAACTAATGTAAGCTTTTGGCTTTTCCAAAAGATGCTGTGAAAATAACTTGTCAAATGTAGGTCCTCAGAACAGGGATTAGAAAAGGGGATACAGAATATCAGCAGCAGCCTGTGAAGTTAAATTCATTACCTACAAAACCCATACATCAGCAGTTATGCCTAAACATTTTGTAAACTATGTATATCTTGCCATTCTAAAAGAAAATTTCCAACCACTGGAAAAGCCAGTATTTTCAGCCACTGAAAAAGGCAGTATGAATGTAAATAAAGTCCCTATTTTATTTTTAAATCCAACATACTGCTTATCTTAAGACATTTCACAGTGTCAATGCCCTAAAGCATTCACTTCTTACTGAGGTTTATTTAACTGTGTGAGATCTGAGCTAAATTAAACTCCACCATTTGATGAGTGGCACCAATCTGATCTTAGAGTTTCTGCTGCACAAATGCCCAATTCCCTTGCTCTGATCCCTTCTCTTACTGAAACAGGTCCAGTAATCTCTGTCGTACGCTGAAACCAGCCTCAAAGGAGAAAGCATTTTCTATGGCAGTTTTAGGGAGACTGACACCATTGTTAGACATTACTAAGCTCTCAGATATTCAATCTTTTGCAAGTCAGTGAATTTGAAAAGAGTTCCTTGTAGCCACAGGGTTCACCGTTTGATATTTTGCACTTGAATGTATGCCAACTCACCTTTCAGCCCCATTGGTTACTAAGGTAAAAACATCTGTATGGAATTTGTTAATTTTTCTGAAATTGGAAGGCTATTTCTTAGAGTCTAACAACCTTCCCACATTGATACGGCAGGAAGGTCTAGCATTCCTTTCAATTAAAATGCTGCGATTTTCAAACTGAGTGAGAAATTTGATAATGTAGACAGCACGTGTAAAGCCTGTGGCTTGCAAATGACTGAGAACTTGTAATCCATCATCTAAAACAAAACCCATAAGAACTGTCCTAGCATGAAAGATATCTTTCCCAGAACTATTATCCATTGGCATCCTGCACCATTTCACACTGCTACACTGAGAAAATATGAAAGTATTCCCAAACTGTTCAGAGAATACAAATGCATTTGGTCTTTGATTAATTGCATTAAAACCATGAATGTGAAACCTCCACACAGAGAAATGGGTGAATAGGACACTTTTTTCCTCTTTTATTTTTGTCTTGTTATAAAAATGTCCCAGTTTTCACTTTTAGGAAAGGTGCCAGCAATGCTGAAATACACTGAAATACACGGAAAATGTCCAAGTGTTTGCCAGAATGAAAGTTTTGCCATGACTGGCAAGGGTTCCTATAAAGGATATTGTGGGGGGCGGGGGGGGGGGGGCGGAGGGAGGGGGGGAGGTGTGACGGGCAGTGCGGGGATGAAGTGAAGGAAGGGTGAAACTATGAGATTTTCAGGGTGATTTTTTTATTGATAGTATTATGCGATAAATTTCTCCTAATACCTTTGGGTTCTAACCTTTCCCATGTCCCCAGTATATAAATTCTCTTCTTGACCCAGTAAAATTTACCTAGTTTTCAGGTTTTAGTTTCTCTTCATATTATGTTCTGGCTCTTCAGACATTTAGGAAATCTGCTTATTGCACCTATGCCAGACACACAAAATCTTACTGCCTTGCCTTGCAAATCAATCAATTACATGTTGTTAGCAGTGAGAACAGCAACCCAGAGTTGAGTAACATCTAATCCAAAATCATCACATTGAGTTTGATCTGTGCACACTGGATTATTGAACTATAACAATTGAGAATTTAAGAAGATATTAACATTTGTGTGTCTTAAATCATATTTTTTCTGAGAAATGTTAAGAATTAAAAGTGTATTTTTTAAATGTGCTGCCTTAATTTTGCATATCCGTGAGGCAAAAGATGTAATTTGTAACATACATATACTAGCAAATTATTAATTGTAACGGGGTAGGGGAAAGAGTACACACCGCAGACTATTTCAGACTAACCAACTCTGCCTGTCATTTGACTGAATGAGAAAATAATAAGAAAAAAAAATAGGAAACTATAAAAGTTGAGTTTTCAGGAAATATATATGATTTGAGAACAATGACCTAATAGTCCAAGCCATTTGATATATTATTTTGGATTATTGCAAAACTTCAAGTTCTCAGCCTAGACTGAAGTTTCAGTGCTACAAGCCAGGTGACAACCGGCAACAGCCTTTTGGGGAGAGGAGGAAAGAAAGAAAGACAAAAGAAAAGTAGTGTAATGGAAGGAGAACCTACATATGAAGAAATCACACAAATTACATTATTTTTATATGCAAAACTGTTGCAGAACCATTTTCTTGAATCCAGAACATTAGCCACAATATCATTCAAGAAAACAATTGTATTGTGAAAATGAATTGCTAAGATCAATTTAGCTAAATACAATAAAAAAAAAACAAAAAACAAACAAAAAAAAAACAAAAAAAAACATTTGTATCAAATTCAAAAGAAGGGGAACTTGTGACATAATTAATGGGCAAGAAATGATGTATTATTCACACCTAAAGAAAAACTTACAAAAGCTTACGGACAATATTGACAAGTTGGATGCATCCAAATCCATAAGACCTGACAGGATTCTCCTGAGAGTGCTGCAAGGGCTGGCTCATGTGACTCTAGTCCACTCTATAACTTGCATGGCAACTAGATGGGGTGCCTGATGGCTGTAAAAACGCTATCATCGTATTCATCCTTAACAAGGCAAGAAAAATGACCCAGAGAATAATAATATGAGGCTCAGCTAGGTCCCTGACTGTAGAAATATCATGGGATATGTCTCCCTGGAATGCTTTTTCAACCACATCAGGACAAGAAAGTAATCAGGAATGTGCAGCACAGATTTACGAATAGTAAGTCATGCTTGACCAACCTGATACCTCTGTTGAAATGTTTGGGTGCAAAGAGAATTGGATATAACCTATCTTGACGTTAGTAAGCCTGTAGAAATTACATCCCACACTTTCTTTGTATGAAAGCTGAAGAGGCATGGTCTAGAAAAAAAGGATTGTTAGGTGGGATGAAAGTTGGTTGCATTGCCATGAAACCAAAGGCTGAGCAGCTGGCTAACAGCTGTTAACGAGCAGACTATCACAGTGGCTGATATGTGGTCTCATATTGTTCAGTAACTTAATTTACAGACTGGACTATGACACAGACTGCACCCTCAACAAGTTTGAAGATGGCAGTAATGTTGGGCAAGTGCTTGGCAGAACAAATGGAAGAGACTCAATCCAGAAGAACCTGGATAAACTTGAAGGACGGGGCCAACAGAAAACATATGAGACTCAATAAAGAAAAAAATAAAGTTCTAAGAAATAAGCCCACGTAGACTGGAAAGTGGTTGGCTGAATAACAGCCCTGCTAAAAGGGGTCTGAAGTTTATGGCTGATGTCAGGTGGAATGTCCATCTCATGGCAAATAAGGCAAGCTGCATACATTAGGAGCACTGTAGCTACAAGTTACTGTCCCTCTTTATTCAGTATTGTTGAGACTGCATCAGGAGGGATGTTGAAAAATGCAGGAGAGTGCAGCAGGTAATATCAAGACTGGTGTTATTATTACTATATTATTATTATTATTACATTTATATAATATTACTATCACTACACTTTTTCAAAAGGTGATTATTCAGAAAGTGTAAAAATGGGTAATGAATCTTCAGTCCCTGCTGTATGACAGATAGATGATAACCATATTTTAAGTCATGTTCCAAGGCCAAGAAAAATGCTTGTTGTGTCTATATGGCCTCTCCCAACATCTAACAACACTATCAGTATTTTGCAATACTATTTTAGCAACTCCGGGACGTGGATGCATAAGGATAGAGAGATGGTAACTCAAAATACCACATAACCATACCGACAAAAGGCTTGTAGTTCATATAAATAATTTGCATCTCCACAGGATTTTTTGGGTAGGGGGAGACAGAAGGCAAGGGGGTGCAGAAGGGGAGCAGAATTATTAATAAATCAACAAAGACTGACAGCAACTGTTTTAGGATTTATGACCTAAAAATACTTATTTTAATTTAGAAATTAGTTTCGCATAGACACAAAGAGAGAGAGAGAGGCCAACATTTTCCAAATTTTCAGATAAAATATGGATGGTTGACAGCCTACAAGATGATGATTTGGTTTGTCACCACTCATTGTACTTTGTTTCCATAAATTCATATTTCTTTCTCACAACTCAAAGCACTTTCATTGGAAATGAACAAGAGCAGCATTTTGAGAGTTTCAAAAGAGCTTAATTTGTCTAATGCTGTACCATTCCATGAAATAACACTTCCTTATAACTCATCAAATGACATTGATGAGAGTAGCAATGAGCAGAAGGACAAACTAGCAATGATATTTGTGAGGTAGCTTTAAGTATTTTAAAATGTCATATGGAAAATTATATCACTATAAAGCAATACAAACAGGGGAAACTGAAATTGTCCTCAAAAATCTCATTCTAGTTGTTTATTTACAAATGTATACTTATTAGATGGGTAACATCAGTAAAACAAAAGATGTTGCTAAGAAAATAGAAGGAAACATAAGATAAACATGATAAATTCATGCAATTGCAGATACATTTAGATGCCTTGGTTTGAAGATTATTCAGTCCAAATAAAAACAAATAAGTTCTGAGACAAAAGGCACAGCAGAGCTGTGTGGAAACTGAAAATATGTTTTGGATTTCACAACATCAGAAGGTGTACTATCCATGATGGGCATGTGATGATTTCTCAGGGAGTTTTGGCATACCAGAACAGAATTCATCCTCTGTGCTCACTTGAAGAACTGAGAATGGGACAACAAGCACAGCTACCTATAAAAAGCTTTCACTCTCTGAAAGTCACACAGAAGAGCATCACTTATGACAGCAATACGCTTGGAATATTTGTAGGAATTGTGAAGCTACTGAACTGTCGCATAATGCTGTCATACAACTGATTTAATTTGCCTTTGTGAAAATTACAGAAATAACAGAAAAGAGAAATAAGTGCTGGGCCAGTATACTAATAAAGCAAAAAGAAAGAAATGAGGACAGGAGAATTTAGGAAGAGGTTGAATGAATAATAAATATCATGCTAGCTTAAGGCAAACAGGGTTTTCACATCTTAGAATGTGAAACTATTTTATTGTGTAATTTATTTTCTTAAATATTCTTGAAGAAAATAATTGTTTTCAGTTTCTTAAAAAAATTCTCATTCAAAAATAGTACTTTTTCTTTTATTTTTTTTTTTTCTTTTCTGTATTTCTAAGAGTAGCTTTATATATGTCAAGAGTTCAAAACAAGATGGGGAAGTCTTAGTCTGTGTCCTAATTGAAAAGAATTCCAGTAAAATCAAAGGACATATGCAATAAAGATCTGATCTGGCTCTGAAACAAGCAACAAATAAATGATTAGATAGGGTTACAAAATTCTTCATTTTGCCCTTGCCACTCTAAATTTAATTACCTTCTATTTGCCTGAAACTTACACCTATTTTATCATAGTTTTCTTGTCTTGGGTTCTACTGGAAGGAAATTTTCCTTGTTGATGCTTGAAAGAACAGGAAAAAGACACCACTCAAGTATTTATTAATATTCCATAGGTGAAAGGAAAAATAAAGACATTTTTATGAAAGAAACAGTCTTTTAAATTTTGCTGCCTCTTCTGTTGGGGTGGTTTGGCCAAGAAGCTGAAATCTATTTGTGGGCTAGGACGCTGAGGGGTAGTATTTCTGAGCAACCTGATGGTTACTGCTGTTGAATCGATTGAACAGCTAGCAGGAATTAAAAAGAAGAAGAAAAAAAAAAAAAGCTTTGCATTCGCAATACAGTTGTGAGAGAGTTAGAAGTCAGCGAGATTGCCATTTGCAGAAGTATTCAAAAGCCTATAACTGAAATTCTAACTGCGTATCTAATGAAAGAAACACTTAGTGTCTGCTTTGAGCCCTGAAATGAAAGGGCTAGAAGGAATCGTGGGATGTCATCCCCTCGTTTCCTACTCCAGGACACAACAAACTCTGTCAATGGTTTTCTTAACTGATATTTATTGACTTTGCCTTTAATAAACCTCCAGTGATGACAAGTCTTCTGTCTCTCCACGTAATCTATTTTCAGATGATGATGCTTTACTACTATTATAGGAATAAAGTTTTAACCTGAGTTTTCAATGCTGTAGTTTAAGCTAATTATTTCTTGCTGTATCCACCACAGACATAACACAGAGAATAGATTATTCCTTCTGTATTTACAGTAGCCTTTTACATGCTAAACTTCTTGCATAGAGACAAATGTGATGCAGCCAGATAGGGCCTGATCCAATGTCTGATAAACTCAGTGGATAGACACCCCTCTAATCATTTATTCGAGGTTGCGCCAGATGTCCCATAGAGCCATGGCTGTATTTTTCCCAGCAGGAAAGGAAGAAGGAGAAAAACTTTTATTGTTATCTTTACTTGTATCAAACACTCAGATACTACAGTGATGAAAAACAGAAGTTAGATAGGTTCCCTACTTTCTTGCAAGAGTAATTTGCACACTTCCAAGAATTGCAGTGGCAGCTGCTATGTCCTGAAGTCTTCCCAAAGCAACCTGTAGAAATGTCACCTACAGCAAGCTTTGCAATATGCATAGGATGAGCTGTACCAATAAAATCTAGTTAAAAAGCTATACTATACAACAAAAACTGAAGCAAAATTACTAATAAAAATGTCATTTAAAGAAAATGATGAATGTTCTACATAAGCATTGACACAGATACGTTTTCTAGGGTTTTTTTTTTGTTTGTTTGTTTAAAAATGCATCTTTTTTACTTTTGAGTATAACCAATGATTACATTCATACATTGCAGGTACCATCAGAAAAGCCTGTCTTAGCCATATTTCCAGGCCTAATGTAACAATTAGTTTTTCTCAAACTACAAGGTGTTTTTTTACCAGGTATGCCTTCTAATTTTTCCAACTGTCACTGGTTATCAGTCCTTACTCCCTCACAGGCAAACACGTTTTATTTTTAACTGTAAGAATAGGAATCAAAAATACCAGATAGAGGATCAGGATGAATTTCCTTATAAAGGATGAGAAGGAGAAAAAGGAGAAGCTGTACACAATTGTTACAAACTTCTTTAGGATCTTGAAGTATTCTCCCCACTTACTCCCCGTATGGCTATATGACCAATGAGTTGCTTCTATAATTATCATCACTACCTGTTCCTTGTCCCCTAGATTCTAGCACAACAAGCTTCAGAAAGACCTTATACAGCTTAGTGGAAGAGCAATCTATTGAGTTTTCATGTTTTCATGAGTCATATAAGGACATAGGACATGCTGGCTTTAACAGTCAACATATCTGTGAGTGTGGTGGTCTTCTCCAGCAGACCACTCACTATTAACTACCATGCAAAACTTAACGGATATATTTGTTTAAAATCACATTTCCAATGATGAACTGTATTATAGCACTATGTAAGAATAGAATTCATTATTAATACAATTAGAATCTCCCTTAGCTGTCTAGAGTCTTCGCTTCTGAAACTAATTAGCCTCTAACCAGCCCCAGGGTTGTCATGCCTTGAGAGTTCTCAAATATGCACCTTTCTTTCTCCTATCGTTAAAGATGCTATTACAGTTACCCAGAGTACTGCTCAGAAAGACCAGTCCTTTTCCAGATTAAACCAAAATTATCACCTGCTTTCTCTCTTTCACTGTTCTATGTTCCCTTTTTCTCTGTCATTGATTTCTGGAATATCACCTTGGAATGCAGCAGTTTCAGTTCTCTCCTGTTCCTGATCCTCAAGAACTTTTGATTAAAAATGTTACTGTATACTCTGGTATACTTCTGTTTTTTTGTCATTTACCCATTAAACCCATCTGAAATGGGTGGAATTTTATTGACTATATTATTAGAAATATCAAATCTACAACCTTTTATTTCAGATTTATATCTTTTACTTCTCTAGCAGTATTCTATAAAGACCAAATGTCTGGCAATGAGGTCTTCAACTGAAAAAATATTCCCCTGGGATATACTATTAGTTTTAGAAGGAAATCTTCTGGAGGCTGTCACAGAACCTAATGAGGTTCGTCCATTGTTACCCTTGCTCATGTTGTAACTTTGTTTTCCCATTTTCATTAGGTACAGAAGATAGCCTGAATGATAATTACTGGACTAGCTAAATTATAGATGTATTTTTACGTATTGATTTTTTTAAAACTTGTTTTCAGAACAGTAAAATACAAGTTGTATTTGCAGGGCAAAAACGAACGGGGTGGGGGCTGGTGAAGAAAGAAGCGGGGGAAATGCTATCCAGCCATGTAGATGGTGTTGATAAAATTTATAGCTAAAAATTTAATATGTTTAGGGCCATGATGAAATGCTTATCATCAGCTTGCATTGCCCGTAGTTCTTGCTGATTCCAGCCCGCTCAGCGTATCCTGGTAATGAAATGAAATGGCATGGGCCCAGTGCCTGCAAAATAAAATTCATTTCATTACAGTTCAAGAGGTTTTCTTTTTCTTTTCTTTCTTAAAGGCTGGAATCAGGAACATACAGATCACAAACTTTTATGGGATTCTTCTGGTTTTTTTATTTTAAAAAAACCAAACAAACTTAGTTTTTTTACCTGTTACTAAAAAGATAACCAATATCTTAAATTTAAATTTACTGGCAGTGACTCCAGTACATCCTTCCCTTAACCCCAGCTATGGTCTCATGACTTCTGAGAACCTATTTTAAGAAATTCTATTCAGAATCAATGTCACCATTGATTGGGTAATATATTGGCTACTTCTTCCTCATTTTCTCTTTATTTACTCATTCACCCTTACCCAGCCATAGCGATTCTAGCTTCATAATCATTTAAAGGTTACAAAACACCAAGCAGGATCCATTGTCACGGTTCTTCTTCACTGGGGGGAAAAAAAGAAAAACCTAAAATCTGATTTTTGGTACCACAAAACAAGAATGTTTTTGTTTGCTTTGGTTTTATATTGCCCTTTATAACAGTTATAAACCTATGGAGAAGCATACCTGACGCATTAGAGTAGACTATACCTAAAATACCATATTCTAACAAGCATTACATCACTATGACTCATAATATTCCTATGAACTAAATCTTGCTACAGTGAAGTTTATCTGTGTAAACTGATGTGCACAGTTTTATTCAACAGCACTGAGAACAGGATTAGTCTGTTAAGCTCTGTTTTTTCTATAATCTCCCCTCAAGGCTTTCATTTTATCCCCCCCCCCCCCCCCCCCCCATAAAATTTATTTTTGCATTAAAAGCATACTTAAGACTTCCCAGAATTACCATTAGTTTTGAAGGCAAATTCAGACCTTGCATTCACCCTACAAAACCATGTGTTTCCATTAAATAGACTATATAGCTGTTTCAGAATTTGCCCTCTAGTATTTCATGCCTTCAACAGTAAATTGAATGAGCCAAATGTATTCATATTTCTGCCATATAAAGACAAATTTTATACAGAGATATGTATTCTATACTCAAATATGCTAACCTGTCTTTTTTGGGATAAACCAAAACAGAAGTCAGCCTGAAAGCTTTTGGCATTGATAACACAAAGAACCTATTATTTAATTTGTATTAAATCCAAGCAGGAGCTGCAGAAACTCTCCACTGAGGTGTATTGCTATTTTATGAGAAAACTGACTTTTAAAAGCAGAAGATGAAAATACTTGCATTAATAATCTTCTTCCAAAGGATGGATAGGTACAGTGATTAAAGTGTTATCTTAGGGCTTTAATGACCTGGGTTCAAGTCTCTGTTCTATTTTCCTTATCTCTTTGAGACACAAAGCTACATGACTTGTGTTCCCAAACTAATAAAAATACCCAGATGCTTGTGTTTCCCTGTCCTTGAAGATACTTTCGAAACTTTTTTTTTTTTTTTTTTTTAGTTAACTACTTTTGGTAGACATAGGCTTGATCCAACTAAAATAAAAAAATTCCAAGTGGACAACATTTCAACATGATATCCAGTGTAAAAAAAAAAAAAAAAAAAAAAAAGTCTTCCTTGGAAAAACAGAAGCTCTTGAAAACCATTTAATGGTTTTCTATTATTGTCAGGTAAAATATCTTGACTTTGAAACATCTACTGGATGGAAAGCTACAGAGTCTTGCTTTCTACACTTCTGAATAGTTACTCATCTTAATACACGATAGCAGCTAGTAAATACATTTCATACTTAATGGGTTACAACATAAACCATTTTCTACTTTTGTGTTTGTCTTTTTACCTCAGACTAAACTATAATCCCACTTGTCTGTCGTTTTCCATTGTCAGACCCACTCTGAAGGCCCACATTAGAGCAAATGAGGGGATGAGTGGGCAGCAGTTACACAATGCCAATTTGGTTTTACCTGAATGAAAAGTGCAGCTAAATCTGTTGAGGGAGAAGAGCCTAACACTTTCAAAACAGAATTACATTCAGCAAGGTGCTGAAGAAATTAATTGTTCTACAGGACTGGGTTACTGACCTCATTAAAAAGCCCAGGAACAATCAACTTTCTGAATTTTTTTCCTGATTTGTGTCTGCTGCCCTCTGAGAGCACATCCCTTGTTGGTAAATTTAACACAAATCTTTTGAAACGGTAACAGACTGCTTGCTCCTGTTGTTTTCTAGGACCTTATAGTGATTGTCATTAACTCCTCCTTAAACTGGATTATATTTCTCTAAATTATTTCAACTCTCCACAGGGTAATGTTTTATTTTTTTTCTGATTTGCAATTCTGGCACTCTAAAACATCAGACCTAGACTGGATTACGGCTGCTGCACAGGATATCTGGGCATTTTACCAGGAAATCTGACCAGCTTCAATATCATTAGAAGGATGATGACACTTTACTGCCTGCTTCCCCAAACACATGCCACCTCCTTTCATTTAGCCTTTGGTTTACTAGCACTGCTTCTGAGCTTAATGAACCAAAATACCTTTTCCTGCATTGGAAGGTGTAGCTTGTCATTACAAAAAAACATAGTCTCCAAATTTGTTTACAATAGACCTCTTTTTCCCAGAACAAGAACAAAAGTTGGAATGGAAATAGTTTTCTAATCTCTGACAATGAGATTAGAAATTCAGTTTTATGGCCGGTATGGATCTGAATGCAATTATGGAGAACAAGTATTACTGACCTCTGATGTATATTTGGCAGTCTATATTTCAGCAAGAAAGTCACTACTTTTTTTATTGAGCTGCAAAGACGAGGAATCTAAGTATAGAAACAGGAGTATCAGTGGTTTGGCTGGCTGAAATGTAATAGTGATTGCTGTTACTATGGGCTTAGCGTGCGATGAATACAGATAGTCACATTGATAAGGGTCAAAGGAACTCGAGAAAAACGGAATAGGTAGTAATCAGTAATGACAATGCCAATCTGCATTCTGAAGGAGACACAAAGAATTAATAATGTGGCAAAAGATATCTTTCTCGTAACAAACATTGTTTTCTACTAAGATTAGGCACACATTGGTGGGTGCAAGAAAATGCACCCCTTCTCCTGTAGTGCACTAGATATATAGATACACGATAGTTACACAAAGATTGCTGACTCCAACTGCTCCATTAAAAAAAAAAAAACACAACAAATAATGTATGTAAAAATATTTTTTACAAAAATGAAAGTGTATCTACAGCCAGGCTGTAAATTGCTGCACTTATTAATGTATCAAACATTTATGATTAATAATAACCTCCTCATGACTGAGTTAACGTGCTGTGGATTTCAGAATGAGTCAAGTCAATCCAGGTTAAGCGATTCACTCTACTGATTATTTGCCCTCAACATGAATTTGACGAGGTATGTTGCCTCTGGAATCTGTCATCAATAACTGCTACAACCTCCAGCCACAGCTGAGGGCTCAAAGCCATAAAGTACTGCAGTACTGCACAAAAAAAGTCCTGTAGACACTGCAGTGAGGTTTATTGAAGAAGTCTTGATTACCATGACAGTAAACTCCTCTAACCACAGCCAGTACAGCAAAAGGTAGTTACAGAATTTATCGAGTCTTGTTCAAACCAAATATATATCTACCCTCACTCTTCATTTTTATTTTTCTTCATCACTCAGAAGAACATAATTTTTTGGTTTATCACAAACCTTCTGTCTGTTCTGTCCTCTAAGTCATTCGTCACACTCCTCAAGGTCACAGGGGAGTCTCAGTGGGAAAGCATGCGTGTTGATTGATTGGTACTGTGATGCCTATGTCTGCCAGGGCTGCTAAATGAGCTTCTCTCCCCTCTCCCCATACTCTCTTGCCTCCAAGCAATGATGTGATTGAAGGGGGTGGGGGGGTGTTTGAAGGAAAAGGGGGTGGACACCTTAAAGAAAAAAAAAAAAAATATCTCGCCTGTGAATCCAGTTAAGAAGGTTCATAAAGCAGTATTATCCCTGGTGACTGAACTAATTTGTATCACTAATCCCTGACCATTTGCTGGGTAACAAAAAGGACATATTTTCCCTACAAAAAGTAAGATACAGTAAGTTTGAGAGGAGTGAGAGAACAAAAGAAACAGAGAGAGAGAGACAGGGAGATACAGCGCACATGAGCGAGAAAGAGAACGAGAGTGCAAGAGCACGGGTGAGAAAAAGAGTGAGCGTAAGAGAAAGTGCACACAAGAGAAAGTGAGAGAGAGTGCAAGAGAGGGAGAGAGCACATGCGACAGAGCCAGCGAAAGAACAAGAAAGAGAAAGCAAGCGAGCAAGAAAGTGAGTGTGCAAGAATGAGCAAGCAAGACGCTGAGTGAGAGCACGTGCAGAGAGCTCCGCTTGAGAGAGAGTGTGAAAACAAGCAAACGTGTGTGTGAGAGAGCGCAACAGTGCGTGCAACAGGTGTGACAGGAACAGTGCACAAACATGTGAAAGAGAGTGAGACTGAGAGCAAGGAAGACAAAGCGGAATAAACGAGGAGAAACTAAACATAGCAACTGCCTTCCTGAAAAAAAAAGACAAACCACAGAAACCTACCGCTATGGCTTATTACTACTTACAACATCATTTAGAAAAAAAAAAAAAAAGCATTTTAACACTTCTGGTAACTGCATTCCTAATATATATCTATTAATTACATAGAAAATACATATACTTATGATTTTGAAATGGACACTGACTGTATCTGATGTATTAGACGAAAAGCTGTGCTTCTCTGAACCACCCCTTCCTGTTCATCTCTTAGAAACTCATAAACACATAGACATGCCATCAAACAGATTTTATCTGCAGCATCCAGAGGCACCATTTTAATTTCAGAGAGAGAAGAAATCTGAAAGATTATGACTGCAGTAGGCACCAGTGGCTTGTGGATTATCATAATATCTCCAATAAGAAGATCTCAGATTAAAATGAAACTCACTATCGTAAAAATGCTAAATAAAAAATCAGAATCCTTACTGATGTATTTGTTCTTCATAAGCATGTCTAATAGCCAGTACCTAGTGGGGTGTTCTTCTGCTACCCTTCACTCACATCAGCAGTAAAGAAAAAACAGATGTTGGTGATGAAAACAAAATGAAAGAAACTGTCTTCCTCCTTTCACCTCACTGATTTTTCTCTTATATAATATAACAAGGTTAAAAATTCCCACCCTCCTCTTTTTGCCACCCAGCTCATACTGTCATGCACATCAAATATTTATGAAGAATATCTAAAGTTTTCAGTACGATAATTGGGATTACCTCACAAGTCAGGAGTGAAATAAACAAAACGCCACCATAAGGCATTGCCCGTCTCTGTAAATATGGTACAGGATACATTATAGACACACAAATAAAAATTATGGGAGCAGCCCCAGTATAAAGTGGAGCAAGGAAATGTATTTTTTCATTGAGAAAGTCCTTGTAGTGTAAGTTCACCTCTCCTGAGTGTTTTGGTTTGTTGTTTTTTTATATATGTGTAAATAAAGAAAATCATCTTTGATATATATTCTAAGTCTATATGTAATTTTCTGGGGGCAATTCGAGATGATTTCTTCAGTGCAGGATAGAGGTAATAGCAAACATGGTAGTAAATGTATAAATAAAGCATTGGTGATGTGTATAAGCATATGTGTGGTTTCTTTGCTATAACAATAGAAACATCTGCTTTGGGACATTTTTGGCTACTGACTGCAGCATACTGTTAGCTATTTTGTCTATATGTCAGTAGAGAAAAGAGAAGTTGCATGTAGTAAAACCCATAGGTAATCAGCAATAAAAAGAGAAAACCTTAAAAAGAATTAGTTTGCAGCAACATCCCAAATCTCAATGCTATCACAAACTAATCCACTCAGCTGTAAAATTATACCGGAAGCTTTTTACAAGCAAGCTTTCCCAGGCAATCTAACATTCCTTCCTTTGCCTAGGACAGATATATTGCAAGCAAAATATTTGTCTTAATCTTTCTACATCTAGAAAACACAGAGGAAAATCAATTAATGTTGTCATGAGTTTTGGGGTTTTTTTTTATGCTCAGCATTAAAAAGTGTTTAGTCTGAGTTCTGGGGAAGGGAATGTTGTTGTCGTTGTTATTTCACTTATTTAATCTAAACTGTATTTTTACCTTCTAAGTAATATCAACTTTTTGAAAAATTGCAAACCACTTAAAAGTTATTTGCAGAATTTTGCTTTATGTTGGCCCTCTCAAGTTATATTATGAAATGATTGCTAAGTTTAAAAATGAAAGTTGATCATTACAAAAGGTCCAAAGTCTGGTCTCACTCTCTCCTTTAAAAAAACAAACCACTAGAAAGTAAAAACTGATGGGAATTAACAAAAATACACCAGTGAAAATGTCACTGTTTCAACTGAATTTTCTACATCCCCAACTCCACACATTTATTTCTGTATCGTCTAGTTAACATTCAACTAAGTTAGACATATGTCTTCAAAAGTGTCAATAGAGTAGACATTACAAGGTTGAATAAGGAAGTTATAACAACTGTGTACTTTACCAGTTAGAGTTTCTGCATCAGCAAGGGTATTTGCTTTCAAAAGCAGCAGGAGCACTTTCTCAAACTCTCCCATTGCCCACCCATAATCCCTCAGGGCAAATAGCAAGCACTTTTACTTTTTTTTTAAAAAAAAAAAAAAAAAAAAAAACAAACTCCTTCTCGCAGCCTGTCTCCAAAGCCATCAGATCTGTGGCACTTCAATAAATTATTCAGGCCTGTACTGCTCCCCGTCTTGTTCAGTTGTGGGACTTCCTGCCACATATCCCCATTAATATCCACGGACATGCACATGACCTATAGAAAATCACAAACGTTTGTACATTAAATCCCTCAGCCTGCATTAATCACAAGAGCATAGAGCTCTAGTTGCCTTACAAAGCCCTCACGAGGCACTCCTGTTCCCTTCCTCTCACTCCTCCTCCTGTTTCATGCCCAACCTGTGTTCCCGTTTTATAAATTCCGATTCCCATCTTCTCTCTTCCCTATTCCAGTTGTTTATTATAGCTCAGGACGGCTTCAATGCACAATACCGGAGCTGTCACTTGTTCTAAATCCTCCTCCTCCACTTCCCACCCTCCCCCTCGGTGCTCAATACGCTCCACGAACAGCTGCATCACAGCTGTCAGGGTGAACGGCAAAGATGTCCTTTTCCGGTAAGAGTGTGCCTGTGGCACACAGAGTTCTTTCTAACAGCTAATTAGCAGGAGATAGGCCACGGCAAGGTTTGGTGCTGTCCGTCAAGTCTGCTGCCAATGTCAACACCATCAGCTGAGCTGTCACGTTTGGTTCCTCATTTAGGGGGACCGGCAAAGCCTCTTTTTATGGATAAGGCAAGATGGTGGAGTATGTGCTGTGGAGAGAAAGTGGAGGGTCAGGCTCTGTCGGTGTTCAGCAAGAAGCATTTCACACCTACTAAAGTCCTTTCTATGCATAAGCTTGTTCTCTTCCAGTTAGCTCCTCTACTAACAATTCACAACTATGAGAGAAAAACAAGACACAAAATACAATGGTGGGCAATGGTAGGATAGCCTAATTTTTTTATAGAAATAGAGGCTAATACACCTGTAAGTGGCATTGCTTTTGTGATTGCAGCTTTTGGAAACTATCCTCCAAAAGCATTCATCTCCCAAAAGTCTTATTTCTAATAAATAACAAGCAAGAACATACAATTTCTTGTGATTTTTCTTTCCCCTTCCACAGCAAAGCTTACTACAGGTGCACTGAGCACTACAAGCACACGTAATTAGCTGAAGCCAAACTCCAGTCAAAATGACAACCTTTGGACTGCAGGAGTGTTTTTTGAAGATGAAAATGTAGAAAGGAACAAGAAAGTAAAGTAAATCTCTGCTTAGGTCACTACAGAGCAAAAGTTCTGGGATGCCCGTGGGTAGCTGCCATATTTAATTTCAACATTTTTTAGATATCTGAGCTGTCAGAGCAAAAGCACGATATTTAGCTGTGGTCATTAGTGTGGGCATGATGCCGCCACATCAGGAAGATGTGATCTGTGCACAGTCGTTATGCCAAATTTTAAAACATAGTACAACTTAGAAATGTAAAATAATTTAAGTTGGAAGGGAACTTGGGAAATCATCTAGTCTAACTGCTTAAAACAGAGGCTAATTTCAGAGCAAAACCAGGTTGCTCAGGGCTTTGTCCAGTCAAGTTGTGGGAATCTCCAAGGATGAAGATTCTCCGTTGCCAGTTTTAGCTTCATGCAGCTGAGGACAAAATGGCTCTTCTCTCAAGTCACACTTGGGAAAAGACAATGCCTGTGGCGTGCAGAGTTTTTCAAACTTTTGCTACCTGTGAAGTCTTTGTAATTCACAAAACACAGGCAAGGCCGTTGCCCAAGTTCATGTAAGAAAGGGACATCTCTATCACAGACCTCTGGAAAATATCATAAGGCTATGTGTTTTCAATGCAGTATCTATTGAAAAAAACATATATTCCAGACTATCAAAAGGACCAAGCTCCTACTTCAGTAAAGCCATATAACCTGCTCCAAAAATGTTTTCTCATTACAGTCATTTTTGAAACTCTTTTTTCCCCATTTGTTTCTTAATTGCATTTTTATTTCAGAGTAAATACTTGAAAGAGGCAAATCTCAGGTTTAGAATTAGTAGCTATGGAACCCAACTGTTGTAATGAGTAAGCTTCTAATTTATTTCTTTTCTTTGTTTTTATTACTCACTTTTCATTTGATACTGTTACATGAAGAAAGAGCAACTACATTTGTTTTGACTTGAATGATTTGCCCTTCATAGTTTAAAATTAGCTCCTTAAGTGACAATATTCAATGTATAGCACAAGCCCACAATTTTTAGCAAATAAAAATTGGACCAGGTTGATCAGGAAAAAAAAATCCGATTATTAGAAAAAAATGGGGTTTATATTAAAAAATATGCATGCAGTAGTACTACCAATTAAAATGGTTCTATTTCCATATGGGTATAATTGATCACTGACAAAATTAACCTTAGCTTACAGAATATTTTGTGTGACGCCATGCTGAAATTAAAAAAAGAAAATAAGAAAAAAAGTAGGCTATATACCCTCATCTCCCAGAAATATTTTTCCCTTGTTTGGACCTTCTACCTTAATCAGTTAACTTGGCGGCGTCTTCAGTAACCCTGTTTCTGGGGTTTGGGATTTTTTATTTATTTTAAATTAGAAGAAATAGCTACTTTAATAGAAGCAATTAAGTTTTATGCTTCTTATTACTGAGAGGTAATTGGAATGTGGTTATCATCCAGTTTCACAAAGGTACAGGCATATACTTAATTTCCTCAAAATCTGAGTTACATTTCCAGGTAAAATATGGAGAAAATATTTCTTTCTTTCCATCAAAATGTTACTCCTGATTTTCATTTAAACTTTTTTTAAGGTCCTTATTTTCAAACATCTCTTCTAGACCCAGGAATTTCACGCTTGCCCTTTCTGCCAAATTTATGAAGGTAAAGCTTGAAATCCGCACTCATTAAAATCTCTTTCCATCAATCCTTCAAACCTTGAGAACTTTGATTCCCATCTGACATTGATTTTTAGATTTCATCCCTACAAGGAAGAAGTCTTATCAGAGACAGTCATACATCGCACACCGGATGACTTGGTAAAAGTACTTCAGCTGAAGCATCAAAGACAGTGACAGGGAACAGCTACTTGCATTGAAACAGCCTAATGTGACTTTCAGTAGGATTTTAATTAAGATCACAGTATTTGGGAAAAGTGGATTATTTTCCCTAATTCTATTTTTACACTTGGAGTTCAAAATGTTTCCCTGAAATGGGCAGTATAAAATTCTTCTATATTTTGTCTTCTATTTCAAAACTGTTTTCAAATAGCCTAATTTAAAAGCTTTGTCAAAAACCTTACTATATGAACAGTTATATACACTGCTCAGTTGTTACTTCATAAAAGCACCTCAGAAAACAAATGAAGTGCATGCATTTTACCTCCCAGATGAAAATTAACAACTCAGAACTACAGAAATAGCAAAGAAACAACAACTACTTTACTACAGCTGTCAGCTAAATTCAGTGAAATGTAAAATAAGATTTGGTATGTCTAAGTGCACAGAAAAAAACCCAAATAAGTCTTTTTCGACATATAACTGCAGAATTTAAGTCCATCAAGATCCACAGAATACAAAGATAAAATACAGCCCCTGATTCAGCAGGCACTTAAACCACAGACTGCAAAGGTTAAAAACAGAGAAACCAAAAAACCCAGACAAACAAAAATAGGTGATACATACACAGTATGTTTGTCCTGAACTTCTAGGTTGATTTGTGGTTTGTTTTTTTTTTTTTTTTTTTCTTATTATTGAAGGCCACTTAATAGGCAAGGGCAACTCTCGGCCAGAGTGCAGTAGGACCATTCTTATGTATGCTAATTAATTAATCAAAAGAGATGGATACTGAGAGTAATTAAATTCTTTTAGTTAACATAAATTTTCGCTCATTCATTCATACCTTCAATGAAAAAAAGATGTTGTGATGGGAAAAAGTAAATCATTTTCTCATTGCATTTCTGAAGTTCCCTTTTTAAATTGAGCAGAATGAGGTAGCGGCTATGGAAGAAGCACCACAACTGTGCATTTGAAACATCTGAAAATACACGGATTGTTGTGGCAACTGCCAGAGGACACAGGCTGAACCAAGAGACAATTACTGGAAAATCAAAATTGCAGTTGCTTTGACAAAAAGAAGAGTGAGGAAGAATAAATATATAATGTCTCCTGTGAAGGAATAGGGGAAGAAAAGCAAGCTTTAGAAACATCCATTAAAGATAAAAAAAAAAAAAAAAAAAAAAAAAATCCCACTTGAAGGGTGTGAGGGGAGTGGAACAGTATTTTTTTCACCATTTTCCAGCCAGTCCTTCACTGCACTCAGATTCCATTTGCTCCCAGATGTAAACTGAACTACATTAATTTTCCACCTGCTTTCACATACCATTAAGCTTCCTGAAAATAAGCATTATTCTGTAAATCTGCAAGGATTTCTATTTTCGAATCCTGGTGATTCAGACAGTTGCAACAGTGATCTGACCCCTCATTAAAAGTACATTCTTAGATAAAGAGCAGACCACCTGACATTACAAAAAGATTTAAAGCACTCTGGAGTTCACAGGATGAATTCTGAACCCTTTTGATATTGGATTTTTAATTTTATGATCTCCACGTTCTTTTTGACTCACCTGATTATGCCCCATTATGACAAACATTTACATACCTGCTTAACCTTATAAAGACCTTCCTCTCTGTTTATAATGATCTGGTTTCAGTTACTCTGAATTGTGTCTCCTATTTCTTCCAATCATAAGGAATTGATTTAGCCACCTTCAACCACAAAAGAAATCCTCACTCATAGAAAGATTCACTGTCTGTGTTTAGACTGAGTAAAATTTGTGCTGGTCTCATGGAAAACCACATGTGCAGCTACTAAGGTCTCATCCTTTGAGAGAAATGAGACATGGCAAAATGTTCACCCCAAGCTGGAAGTATCCCACGTATATCAATTTAGACACAGTCATTTACTTCACTGGCAATACTGATAGGGTGATTTTTTTTTTTTTTCAGAGAAAATCTCTAAGTCATGTTTCTGAATAGCAATTCCAGGAGATGGAATTCAAAAGGAATTCTTAACTCAGACTAGTGATAATTAATCATGATCATCAGACTTCTTGTTTATCTGGTTGATATAAATAACTATTAAAGTTTGTTTTTATTACAAAATTCATTTTCTTAAAAGTTTTTACAAAACAGAAGACCAACACAATGCTTTAAAAAAAAAAAAAAAAAAGAAGAAAAAGAAAACCCTTCATGGAAGTAATTATTTTAAAATAAAATAACAATAATAACCATCCAAACTTTATTCTGAGGCATGGTGTTTCATGATACATACCTGACTGCAAAGTAATGAGAAACTCAATATAAAAAAAATGTGAATTGTCTAATCAGTAATTATTATTACCTAGATACCATACTAGCAAAAGGCAAATATCCTGTAACAGTTTTATTTCTCAAGAAAAGATCAAAAAGTATATTAAATAGAAGGGCTGTATATAACTTTGAGTTGGAAAGAAAATGAAAAATGTATTTTTACTGCTCATTATTACAAAACCTTACATTCTATTACAGACAGGATAGATCCCCCCAGAAATCCATTTTTTATCCTTTATTCACTGTACAAACAGGTATGTAAGAGAAGCAAACACTGTCATCAATTAAAATAGGATCCCTGCGTGTGCTTCCATGAATGGCAAGGCAGCAAACTCAGTTTGAAGGTTCCTAATTCACACTTTAAGATATTGCACTGTGTTCGCATGTTGTTCCATACCAGGTTTTATTTGAGCATGCAGTAAAAGCTGTTGCCAAACAGGGTTTGCTGAGAAGAACATTTAATAACTTAATAAAAAAGGGGGATAAGAGAACTGCACTAATGTCTCACTGTACAAAGGTGAGAAAATGCAAGAAAAGACTAACTTTTGAGGGGGCAGAGGAATTTTCTCAAATTTTCAGAGAAAGTGAGTGCATAGATATGTATATCTCATAACAGATATTTCATAGAATGCACTTCAGGTTCTTGAGTACAGAGAAACAGAGATTTTATTTTTTCTTGAAATTGTAAACCATTTAGCATTTAACAGTCATGTGTGCTAATCAAACACAAAAAAAAACCACAAAATAAAACTTGTTTGTGTTTCTTACCAGTTACTGATATTTTAACTTCCTGAATTTCTCCGTTGCTATCTTAGATAAATGTACCTTCAGATACAGAAAGGGGTCTGAAGGGATAGAGGAATCAGAGAAATATAGATCATATTTTTATAAACACAACTAGATTAGCCGAAGAAACCAAACCCAACATCAAATCAGAAATCTATTCTTCCCTTGCTAGAAATTTAAAATGCATTTCTCTTCCAAATTTAACAACTTATATCCCCACTGTTTCTGAGTGTATGCCTACACTGTAGTCCTGGGTGCAACTGCAATCGGACCCCAAATACAACCTAAGCATCTTGGGGAATGAACGTAGTGCAATGAGCTGAGGAGACTCCAGCTGCTAGACCGGTCTACCCAAGCTCCTAAAGGATGAGAGGGGAGAATATTTCAGCCCACACTGCACACAACACTGCCATAGCACCTACTTGATTAGGCATGTATATATATGTGCTGCAACCACATTGTTGGACTGACGCGTAAGATCAACCTCAGATATCACTAGGGCGTTTGAGCTGTTTTTTTATTCTACCTCCAATATCGGGGGTGGGGGTGGTGTGAGAAGAAAAAAGGTCAGTCTGCCTCGAATTTTTGTCCCTCATACTCCTATAACTGCAAAAATAACAGACAAGTTCAGTCCCCAGATTAGTCTATACTCTAGGAGGTTCTCCACTCAAACCAGTCTAAAGCAATGCATTTTTCACCCCATTCCTTTGCTGCCATTGCTGAGATCACCATGAAGATCTGTATAGTCTGTATAGTGCCCAGTTAAGCTTTCCTAGAGAATCCTAGTCCCAGAGATAAACTATTTTTGAACATGTATGGGTAGATGAACTATAGCAGCTCAAGTTAGTCCAGGGGAGTCAGCAGACATATTCCAACTTCCAGGTTTGTGCTGGAATTTTTTATCTCCAAGACTCTAGCCTCTCATGTTTGAATGCCTTTAGTGGACTAAAAGAGCCGCATAAAAGAAACAAACAAAAAAATCTTTTCTGGTAAGAGCTCATGGCTATGACCATCAAAACCTGAAAATACCAAATGATAAACTAAGGCTAAACTACTCAATTAAATTAAAAGTAGGGAAAAAGTGAGAAGTTAAATACATCTAACTCTAGGAATCTTCTGAAATTCCATAGCTGCTGAAACAGATTCTCTTCACAGTTGGACAATGGTGTTTTACACTGACATTATTGTCACAATAAATTTGAAACTTAGAGGTTTGTCACAACAATTTTAAAGTTGAGGAAATCATAGAGAAGAATGACCTGTCTTTGCCACCTTTATGGATTAAATAACCCATTCCATAAGTAGTTTCTCTCAGAGGAAAAAATAGCTAAGTGGAGATACCTCCATCTTGTGTTAAATAAGGAAGTTCTGGCTGGGAGCTGGGAAGAACTTAGAATTCACGGGTACGTCTTTAATCAAACGAGATGAGAACACCAAAAAAGGTAATCACAATATTTTATGAAATTATGAGTTTGATACTACTAGCAAATCTGCTAATGTTGGCAGGTCTTACAAAAGACCTATGCTGCAAGTGCCAATAAACTGTATGCTGTAAGTAAACATTTCAAATTATTGTGTCAGTGAAGACTATCTCATTCCTCTGGTGACATGTACTGTGAGCCCAATGTGCCTGCGATGTGTTGTCGATCATGTTTATGTGGAGTTGACCTCAGCATGCTAAGTGGTCGTTTGTCAGAGAATTCTGGAAATCATATTACTGAGCTAAACAGAAAAACAAAAAACAAAACCCCAAACCTGAATAAAACAGAAAGAAAAGCAGTAAGCTACCTCTGCAAGAAATTTCCAACTATGGAATCTAATAAGAGTTGCCAAGTTTAATCAGTACTTTGAAATGCTTGACAGAAAAGCAGTATTTTTGCAGCATATTTTTAGGTCCATTTTACCTCATGACATTAATGTAAATATTTTTCCCTTGTTTAGATGTATATAATCAGTATTAATAAATTAATAGGTTCTAGAAGACATCATAAAAAAAATCCACAAAAAAACCACAAAAAAACATATGGTTGAAAATGGCAACAAACTTAATAAGGAAGCAGCAACATAAAAGAGAACTCTTCAAGTGATCAAGGAGAAAGTCAGTGACACAAACATGAAGACTCCCTAGAAACATACCTCATAATGTCTTTTTACAGTCTTCTGCAAATGAGAAATTATCACATAGGGATTTCATGCTCAGTTGTGAGAAGAATACTGTCAACTTTGCTAGGCTGAGTTGCAATGAATTTGACTGCCAAATGATCGTGAAAAACTAGTCAGCTACTCACAGCTCAAGGTGATTACCAATAACGAGCTTCACTGCAAAAAAAATAACATCAAGTGCTCCAGACAAAGCAAGCCACAGAAATCACTGAAAATATCTGTAAGTTAGAAAGTCCTATAATTTTACATGGAAAACCTGAATTGTTCACAAAAACTCAGCCTCAGACTATGGATCTCTGTTAGAGTTCTGCGTAGTCCTGAATTACTATATGCTGACTATATACAAAGTCTTCATTGCCAGCTATCTAGGCAACTATGTGCATTTAAAACACTCAAACTAGATTGCTGTTATTTACCATATACACTGCTATATGTTACAATTCTTAGGCTAATACAAAATGTGACTGCCCAATTCCCAAAAGGACAAGTGAATACATAAACCCAAGCATCTCGCATATTCTGTTCCTTCCTATTTCTATATTGCTGGAAAGTCGAGGCCTTAATACTCCTCCAAAGGCTATCAACGTATTTATCAAGCCATTTACATCAGTTACTGTCTCCTATTCAGATGGCAGCAGTCTTTAAACCCACAAATAATATGAATCTCAAGAAGATGAGAGATAATATGTAGTTGTGTCATGGGCTGTCACAACAGGCAGGACACAAGGCCAAAAAGAGAGCTACAGTTTTGATCCTACAGTGGTCCAAATTATTGCCAGATGAGAACTCAGCATGCATCAAAAAAAAGAAGTGTGATTCAGCATTGAAGAAAACAGAGTTAGGACTTACATCCTCCCCACTATTTTGTGGCAAATTTATAAACAATTCCTCTTCTCAGCTAACAACTGCAACAAGGACTTTGGAGACCAAAAGAAAGGACCACATAAAAATCCTTGCTCATTCAGAAAGAATGAGACCTTGCCAGACCCAGATCGAACTTCTCCCAAAATAGTATCTTGATCCCCAGTCTACCCACTAATTATAAGTCTTTATGGGTGTTGTAGCATTTTTTCTTGTGATAGGGGGTATTTGATGATGGATACATAAGCTAAGAACACTCCATAATGATAAACACGCTCAAAAATTATTTACCAACTTCAGTAAGGTATTGCTTTGCATTAAAAGTCACTGAATAGGACCCTTATGTTCTACTCTCTCGCCAGCAAACAGCATACTTTTACAGCAGTATTGTAAAACTCTAAATGTTTTCTTTTGAAATACTGCTGCTTTTCTATCTTGCAAGAGAGACAGAATGAATTCAGAGGCCTCAACTGTACAAGCAAGGATGCTTGCCTGTTATAACTGCTCATTTTCCTGAAGAGCATGTAATTTCTCTGAAGAATCTGCTAAATTGTAACAAACAGTATTTCTGAAAAGTCACAATAAAACATAGGTTTTTAAAATACCATTAGATAGTGCTGGGAACTTGTCAGATCCCACGCAATTCCTTCCCCAATCCAATGACGCATGATATCTGGCACATAATGTACTTATGATTTTTGTTTGCAAAAGGAAGACTTTTTTCTTCCCATGCTTCTGACCTTTATTCTTGTTATCAAATACTCTTTCCAATTTCATTGAATTATGCAAAACTACCCCTTGTGAGTAATGTCAGAAGGATTTTGTCTGTCTCTTGGAATGAGACGTTTGACACAGTTTATGCACTCAGCTTGTGTTTCCAAACTCTACTTAAATTAGAAAATATTAGATTCAAAACCAGTGAAAAACCAAGAAAAAAATTACAGAGCTCTGTATTTTGTGTCTCAGGATTAGCTATTATATCTAATCAGTAATTAAAAATAGCTTAATACAAAGAACAGCTTCCCTAGACCAGTTCAGAGGTTTCCTCATCAGTATCAGAACTGAGCACTTGTGGGGGAAAAAGGTGCTGACACTGATTCAAAGAAAAGTAGAATGGCTTGAATTTCATTGTACTTTATGGTCCTTGTTACTGCATTTCTGCAAGGGTTTACCCAACTTTCAAATATCATTGTTATTTTAAGATCACTAATTAGTTTCCTTGTAAAAAAAGTCATTCAGTCCAGGAAGACACTTCTTTCATTTTAATTATGTAATGACTATTTTCAGCGATTGGCAAAAGTTCTTCCAAATACTCTATTCAATCTGTATTCAATCAGGGACAATCTGTACTGCCTACATAGCATTACCTCATCTCACTAGCTTTTACAGCAGCTACATGTTATCTATTGAGATTTTAGGGTGTAATTTCCTGTGAATGACAGAAGCTGATAACAGTCCAAGTCATGAAATTGAAAACAATATTCACTTACTTTTTAGAATATTGAAAATATATGCTACATCAATTACACAAATAATTGAGTATTTTTGTTTAAGAAGCACTTCAGTGCCACTACCCTGCTGGGAAGCAATAACAGTGTATGGTCTTATTTAGTTGCTCCACCTACCCTTCCTACAAGATCAACATTGTTCACAAAAGATCAATAGAACCATTATAAAATGTGTTTGCTATAATTAAGGAGGCAAGAGTCTTATATTTATGATGCAGAATGTATTAAAAAAACAACAGACGTCAGGACTGAGTTAGCACTCTCTCAACTACACTAGTTATTCCTCACTAAACCATGTTTTATTTATTTATTTGCTTCAAGTACCACCAATTTCTACTCCCTCATTAAGAACCCCATGCTCTAAATTTAAAAGCCCAGCAGGAAATTTATTTCTTCACATCTTTCAGTGAGGAAACAGAGTTTAAAGAAGACGGAGTGGAGGGAAGAGGTAAGGATTATACGGCAAGTTCCTTATCAAACAAATGGGAAATTTCTTCAAAATTATAGAGATCAAAATAGAGTTTTCTTTTGGGGGAAGAGGAAGGGAATCAAACAACCATTTATGTATGTTTATATATAAACGTGTATATATATATATATATATATATTTAGACTAGATAGAAGGAAAACATTTTTTACAATGAGGGTGGTGAAACTCTGGAGCAGGCTACCCAGAGAGGTGGTAGATGCCCCATCCCTGGAAACATTCAAGGTCAGGTTGGATGGGGCTCTGAGCAACCTGATCTAGTTGCAGATGTCTCTGCTCATTGCAGGAAAGGTTGGACTAGATGACCTTTAAAGCTCCCTACCAACCAAAACTGTTATATGATTCTATGATTCTGTGATATACACACACGCAACTCGTATGCATATATTTATATGGTTTTATGCCTTAAAAGGATCTTACGATGCTTAATAGACATTTTATTCCTGCAAAGCACATAACTGACTTTTAAATTTTTCTGGGGCTGAAACATTAAGATGGAAGACTGTGATTTCCATTTTTCTTATTCAACAACTTTTGTCAGTAATAATTCTTACAAAGTCCTCAAATTGTGTGTTTATCTAAAAAAGGATGTAGACTCTTATCCACTATTCCTGATGCACACTCAGTCAAGTTTGGTTCATGTTAAATACTCTTGGAATACATCCCAGACAATTTGAATAAGCACACAATTACTCAAAGACTGAAGTATATCACAAAAGGCTGTTGGACCATAACAGCAAATAAATAAATACAAGTAAGCATACACTGTCTTACATTATTGCAAATATCACAGCATAATAGTAGTCTGAAAAGCAGAATATTTACAAAGTCATAATTTCTTTTTAGTATCATATACTAGTAGTTTTAACTATTTACACATATGGTCTGGAGAATATTTTCATATTCAGAATTGGTGTCAATGACTTGTAAATCAGAAAAGCATTAAGTGTGCACAAACACATCTATAAATCCTTAAGGCTATGAGATTATTATTAGGTGGAAAGCAAAAAAAAAAAAAAAAAATCTTGCAACTATGTACAACACAATGATTTAAGGAAGTCATCAGAAGATCTACTGAATGTTCATCTACACGTCTATACAAGAGCAACAGAAATTGCAATTTTAAGAATTGCTAGGTCTATAGAAACAAACCCACAGTGTTTGTTGGCAGTGAACTTCCTTTTTGTGTAGTAGCAAGTTTGTTACGTCACACTCTAGCTTAAAGCTGGAATGGTAGTCTCAGATAGAAATAGGGTGAATCACAGAAGAATACCATACATTTTCCTTACAATTAAACCTGCCAAACTTGCAACTGTACCTATTGCCATAAAAATGTATTTATTCTATTATGCAAAATGACTGGTGTTTTTTAAATGATATATCACTAAAAGACATTTAAAAATGAGTAGTATATCTGTTTGGAAAAGGATTTGAAAGAATTTAGCACCAAAGTGAAGTGAAGCCAACGAACCAAATGTCAGTCAAAGTTTGTTTTTTTCCTTTAGGCCTGAAGCAATTTTACCAGCAGAATACCATCCCAAATAAATACCTTTATTATCATAAACTTGTATAATGAAATATTGCACAACTTCATATAGTTGTACAATACTGTATCGCTCCAATGTAAAAAAGGCAACTTACAAGAGGTGGAAGCAGGGACAAGGTACAAAAGGAGCAATTTAGAACCATTCTGGGGGACAAAGGGCTGGTGTTAGGAGAGCAAAAGTCCACCTAAAGCTGACACTTGCAGTGGACATCAGGGGCAACAAGAAGAGTTTCTACTATGGCACTGATAATGAAAGGGTGAACAAGGAAAATGTGGGACTATAACTGAATTGTGCAGGTATTTTAGTGAGAGCAGGCACAAGCCAATGCTCTATTTGCCCAGGTCTTCACCAACAAGGGCTCCGAGGCCTCTGGGAAGAGGGACAGTGTTCGTAGTGAAAAGCAACAACCGTCAGGGGATGAGGACTGAGTCAGGAGTATATGCCATAGTAAGAATATTTCCGTTCCTTTAACTTTGAAACTGTGATAGTAAAACCAAACTGAGACATAAAGATATCAAATACTGATAACGGTTTTTCCACTGCATTCCAATTAGAATACATTTAGAACACTCAGCTCTGTGGCATATGTTTATAATTAAGAAAAACTAAAAGTATCAGAGAAAACTACTCTTAAACCAGATCTGTTTTTAAACATCTTGTTTTAAAGTGAGTAAGACAAGAGAAAAAATAAACTAGTATTACTTGATAATAATTAAATTAGAAGTGACTCAAATTTAACAGTGTATTTGTTGCACATGTAACAGACATCATACTGCAGAAATATAGAACAAACCACTATTTCAGTTACCCATTGGAAATAATCCACCAAAGGTTTGCAAATAATATAATAAATGTACGATTACAGTGGAATTGTTGGTGATTTAATTAAGAACTGAAGAACAGCACCCTTTTTGAAAGTAACCCAGCAGGTTCCTAGTAAATGATCTGTAATATACAAGCCAGACTAGTTCAGCTAAAAACCAACACAGCATTAAGTGTACCAAGGAAAAAAATGCAGAGAAACAAGTGACTGGAGAATGGTAAGCAAAACCTTGCACTTAGGAAAGCCAATCTTGTATTTCAAAGTCCAGCTGCAAAGACCACTCACATTCAGTTACTGTCCATTTTTCCATCTTACTATATCCAAACTGGATGCAATTTCAAGGCATTACTCACAAAGCAGAAGGGATACAGAAACATTTTCATATGGATCACAGTTTTTAGATGTCCTGTGCCTGTTTCTCAGGTTTAAATGGTTCATAACCAATTTATTTGAATTTTATACCCCTGTTCTGACCAAGTTGTCAGGGGTATGCATTTAAAAAAAAAAAAAAAACAAACACAAAACCTCTCATCAAAATATATTTCGAGCAATAATGGAATCTGCCTTGCTACTTCTCCACATACAGGTATTGTCTTGCCAAAAATTTAATCCCTAGAAGGAAAATGCAATGAAAGATTTCAAATTACAATAGGATAACATGCTGGACTGACTACAGACCTGCAGTGATTTCCTCAACTTTATGCTTTAAATAAATTGAGACAAGAACTGTAGGCATTTGTAACTTTACAACCAGATGAATACGAATGCCATTTTGGTTCAAAGACTGCCTTAGGAATAATATATCAGATATTTTCATTAATCGCTAAAGGAATTCATTCCATTTGCTGCTAAGTAGACTGACTCTACTAAAGAACTGAAGCATTCGAAGTATAGTGAACATACTATTCATATTGTACAATTTTATGAACTTATCTTTACACCACAGAATTAACTCCTTTTACATATTTAATACGAAATATGACCTTACTGCAGTGCTAAAAAAAAAAAAAAAACAACCTTCTGTGCAGTATATTTCAACAGAAATTTATTTCTGAAGCAGGTGAAGTACAACACTGTAATACTGGTATCTGATTAAAATAAGTGATTGCCTGTCTAAATATGGAAACCAGCTATATTTTAGCTCAGAGTTCAAATTTACCTCTCATTATAAAAACTGCAATGCAATTTTAATGGAAGATACCTCTCTAAGCACCTGTCACAATCCACCCAAAAGCAGATGCATTTCAGCAGCTGTTATAGATGTGATTGGACATGTAAGCAAACAGTTCAAATAATTACAATTTTTCTTCAAATATGTTTAGAAACTTATGGGAATAGAAAGCTAACAGAAATTAGGGATCCTCTGAGCACAGAAGAAAACCCCTGTTCATTACCTGCACAAATCTGTGTGCACACCCAACGTGTTCATTTTACATTTTAGATAAAGAACATATTCTTTATTTGGATGTTAGGACACCGAATGTGATAAGATCTGGCTAAAGATGGTATTTTGAAATAAGTTGTTTCATGCACCTTGGCTATAATATAACATAACGATATAATCTTTCTATACTGTCTTAAGCCTTCTTCTTTGCCAACTTTGCAGAACAAACAATTACAAGCAAGCTTCAAGGAGGGAAAAAGATACTAAATATGAAGACAGGAAGACATTCAGTATGACTGAAAAGCTTGGGTTTTTTTTACGAAGATCACTGGTTTTTCCCTCATTTTCAATCCACAAAACAGTCTAGCCCACTCTGAAATTTTAAAATCCATGAAACCCAAAGAGATATCAAAAGTAAGGTCTGTTCCCTCAAGTACAAATAAAATCTGTCCTTAAAATGAAGGGAAAAATGCTACAGTAACCTACAATTGACATTCATTCTACATCTGTTCAGGACACAATTTTACTTTTCCTATTCTGCTGATGGAAAAAATCAAATCCATCAAGTCATTGATAGTCTTAGAGATTTCAGTGCAATACCATTAACAATCTGATAACCATCAAGAGAAAATAAAATAATTAATGTTGAGACCCAAAATCAAAGGTATTACGTGAAAATATCAGTTATTACTTTGGCAGAGCTCAATAACTTCTGACTTTCACCAAGTGTGAAGCACTTAATCTTTTAAAATCAAAGTATCAGAACCCATCTGAAGAAAACCAGAATATTTTTCCCGAAAGGAATTATAATCTGTTTACTGTTTTTTTCTCTTTGGTTTGGATTTGTTTGATTCAGGAGAGATAAGGAAGTTGCACAATGGATTTATCTTTCACTGAGAACGAGAATCAAGAACTCAAGCACTGTCGCATAACACAAAACTCCCCCTTATGCTCCCACTGAGCATAAGGGGGAGTTTTGGGTGAGGAATGAATGCAGAATCATGTCCTCAGGCTTTACTCACCTCTTATTTGGAGCATCAGTGTAATTGTAACTGACACAAAAAAAGGCCAAAAACCTGCTCCTGCAGCAGTGCTTTGACTGTAGAGCTTCTTATTCATGCTCTTCAAAATCATATTAATGCCAGTGAATTTTCAAAGGGAGATTGAAATCTTCCTTCAATTCCACCATTCAGAGGGTCCTCCCACATGACCTTGTTCAGTTCTCTTTTAAAAGGAGCAGTAATGGCTGAACTATGCTTTTGATCCTGCCACCATTTTTTTATATTCTAGCAGTATAGAATTGATATAGTTTCAGGGGCTGCTTTGAGAGTCTTTTTGTAGTTGGGAGCTCAATAAATCCTGCATTTAGGCTGCAGGAGGATCAAACCGCAGCAATCTTTCAGGCAAGATCCTTATCTTGATACAGGAACAGTCTAACTCCAGCCACGAACTCATAATAAACTGCAATACTTAGTCTTTCATCTAATTCTCCTATAAAACCTTGATATCTCTTAAAAAGCATATCCTAAATACATGCGAGCCACATTTCTTTTCACTTTCACTGAAAACTGATCTCACAAGCTTAGATACGGGAATTTCTGAATGAGAGATATATGGTATGAGGAAGAATCTATAAACTCAGCCACAGAGGGGAAAAAAATTCTCTTTGAAATCCTTTCTTTGTTTTAGGCACAAAACCTGTACAACCTCTGCACAGCAATTTTAGAGTTTATTCTTTAAATCCAAGGTCATGTAGCCATAGCAGCTAGTTCATGCTCAGAGGGGAGGTAATCATCCTCTGTTCTTCTCAGCAAGTGCTCTTTGCTAAGGTCAAATAAATGGGGCAATGTAACACTGGAATCCATTACAAATTAGCATAATGTCACCACCTCTCTCTGTGACATTTAAAATGAGCACAGATGAAGGACAGCGTGGAAAACAATGCAATTACAAGTATCTGGATCCAACAATAGTTTTGGGAACGAGCAAGGAACTGGAACTGCACATAATGAATCCTTTAACAAACTCCAGAGTTCCTTGTGTTGCCTTCTTTCTCTGTCATTACCATTAAACAAAACAAAACAGAAAAAAGAAAACTCAGAAATTGGTCCGACGCTCACTCCTGAAGGCAGGAAACCTGAGCGAAACAATACCACCAGCTTTCATCATGTACAAATACACAAAGAGAAAATACACATAAAGGTGAGAAGAACACCATCTCAGCACCACAATGCAGCACCGCTGTGAGGCAATCTGTGAAGATGAGCTCTCTCTCTGCCTTTACACCTACATCTAATCAGACTTTTACGCTTCTGAAAATTCACAAAAAAAGACACAAAATATAAAGAAAAGGGGAAAGAAACATACAAACCCCAGGAACAAAATGTGCTATCTTGTGTTACACAGTCCAGTAGTAATCTTACCATTTCAGCTCTGCTCAAAAATATGGGGAAGGAACATAAGTACAGGTCTTTACATAGCAGGACAGAGTGAGAAAGGACTCAGCTCCTTTTCATTAAAAATAAGCAACTTCCAGTTCTTCCTACATGCTTTAAGCTTTCCGGGGGAGGGGGGGGAGGGGGGGGGAAGTGGAAGTAACTAAAAACTTCAGTCTTAACGTATTCTGAAAACATTTTTAATTTCATGTCTTTTCTGAAACATGATAGCTAATTAGTTATTTGATTATGATAATCAGAAACACTAATCATTGCAGTCTTGATGAAAATTCAGTGATTATCCCAAGAGGGTTGCGGTCCAGTAAATGTGTTGACAGGCTATTTGTTATTATAATGGCAATGCATCATGATAACATATAGCATAAAACAAAAGACAAATACAGATTAATACTATCCATGATACTTCAATACAAGAGAGAATCTAATGTGGCCTCCAGGTCAAATCATGTGGTTCCTACTCAAGCAAAATTTCTTGTAACACCAGTTTTGCATTCAGAAGACTTTAGTCTCCTAGTGAATGAAAATACAAAGCCCACTAAAATGACCAGCAACCAGTGCCAAGCCACATCATGATCTCTCCTTCAAATTACCACACAGTTAACTTAAAAGTCAAAGAAAGTCTGTTTTACTGTTTAGAAGTACAATCAAAATATTGCAAGTACAAATAAAATACATGAAAAATCTCTCCCTTTCATAAAGTTTCATCTCTAAATCCTTCAAACACCCAAAAAATTATTTATTCTATATAATCATTATTATATATTTTTACCTTTATATTAAAGTAACCTCCCTTTTGAGAAATGCTTAGCAGTACCATACCTTTTCTTGTGAAAAGAAAACTGACATTAGTTAAAATACTTTTGCCCAAGAAGTTGCTGTTTGCCAGCCCACTTGAGGATGTATTTTTAACCCCATTCCTTCAGCCTGTAATTTCTTATTTCCACTTTCAGTTTAACAAGCTGAAAGTGGAACTGTTCAGAGATGAAATAGTCATGGAGTTGCTTTAAAATACTAAATTACTATTATCTGCTCCATGAGTTGGAACCCTTTTCTCTCCTTCTCGTTCATGCCTTTTTATTTTTATTATTTTCAGCAGGTAATATTAAATGTCATCCAAGCTCTACAAAAATACCAATGCTATTACTTTTCCTTTTTTTTTTCCCTCTTTTCCCTTCACGACTAACAGCTGCCAGAATTGTGGCTGTCAAAACTGGCAGCTGGGAACTTTTCCCATACTTGCCAGAGTTGATTTGAGATATGCAAATAACACTTCTCCAAAAATTGTCCAAGTGGTCCCAAGAGGCACAACTGAGGTTAGATACTTCCTTTACAACCCTGTGAAGCCACTGTATCTTCCGATCTCCCAGAAATAGAAAGCAAGTATTCAAGACAAAGAGATGTCATTTTCACAATGACTTCATAGAGTAGCTGTCTATCACTCTACAGTGTAAACGTATATGGCTTCCGTTGTCACAGTATCCAAGCAATCTCAATATTTCACGTACATATACTCCCACTGTGACTACCAAATGTAGAAAAATTATTATTGTATTTTAAGGCTAAGAAACTGAGGCACAAAAATGCAAAATAAACCTGGTACAATAAACATAAATTTTATGGATTCACATTACTGAATGGGAAATGAGATCTCATAGAACATCTACTTCAACTATAGAGAATGAAGAAAAGCAATTATACTTGATTCATTTGTCAGACATTTGGCAAACTTGAGGAAAACTCCAGGAAACAAAATATCTGTGGGCAATTTATTCCAGTGGTTTACTGCCTGATAAGCTTTTATGTCTTCTACCCTAACCTTAATCTGTAGATTAACCCAATTTATTCTTCTCTTTCATTCGGTGGCCAAGAAAAGCAATTGATCATTGTCCTGTTTGCAACAAATTTTTGTATAACAGTGACCTCATATGTTCTCTGAGTCTTCTTTTGTCTATATTAAATATAATAAATTCTATCAACATTTCTGTATAGGTCATGTCTTCAAAACCCCTCATCATTCTTACTCTTCTCTTTTGAACTTTCTCTAGCTTGTTCAACTCTTCTTTAAAGCACGATGACCAAAACTAAACAACATACTAGATATGGCCTCAGAAGCACTGACTTGAATAATTATTTTCCACATCTTGCATGCAGTAATTCTGTTCATATATTTTACAGGATCACATTGTTCATTCATGTTTCATTTATGACTGACTACCACCTGATTAGCCAGATATTTTCAGCTTGGTGCATTTAATTTCTCCTTTCTGAGTGTAAGATTTCCCACAAAATTTGAATGAATATCAACTCAACACTTCAAAGATGTTTTCCAAAATTTTGAATGCTGATCCCCAACAAGTTCCCCACACATGTGAAGTTTGTTAAAAACCTGATTTTATCTGCAAGTTTTACAAGGATACACTAGTCAATCATCAAAATTATTAATGAAAACACTGAAAAGAATACTCTGTCCAGTACAGACAAATGCAGGACTCTGTTGACATGCATTCCTAATTTGAAGGGAGACTAAGAGTAATTGATTGATTCTTATACATCACATGATATTGATTAAATGGAGTCCAAGTTTGCCTACTGTCACGTGGACAGAATGAAAGAGTGTACTAAACTCAAGGTGTGTTACATCTACAGATTTCTATATATTTGTTACCCTGTCAAAAGCATTCTAGAGTTAAATTATCTTCTTGTAGATACTAATAGCTTGCTCTAGACTATTTCCAAGCATTCAGGTCAGACTGGCTATGACACCCTGGTTCTCTCTTTTTTTTTTTTTTTTCTTATTTTGAAGCCCAGTAATATATTTACATTCCTCTAACTCCCAAGGAGTCCCTCAACCTCCATGAGTTCTCAAAATGTAGAAGATTCAGAGAAAGCTTTCGTTCATTAATTTCTACTTTTATTCATTATATTTTTTTTTAGGCATCTTTCTTTTTAGGTCATTCTTTTAGGCATCAATACTTCAGTATGTACCTTATCATATACCCTATGTCCTCACATTCCTCATGTACCCTATGTACTCATTAAAACAGTTCCATTGGGTATCTGGTCAAATAATTCTGTATGAAGCTGCATGAAGGCTGAAGCGAAGGTCAGCACTGAATTTTTCAGCTTTCTCTAAATACTCCTGTATTTGCTCTTTTCTTTACATTTTATAATTAAAAGATACTATTTTCTTATTTTTATATGTCTATGAGTTTGACCTAGCATTTTCATTATTTTTTTTTCTACCACTTTCAAACTAACATACAGTTTTCACTTTGCACTACTTTATTTTATCTTTATTTCCAGGTTATTTTTCTATTCTTATGCCTAGTAATGTATACCTTTCTTCCATTTTTATGTGATTTCTTTCTGGTTCAAGTTATCAAAGAGCTTCTGATACAGTCATAACAGTATTTTATGGTGCTTCCTGTCCCTTTTGCACCTCTCAAAAGGGTTTGCAGCTGTACTTCTACCACAGTCTGTGTCTCCAGTTCTCAATATAACTCAGGTGATCTTCCTGAAGGAGCCTACTTATCTGTTCCCTAAATTTGTCAAAAAGTCCATTATCCTCATTCTACTGTTATGCATCTTCCTCTCTGTGAGGAAGAAGAGCGAAATGTAGGTTCCAAATGTTTATTCAAACATGTTATTCAAACGTTCAAAATTTCAGTCTTAGACAGTTGGACAGGGTCACAAACAATTTGGTCATGGTCAGACTAATAAACTTGGTACTTCAGAATGCCAAAGCTCTTCAGAATGCCCCACACTCTATACCACAACTCTCTTTTTCTTTGCAAAATCTTTTGCGCTTTTTCAGGAAATACCATGTGTCTCAGAATAAGCTTCTCCTCTTTACTAATGGCTGATGATTCAAAAACATGACTAGTATAAATATTAGTACTGTATTATCTAAAGGGAAAAATATTTGATAACTAGACACAGTTAGCATTCTGTTCTGTGATCACAATCTTGAAGAAGCTTCACCTGCAATTTGAATTCAGGAGTGCTGGGAAACACAGTCTTTAATACTTATTAGCAACTGGGAAAAAAAATCAACACTGTTTTCCTTAGAACTACAGAGAATATATATCAAGAACAAGATTAATGCTAAAATAATAGGTCTCCAGAAGACTGACTTGGGTGCCAGACAAAGTATGAAGTGTTTTAAAGTGCAACCATAACATGAAAGGCAAACTTATTTAAAGGAAAACAAAAAAAGAGCTTAAGTATGAAAGAAATCTTGCATTACTAGAAGGCATATAATCTGTCTGATAAGGTGCAATTGCACTTTGCCACAATTTACATCTTGTTAGCTACTTCACAACAACTACCTGCAAGCCTGGTCTTACTCCTTTGCAAACAGGAGGAGGGTAAACACATTCTGTGGGGTCACTGCACACTCAACCACGTGCCAGCATATTGTACCTGACAGTTGGCAACCTAAACCTTGGATCACATCAGAGAAACTCTTTGTGTCGACCACATCAAAACCAGTTCTCATTGATCCCCAGCATTACTGTTAGGATAGCCTGAAAATATTTTGGCTAAAACATTCATTCCCTTGAATTTTTAACATTTACACTGTATTTTGTACATGCCTAAACAAGACTGGAGTGATGAATTTTGCTGTCTAACAGAGGCGGTTTACCTCAGCAAATGATTTCTCACATTAATAACCTTTCTTACAGGAGTTGAGTGACCTTGTATAAACATATTCACTCTTTCTATCAAAAATTAAAACATGTAGCATGATTTGACAATTCATTATTTTTCTTCCTATGAAATAATAGGAAGAAGGTACAAATCCCAAATGTGTTACATAAATTATGCATGTTGTCTATATAGAATTCTGAGAACATGTGCATTTCCATAGCTTCTAATTGGGCTTTTCACAGATAAGATGTTTCCCACTGGAAAGCAGTTAAAAATACAGACCCCACCCCACCATGACTCCAATCCACCAAGAATTCCAAAATAAACCCACAAAGATGTCATCACTTTACAAAACAGAAGAGCTTTTTTAAACTTTTCTTTCAAAGTATGGGAATTGGGTAGTGTTGCATTTAGTAAAGATGGACATCAAGGGCCTGCAAGTATAGGAAGGATTGTTATAATAAAAAGTCTTATTAGAAGGCTGAAACTCAGGATGCATTAATATGAAACGGGATGGTTTTGAGGGTGTGATATATGCAACAGTTTGAATGCAATCCCAAATATTAGTTGGTAATACGTACACTTCAATAAGAGAGCAAGAACAAAGTATCAAGCAAGTTCCTACAATCCAAATACTACTTCAACACGTCAGAACTGCTTTGTAAAAGCCCTGTCTGTGTCTGTTCAGAACATTAAATCACACCAAACGTTCAAAGGTAGTAAGCACAAAATCTTGTTTCCAAAACCAATTCCAATATTTAAAATAAAATATCAAACACAACATTAAGCAAGATAAGTTTCCTACTAATTTCCAGCAATACTAGCAGAATCGCATAGCTCAATACAGGTGAAAAAATGAAGACATTATTTATTTTTTATGAGCATAGCTCAAAAGAAAACCACTAAAAAACTGTCCCAAAAGATTAATGAAATGGAATAGTGGATTTAAAATGAAAAAAAACTGAAAATGTGATTTCAACAGGTTTTTATGCTATTGATATCAAATCACTATTCTTGATCTTAACTGATGTTCCTATCACAAGTTTGCTTTTCTATTTATGATAACACAATGGTAATAACATTCAATTTCAAGTAATCAAAAACATAATTTGAAATCTAGTATTTTATTCATGATAGTTACTGAAATATATGTTTGTAAACATAATCAATTCATTCTGGCTTAACTCATTCTCAGAATATCACCCACAGATTTACTAACCCTGACCTATTCCTTTGAAATAAAGCACACACCAAAAACCTGTATGTTAAATATATGAAATCAAATGTAAAATAACCTGGGTCAATAGGGCTTATTTATGGCTACTGGATAATGCAGATCTAAAAAATTTCAGGACAAGAATACAGAAAAGTTTTTTTTGTCATACCCCAAATGTCAAGAAGCATTAAAATCACACAAGCAAGCCAAACACCACACTTTCTTAATATGGTAAGGATATGGAACATAATCCTCTACAAAACTACTTACATACTAAATTTAGTATTCACTGTTTTAGTAGTGGGTGCAAGAGTGTTTCAAAAAAAGCCAAAAAAAGGAAGAAGAGATGGATAAATAAAGATATGATTTACAGTCAGAATGGTATGAAGGACTTGGTAAAACTGAAAATCTTTGAAAATATGCTAAACTTGGCGAACCACAGAAATTTAGGTTTCAGCCCAGACTCAATGAAATATCTACAAAAACAAAAGCAAACAAATGCTGTTGTTGGGATTTTGTAATGTGACAACAGTCCAAAGACTGGATGAGATTCAGTTACCTAAACAGCGATGTCTAATGCCATTTAAAATGCCCACACACACTTTTGATTTCACCATTATGCACAAGCCTTTCTTTTCTACCTGTTCAGCTAATTTATTAGCACTTTAAAATAACGTCAGTGTAACAATTTCTGTTTGTGTTCATTCTGATCTTAGCCCTAATCGGTTCATCCTACCTATCTTCAGGCAACTAACTATGGTACCTACGTTAACTCAGTTTTTGTTCTACATTATCAGTATGATTTAACCCAAAATAACTAATACCTGAACCACCTTCTGCTGTTACCTCTATTTTCCTTTTAACTGTTAAAGAAGTGCTAAGTTTAGCACTTCAGCTGGCTACTTAATTTTGGAGGGATTTACAGGTCAGTTCTCAGGTGTGATAAAAGTAAAATTCAGCAGAGATGTGTGGCAATTGTAACAAACTGGCTCTTAGAAACAAAGAATCATAGAATTATTTAAGTTGGAAAAGACCTCTAAGATCATTGAGTCCAACCATTAACCTAGCACTGTCAACTCTACCACTAAGCCACGTCCCTATGCACCACATCTACACATCTTTTAAATACCTCCAGGGATGGTGATTCAACCACTTCCCTGGGAAGCTTGTTCCAATGCTTGACAACCTTTTCTGTGAAGAATTTTTCCTAATACCCAATCTAAACTTCCCCCGGTGCAACTTGAGGCCAATCTCTCTTGTCCTATCACCTGTTACTTGGGAGAAGAGATTGACCCCCACGTTGCTACAACCTCCTTTCAGGTAGTTGTAGACAGCAATAAGGCCTCCCCTCAGCCTCCTTTTCTCCAGGCTAAACAACCCCAGCTCCCTCAGCCGCTCCTCATAAGACTTGGGCTCTAGACCCTTCACCAGCTTCATTGCTCTTCTTTGGACACGCTCCAGCACCTCAATGCCTTTCCTGTAGTGAGGGCCCAAAGCTGGATGCAGTACTTGAGGTGGGGCCTCACCAGTGCTGAGTACAGGGGGACGATCACTTCCCTAGTCCTGCTGGCCACACTATTTCTGATACAGGCCAGGATGCTGTTGGCCTTCTTGGCCACCTGGCACACTGCCAGCTCATATTCAGCCAGCTGTTGACAAATACACCCAGGTCTTTTTCCGCTGGGCAGCTCTCCAGCCACTCTTCCCCAAGCTTGTAGCGCTGCATGGGGTTGTTGTGACCCAAGTGCAGGAGCCAGCACTTGGCCTTGTTGAACCTCATACCACTGGCCTCAGCCCATCGATCCAGCCTGTCCCAATCCCTCTGTAAAGCCTTTTAACCTTCATTCTCCTCTCATCTCAGGTACACTGAGGGCTGAGTGGCTAATGACAAAAATTACTTGGCGGTTTAGGACTGGAATTGAGAATGAATCACAGGCATGTCTCCATGCAGTATAATCGGAGTCAGCTGACTGGGTGGGGATGGAGACAGTGGCACTCAGGGCACAAAAGAGAATTCTTGCAGGAGGAAGACCTCAGAGCTAATGTCTCTTATTTCTTATAAAAAATAAATCATTTATTCTGCAAAACAGCAGCAGAGCTCTCAACCTTAACTCTTTACCCAATTTAATGTAGAACAATTCATTGTTCTATTGCATGAAAGTTTTCTCAGTTCATTCCAAAAATATGAAGAGACCTGATCCTAAAAGAGAACCTCTGGAGATTTACCCATATTCAATTAGAAAAAAAAAATAAACATAAACTTAAGACCTTCTCCCCCAAAAGCCAGCCTCTGGGGTGTGGATATAAAGTCAATACTACCCCTGCATTACATTCTCTTACTGCTTCAGGACTTTCTGTGCTTATCAAGAAAGCAGATGGACCATCATACTGAGGACTCGCCCCTTCTTTTGCACTACAGCAGAATCACAAACCCTCCTCTCAGGGCCTGAAATTTTTACTCTTGCTCTGTTCTCCTCCTGGTGCCCACAGGAACAGCCAGAAAGTACAACTATTGTAACTTCCAGTAGAGAAAAAACTGCATTTAATTCTGAGGGTTCAGTCTAATTCTCAGAGTTTGTACAATAAACTGACTGGTAAAATATTGTCAAAACTTTTCTCTCAACTTATATTTTTTTTTATCCAATCTATTTGATTAGAATTTATTTAATTAAAATCACATTATCCATTACATGAGTCACTGATTCCCCAAAATGCAACGTTACTAATTTTGAATAACTTACAGAAAGCTCTTCATTCCTGAAGGAGATAAACTAAAAATGTACTTCAAAGTGAAAACAAACAAACAAACAAACAAAAGAACAAGGGAAAGGGGCAAATGCTGGGAACCCAGAAAGGAGCTAGAAGTATTGTGAAACCAGAAGTGGTAATGAAGCAAAGAAGACTGGAGAAAAGTTGACATTACTGGAGGGCTCTCTCAGACAGCAGGCAAACATGGGTTTACTGCAGTGGAAGAAGAAAGGCAGAATAGGTTTAAAGATATAATTTTGCAACAAACCAGGCTTCATCCTTTCTACCCTTCATGGAATATGTTTTTACTGAAATTCTGGTTTTTCATACAAATCCTTCAGACCCCCAAGAAATTCTCCTCATGCTTCCGCACTGTGTTTTCTGGCTTGAATAAGTTTGTTAGTAGATAAACACTGCCACTGCCTCATGCTTGAAAAGTTTTGAATGTAATTGACTGTCAATGATATGATGATTTATAATGCAATCTGCTGCTACTTCTGCTGCTGCAGATAACTCTAATTTGCCTCTATTGTATTAGATATGATGAACTTGACAATCATCTTCAATTTTCCTATTTGGCTTTCATTCAGGTTGATGTGGCCAGTAACAGTGAATTTTCATTGTTCTCCCCTGAAAGCAATAAAGGAACAGGAGCTTGTTTTATATGAAGCAGTTGGCTGTTTCCAAAGGACTCATTTATTGTGTAATGAAGCTTCTGCCAAGCGAAATATTTAGCAAAAGTTTTATTTTAAATCTTTATGTTTTACTGAATCAAATACTGGCCCAATTGTGCTACACATGGAAAAGAAGATAGGTGACAGGGAGAAGGAGCCTACAAATATGATGGACGTGGCACCAACTGGTTAGGATTACAAAGTTCTGTAATTCCGGTCATACTCACACCTGGAGGCTTTGGCTTCTCTAGGGAAGGCAGGTGAAAGAGACTGAGATGTTCATGGTTTCTGTTTTGGGGGAAAACTAATAAGGAATGTAAAGGCAAAGTGATAGAAAAGATCCCAGTGCACATAAGAAAAGAGTTTAAAGATACGCTTCCCAGACAAGCAAGTATCATCTGACAACCTTTCAATCTATAGCTGCATTATCTTGTAAGGCAACTACTCAGTAAGTTAAAATATTTGTTTATTACTAGTCATAGAGATAAGGAAATCAGTCTTAAAGTGATAGGCATTAGACTATGAAAAGACTTTGTGGTTTTGGATAACCCAGCTTCCAACCTCTCCACTGTGTTTTCTTTCCTTATAAAGGAAAGATAATGACATCTGCACTTGTTCTAATTTGCTTTGGTATGAGCGGAAAAAATGTAAGATATAAAAATGACATATTTCCAGTCCACATAGCAGCTTCTATTTACAGATTTGCATCTGTTTCCTCACCTAGCAAAGTTCTTATAATTAGTAGCAATGCAGTTTTAATGTCACTCCAGCTACCACATGGAAGAATGAGCCAGGTCCTGTTCTGTCTCCACCATCACTAAAAAGGACTGGTATCTAAGTTTCAATAAGTAAACTCTATTCTGCAGGTAAGAGATGAGAGACAGATTTGAGATCTCAAGTACAGTTTGAACAGCTGGCAGTTAGAAAAATGATTTTTTTACTTGGAAGCTAAACACATTTAATAGGGAAATCATTGAGAAAGAATAAATATGGAACTCCACACTGTCATTTTCACATAGTCACCTTTTTGACTGTAACTGCATTTCAAGAATGACATGATTTACAATTTCATGCTTTCTGTGTATGAGCATTAATCCCATTAGCATTCATCCACAATAAACTATACTGCTGTAGAGGTTAATTTGGTTTTCAAATAATATGAACGAACCTTTTTAAAAACAAACTTCTCAGAAGCTTAGGCCAAGTTTTGGGGGAAATTAACTGGTTTTCTCCTTTTCCCCAATTCAGCCATAACTAGTGATCACGCTTTACACTTGTTCTTACTTACAGTATAAAATATCACCAACAACAGCATAAAGAATGTACTTATGAAATATGTGGAGTGCACAAATACAAAGGCTGAGAGGAGCTGATATTGTTTGCTGGGCACTTGTTACAGTAATTCAGGATTGGAAAGCATTAAGTCATCACTTTTCCCTTGCAAAAAAAAATTGTGAGAATCTATATAACTAGACCTTAAGCATACACTTTAAACATTTTACTTCTTCAGAAGCAGGAAATATTTTTATTAGTTGAATGATATGCATTTCTTTCCTGAAAGGCTTAGGATTTATTTTTTGAAGAATTTGTTCATAAATCTTGTAGAAGAAAAAAGATATACCCATCTGTGCTCAACTTAGGGGGAAAATACAAGCATTCCTTTAAAGTGTCTTCAACAATATGAATTTGTACTGTATAATTAATACACAATCACACCTCAGTGAAGCAAGCTGCATCACTTCACCTTTAATGGCTGGAGTTACCGAATAAGAGATTTTGTTTGGAGACAAATGTGAAACACCAATTACAGATTCTAACAGGGAATCAGCTAGAACACTGAAAGGAGCATTATGATGTCGAAAAAAGCCTGCAGTTGCATACAGATAGGACATGAGGCAAAAATTTGACAAGATAAGATCTTTTGCATGTGACCTATCTTTCCAATAGAATTTTACTTTTACTCTCCAAGTAGAATTTCAGAGATGTTCTGCCACTTCTGCTTTATTCACACAGAGAGACATTCACAAATAGAAACTTAGCAGTGATCTGTGGCCATATACCATGACAGACTATATGGATTGCACTTCTCTACACCAGGTAAAGTGTGGGCTCTGAGTACATAGGCGCAACATTTTCTGAGCCTTGGGACTCAATGATCAACTTAAATGCAAAAACATCAACTGACTTCAACAGCCCTTGGAGACAAATGAACAAGGATCAGAACTCCATCTACAGAACTGTGGCCCGTGGACACAGACAAGCTTTACTCTTTTTTTCCTAATGAAATAAAAAGAAAGGATCTTTCCTTCAGTGTAAAAGCAAGCAAAATTTGTCGCCTAGCAAAAATCTTGTTTAGTATAACTTGTTTGTGTCAGTATACACTGCTTCAAAATTTAAATGCCTTTCAGTCCCAGAAAGCAGAAGCAAAACAAAAGAGAACATTTGACTGAGAAGGGAGTTGTAAAATTACAATGTAGCAACAGTGCAGAAACTTAGCAAAAGCTACATGTTCCTCCAAGTTTGTTACCATATACCTATTTGCTATTATCTTTAGGAGTTTTCAGATGGTACCTTACTCATATGTTAGTAAAGTTGGAAAAAAATTCCTGAGATACAGGCTGGTTATGGTTGACATACTAAATTGTAATTCATCCCCTTCTGTCTATCGTGTTATTTGTAGAGAGAGGAAGGAAAAATAAAGGCAAGCTTTTTTTGGTGGCTTGTTTAATCTGCTAAAACCTATTCGAAGTAATCCCTGCTCCACAGTGGCTCCCAGTGGGAGATGTAAGATGGAAGCAATACAAGCATTCCCCCAAAAAACTGCAACTGAGACATCTCTTTTAAAATATACTCCAAGAACAGGGAGCTGAGCTCTTTAAAAAAAATAAAATAAAATAAAGAAAAGTATTTTTCCACATGCAGTTGCCAGTATGGCACCTCAAGTTAACAACAAAAGACGAGAAATCCCCTGTGCCTTTATGTGATAACATTTAAATGGCAAGTTGTTGAAAAAACTCTTGAAAAATGAGCCAGCACACATACATGAGCTGAGCACACAGTTCCTCTCTGGAGCTGGCCTCTGGGGCTTCAGTCTTGTAAAAATTTTAGCAATATATGCAAAATTTCAGCCTTCTGTACTCTAAGCACCAGATTAAGTTTTTAGGAGGTCTGTATATCTTCATCAGGACAGTTACATATCCTAAGTGTTTTACTTTCCTTATCATGCCAACGAGATTTATGAATATAAATTTCCAGGCAGAAAAAGGCATTCACTCTTTACACCAGAAAGCCTTTGAAATGTGGTGCCTCTATTCACCGCTCTATCAAAGAAACTAAACAAAAACCACACACAAAACAGTGCCACACGTCACACCGTATGCAGCTCCTCTGAACTGCGGTAAGCACTATCTGAATCCCGCAACGTGTACAGAGCTCAAAAAAATGAAGTTATTCTTAGAGCTTTTATGAACACATAAAAGCAACCCGGTGATGAAGGAAGAATTTCCTAGCATTTTACAGTGCAGCTTTGCTACTGAAGCAGCAGTATGTAGTTAAAGAATTCAGTTTTTCTAACGAGATGCTTCCACATGCACACTTTGATGACAGCATCATAAATGTATTTTGATCAGAAAAAGAAAGAAAGAAAATAAAAAGTCCTCACTTTTTTTCCTTAATGTTATCCTCTCCTTCTCCCCTTCATTCCTACAGAACACACAGACCAACATTTTCAGACCTGACACTTAACGGCTCATCTCCTGAATCCATATGGGGTATATTTAACTGCAATTTTCATTCAATTCACTATGGGTGCAGACACTTAGCTTTACACAGCAGATCTGAAAGCATTGGTTATAGTTCAGACAAAATTGTATCACTGGGTGGGAAACCATAATATCAGAACTGGTGAAAGGCTGCGTTCCTTTTAGATTGTACTGCATAGCAGAAATAGAAGAAATATTTTAAAGGCATTGAAAGAGAGGTGGTGTGGTGTGGGTTTTTTTTGAGAAGCTGAACTGTAAGAGGGAGAGAGAAAAGGGGAATTTAGCTGTCATGCAAAGAGCTGGACTGCCAGCATTAGAGACAGTTTTCATTTATAGAGAGAACCGCAAGCAGCAAAGAACACTAGCATGCTTATTGTCAGTGGATAGCATAATTTACCTTTTAAAGTACCTGTGAAAATGAAAAGAAAGTCAATATAGCTGTGATAACTGAACTAATCTTTGCAATCTCCATTCAAGTGAGAGAGAAAAATATGTATAGGGGACTCCAAATCTAAATCTTCGGTCTATGTCATTGCAGAGGTTTCTTATCTAATTTAAGTATTTGTGGTCATTTTGTTGTTGAACATTTTATTATGAATAAATAGCAATAAATGCATTTCCTGATCTATACCTTTAGGGGATGTTCTTAGTGTTTCGGTTCTCAGGCATCAAATACTTTCTCAAACAGAAGTGGCAATGGCATTTGCTAAAACATGTACTTAGCCAAAATGGCATTTAACCAAAACCAAGTTTCTCCTGTTTCTAAGCTTTGTGTTCTACTGAACTTCAGTTCCACATTGGCAGCCCTGTGGAGCTTGGGATCACCTGGCTTCTGGTTTTCTTGATGCACAAAAGTCCCGATGCTGATGGAAATTTTGTGGCTGCATACATTTAAGCATGCCTTAAGGGCCTGATCTAACAAATTATCATACAGATTAGCATCCAATTAGGATGTGCACCCACACTCCTTTCTCTAGGAAGAAAGGAGTTAGAAAGGGGGAAAGCCTGGAATATGAAGGTCTTGCATTAGATGCAGAGTCAGAATGTGACCAGTCGATATATGCATCCAGCCCTGGGGCGTTGTGTAGCTAAAGCCTCAGGCTCATTTCCAGGACCTGACCTTGATCTGTGGTTTCTGAGCCCAGTTTTCTAATACGGTGCAAGAATACCAACTCAAAATACAAAATGGATTTAAGAGAAAACAAAATGTTTCCTTTAACTGTCCAGTATAAAGACCTATTTTCAGCATTGTTTGGCTTTTTTTTTTTTTCATTTTTTCCATCTATGCAAAATACTCTTCTGCTTTTCTTGTTTAGCAACTTGAATTTCAAAATAGTGACCTGAAAGAAAATGTTCTGGACCTAAAAGAAAATGTTCTGGATCAAATCCTTCAAACTTGTAAATGGTTCTAAACTTTATAAATGACATCAAAAAGAAAAAAGAAAATGAAAAAAAAAATCTGTTTTACAATCACAGGTTTTGGGGCTGCATTCTGTTCTGGTAAACAGACTGTCCAGGTGGGATAATGCTTTTTAATACCAGTAGACTTCATACTAGTTAAACAGAGATAACATTACAGCGCTGTCAAAAAATCTCATCACAGGGGTTAACTCGTGATGATAATGGGCTTGTGTCACTTTATGGGGAAATTAAACGCAAATTAAACAGAGGGAAGGTTTAGGTGCCTATCCATGAGGGTCGCATACAGAACAGGAAAGGACTGCACAGGTGCAGCTTCAATCTCCACCTAATTGCTGGCTGCCACTGAAAAAGATAATCCTAGTCCTCTTCATCTCCCAGCACTCCTGCAGCCAGGAGATAGTTGGTTCTTACTGATTAGTGGAAAAAAAACCTTTTTTTTTTTCCTTTTAAGGGATATAAGATAAGCAACAGGAAGCACAAGGGCATAAGGGCTGGGAGCATCCTTGTTGGCGGCAGCCTGTAATTGCATCAGATTAGGTATAATGTGATACTATGCCCAAGGCCGTCTGAAGTTGTAGCACTGCCCATTACATTTTGGTAGACAGAGAAGAGAAGAAGGGAAAGCTCTGCTCTTTACAAGAACTGCTGAACTACATATCCTGATGCTGGAATTTAAGGTTATGGGAGCCATTTGCTAAAAAAGACAGTCAATGCCCCACAAATCCCCCCGTCAACCCGCGGGTCAAGCCTATTATTAGCAGCATCCTAAAGAAAATTGGCACTTTAGCAAGCTAACGGTTTTTTAGCCCCCAGATTGTCTAGTGTGAGGGTACATGTACTCCTAGCCATGCTTCTGTGAATAAATTAGAATTAGACTCCAGTTTATCCCATGTACCAACCAGATGCTGCTCTCTATGCTCCAATAAAAGTGAGGTTTCAAAACCATTACCATGAATTCTTCTTTCCCACTGTTCAGTCTGAGGCTCCCTCTACAATTCTGACTTTGAAGACTCATAGATCCCTGTTATAAATAATAGCTCTATTTACTGGCCTGGGCAATTACTGGTTGTATCTGATCACAGATGGTTTTAGTCAGAAGCTACAAGTACAAACATGCTAGGCCTAGCTCTCCTGTTTAAAGCTCTAGTCAGGAGGTCACAGATGATACTGGAAAATTTGTCCAGCTCACTGACAGTTAACAGAGACAGACAGGTAAATAAAGCAACTTCTTTCTCTGTTGCCCCTAGAAACTTTCTGGGTATTACCAGCAGCTGTCATGGGTACAGAGATTAGGACTGGTGAAGACCGGCACCAGTACTGTTATAGTAACTCCTACATTTATTCTCCTTCGGATGAAATGGTAAAGCATGCTCTGACCATCTCTCTTCCAAACACTGCCAAAAAAATAGCGTGAAATATTTTAATGCACAGAATTGCTAGTTCTTGCTGAAGTTTGTCTTTTTTCTTTTTTTTTTTTTTATCTTTTTTTTTACTCCAGTAGACTGACACGTCTTTCAAGGATTTAGCATCTAGCAGTCTGTTAAGCTGACAATAGTAAAAGGTTCAGGATGAGGGGTGGGGGAGAGGGTAAGAACAACAGTGGATAAGGAGAAGAGAAAGGAAAATCAAATATTCTTGCCTACCTAAAAGAACTTTCCCCCACACACACACCTTTAGAGTAAAATTTAGTCTGTGCATCAGTTTCTACACAGAGACTATAAATCCAAGTTATATAGCGACATACCAAATGCACCAAGGGAAGTCACTTCTCTTTTTTCCTTGATAAGGTGTCCCCTTCTGCCACTACAAGATGAGTAAATTACTCCACCTGTCTAACTGATCCCCAGTATCCAGCCTGACACTGACAATGGCAGTGCACCTGTTAGTGTGATGGACAAGTGATTGGCAGCATGGCATTTGCTGCTTTCTATAATAAGTTGGTTATTATACAATGATGTTGACAATCTAGAGAGACTGCAAATATTAAAGTATAACTAGGTACTGGTTTGAAAAAGAAAAAAAACAACAGGTTATGGGTGAAATGTGACCCTGAATAAATTTTATGCCAAAGGCTTCTTTCATTTTGAAAAGGAAAATATTAAATTTTAAGTATGACATTTTTTCTTAGGAGCAAATTTTTCTATTTACGTGTAGCCACCAAATGTCAGTTCTGAGTTTTCCCATAAACTAAGCACAAGATTGCAAGTCACTGCCTTGATCAGCTTCTCAGGCACATTGCAACTATAAATGCAAACAGTGTAAGCAGCTGCAGTTACATTCCTTGTAAGAATATGCCTTCTGCAGCCATAGTAAACTACAAGTTTGAAGCAACTATTCCATTTTGTTCCCCATGGTCCTACTGCGGGTCTCCATTCTGTACAGGCATCACTCTGGACCAAGTGTCACTGTGCTCTTTGAGGACAGACAAAAGCTTCACCAGCGATTAGCAGCTGGAAGTCTGAATAGCTTTGGTATTTAACAGTTACCTAGGATGCCAGTTTGTAGGCTATAAAGCTTACTGACCTTGGAAAAAAGAATATAGCTCCATTCTGGAATTCAGCAACTGATAAGAAAATTTCAGGTAAATGAATGTTTTTTTTTTTTAAATCCAGCATCTTCTTTCCAGCTGTTACCACTATCATGCAGTGTAAACCCACTGTAGCAATTAGGCATCTTTGAGGTCATCTCATCCCTATCATCCTACTTTTCATCCTAATTTTTAATAGCGAGGAATTAGTTTAAACCTTGAAAGGGGGAATTTTATTCCCAATATTATTCTTGCTAGCATTACTTATTGTAATGGTTGACATCCTTGCTTTTCACTTAAATGTCTACAAACTTTCGAAGAATATGTTTTTTATTGTGTCAAACTGCAAAACGTGACAGTGCCAAATTGTTACTGTTTTCCATGAGAGCATTTCACCCTGGAGCGTGTTACTGTGATTAAACATACGCAACTCATGCAAATTATAAAACCAACAGATTATGATGTGACACCCCGAAAGCTATAGAATTCTAATTATATTGTTTACATAAAAACTACTTGACTTTCCTTTTCCTTTAAATGTGGTATAACAGATGTATAACGATATAGGTTCTGTTCAGCAAATGACATAGTATATGAATTTTACATGATGTTCTAATTAAATTGCTACTCCTGGTCCCAATGGCTACATTCGTCCTAGTAATCTGAACAGCAGCAGGTCACAGCCTTGAACTCTGGCACATACGTACCCACATGGTCAAATTGTTCACTAGCCTGTAAACTGTCCTCTGTTTGGGCTGTGAAAACTTCTTACAAAACCTTAACGTGGTTCAAGCTGTCAGTATGGCCTGAGAGTGCTGTCCCAGACGGCAACCTTTTTCGGGGAGGGAGAACAGACAGACAGGGAAGACGGACAATAAATGTTTAGGCGCATGGCTGTGATCAGTGCTGTGACATTTGAAGAATGGAATTTTCCAAATCCTTTTGTTAACCTCTAATCAAAACCAACAAAATCTAGAGAAATGGACAACACATGGAAATATGTGCTTTAAATAAACATTTAAGCAGTAAGCTCTGTCCTTGTCATACCTAGATTCTTTTCAAAAAAGAGCATAAATGCATCATGCAATCTCACTAAAAACTTCCACATTTAATTTTGAAGTGCACAGCTTGAAGTTTTTCTGCAAACAGAAGGCTAATTGCTGATTCATGATGTTACTATTAGAAAAAAATCTACAAGATGCTAGTCATAAGACCTCCCAAAAGGAAAAACAGTAAAGATCAGAAATGAAATAACTATATTGGGTGTTCACATGATACCACTAACTGTTCATATATTTATTAATAGCTGATAAATTAATAATGTCATAATATATTGGTGATCCACGGTAGTTGATTATCCACAAATCTTACAGGTTTATAAGCATTTAGGTTTATAACCATGGGTTTCAACCACATATTGCAACTTCTACAGATCTGCATAAAGCCATACATAACACGTGGTATTCACAACTGCAACATGCTCAGAAAATACACTGAAATAACTTCTAACCCTTTTTAAACATTAGGAGCTATTTCAAATATTTTTTTCTTATATATAGCTGTTACTAATATGTACATGCATACACAGAGACACGTGTATACACACACATACAGAAATACTTTTCTGTTCTAAGTTTAGTAGGGAAAAAGTCACCAAATTAAAAGAATGCTGAAACAAGCAGTTACACATTCTAAATGACTGCTGCAATGCAAAATCCAGTCTCACAAAGCTTGCATAGTGACTTGAAATCTATCATTTTTTCCCAATCCAAATGCTATTTTTCAATTCAGTGGGCCCCAAGCTTTTCAACAAACTGGATCAATTTGAAGCTACTCATTCAAAAGGGCTTCTTAAATGCCAGTCCTAGAATTCAACATGACAGAAGAGACAAAGAGTCATCTTCATTTCCAGTCGCAATCAGCTGTACACACAGCCCCACGTCTGCATAGGGCCACCGGACTGTGCTGTAGCCGCAAGTTGCTCGGGAAAGAGCAAACAGCTTTCCATTTTTTCCCAACTTGCAACTAGGTCAAGAAAATTAAACAACTTTTTAAAATACAAAGTGGTATTTTATTTTTTTTTTAATGTCACTTCCTTCAGACAACTCCGAACTATAATACCAGGGTATGCATGGAAGAAGTGATTGCTTTTTAGCTAAGCAAATGGATAGTGAGCCCTTCCCACATATGGGAACACTACCCACTTTCAGTGATAAGTGCTAAACTCAGTCCTCAACATGCAGTACTTTAACCTGTGTGATCCCTAACTGTGCTCAATTGCAATTATACAGCACAAGCATATGCTAGAGGTCTTATACCAGAGAACTGGTAAAAGTTTGGGAAAGAATGCAGCCTCTGATGGCGGTGAAAAACTGCTACCATGATAGCGTGCTTGTGAAGGGGGAGGTGGTAAATGAAAGTTCAAAAGACTCCAGAGCAGCTGGTCTGTCTCCAGTGCACACCTTTACCCACGTAACCTAACTCTTTGATGTCTTGTGGAAATTTGGCTGCCTTATGCTGTTTGCAAGAAGAAGATACATCACTGCAGATCCACTTGTATGCAGCTGATTTGTTTCTATACAAATGCTTTAAAAAGGAAAACTCACTGTGCTGGTGAATAGCACAGAAAGGAAGAACTAAGCGTAGGAAGCACAGCTCAGGTTTCAATAAAGGCCACAGAAACAGCTAAGTACATTAGGATTTTTATAGGAATAGTAACAAAACCACAAAAATGGAAGAGATTCTCAGATATTCAGAGGGCTGAGAAAGTTCTTTCTGTACTGGTTTGGACATTTACATGAAGAAAGAGACAGAGAGAGTAGAAAGTAAAGTAGTAGAAAGAAAGAAGTAAAGGTCTATTCAAATATTCAAAGACTTTTCCAAGCTCTAAAAACTGTCAATATAAAGATTTGAGAGACAGAACACAACGTTCATACTTTTTTTTTTTTTTTTTCCAACTAGGCTCTGCTGTGTCTAACTTTTTTTTTCTCTTTTTTTTCTTTGTGCCATCATCTTCTCATTTGCTGTAACACAAGCTAGCAGCAGAACTGGTATGTTAGCTGGATACAGTGCCCCACCTTCAACTCTTAGCTCCTTTGAAGCCCAACTGAATGCTACCTCCCATGAGACAGCACCCCATCTGTCCAGGTTTTTGAAGTGCTGAGCCATCCCAGCCAAGCAGACAGCACCCTGGCACACGTCTCAGAAAAGGCTCTCCACTCTGCTGTGATGCCACAGCACCTCAAGCGTGGAAGGTTAATAGTATGAAAAAAATATGAAATATTTTCATTTCTAGAGAAAGGAAAGATACACTGAGCTGGCCCCAAAATGCATTCTGTTCTCACATTTAGCCACTGGTTTATGAACTGTGTCACATAATAAATTAACATTCCTGCAAACAGCACACCTGTCTTGCCCTTTTGAAGCTCAGTTGCATCCAAACAAATGAGGGTATTGTGATAGGTGTCCTTTCCACAGTACAAAAAAGGCCATAGGTTTTGTTCACAGCCAGTTCTGCTGTGTTGTTTTGTTTGCTTTTTATTTTCCCTTTTTACAATGTTTCTGATTGATAGTTCTATCAAATCGGTGTTAGTAACCAACTGGCAAGCAATGCTCCAGTGGAAAAATACAACAGAATTTAATACAGATAAAAATAGAGTTCTACAGAAGTTTTTCTAAAAATGCACAGAACAACCACGGTGTATGGTCATCTTTTAAATCTACCAACTTAATTTTCTAACAGGATTATATGGCAAGACAATACATTGAAACTGCTAGGTATGGTACTCAGGTATTATTTCCACTAGCAGATATTCAGTTCAATAGAGCAAGTCACTGCAATTATTATCCATGACTATCTGTACATATGTATTCAACAAATATAAAATTTAGACACATACAGTAGGTAATATGTCTCTCAGTATCCTAGATTTTATAAAACGTTTAGAAACAAATTATTTAAAAATGTTACATCCTACTAACTCCATGGAGTTTTATTTCCTAAGGCCATCCCAAACTGTCACAGTGTGGAGAAGACTGAATCATCAACGATATCACCTTGTCCTCTGTTTATATTGAACATGTGATGGGTGTCTGTGAAAGCTACGCACTGTGTATGTCACCATATATATTTTGCAAAACAGTATCATTTTTTCCAGAGAAGATAAGACATAGTAGTGTTATTTTCTTATAGGCATCCTTTTGTCATGTGTTTTTTCTTTTGCCTCACAGCCTGTATAACACACCCAGGTTCCAACTAGGTTACATTAGTAATTTGATAGACCCAGCATCCGTCAAGATTTCAGTCAAGAAATCTATTAAATCTACTGAAAATGATTCTTTTGACAAATCGTGCTATACTCCTAGTAACAGTTCTATCCTTTTGTCATAATAGGTCTCTTTGCACCATCACACAATTACAAAATCATTATGACACAGTCCCTCTTCTTTAAAGAGTAAGAAAAATGAGAAAAAAACTTCCCTAGTAGAGGACTATATGCCATTGACTAAATTCTAAATAAAATCATGTACCAAACCCACATTCTACAGTTGGAAAAGGTCCTTCTACTGGCTATTGCTGTAATTTACAGCAGAGAATCAGAGTTAGCATATACTATGTCCATGTGCACTTTTCTTCACCCTGAATCAGAAGATTAATTTTATTTTTTTCTCTTCACTGAAAATCTGAAAGCCAGTGCTAATCAATTGCAAGCTATGATAGCTATTAGAATGCAAGAAATCTCTTGTCATCTTAAAGGCTCTCTAGATATTTTTGAAGATATTTTTGATATTTTTTGAAGAGCTTTAAATTTTAACTCTAGAAGCAGCATTAAAATCAGAGTATACCAATTAAAAAATCTCCTGAACCAGGAAGAAGTATTTTACTGACTTCACTGGATTTTGAATCTGGGCCTTGAAGACTGGTACAAGACAACATGACCAATGGAAGTGGCATTACATAAAGCCCTATACATTGTATTGCATGTCAGTCAGAGCTTTTCTGTGAAGCACAGAACAGGTACACAGCACACTAAGATCAAGCAGATAAATCCTTAAAAAATTGCTTCATGTCTATAAGAGGAAAAATGGAGGAAATACACCACCTTGCTGTATAGGATCTTCAAGCAAACATTTAACAACTTCCCCAAACATAATGATCCTGCACTTAGTATTATAGGATTTTTCTAATTATTAGCAAATACTATCATTCAAAAAAAAAAAACCCAAACCCTAAAACTAAATAAATATGAGAGAGAAAAAGAAAGAAGCAAGCTTTCTATGTGTTTCTTAGTGACATCAGCTGTCCTGGTCTTTCCCTTCAACTACAAGTCTTCTCCCTGGAAGAAAAGGTGAAGTGACGGATTTTGCATTCAGAAGCAAAGATACACTATGCTCTTTTACCTTACTCATAAATGCCTACAATGATGCAGAGAAAGAATGACAAGGGAAGGCTTATCGTTAATTGCGGGCATTGTGCCAGTTGACTCCCTCAATACAATGCCTTCTCAGAATCTGAGGAAAATGAAATATGTAAAAGAGAAGATCAGAAAGCCTGGAGAATCTTCATGCACGTATTGAAATGAGAGGCAAATCAGACGAGTGTGTGTGTGTTCTAGAGAAATTCTACCCCACACAAAGAATAGGAAATTAATTAATTGCACAAGAAATACTGTGTGCATAAATTATGCTTTTCTTCCACTAACAAAAGAAATATAGACACAAACATTTTTACATTGCAAATGTACTTCCTATGTCAAGTTGTTTTTATATATATAAAAAAAAAAAATTACCCTCAATGTTGCTAATTAAAAAACATTTCTGAGTGATGTTCAGACGTTTAAGCTAGAAATCAGGTTTCTGCCTGTTGTGCCTGTCAAAGTACCTAAATTTTAATACTGATCTAACATTTAATGTTAAAAGACTAGCCACTATTAGTTTTCAACACTGGTCAGAATACTAGTAAAAACCGAACTGTCGTTTCTATGAAAAAAAATCCAAACAACTACAAAGTCACACTGGATTGATTTGCTTTAAATATTTGGGATATCATTATTTAGCTCAACAATAGTTTTTATCCAGTAAGGTCTCCCTGCACACTTTAAATGTGACAGAGGAAACACAACATTCAGAACAAGTCATTCATATGTACCAACATAAATGATTCCTTCCAATGTGTTGATGAAAAACATATTTCTATTTGTTTGAGGTATCACACATCACAGTAGAGAATCCTTTAGACTGAGTCCATTCATCAAAACTGAGTGACTGTGTTAGCTGACAAGTTACTGGAACACTACGCAGTTCGTTTTTCAATAGCAAAATTGACTATATTCAGAGGTTAAAATGTAAATAGTACAAATTGAATTGTGACATGAATAGTATCGTTGCAGTATGATAGAAAAAAGGCACTATATGAATAATCACATAGCCTGTTTCCTAAATGGGCTCCTATTGAAAGTTCCCAATGAAACTCCAGAGTAGCACAAAACTTATCTCACATCTGTTCATATTCACTAGCTTCCCAGATGAATCTGATAAATTACAAGAGAAAGGCAGAATTCATGATTTTAGACAAAATCTGGTTTTGTTTTGGTTTTTTTTTTTAAAGAAAACAACAACTCTCAGTTAATAGTAAGCTCAATTTAATCCTTAATGTAAGACTTTCACAATCCCTTTAAAATAAAAACGTGATTTAAAAGGAAAAAAAAAAAAAAAAAACAACCCAACACCCAAGCCCCAAACTAACATCTGTATGCACTTTTAATCTTCAGGTAAGTATGTGTTCTGAGAATCATGTTTGATTTTAAAACATCTGTAGGCATTTTAAGGAAAATTACATTCTGCAAAACCCAACATATTGCAATCACACATCATACACATTCGTATTCTCATTTATGTGCACCACACCGATACTTCATCTAATACAGACATAATGAGAGCGTGCACCACCTACAAGTTATTAATGATTTTTTTTTACTTGACAAAACTTTTTTAACTAAATATTTATTTTATACCACAAATCATATACTTTTTTTTTTTTTTTTAATTGCAACTGGGAACAGAAAGTAGAAAGCCACATAATTCCATTTGAACAGAAGGTGAGGATGATGTGTATTTACAAGAAAGTACCTGTTAAAAAGATTGTTTCTTTCTCTTTCTATCCTAAATTCACTGTAACAGTTCTTAGTGCATTCGGCATACACACCTATCGATTGATCAATGCCTATCGAGTTACGTAGCCGAGTCTGGGAAAACCATGTGATAATCAAATCTCTCTATCTAAGGGTATATTTGAAGCTTTCTACTACCGTCTGAACTCTTATGCTCTTCGGCATTCAGCTTAATTACACAGATGTTTTCACAGATGAATACTGACTCCAGCAGCTACTCTTGCATGGAGCAGCAGGCTGCTGACAGGTGGCTGTACCATACTCTCCGTTCTTACAGAGTAAAGCACAATGCACTTCACAGGCTGGAAAGTCAGTGATACAAATCTCTCTTGCACTCTGGCGTGACTTTTTGCTAACTACAGTAACACTGCTTGCAAACCAGACGTTTTTACACTTATATGACCCCTTCTTCCCCCACTCCACAACACAGAAGTAATTGCTTTGTAATTCATGCATTGCTTCCAACAGAGGAGCAGCAGGCTTCCACTGACTCACCTTGCGAGCGGATGCTCACGTGCCGGTGGGAAATGAAAATTAATTCCTGCAGATACACTGCACCAGGTGGCTCAACTATTTTTGCCTGGATATGATGGAAGTGAGAAGGGAAATAGCAATAAGGGTCTGCCATAGAGAGGGGTCTGCACTGGAGAGGTAGGAACAGTATCACTTAAGGCAAAGTATCTATTTTTGCTGTTGCAGTTACCAAGTCAATCAGATCCAAGGAAGACCACAGGTTATTTCTTTACATGTTCAGTGGGGCATACAGATCCTGTCTAGTAACAAGTAATCTATACTTTTTGTGCCTCTCAAAGAATCTGTCCCTTAACTATGCTTCAAAAACAACCCAGAGTTGTTACTGCTACTGATACTGCAGACCTGTAAATTGAGGCACAAAAAGATCAAGGCACAGATTAGAAGAGTGTTTTGGGCATTCAGAAATCCAAACACTCAATGTTCACACCCTCTGCCTCTACAGACCTGAGATAAAGACCCACAATTCTTAGGCTTTCTTAGGTGCAGAATAAAGTATTTCCAAATTGGACATCTTTTAAATTGGGATAGGAGACACTGCAAAAGCCTGCAGTGCCGAAGTCCATTTCATCTCTACATATATTATTAATTATTATTACCCTCCTAGAGAAAAAAGAACTGGGCTCCTAACCCAAACATGTCTAGCAAATGTTCAAAAGTTTCTGTCAAAATGAGTTAGTCTTAGAATTTTATATCTCTGCTGGCTATTAAACCTGACTATAAAAATGTTAAGATGTTTTTTCCTGGAACAGAAGTTAAAGACAACACATTCAAGTGACAAGGTCAAGTTTTGTGAGACGAAGGGAATGAACATACGCAAGGTCCAGATTCCCAGTTGAGCATGAACAGTCAGAATTGGTTAAGAGAAAGATCTAAAACAAGCCTCTCTTCTATTATTGATGAAAAACAGATTTCCATCCTTGCTTCAGTAAGGAAGAACAAATACCTGGATGGTATATGACTATTATGCCAACTCAATCCTGTCTCTTTGTTGTCTGATCAGCATGATAATGTATGCAACTCCTCAAGCAGCCATGCTGTAAATATGTGACTCAATGACTACAAGGGCAAGTTATGAAATCAAATCAGAAATTGAATGTAAAGAAAGGCTACTTTCTTGGGTTTTTATACCATCCACCATTATTTAGCACGTACAGAATAACGATGTTGGTCAAAATACAAAAGCTGAATGTGAATTCATGTGAATAAGAAGATGAATTTCTCCTTCTTTCCCAAAATGTGAACAATGTATTTCAAGCCTCAATAAAAGTTATCAAAAAAAAAAATATAATTCCAACAGTATAGATTCACTGCCCGAAGTCACTACATCTGTTGTGTAACTGCCTTGAGCTTTGTTCTGCAGTTGCACAGCCATACTGAGCATGCCCACCAATATGTTCAGCAAGCGATGGATTTCAGCTCTTTCTTGTCCTTATGGATATACCTGTTTTGACAATGCTCTAATATGAAGAACGTTGCTGTCAGAAGCAATCTTTTTGCAACTATTATGCATAGCCTTTCAGAAAACCATGCAGAAGAGCTAAGGAAGTTACTGGCTTTAGGAAACATTGTCTTAAGCTGTTTAATCAAATCCTTACCTGTGTTTACCATGTGAACTGCTGAGCAATAAATCCTTCCAAGCTAACACTTCCCATTCACCGCCTAATGTGCAAAGGGAAAGTATGGGCTTATATACACAGTCATTTGCTTTATTAGAAACCACTACTGAGGGCCCTTTGGGAACATTAATACCTGGTGGTTATTTTCTGCTTTTTAATACTAAAATGAAGACCTTAGTTTTAATACATGCAACAATGTTGTTGTTATTGTAAAAGCAGATTTGTGTTATTCAGACTTTACGCTGTTTTCACAGTAGGTCTGGTTACATGAATTCTAATTATCTTCAGCAGAAAAAAAAGTGAAAAATTCTTGGAGTCATGAATTTCTATCGTGTAACAGTTTCTTCTTTGCAACTAACATAGAGAGATGATACAAAAGATATTGTTTCCCCTTCCAGAAAGAAAATAATTATCTTCATAGAATTCACGGCAGTAAAAAATTGTTTATTTGTGTAGGAGATCTTGCTGGTTAACACCAAAATGAGGCCTCACCAGCTTTGAGTTTGATAAAAAAGCAGATTAATTTCTTGGAAAGGAGCTAAAAGCTAAAGAGGGAAAAAGATATTTTAGATAAAAAGTCATAAGAACATACAGTTCATCCTCAGAAGCAGTTGGAGCTAAGACTCTACCCCAGCAATAGCTCAGTTGGACACTTAACTTTGTGCTCTGCAAGGAATCAAGGTGACTATTTGCAGGGACTGAACCAAAGCACGCTGTTTTGTTAAGGAACAGGTTAACAATCCTGATTTTTTTTTTTTTTTTTTTTATAAATAGTGACCCCATTCCACTATTTGCAAAAAAAACTCTTCAAAAGTTATTTCCTCTAACTCAAATCTATGTGAATGTGATTACAAGCCTACAGTTCAAGATTTAAGTATATCGTTCCAAAAAGAATCTATCTTTATCTTGAAGCATCTCAATCTACCAACCATAAATTTGTAGAAATAAATTTTTCTGACATCCTGCCTAAGAAGGGTGGAGAGTAACAGATGGGGTAGCACAGCAATACAAAGCTTTCCTTACTTTTCCTTCATAGAATTTATGGCTTTTCTACAGACTGTCACTTGGACGACTCCTCTTTTCCCAAGTATTCATACTAGTCTTTCCCCTGCAAAACCGTTTACATGACTATTTACTATGACCTTTTATTGTTAGTGGATTCAGGAACAGAATTCCAGACAAGGAAAAAAGTTGGGAGATTTGCTTTTTTTTTTACTTTTGTTTGTTTGTTTTTAAATCACAGTAAATGAAATACCAACTGTAACTTTAAAACGAACTTAGGCAGTGCAAGATGAATTCTGGGAACTTTAACCACAATACTCAATGGGTAGTTACCTGCTAAAAATGACTTAACAATCCATCTGAAAGCACGAGCCCTGATTATTTAAAAAACCCTCTGTTTACTGGATTGGGCTATTAGCTTAATATGTATTTCTGGTTTTAAACCGTTCTGTTTAAACTTCTGTTTCTGAGGTTCACATTAGTTATACATGAACCTTTCCCTGAAGAAATTATATTCCCTCGCAGACCAGTTCTGATCTTACTTAAAAGGTAGGAGGTGACAAAAATCCGGTAGATTACTAATGCACTAATTGTAGATTACTAACCTTTCATGAGAAAGACAAGAGTAACATTTCTGGTTCCACTATGCCAGAACAACACTACATTCAATATTTAATATTCAGTACTTCCTCAGCTTCTGACTTCCACAGACAACTAAAACATCTCTACATTCAAAGCTGTGTTTTGAAATGTACTTAAAGTAGTTGATTAATCAAGCCAATAAGTGAGAAAAGAAGTTTAAAAAGTGATTGTGGTCTAAAGAAGAGATAAATTGGTCAAGAAGAAATACAAGTACACATTTCAAGTGCAAGCACCTTGTACATACTGGTGCATTTGTGGTAGTTACAACAGTGATAACTCCTATTTTCTACCTACCTATTTTCTGCTACAAGAAAAGTATTCAAACCTTCATGACTTTTGTCTGTGAGAAACTGCATCTGTGTCCCATTATGAACAGGAGCAAGTTAATGAACACACATTCCCAAGTTTTTACACATCAAGAGCTCCTTACAGGAAAGCCTGTAAAACAGTGACTGTCTATATTAAGACATTCCTATAAAATATTTAATATGTTCTATCAGGTCTATTTCTTGTGTCTTCTATATCTCCTGTCTCACTCATTTTTTTTGCTTTTCTACCTTCTCCTTCTTTCTCAGACTAGGTTTCTAAGATTCTGAAAACTTGCTGAAAGATCAAGGGTCAAACTGAGGCAAGCATGAGGAGATAAAAGAATTTTTACTATGCTCCAGGAAGTCTCCAGATCACATGCTGGGGACTCATGCTTACACAACTGTGGAACAGCACAATGGGTGGATTTTGCATGTAGTGGTGTATTCCAGTAAAAACAAGCACACACACAATTCTCCATTTTCTTCACATTCAATTCCATAGTGGAACATCCATCTTTAAAAACTTAATAAATGAGGAAAGTTTCCCGAATGCTAACCTCTTCCAATAAAATTATCTTTAAAAGCAGCTACATTATAATGACAAAGGAATGAATTGTGTCAGTGGAATCTAAAATAAACACCATTTAGATTATTTGGTGGGAAGATGAGAGCCTGCTTGAAATGCATCCTGCTCTCACCTAAAGAAACTGAGCTGTTTAGGACTTTTTGCCATACTCCTGTGTCTTCATAAATCTTATGCCAGACTCATCATCTAATGATGATATGAGTCAGTTTATAACAGTATGTTTGATTGATTGCTGTTGGTCCAAGATTTACAGCATAGAGTCTTAGTGTCCTACATTTAAGGCAGGAGAGAGAGTTTCATTCCACTGTTCAGTGCTAAAGATATCATTGTTCATAAAAAACAATAAACTGTGGCAACTGGTGATGTTTAACCACTTAAGTTTCGCTCTATAAGAGAAAACAGAAGCTAGCATGAGCTTGCAAACAAAGCCGTCTTCTACCTTTGTCAAATTAAATAAAATACGAACTTTAAAGATACTTTAGTGCTCCAGTTTCAAAATGAATTGTTACTCTCTTTTGTAGCACTGCTAGAATAAAAGAGAAGCAGGTTCTGCTGGATATTCATCCTGACTAGTCTTAAGAGTTGAAACTCCAGATAGGCTTATCTTCATTTAACCTATAAATATAAATTTCTTGCATTTTATGTAAAATCTAACTCTGATCCAGAAGGAAGAATAAATGTGTCAAGCTAGAATTTAGTAAGGAAAGGAGTAGGAAGGATATCTGGTTTTAAAGAAAGTTTCTCTTTGTCAAGATAGAGGCACCATACTTGCAAGGGTTGTAAACATATACCGTATGTTTTTTTCTGCACTTCCATAGTAGATAATTTAATTTACCCTCTGAGAAATAAGTTCAAGTATATGTAAAGGGAAAAAAAAAAAAAAAAACAACAACAAAACAAACACTGCTTGAACTACGTGGTATTCTACAGTTTATAAACTCCTTATTTTAAAAACGTACCATTTGCCTTACAACCAGCACTTCAGGAAACCTACTTATTGAAAAAAAAAATCAACCATAGCAAAAGGGGTCATTGCAGTAGAGGGGGCAGACTATAAAGGGAGAAGACTATGGAGGATCAGAGGCAGGAGACTACTTGCAAAAAGAGCATCTGGATGTGTGTTTAACCCTTAGTTACTGCAGATTGTGAGTTATACTGCTACAGATGTTTCATTTATGCAGACTGTGTGAAAATATCATTATTAGGCTATATTCTCTGATGGGATGCTGATCATTGTATACTTTCAGAATCCAGATACTTAATTTAACTCCTTGGGCAGAAATTCTGTCAACATGTTCAGATATATGACATGAGAGAATGACCAGGGATGCTTTCTATGCAGTGAAACTCTCACGCTACAGTATAAGGTGGCACTCACACTGAGGTTGGGTGACAAAGATCAGATTCTGTCATTTTGTAAATTCAGTAATAGCTGAAGCTGCTTTGGTACCATAGCTACAGAGGAAAAAAAATAATAAAAGGAAAAAGGTAAATAGATAGATAGATAGATAGATAGATAGATAGATAGATAGATAGATAGATAGATAGATAGAGGGATAGAGGGATAGAGGGATAGAGGGATAGAGGGATAGAGGGATAGAGGGATGGATGTGTCGCTATTTTCAGATTTAAGTTTTACCTAAACACTGTTTGCTATGTATGCTTCCTAGATATGCAGAGTCAGAGAAAAATCCAATTTTTGTTTTGTTTATGTATAAGACATTTCTCCTATTATAAGGTGGCTGAAATTTCTAGATAGAAATATCTATTTCTTATGAGGTAGCTGAAATGTTTAGATAGGAACACCTATTCCTCACTGAAAACAAATGTGAGATTTTCAGATTAACTAATTAAGAAATATATGAGCACATCTTTCGCTGAAGAGATGCAAAGCACAAGTAAAATGCAGGTTTTTGCTAAAATTCAGAAAATATTTGAGATGCTCAATAAATACAAAACATTGTAGATATATTTGAGAAAGAAAATCTGATGAAAAATCATCTTTAATGTGTAAGATGATACACTTATAAATATACTGATATTTTTAAGATTTAGGAATAAATCTAAGCGTATGCCTTAATGAAAATGTGCAGTATACCTGCTAGTTCAAAAGGAACTCAGCATGTGAGGAGAAGAAAAGCAATAAAGAAGGTTGAGAGATTAAAGCCAAGCACTTTACAGGTCTGGAATATTTATCTATTTATTCTATTTTTAATTCATTTGACCAGCTTCTTTCTGTCTGGCCCATTTGGCATACACTTTTTGGTCTGACCTTACTGTCTGGAGATCGTCTCAAAATGACAACTGAAAACACAGCATGATAAGCAGCATGCATCTCCTAGGTTACTACCCCTAGAAGAAAACAATCAAATAAATAAATCGTGAAGAAACACGGGGAGGCAAGATCCCCTCACAATCACTTTTAAAGCAGAAAATAATAAAATGGTGAAATTTTGTATGTCTCATTAGAGAACCCCATATATAAAAAAAGATGTACTTATGTCACATCCACGCACATAACTGACTAGTTCACTTCTTGTTAAATGAACTGCATACCTAAGGATAAGATTCTCCAGTAGCAACATGCACAGCCCATTACACCTCTACAAAGCCAAAGAAGCTTTTGAAAAAAATCCAATGTATATACAGTACAGCTACACTAATACATTCTTTGTCATGGAGATGTTAATGACGGCCTGCAATAGTTTCACTGACATTCATTTATAATCCCCTTCCATTTATTGGCCAAAAAAACCTTCCAGCATTAGTATTATACAGAAGTATTTTTTATCAGTGTAAAGTTAAAAAGTCATTCTTATTGGAAAAAAATGACCACCCTTCTCTGTTTTACTGCTGTCTATAGTTGCCATTTGCTTTACTTAAGGCTGTAAAAAACAGATTTCTGCTCTACAGAAAGAAGGATGCTGCTATTACCTGTGAGCTATAAACCACATCCAAACTGCTTAGAAAAGACCTACATATTTCAATAGGGAACCAAGAGGAAATTACAATTTGTTTAGAATTTGCCAATGCTTGAGTAAGGACGGTGTTTTGTTTAGCTTTGCTATTTTAATAGCAAGTCCTGTATCTATTTATAGATTATCTCACCTTTAAATAACTGACCCCATTTCTTCTTTGGTTGGTTATTTTTTTCATATAGACGTTCTTCTTGTTTTAAATAGGTTTTTTTTTTTTTTTGTTTTTTTTTTAAATAAACAAGTAAAACTCATCTGGGTCATATCTGTTAGATTTTCTTAAAAAGAAAAGGAAATAAAAGAAAAATAATTTGCTCATATATAAATATAACACAGCTAACCATACCCCATTAGAATACAGATTGAATGTGTACACACATGCCTCTTAATTGGTCTAGCAGATTCTCAAACTGTTCCTTTACAGCTGTTGAAGAAATAAAATAAATTAGTCACAAAGCTTTTTCTGAACAATTAGAGTAGGTTTGCCCTGTCTCTTCTGCTGCCTGTTTTGAGTCATTCTCTTTTTTTAGATCTGATCTTCCCAGCCAGAAAGCTCAGAGAGATTCATTAAACATGGCATAGGTGATTTCTGAAACATCCCTGTAGCTACTGACAACCATTTTCCATCTGAGGACTTCTCAGTATCCAAATTTTCAATTTCCTCAAGAGCACATTTTCATAATCAAGCCTCACATCCCTATTTAAACTTGCCATCTCACTGTCTGCCATTAAAAAACTGTGCAGTTCCAACCTGGGCAGTAATACTGGGGCACAGGTAAGTGGAAATATGAAGCCACATGCTCCTCTCATACACAGGCAGAAATCTTCACGGATCACCTCAAAATCTGACTCTGACTTTCACTGGTTAACCTGCTATCCTGGAGAGTGAGGTGATCCATGAAACATCTCCTTAAACATTGCATTGTATCCCTTTAAACATTGCACTGCAGGAATTTGCGCTCCATAACAAACTTTTTTTTCTTTCTCTCCATGCCAGCATTCACAACAGGTCATTTTAGCACATGTAGCTTCCCAAGGACACTAAATAAAATGCCTGCAAGTGCAACCCTTTCCTGTGAACAGAATTTTCCAAAACATCCTTAAAGAGTATGGACAACTGGGCACTGATGACTCTTGAGGAAAAGGTGAATTTATTACAACGCTACCTAAGAGAGCTTGATAAAACTAAGCCTGCCCATTTATGCAAATAACAGATAGGCTGTACTGCCAGATATCATACAAAAGCAAGATTTCAAAAAAACAGTAAAACTTTTTCGGCAAACCACCAAAAGCACAATTTGGCTAAAATAAAAGTTATTCCACAGCACAGTCAGAGATCACAGACATGAAAGCGGTTGTTTTGTGATCAATATTGATATGGTTCACAAAATCACAGCAGAAAGCAGTCAACCAGAGTCAGCTATTGGACAAAGAAATCTGACCCCCAGGGCTGGGATCCTATCATGTTTGAGATCGAGTCATAACCAAACAAAATATTGTTCACTTACAAATTAAACACTGCCACTCTCAAAGCTGCCTTCTAAGGAAAGGGGTGAATGAATTAGCAAGCAGACTGACTTCAAAGGGTCCTTTACATAGAAGACATATGTAAATATCAGTGCTTTGATCAACAGTGTCCATCACCTGTCTTTCTCTCAACAGAGTTCTTCTATTTGTCATTTTAAAAAAATACACAATCAATTATAGAATAGGCATCTGCTCTCAATATTGACTATTGCGTTGAAATACACCTGGCAAGCTTTTGAAATTTGCATTCCCTAAAGAATGCACTACAACTTTAGGTTGAGACACAGTTTGTCTTAAACAACTTTGTATACTGAAGTAGCTTCATGGGAATTAGCCCATCTTAATTTTTAAAATCACAGATGCTATTAATAATTTCACCACAGAGTCAAAACTTAATGTCATAGGTTATTTTCCACATATCTGGAGGCATCTCTTCACAGTTTATAGAATAAGATCACTACATATAGTCAATATGTTAAAATCAAAGGAAAAAAAAAAAAACAACAAACCAAAACCAACATCAACAATGAAAAAAAAACCACAAAAAAACAACCAGCCACACCCCCCTCTCCCATACCCTCCCCCCAAAACAAGCAAAACTAATATTTGAGAAAACTGGTTTCCGTTCTAGACTCAGCTAACTCTGCAGCCTTCCACCTCTCTCGGCCTGTTTCCAGCCATGCTACATGGAGTCCAACCTGACTTAAGGATTCTAGCTGGTAAGAGAATGCAATTAGTTTACTCTCACATCATTATTCAATGTGGTAGGCAATGAAGGGGATGCATGAAAGCACTGCCTCTTCTGTCAGGCCACATTTTGAGAGATATTTCACCTGGAAAAAAGGGTCTTGAGCTCTTCAAGCAATGGAAATCACAGGTTTACTGTTCAACACAGGACAGCTCATAGACCCTAATCTAGCCCCGTATCTCCACCAAGTACAGTACATGCCTAGGAGGAGGCAGTAAATCAGATGCACGACCAGTGCTAAGTAAGGCACCATTAACTCAGAAGTTATGCAGTATTCCCCTGCTCCACCTCCAGGATGAGGTCTCAAGCCATCACTGAGGCAGACTGTACAGAAAGAGGAAAGTTGTTGTCTGATTGCTTCAAAACTTCCCAAGAGAAATGTCTTCTTCAAGGAGAAAGAGGGTTTCTCAGGGCAATTGGGGGGCATAGCAGCATACCCTGTCCAGCATGGGTATCCTATATCTACCATGAAAGCTTGATTTGCTACTGTCTTGATCACTGTGTAGTGATCTGTACCTGGATAAAATGAGCATAAAATGCTGTTTTCTTCTACTTCAGTAGCATTTTTACACTCACTTTACACCACGGTAAATGATTACACACATTGCAAGGCAGCGAAAGTCAGGTTTGAAAGGCGTTACTTTTTACCTGTCCTTTGCCATTTCTCAGCAGAACACAAGTACAAAAATGTTGCCAACCGCCTCCAGTAAGACTCACTTGGATCCATCTGAGAATTTCAAAGCATTTTGCAAGCAATCAATTCCCTCCACATCCACACAAAACAAAAAAAACTCCCATATTATTATACAGTCAAGCAACTCAAGCCACAAAAAAGTTACCTAAGGTCAAGGATAAGTCAATTGAATAAACTCGTACATCTCCATGAGACCTAATTCCCAATCCCCTGCCCTAACCCTTAAGCCACGCCCGCACTTTGTAATAGCATCATCAGTGAAGGCCCTCATTTCTTTTTCTATGTATTGCAGTTGCTCTATCTCTCCCTTTTCTTTTCTGCAGGCCCTAGAAAAGAGACATTAATCTTCCTCTAATACAAACGTCCATTTTTCTGACATGCTGCTGTTCATATAGATGTGGAAAGCAGAGAGGAAACAGCTTAGGAGGTTCCTGGAGTGTGTGGAAGGTAACTTCCTGACACAGCTGGTGAGGGAGCCAACTAGGGAGGGTGACCCGCTGGACCTGTTGTTTGTGAACAGAGAAGGACCTGTGGGTGATGTGATGACTGGGGGCCGTCTTGGGCACAACGATCATGAAATGATAGTTTTTGATTTTTGGAGAAGTAAGGAGGGAGGTCAGTAGAACTGCCACCTTGAACTTCTGGAGAGCAGACTTTGTCCTGTTACGGAGCCTGGTTGACAGAGTCCCTTGGGAGGCAGTCCTGAAGGGCAAAGGAGTCCAGGAAGGCTGGGCATTTTTCAAGAAGGAAATCCTAAAGGCATAGGAGCAGGCGGTCCCCATGTGCCAAAAGACAAGCCAGCGGGGAAGAAGATTGGACTGGCTGAACTCCTTTGGCTGGAACTCAGGAAAAAAAAAAAAGAAAATTTGTGCCCTTTGGAAGAAGGGTCAGGCCACTCAGGAGGATTACAAGGAGGTTGTGAGATTATGCAAGGAGAAAATTAGAAAGGTCCAGAGCCCAAATAGAACTTAATCTGGCTACTGCTGTAAAAGACAATAAAAAACATTTCTATAAAAACATTAGCAACAAAAGGAGGGCTAAGAAGAATCTCCATCCTGTATCGGATGTGGGAGGAAACATGTGACAAAAGATGAGGAGAAGGCTGAGGTACTTAGTGACTTCTTTGTCTCAGTCTTTGCCTCAGTAAGACCAGTTGTTCTCTGGGTACCCAGCCCCCTAAACTGGAAGATGTGGATGGGGAGCAGAATGAAGCACCCATAATCCAAGGGGAAATGGCTAGCAACCTGCTACACCACTTAAACACACACAAGTCTACAGGGCCAGATGGGATACACCCAAGGGTACTGAGGGATGTTCACCAAGCTACTTTCCATCATTTATCAGCAGTCCTGGCTAACCAGGGAGGTCCCAGATGTCTGGATGTTAGCAAATACGATGCTCATCCACAAGAAGGGCCAGAAGGAGGATCCAGGGAACTACAGGTCCTTCCAGTCTGACTTTGTTGTGAGGTGGGGGTCGGTCTCTTCTCCCAGGTAACAAGTGACAGGACAAGAGAGAATGGCTTCAAGTTGCACCAGGGGAGGTTTAGGAAGGATACTAGGAAAAATTTTTTACGGAAAGGATTGTCAAGCATTGGAACAGGCTGCCCAGAGAAGTGGTTGAGTCACCATCCCTGGAGGTATGTAAAAGATATGTAGACGCGGTGCTGAGGGACATGGCTTAGTGGTGGAGTTGGCACTGGTAGGTTAATGGTTGGACTCAATGATCTTAAAGGTCTTTTGTTACCTAAATGATTCTAAAGGATTCTAATGTGGTTTTGCACCTCCTCTTCTCTTTTCCTCCCAGTGGGGAAAGCTTAAGGTGTCTTCATGTTGAAGGAAATGGTAAACAGAAAACCAGAAACAGATAAGAAATATGAAAAAGAGCAAGATAAGCAACAGCAAGTGGTTCCATAATTCTCAACAGATGATGCTGCACTGTGACAAATGGGGCTTCTGTCACAAGCTAACAAAAAGACAATACAACTTTGAGAGGACATTGCTGTTTTAGAAATGCTGCATTAAAACAAGATGTTGTCTTTAATTGTTGGGGTTTTTTGGCAAACAACTGTGTACTTCTTCCCTTTTTCAAATGCTGACATGAGTCACCTGCTTGTGAAACACGGTTGCCACTCAAGGAATTCTTAGGGCAGATTAATTCCATAGAAAATACAAATACCGGTAAGGATAGCAGCAGCACTGCTTTTATGATCTGATAGAGGGGCCAATTGGACCATGCTTTCTTCAAAGAAACCAGCTGAAATCCCCATTCCTTTTCAGAGAAAAGGTCAGGCTCAGCTTTCAGACATGCTTATATTCAGCTGCATGTGAATTAAGAATTTACCAATGCATAATTACCCCTCTAGTAGGTGCCTTCCAAGCAGGTACTTTTTTTTAAATCACATTAATTATTAGGCCCAAGTGTCGCACTAGCTAATCGTATCACAGGTTATATAATTTCATCATAAAAGTCTTCTCTAAGAACATTGTATACATGCTTACAAGTGACTTTAAAAGTGTAATTCCAATGTTGTAGCAGTAAATGCAGACTAAAACAGGTTTAAGTATTTTCTATATGTCCCACAGGAACTCATCTTAGAATTTCCTACACTAAGGGATTCTCGCAGACAACCATTTTTCTTTCCTCAATGCCATTTGTTGTAGTAAATCAGCACTTGTTTATCTGAAATGCTACATGTGCATAGTGAAGATGTGGTTATCTATGTCCTTTAAATCCCTTTCTTTCTCCCCCTCTTCCACCAACCTGCCAGCAACAGGAAATTCACAGCATAACAATTATGACAGTTAGCATCAACAGCACGTTGCTATGACCCTACCATTTTCTTCAGATACAGCGAACATTTACAAGTCAACACTTGCAAGACAGAAAGCTGAACTGGATCTCAACATTGCATAAAAAACCCACCACGTTGCGATGCGTGTGCAATCAGCCATACAGGGACTTAAACTAAAAGTGGTCTTATTATGCAAACAGTAGTTTCTGGTATGCAAATAAATACAAACAAAGCAAAACACAGAACTCTTGAATAATATCAGCTGCTGCTGGCAATCAAGAAATTATTTCTTATAATCACCTAAAACCAAACAAGACCCCACCGTTTTAAACATGATTGTCATATATAGAACTAAAGATATGACAGGAATGCATTTAAAATCCAAATGTCTACACTGATTTCTTTAACAAATGGTGGCCTTCTACAAGCGGACATTCTAATTAATCTAACTATGTTGCAACTGAGCCATCACCAGCAGCACAGCTACAATCTTGCATTAGGGTTACAGAATTTAATTGCATAAACCAGTTTGCAAAAGCAGAGTAAACTAACATACACCAGAGTGAACTTTAAGCAGAGGACAGATGCAAAGGACAGACAAATGATGGAAGCTGCTGTTTATGATGCATTATTAGCAGCCTCCACTTACGTTTCCCCCTGTTCCCCTACTAAAATAAAAAAGAATAGAAGAGAAATACACGTAGTTTTGAGAATGGCCAGGAGCCAGTAGTGCAGAAGAGACTCTACTTCCCCTTTTGTTTGAGAGTTCTTGCAGCAGCTATACTGAATCTGCATTACAATGCTTTGCCTCTGGGCAGCAGCAATACCATAGTATACTACGGTTAACTATAAATGTTTAATCACTGCCTATGATCTCAGCACAGTCCACCAGTTTCATTTTGTGAGCATGGGCCAAGCTGTGCAGAAATATCCTAAATCAAGGTTTAACAGCATCAGTTAGAAATTACGCTGGCTGTGAATCCTCTTATCTCCTCTTATTCATACTACCCAGCTCTGAAGGCAGACTGCTTTTCCAGCACAACTGTTAAACCTAAAGATGCACCCCACAATGCAGAGCACGTAGACAAGCAAATTAACTCCCAGTCACATTAATGTTATCTAGACCTCAGTGATATCCACACTCCTACAAGCTACAAAGCCAGCTGTCTGTTCTCTATGAAGCTGAAAAGTCATAGTAGGACCCAGAAAAAGTGAGAAGATGAGATTGATCAAGTTCATTTCAGTAACATTGTTTTGCATAAAAAGAGGCTTTTTTGGTAGGTAACTAAAGAAGAGATTTCTTTCATCACTGGAAGAGAAAGAAAATACAGGAAACAAACAAGACAGGATATAATATGTCCATTATATGACATGTTAAACTGAATTTTCAGGCCCCCGGGGCATAAATAGTCTAAAGATGTAACAAACTGACATTCAACATCCTGTAGGCTAATTATGAGCAACTGCACTAGTAATCCTAAGTGAACTATTCACCTTTTTCATTGACAGAAATGCACTGGCGTAACCTGACTTTAATAATGGAATGGTATCTCCAACATTGTGGTTTAATGAGTTCTGATTTGATATTAGTAACAGCTTGCCCCATATTAGTGTACTGGTGATGGCCTCCTATGGTTTCTCTTTGAAAAGAAACTAAATTAGGGTCATAGAACAACAGATTTTGTAAACTCTAGTGAACAATCTAAAAGACAGGCACTGATCTATAACGAGTATATAGGACATTAATATGAGGATGATTTTGTGGCTTAGAAGTTAAATTATAAAGTCTGTGCCTCTGAAATGTGTGCCAGGTATTTACATGTGTCTATGTTTTAGACAATTAACTAGATGTGTAAATAAATAACTGTTTCTGCACGCAAATACCTTCTCTTTGCAAAACTACATAGGCCTTCACCAGGTAATGCTGTTTTCTTGGTACTCCAGTGGGTGATTCTGCAGTGCACACGTGCATTTTGTAGTCATTTAGTTGTTTTACCTGAGTCTGGAGAAACCATTGAGTAACTATTGCACAATATTTGGAAAATTATGGCATCATAAAGCCCCACTGCTTCAACTGAGGTTAAAATGTACTTTTCAGAAGTGTCTTTTTAAAAGAAGGGCCAACTTTGCTCCACCAAACAAGTCCTGCAGACAGTATGCTCAATTGCTCTCTGACAGGAAATAGCTTTTTTCTAAAGAATGTTCTGGGATTCTTTGACTATATATTTTTTCCACTCCAGGAAAATGGAGTTGCAGGAGGCTGTACTGGTAGAGGGCACAAGGATCCTCTCTCTAAACCAGTCAGAGTAAGCCACTCAGACACCCTGTAAATAGAATTACTAACTTTATTTAAAGATCTCTCCCACATTCTGCAGGCCTTGTATTGGTTTATTCCCCTCATTTTTATCTGACATTCCACAAAATAGTTTTGAGATCTGTACATTACCCTTTGCCTATTGCTTTGGTAATGTGCATCTTCCCTTCAAAATTACACAAAACTGCTTAGGTACAGGACTTCTCACATCTCTTTCATTTTCAAAGAGATGGGGGAAAAAAATATATATATATCTTTGGGGAGACAGTAAGAAAACCTTGCAGTGTTTGTCTGCTTTCAAACATTATGTATCCTGTATAGCAGGTCAAGCTTTTAACTTACTTCTGCTCTCTGCTCACTGTAACAAGGCAAAAAGATAGGGGAACAGATTCCAGCTGCAAAAACATAGGATGCATTTTGGAAGCCCACTCTTCTCACCTGTTTCCTCTACTGAAAGCAAGGGGCATGCCTATTTTGATATTGTTGTTGTGAAGTACTCATTAAATTATTGCTCATAGCAGGGGACAAGGATACTTTTGACTAAATCTGTTAGCCAGACTCCTGCAGTGACTCTCCTCTGGATTCCACAGCAGGCGTCTCTTTGAAGTGCTTATAATAAATGGAATACAACTGGGAGAAATCAGAAAGGGCAATGTTGACAACTGTCATAGCAGGTTACAGCTTGAATGGCAACTGAGCAGAAGGTCTCTCTCTCTGTCTCTCTCATACCTCAGATCTCCTTAGCATCATTTCTGGTAGGCATCCAACCCCCATTAGCAAGAGTTTCTGGAAAATTGCATTCCTCCCTAAATTCTCTGTCTCCGCTGTAAACGTAATGCACTGTTCCAGGCCACCAGGTCTTCTAGATGAAATGGTTTTGCAACTGTAACAGCATATCCACTATGATAGGCAAAGTGCCAAGATATAATTAGTGATACATAACAGAAATTACAAGCAATATTAATGGAGGATGTATTTCAAGGAAAGACCCATTTTCATTCCAGAAGTATTTTTATACCATTATATAAAGGGCAAAAAAAGTTAATGCTACTAAATATAGTATAATTCCTCAGCAACCATTTTTATCTGATGAATGCTATATATTTATGCTGTACCACAAATTGCCTCATCAATTATCTCATTTCATCAGCACTAGAAAATTCAAAATATATGACAACGTTCAAATACCCACTAATAGCTGATAGTTTCACATACTACTTAATATATTGTGAAAGCACACATGTTTTTTAAATAAAACTTTTTTATGTACTAAAATACACATGCATACTGCTTTAGATGGTAATAATAACTATAAGTTTCCCTGAAGTCAGGAAATTTATATCACCCCTGTTCCAAGCATTCCAATATCTAATAATTTTTTCAGCTCTTGTTAATATGTTGCTTTGCAGTATCAGCCTCTAAGGTGAAAGATTAATACCCCCCAAAAAAGTTAAGATACCTAACAAAAGCTGTTTGAAGGCTAAATATAAGAATCAGGGAAAGCAAAGAAACAAAGGTTAAGAAAAATCAGATTTCAGACCCAAAAAACCCTGTGGTCTAGTAAGGTGAAAGGAAAAAGCCACTTGATTTCAGATTTCACTTTTTCTAATCAGTCTAGAAAATTCCTGTTATATCAGAGGCTGATGTTACACAATCCAATGGGCTTTTACAAACCCTAATTTCTATGACTCTACAAAAATTGCACATTGAGTTAGTGGGAATTAAAGCACTTCCAGCTGAAGGATGCTAAAATGTAAGCTAACACTGAGCAATAGCAACTCATTGTGTTCTTGTTCTGAATGGTTATGTGGTGCATGTGTGAGAGAAGCCTGAGGCCTAACCACGACTTCCCACGGAGAGAGGAGGAACAGGCAGCGTGGTATGAGCCCCACAGCAACACTTTCAAGTGCTGTATTTCAAAAATAAATCTCCGACTATGCATGGTAGAGAGGACACAGGGACAGAAGCATTAATTAATGCTCCAAAGAACAATTTTAAGTTTTCATTTTTTCATTTTTCAAAAACTTTCTGAAATCCATTATTTATAAAGTAACTGAAGAACAAGAATAAAGTATATCAGTAAACAAAAACATATTAGTGATGAAAACAGACCCCTGGTAAACTGTGCTAAAGACTGTGCCAAATTTGAAAAGAAATAGCAATTTCAATAGTTTCCATGAGAATGACTAGTGACAAACTATCTAGGGACTCAAATTTCACTCAACATGTGCAAACACGGAGAAGATGATCTTGGACACTAGGGAAACGATCTGAAATAAGATGTCACACATTCTTTTAAGTCACTCCTCCTAATACAGCACTGGGTTAATGTCACTGGCCTTAAAGTTAGCTGCCATACTATTTAATTGCAAATTCCAAGCTAACCTAAGTTTTCCTATCATGTTCCTGTCCATCAAACCAGTGTAATAGCTATTTTAAGGTTGGCCATGTGTGGGAGATCACTGATGCTGAAAAAATCCCATCACTAAAATATTTGTCTAATTAATTCTCAAAACAGATTGAAACATAACAGAAAACAAAAAGTGCAATTGCACAGTTACGAAGCAATGTCACTTCTCATTTTGGCTAAGGACCAGACACTAACTTTTATGCTTGTATAGCTTCTCAAAATGCACCAACACATCTCTCCTCCATACCCACAACTTCATTCTCCAGTTGTCCATACTGTGGACTTACTATAAGAGAGAGACATTGAAAGTCAAAAGGACTCTGGCTTTGGCTGTAGGTGATACTGGACTCATATACAATCGTCTTTCCTAAATCTGATTCGACATAATTGCTTTCACCTTCCCTTCGAGCAACAAAGACATGCTATTTCTCTACCTGTACAACAAAAAATTCCATAAACTTCATTAAGAAAAATGGTTTAAAAAAGGCTTAGATCATTTACCCCAGCAAGATGCTAGTCAGGCTAGCCCCTGACTACCCATACTGTCTTGGCGTATGGTTGTGAAAGGCTCTACAAGCAAACAGTTTGCTGTAAAATCTGTTGTCTACATTGATACTTGTTTTCTAAGCAGCTTAAATCTCTTATTCCATGCCAAAATGTTTGCCCAAGGAAAACAAGAAAAACTACTAATATATTCCTTCTAGTTTTACCCACCATAAAAAGTAAGATCATACTAAGACTAAGCTGATTCCATGGATAGCCTTTCATTTTTGTCTTGTTCCAGAAGAAAAAGGGGAAAAAAATAACCAAAAAACCTAACCCATATTTTAGTAACAGTGATTCAAATATCATCATATGAAATGTAGATTTTCCAAACTTGAAACATATACCACTGAAGTATAACCTAAAATCAGCTACCAGCAAAAGCTTATCTGAAAAAGTAATATAAAATTTGTTCAAAGGAAATTAAAATCTTTATAAATAACAACAATACCTTAAAAAAGACTCATGTAATTATTTGTTTTCTTATATTTTTTGCATTGCAAAGGTATAGTCCCAACCAATTTAGTAACAGCTTCAATGGTTTAAGATGTCAGCATCCCATAGAAGTGCTAGCAGAAGGGATTGTCTGAATACTCCTTAATCAATTTAAGTAGAGAACCTCCCAAAAGACTTCCACTGGTCTTTTAAATTAAGCTGGCTGGCTGTGTACTGTAGCACTAATAATCACAGAAATTCCTATAAGTGAAAGTAGCAACTCTCAACGTATGCATGGTAACAAAGACCAAAAAATAAAATATTTTACAAAAAAAGAGAGAAGAGAGAGAACAGTGAGGTTGCTTTTAACTGCAGCAATGATTTGGAAGATTGTGACATGCATGAAAATCGAAACAGTTGCTCTAATGCAAACCGAGGATTGATCTTCTATAACAAACAATAGGAATTTCGAGAAGCTGGCATTTACACAATTAAAACTCACCAAAAATTCAAAAGGACAAATATAGCTCTAGTTTTCAAATCCTTTTCTAACTTCAGGGAATCTTTCTATTAGCACGTGCCAAAAAGTATTTCACTGCCTTTAGCTGAGTAACTAAGTGATCTGTGCAAGGTAAACAGTTTGCTGTTGGATTTGTTCCCCTTTTCCAATTAGCTTGAAGTTGTTTGTGGAATTTGGCTTCGCCAACAGGTAGCTACTGGAGATGCCCCAAATTTTGAGTAAGTATGAAATTCACCACTTGCAAATACTATCTGTATATATATGATCTATATAATTTTATTGATATTTACTTGTTAAATAAAATTTTTACCTATTTTCAGTATTTATCCAGTTCTCTCAGCATCAGCCTGAGTTATATCAGGGAGCTAAGTCCAACAGGCAGTTGGACTAGATTATCACTGTGGGTCCCGTCCAACTGAACTAGTCTATTCTATAATGTTTATTTTAAAGTAATAGTAGCATTAATAATCATTATTGCAGATACAGCAGTAATGATCACTAAGCATACAGAACAGGTGCTTGTCATACAAGTTAATCAAACTCCAGTTTTGCATGCACCAGGATTTAGAAATTGAAGCATACACATACGCTATTGCCAAACAGGATGAAAGATCTTAGAGAGTTTAGCTCTGGCATTTTTATTTGGCTCTCAGGCTAACATCCAGAAATTATATAATAATCCAAATCATACTTTGGGATATTTCCAATAGTTAAAGTCACTGAATCAGACACACTGCATATTTAAAAGCAAGAGAAAAGGTATGTTGGAAAGAAAATATTTATTTGCAGGCTATGCTGGAAGCTGAAGTAGGTTGGTTTTTTTTGCCTTAATAGCTAAAGAAAATACATTTTTCTGGTAAAAGGTAGGTGTCTTGGTAAAAAACTGCAATTTTAAAAATAGTTACATAGCTGTGGCAGAACTTTCATTTTAGAGACCATTAGGTATTCCCAGATTTATCCCTATATCTGATTATTTAGGGACTTGCTAGCTTTTGGCACAATGTACTAGAACTTCGCTTTTCTCTTACTCGATACTAAGCTGCCTGAATACTCATTTTAGTAACAATATGCGCTGTGACTGAAATACAATGCACTTTATATCAAGTCCTGTGAAGACAAACTTGAGATTTAAGGATAATACTGCTGTTCTGAAAGGTACAACATCGCTGATGATTGTGCTGTTAGATGTTTGCGCTCTTCACCAAACTTTAGAGACTGACTCACTCACTAGATGAAATGGTGCACGAGTTTCATAGTAAGGAGAGCTATAAAAATAGTCTAAGCTAGAATTTGAATGCAAGGCATTAAAAATGTATATGTTGTTCTATATAATGCAAATACACATTAATCTTAGCAAGCACTATCCTTTTATGTGTAAAAATCAAACTGATCAATGGAAATGTGTAAAAGGAAAAAAAAAGGAAAAAAAGGAAAAGGAAAGGAAAAAAAAAGAAAAGGAAAAAAAAACCAAACAAGTAAGATTTGTCCTCATCCTGATGCAAGAATAAAGCTATTAAAAAAAAAAAAAATCATAATAATGATTCCTTCTTGTATTACACTTAAAAAGACTATATTTCTCCTTTCTGTTTCACAACAGTAAAAAAGCAATAATTCTTATTTTTAATATTCTCATTTGACTAAATTAGAGGATTAGCTGAAAAACCCAGATAAGATACAGCTAGTTCAATTTGTTCAATAGAAACATGGTTTAAAAAAACCTTTTTCTCATAAATCTTAATAGTGAAATATATAAGGAAGAGAAAAAGTAAGAATCTCTCTTACTTTGCAGATGTGAAATTAATTACAGAGATAAGTGAGTTACCATGGGTTATTCAAAATCTTTAAAGAAGTTTGAGACTGAACACCAGATCTCAGCCCAGTGCTTTACCAGCTTATCATTTTTATGAGTGGCACAATGTCAGATCTCTTATACTATTAAAAATACACATTCTTACAGCCTCCTCTAAATACACAACCTATTCTATCTGGAAACAAACAAACAAGCAAACAAACAACCCACAAGTAAATATCAGGAGAAAGAAGAATCATTTTTCTGTATGGACACATAATCTTTCTTCTCCACAGAAATTTGTATGCTATCAACACAATTTTTGACCACAGAACCATGCATGGACATTCTTACAAATGAAGTACTATTCAAGAAATCCTACTTGCTTATTCAAAATACTGGATGTAAGCTCTCACAGAGCTTATGGGATGCATTTTAGACACACACATAGAATCCAGGGGATTAAACACAAAACTTACACCGGCGTTGGGGATACAGCAAGGAAGTACCACTGGGCAAAAGTATATCAATCCATAAAGCACGAGGCTCAGAAAGGATGGTGAGGCCTCTTTTTCACTCAAATATATGGGAGCTTGAGGCATATTTAACTCCATATCACATTACCAAGATGCAGCTCTTTTATTGATCCTCCTCACTGGATACACTTCCCCTTGGTTGTCCATGACAGGCCTTTTGCTTTCAGCACTACTGTGCATTTGATCTCAGTTTTATAATGGATAACAAAAGATCATGTGAAAATAAGCAAGCAAGGGCAGTGATGCTTTTTATTTGAGTCTTTCTATTTGCATGCATTGCCTAGGCCCACCAGATGTATAATGGTAGGATTTGCTTCCAGATGGATCAAGGCCGAGAGTATCAGTTGCGCTCCGGGATCCCTGTCGATTGGGATCAAATCCGTAGGTTAAGGAAAAGAAATCTTGGCTGTTCAGAGGCATCTGAGGGGAGTTTGCTGTTCCTGAGGGAACTATGTCTAGCAGGCTATAGCAAGCAAAGCCCGCTGAAGTATTATGGTTCAGCAACAGTTAAGTTCCCTTTTCAAGTGAAAATTCAATAAAAACAAACCCCAGATCCAAACATAAAAATGTCTCACATAGCTAGCATTAGACTGGCATTCAGAAATAGTTTCACCCTGCACTTCTGCAGCGCTTCTATTAGCATGATCCCTTGCTATGGGACAGCAGATGCTTGGTGCAGGAACTCCTGGATAGGTTTCAGCCTTTGAACAGAGGTTCTGCACCCATTTTCAATTACAGGAATTCAGTGTATGACAAGGGAAAAATGGTTAAGAAATTATAGCATGTCTGCTTAATAACAGCTACTCCAAAGCATGAAGAAAAAGCTGTAAATTTGGACTTAAATCTTTCACATGGAAGCATGCTGCTTTATCACTGCATCACTAGTTTAGTTTCCCCTTTAATGAGTTCACTTCTGAGACTCTGAGAATAAAGATACACACATTGAACGCACTGTTTTCCCTTTATAAAGCAAAAAAGATCTTGCTTCAGCCTTAATTGTATTTTCCTCAAACAGCAGGAAGAAATAATTCAAACCAAAGCAAATCCAAATATTCTTTAACCCAAAAATTAAGAGTTCAAAATCCCGGCAAAACATTTTAGTGTTGATTGGTGATCTACTGCAACTGCAACCACAAACTGCCTTCACAAAGATGTAGGAAAACAAACAAACAAACAAACAATCCTAAATTAATATACAGCTGTTAAAACACACCTGAAGAATACGAAACTAAATTAAAATAAAGCACTAAGAAAAAAAAAACCTATTTGTTTATCCACTTCAGGCCTTTTTAAATCAAACTTGTTCTTATCTTGAAGAGGAATGCCTTCTAACATAAATCCATGCAGTACTTTCACTGGGACAATAGCACAGGTAACCCATTAGAAATGAGTAGAAAGGAATTTTCTTCCTGAGAGGAACACAATAGGATACAGCTTTACATCTTAAGAATGGGTACATCTTTGTTCTGGGGGAAAATGAAGCTGAAGGGAAAAGCAAACAAAACAAAGCCAAAACAAACCAAAACAAAAAACCAACAACAACCAAACAAACAAAACCAAAACACAACACACACACACACACACACACACACCCCAAAACCCTGCACAGCTCTCAGTGCATTTTCGGGTGCAAATCCCCAGGAGACATATTACAGCTGTGTTGTAAACTATACCACAGTTGCTACTGCTCACATTTTTACATAATAGTGTATCCATTACATCAGTCCATTAAGGACTGCCCCATGGAGCAGATGCTGAGTAAGCACCTCAGCAAATAGCTCCCACCGTGCTGCCCGGGGCTGCATTGCTAGCAAAAGCAAAACTGGCTCACTTCAAGCTAATTGGGAATGTCTACTTAAACTGCGGTATCTCCACAGAGGTGACCCACCACCATCCACAGATGCTAGACAAGCACTAAGTGGACAGGCAGATTTGGGACCCAGTTAGCAGAGCAAAGGAATGGCTCTGAAGAGGACAGGGGAACAGTCACACCGGAAGCAGCTCCAGATACCTAACATTGACATCTGATTTCCCCGCTAATCCCTGAAAGCCACAAGCTTTGCAGTCAACATTTTCCACTGCTACCTGTGTGGAAGCTGCTCACAAGTGAAGAACGTAGGTTGGAAAAGCCTACACTGAATTTCCACAATTATCTGAAGCACCCCCTGTCTCCTCTCACTTTTACCTGCTCCCATGAACATAGCTGAAAGAAACATTAGTGGAAGACTATGGTCCTCTCACCGCAAGGGTAAATGATGGATTATTCAAGTTAAGTAGCACGAGTTTACCTGACTCTGTGTTTTTATCAGTTCTTATATGACTAAACAGCTATAGGATGATTTTTCTTTGCTTATTTGAAGGAATATGCGCTTTAAAGACCCTGCCAGGCTATCCAGCACTGTAAAAATGAATTAAGTTTTGATGAAGCCAACAAACATCCCATTTACTTAGTAGAAACTTCAGTTTCTACCACCTTCCTGCAACATTTTCATCTTGAGAAGCCAAAGTGTGGAGAACCCAGTCCCACCACTGACTCAGCCGGGGATGAGAGACAGTGTCGGTACACATCCTGTAACAGATGGCTTCTGGCTGCTTACAAAAAAAAGCAAGTAGGCGCTTCTATAGCTGTTTATCTTCTTTTCTCTCTCAGGCCTCATAGATGTAAAAGCAGCAGAAGAAAGTGGCAAGATGTCATCCCTGTTTCAACACCACGCAGAGGCAAAGCAGAAAATACAACTTTTTGGTATACTCATCAGTTTGAATGAAAAGCTGCACATTATTTATGAGACGTGTGAGAAACAATCCATTGTACTGAACAACGATAGTCAATCCTAGATATAAATTCTCTGCTGGTCGATAACCACTATACCCATTCCCTTAGCCATGAAAATGACCTGACAGAGCCATAAATTCACATATTGTCCATTTTTCACAGACAAGCTCCCCCCCACCCCCCGCAGACAGTCTGCAGTGCACCAGCCATGACATTGGTGTAAACATTTACTCATTTATTATTTTATGCTGACTGCTTTTCAGCTTCCTGACAAAGGACAGGCAAGTAACAATGGTGATAGAACCTGGGCCAGGTTCAAGACCCAAGGGCAGGCTGAAGATAGGTTTCAGAGATGCACAGCGTGCTAGCACTTCCGATCCCAGCAGTACACTGGAACTCACTAAATATGGATTTTCTTTTAACACAAAAACTGCCATTAATCCATAAGGTTTCAAATTACGCATGCATAAAACAAATTATCTACCTAAAAGTTTCTTTCAGGGAAGCAAACAGAAAACTCAGTTTAAACTTACTGAAAATCTTAATAATGCCTGGCAATGACCCAAAATCTTTCCAAAGAGCCTGTACTGATAATTAGTACGTTTTCAATGATTTGCCCCTTTTGGGGCCAGTGTTCTAATGGGTTTTAGTGCTAGCAAATAGGCGCTAGGATTTGTTCTGTGCATTAACGTGCACAGAGTGTTAAGCTACTTATTTGTAATGATGCTGTTCCTGTAGGAAAGCCTGCCTTGATTGTTAATGATACTTGAGGCTCTTAATCTTAAAACGGAGCGGGAGAGAAACTGCAGGGTGTGGCATAGTCTGCTACACAGCTCGTCATTTACTGAAAATAAAAACCTCACTTAATTCCATTGATAGCACTCCGAATATTATAATAGGCATTTAATTTCCTAAACAAATTGCACTTTAAGAAGCTGGAGCAATCTCTTAAATTACGCTATTTCCATTGTTTATATTTGTTGTTGTTGTTTTTTAAGATAGGACCTATTCAAAAGTGATTTATTCAAAAATAATAATTTGAAGAAACTTGGTCTTACTTTCCACTACTCTCACGTCAATTTATTAAAAAAAAAAAAAAAATTTAGCAGCACAAATAAAAAAGAACACTAATATCTTATTCCTCTTCCAGATTAAACCTTAAAGACTGCTGTTAAGATCAGCATTACTGCACTGCTGCCTAACCGTATATACTGTTGATACATTAATTGGTTTATTGACTGCTTTAAACTTTTACAACTTTCCGTTCAGCCCAACGTGCCCTTGTTGTGAACTCATCCAAAGAATTACCAGGTTCAATAAACTAAATTATGTTCATTAATACTACAATAGACATATGTAATAAAAAAGAAAAAGAACACAGCTACTGCCTTCACATAAGTAGTCCTGTTGACTGCAGTGAGACTGATTTTACAGAGCATAAAACTGTTCAATCAATCAAGACTTTGAATATCCAAAATAAAATCTGCATATGCACAACATCAGACTTCTGAGCAACACAAACTATAATAAAAGTAAACTGGAAGAACAAGGCCTGTAATGCTTATTCAAATGTAGCTAAGGTAAAAAATGTTATGACATCCAGAAAAAAAAAAAAAAAAAAAACCATTAAATCTAGGCTGACTGGCAAAGTATCATAAAATAATGTCATGCCAGATTGCCCTGATGCTGCCAACCTTTTAAAAGTTTCATTCCAAGTTTCCCCAAATATTTTGAAAATATAAATTGCAGGAAAAAAAAAAAAAAAAAAAGTTCTGTCATACCTATCCAGTTTGGAATTTAAGTAGAAAGTCAATTTGACAAATTCTCTGTAAAATATAAATTTCAAGTTTGTCACAATTCTGTTGTAGATTTGATGCTGAACAGAGATTGCAAGAAAGATTCTGTTTCCCTTGTAAGTATCAAGCAATTCAACACAGATATACACCCACCATAAGAGACATCTGTGGGACCTGAGTTTGGCCCTTACATGGGAACCATCATCTTTACTTCTAGAGACAAAATGTCAGCTCACATACAAAGTATTATGTCACAAGAGAAGTAATTTGATGTTTGTAAATAGACACATGTATTTATGGACATACATATATAAAAAGGGAGTACTGTTGACTAAACAAAACCAGAAAGTAGTAGAAAAGCCTCTAAGCATAACAAAGAGATGTGAACTCAGCTGAGAGTGCAAAAGATAAAAAGGACAGGATTCAGTATTGAAATAAAACACTTGAAAGGAGGTCAAGCGACTTATTGAATCAGCTGCTGACCTCATATCAAACTCAGTCCTAATCACAGCGAATGAAAATTGCTGTTCATAGATGGCTGGAAAAGGCTTTAAGCCACAAACCCATTCTGGACTTAATATACTGTGCACAAAAACTGGAGAACATGTTATCATCCCCTACCCAACTCCCTGAATTGTCTAGCTGCAAATTATATAAAATCATCCTGCATTTTCATTCCTATAAATTGCCATTCTATATCTAAATCAAGATATAATTAGATTTTTAATAAAATACATAAATTCCACTCTTAATTTAGTGGTTTAGAAATCATGTGAATACCTGAAGTAAATAACCCTGTTATTTCAAATACTTTTCAAAGAGGAACCTGCCCTTATGAACTGACTGGAGTGCACCGGGAGGTCGAAAGAGTTTGGTATTTTTTGTTCTGTTTCAGCCTTAAAAAGGTCAGTTCCAGTGAGAGAACAACTCAGAAAATTTCCCTAAATCCAGCATTTATGGAAACAGAGAAAGACAGACATCCACCTGCACGCTAACTCTACAGTCCTATTCTTAGAATACTCATCTCCCCATACACTGCAAGATGTTGAGGTTTTGTCAGCAGCATTTTTGGACCCAGTAACTCACCTGTAGCTGTCATTATCCTAAATATTTCCTTACTGAGTGGCTATATAGTCATTGTTCCCAAAGTGCATTACATCAGTTACTTCAAAACTGTTGCATATATGCTGTCAAAACACCTGAATGTCACATGCCAAAAACACCTTCCAACTTATAATGCTTGTTATTGTGGTTGCTAGACATGGCCGGTTGCTTCCAATTAACTCATACACTGTACGTAGCACCAAAGTGGCTAACACAGGATTGGAATTTTTGAAGATAAATGCCAAGCTAATACCCTGACACTATCCCAACCCACCATCACAAAGTGCCAGGTGCAAATTCATCTATGAAAGAAAAAAAATCCTTCAGTGGTCAGTTCCCTGGTGGAAACATTTTTTGGGGAAAATCCCCAAAACACTGGCACTGGAAGTAAGTCTGGCCCCATCCTCCATCTACATCTACAACAAACCCATTTGATGGTAAGGAAGAAAGAAAGCCACCAGATGTGGTGGCTGGCATCTTGGTAACTACCGGAGTAAGTTATCCATACTGCTTGTAATCAGGCTAAAAGTTCCTGAGGCATTACCATCTGGAATTTTTTTGCACAGTATCTCTAACAAGTTATTTTCTATTTTTTTTTTTTTTACTATGACTAGACTTCAGTCAGCAACAGTTTGGAAGTAAGCCTGATCATTCCTTTTCCTTCAGGTGAGTTCTACAAGCAACACTTTATTTTTTGCCCCCCCTTTTTTTTTTCTCTTGAGTGAGATGTATTAGGAAATAAGTTGGAAAACCAAATACATTAACATGGAAAAAACTCAGAACGTAACAGAAATAAGAAAACACTTCAGACAAATCTCTGTCTTGCCCGCTGTGTCTCTTCCTCGTGCTTTCCTCTCAGGTCAGCTATCTTTCAATAGCTTGCCATATTGCAAAAAACTCCATAGAAGTGATTGTCCCTTAGGGAAGAAAACAAACAGAAAAAAAACCAGAGCAACCTTTCCTCCATCCCTCCTACAACTTGGCTGGACCTCTGTTCCCTGCTCTGCCCAGAAAACTCCAGATCTCTGTTGTGTGGCAAGTCACATCCTTCATTTTCTCTTTCCTCTTCCTTCCCTCCCCCTACCCAATGTCCAGCTGCTCCCAGCAAAGGTGTAAACACTCTCTTTGCAGATATTCACCTGACCCAAAGTGCAGAGGGCAGACCAATGCAAAACAAGAGTCTTTTTCTCAACTGCCGTGTTGCTGTCTTTTTAAAGAAACATATTATGATGAATTTTAACGAATAAATGAAACAGAAATATTCTATTGTAAGGACTTTTTCATGGAAATTTAGTGTGTCTAAGGACTCTTCCAGATTTTTATTTTTCTTTACAGTGCTTTTTACATCACCATTTAATATAGTGACTCCATCATATAACTTGTTCTAAATCTCCTACTAAACACAGTATTAAATTCATAGATCTATAAGATTACATTCTATTAAGTTGTGGAGTCAATGAATTTCTTTTTTTTTTTTTTTTTGTTATGCTAATTTAATTCTTGGAGGGGGGTTGACTGGTTTGTCTGTTTTTCTCAGATGTCCTTAAGGACATTTGTAGCACCAGTTTTGTACCGGCTAATTAAATATCTTTTAATCAAGACAATCACAAAGCAACTGGACCAAGTGTCTAAGATTTTCCATACATATGTGAATTGTGCTGTTCCAAATAAATTGTTGGTGTCTACAGTATCAAAAGCTCTGTACCACACACTAAGTACAGCAGACCCGTTTCAGCTGTTGTCTTGCACAGTATAAACCACAGACACACGTATGTCCACAGAGAGAGAGACTGACTGCTGGGTACAAGCCAGGGGAATTGAAGACAGTTTGTACATCACCCTGCAGACCAGGACAGCTTCACATTAGTGCAACGTACTGTGAAAACAGAGTTTCAGTCTACAATAATGGGCATATTCACATACCTATGTAACAGTCAAGTTTACCAATTTAATCTCATTTTCCTTGGTGTAGTCAATTCAATTCAATTAACCACTTTAAGTGCATAGTGTAAGTCTAAAAAGTACCCTATATTGGGTGATATCCTAAAATAACTGTTGGGTGTTGCTGTTGCTGCTGCTGCTGATTTAACATATAGCATTTTCCATTAGTTAAATACTATAGCTAGCTAACTGATTCCAAAATTTAGATTTCATTATCCAAATTGTATTTTCATATGTTCGAGCTCTTTAAGAAACTACGCAATTTATTCCCCAACTAATTTTTTCTAGTAATGAATGCAACTGTCTGATAATGGAAGTAGCACTTTATAAAATTAGCCCATATCCCTCTGAAGCTCCTTCACACTGCCACTTTCCTAAATACTTAAATGAGTTTATCTGCTCTGGTGCACCCTCCTCAGGAATAGCGAGCCAGTGAACATGTGCACTACTACTGATACTCAAAATATCATCTGAATTTATGTTATTCCCACATGTGACACAGTGTCCTGTCTCAAACTCTTGATCTAGCAGTTACTGCTATGAACTTCTTCATGACCTGAATTCTGTGGCCTGTTATTAAAAAAGAAAACCAACAAAACCCAAACCAACAAAACCACCTTCCCCCTCAAAAAAAAAAACAAACAAAAACAAAACAAAAAAACCCAAAACCCAACAACAAACCTCACCAGTTAAATAAGATATTTTAACCTATTTACCATAGGGATGCTGTCAGTATACTTTAGCTCCAAACTTGAAACAGCTGATAACTATTCCTCGACAGGAGAACCAATGTTTCCCTAGGAGTAAATACAGTTTTCCAGCAAAACACCTCACAGAAATCTTTTGTTACTGTTGTTTCAAAACAATTTAATTGGATAAATAAAGCAGCTCTCATTCACAATATGCTGTATTCGATCAAGAAAATAAGAACATGGGGTTTTGGAAAGACAACAAGCTTGATAACTTTTATTAGTCTCTCATAAAAGTCAATTTCTGTATATATTGCCTTGCAAAGATTTGATGGTACCTTAACTGAATTTGATAAACATCAGGAAAAGAGACCCCAGAGGCTCTCAAAGCTAGCCAGGAAAAAAAAAAAATAAATTACATCCAGAAATATCATAAAACATTTCTCAGCAAAATGTTCATTTTCATTCTTCTCTGGAGATAGGGAAACTTTGATAAATTCAAATAAAACAGATTTAGCTTAGGGAATGAACACCAAATGTGCATCCATGCTATCTTCTCTATCAGTTATCAAGAAGTGCATTTCGGAAGATTAACAAAGCCCTCCTTTCTCTCCTCTCACATTTCCCCCACCCACCCCCCACACAACATTTTCACATATGCACTCCTCCAGTAACTGTCTGAAGCAAGTAAAAATCTGCAGCTAAAAACAGTCACACACGATTTCAAATGTTTTTGGAGCTGAAGTTATGCTTCATTACTAATCACAAATTTTCAGAGTTTATTCAGAATTTCTGCATACAAAGCTGATGTTCACCTAAAATGTAATCCTATTCTGTAAATTGCATTCATAAACAGCATAGAACACTTTTGCATTTTCAGTATGCCACAGGATTCACTATCAAATGTTCTGAATTTACAAGTCAATAGACAGTCTTTCAATCTATCTGGTCCTTGCAGACTCAGCGTGCTACTTGTAAGCCAAGCTGTTGTCCTTCTGGCTTCGTACATTGCTGCCAGCACTAAAGATTTGGCAGACAAAATCCCTCGCTCAGTAGACATAGCACAGCGGACTGGGGTGTGCTGGACATTCCCAGGTTAACAGATACTTCAGATGGTAAGTTAAGTGCAACTCCACACTGCAGTACAAAGCAGCATCAGGTCAATTTACTAGCTGTAGTGCATTCGTATTGTGTCCCTCAAGGCTACCAGTTCTAGCTACGTAGGCAGTGTATATAGGTCCCACAGCTTTTACAAAAATATGCTCTGAAAATAGAACCTTCTTAACACCTTGAAAGACGAATGAACTAGAAGACCATCCACTTTGTTCTGCCACAACACCCACAGCTTTACAGGGTTGAAAACAGCATTAAGGGGAAAACAAAAGAAAAAAAAAAAACAACAACAAAAAACCCGACCAAAAAAAACCCTCTCAAAACCATAACAGAAAAGAAAAAACAAAAACAAACCCCCCCCCCCCTTTTTTAATATATAATTTTCTTTCTTCAAATGAAAGATGCAAAAGTGATCATAGAAGAAACCAGAGGGCAGCATGTGATAAAAGTTCAATGCAATCTATTTTTCTGAGTAAAGATGTGCTTAAAATATCATTCTGCCTCGACTAACCACTTCCTTTCTAAGAAAAAAAAACTGAATGGGATGATAAGATGTCATTGCTTGCAACAGTAAAAAGGAACTGAACACAGAAACTCCAGAAGGTCTTCTCCAGCCTTAAGCTCCCCACATGCTGTAAATATGCATGTTATCTTTTCTCTATATTCTGTTCTAAACTTGCCCCACGAACCAACTGTCATCCCTGATGCCTGCAGCACCGTTACCAGGAGAAAATACCAACATCATCACTAAGGATTTGCTACTGGACCAATTTTGTAGGTGTTGTAAATCACCATAGCTTCAGTAACTTCAGGTAAGTGATGTTGATTTACAATGCCCTGAGGATCTGGCCCTCTGTCCTTATTACTTCATTAATCTGCATATTCCTGCAATGTACACCAATCTTTTTTCTAAATTACTTTTACTTCAACCCACCTGTTATAAGTCTGATGTGGATTTATGCAGAGTTCATACCATATTTTCTTACTTATTTTTGAAGAAGCATTGCCCTGAATCTGTCCATGGTCCATAAATGATCTATATGGCTGACTGAATCAAGCCTGAGCTGGTAGCTGTCAGCAGGTGTGAATCCAATTTCGCAAGACCAATCCATTAGTATCTAAACACTATTAATAGAGTGGAGAGGGAGAAGCACATTTTTTCTATCCCAGGGAATAAGAGGCTGGCCACTTCTGGTAGGAAGGTATTTGATCAGGTCTGTCAGAGGCAGAAGACCATGGTGAATACCTTCTCATAATAATGAGTAGCTCGTTCCCAAGAGAAGAGAAAGTTGGTGTTGGGAAGCATGTTTTATCGTATTCCTCCAAGACGTCACTGAAGCTAAGAGCCCAGCAGGATTCAAAGGAGGTTTAAATATTTATATGGCTAACAAGACTGCTAACATCAACTGCTACAGTGGACAGTATATATTCTTTTTTGTAAGACAATAAACTCTCATATTTCAGTGCATAACCCTGCTACGAGACATGCAGGATAGAAACAGGCTCAGTGGAAAAGTTGCTACATTTCTATTTTGGAGCTTTCTGTCGTTCCCTTAATTTCCCTCTGACACCGTCTACTGTTAAAAATGGACCCTGAGGGAATACGACTTTTATCCTCTATGGCATGGCCTGAAAATCAAGGAACCCGGTCAGTGAATGAAAACCTAACTAACTGCTACATTTTCTTTGCAAATTTATTTTTGAAAAATAAAGTGTTGTTTTGATCCCCAGTTTAAAGTGAGGCACTAATAGCCCACGTCAAATTTATTATGTGGGCATTTGAACACCTCCAGAGTCCTCTGAAAGTAGCACTAACATGGAAGAAATAATTTAGATAGAGTTAGAAGAACTATTTCTGCTGCCTAAAACCTGGTGTTTTTCTAAAGCAAATGTCTTCAAAGCATTCTCTGAAGAAATATGCAATGGTTATCTTTAACAAGTCAGCATTTTTCAAATGTTACAATACTATAGATCTGAAATGGTATTTTTCATAAACTTAAAATAGAATGAACTGAGACCTCACATACCATACCTTATTAACATGCCCAAGCTTTTAAACAGTATGTCCAACCATAGGAGGTATTTAAGGAGCGATATAAGATTCCATACCCTAAATGAATGAATATTAACATCGACTTGGAGAAGGTTATGATTCTATCAGGCTGGGAGCACTAAGGGAAAGAAAAAAATCTACTTTGAAAAGGCTAAAGAAGGGACCTCAATAGCAGCAAAGGTTTCCTGCACAGATATAAGTGCCAGGCAGAGTGCAAGGAATGGGATTTGTCACTCCCAGATTCTCCTTCTCCAAGAGAAGGAGAGTTAAAGGTGACCATACTGTAATTGAGCTAATGTTAATTGTACGTATAAGTTACAAACCTAGGGAATGGGAATCAAATGAGTGCACAATTTAAATAAAACTCACACCTTGCTGATTTCTTACGAATTATTTCATCACAGTTCTAACAGGTAAGGAAAAACAACTTAGTCATCCTCTCTTCAAAATTTATTTTGGTCTACAAAAGGATATTTTACTTACCAAGTAAAATTCTCTTCCATAATAAGGAATACTGTAATAAATGCCTCCCTGCCTTCTGTAGGATCAGGATAAATTTTAAAGGGCCACTAATTCATGCAAACATTTGCACATATCATTCTGCATCACTGCAGTGTTATTGCTAACCTCATAAATTGAAGTCAAAAAAGAAATACTAAACAAATTGCTATGCTCTCCCATTTGCCTGTATGAAGTCATCAGTAAGATACTGCTTTGAATAATTTTTCCTAGTTTCTGGGAGAGAGAATAGTTGTTAAATGTTCAGATTTTCCCCTAAATATTTCCAACTTGATAGGTTTGCTGTTGCTATTCTTTCTAGGCACTTATTGTACATCAAGGAGAAATCTCGTTATCATGTCTATTCCGAATGCTTATCTTCAGTCAAGCCACCCACCATTGCTCCTTCCATCCTTTAGAAAACAGCATTTCTCGGGCTGTAGTGACTGTTCCGTAGATGCATATGCACTGAGTTTGAATCTCCCACTGTGTTTCAGGAATAACTTCGCTGAAATTGCCTGGGTCTTCAGAGAATAAATATTAAGTGGATTTCAGTCACAGCAACATCATCAAGACATTTGTTAGACTAAATGAGGGTGCATGAGGCAAATGAATGGGTGAGCCACTTAAAAGTTCAACCTAGGATTTCCATGCTGTAATCTGTCTTCCTACCTCTTTTCTTCTCTCCTCCTATTTCAAAATCTTAACTAGCTTGTTTGTTACTTCTTCAGCCTTTAAAAACAAAACAACAACAAAAAAAAAAAAACAACAAAAAACCAAACAAGCCAAAAAAATCTACCTGATTCCCATCTAGCCACAATAATTCCATTTTCCTACTACATTTCCTATCTCCTCAGCCACAGGCTTCTTATCTGAAGTCACTACATCCTCCACTAGTAAACTATCACTGCTCATCACCTGCTGTGAATCACAAAGTCACTGCAGAAACTAACGAGGGACCTATAGCTGGGAGGAAGCAATAACTGCTTTTTTTTTAAGGTCCTTGCCCCAAAATAAGAGCCTACACAGAATATACCCTGCTAGGCAGCTGCTATGTAGTAAGTGCAATTTGCATTCACTGGTCAGTCCAATTGCTTCTCAGTGAAGACCATTCACTGTTGGGAGAAAAAGGTCACTACCAGCCACTGATCTGCAACAGCTTTGTGCAGAAATGGGTCAGCAATGATCTCTTACCACACGATATTCAGCCATTGTGTGTCCACATTTGAAAATGGCAAATACTGCAATAACAGCAGGTGGCTCTGATGGGTTGCAGCGTGGGAAATCCAGTTTGCAGCACCCGATCAGCTTACAGTAGTGAAATATCTGCTTTGCTCAGGATAGACTTCACCATTTATAGTATTAATCAGCTACTGCCAAAACCAGAAACCAGCTAGTACCAGTTAATGACAAGTAATACCTGTTCTAAAGGGCCTACAGGAAAGACGGAGGCAAAGTTTTTAGCAGGGCCTGTTGCGATAGCACAAGGGGTGATGTCTTTAAACTGAAAGAGGGAAGATTTAGACTAAATAGAAGGAAGAAATTTTTTACAGTGAGGGTGGTGAAACACTGGAACAGGTTGCCCAGAGAAGTGGTAGATGCCCCATCCCTGGAAACATTCAAGATCAGGATGGATGGGACTCTCAGCAACCTGATCTAGTTGAAGATGTCCCTGCTCATTGCAGGGGAGGTCAGACTAGATGACCTTTAAAGGTCACTTCCGACCCAAACCATTCTACGATTCCATTATTCTATAAATACATATAGTCACTACTAACCACGGCTAAATAATTAACTCTTTTATAGCAATGGATGGTTACCAGCCCTTCTTCTCTTTTTATCATGATACCCCCATGCCCGAATTTTTCTCTTACATTTTGCTACATTATCCTCCCACCCTATTTCTACTCTTTAGTAGTCCAATGTAATTTTCTAGCTGCATATCTTTCTTTCTGCAATAACCACGACAGACATATTTCCCAAGCCCTTCTCTTCTTTCTTTCCACCTACATATGGGTACCCAGCCTATGATCTCTCTAAAAGTTGTTCAGCAGATAAACTGGAGCAGCAGCCACAGCTAACTGCTGCCCAGGCAATGATTACTTGCTACCTCACTGTCTTTTCCTTGCCTGCAAGCTTCTGAGGTGCTAGCCTTAGTTTATGGAAGGAACAAAGAAAGCTAAAGAAATGCCTTGATGTGTCGCTTGAAGTATTGGTTGCCAAGGGTTCGCTTAGATATGTAGTCTTTCCTAAAGTTGATTTCTTTAGAATCCAGATAATAATAGATGTGGTTGTTGTGAGGTTTTTTTACCCCTTGATTTTCAGGTTATATCACAGATTTTTGGCAAGGTCCTGCCTAAGTAGACTTACTTTAAAAAAAGAACTGTTAAAAAAAGATCTTAAGTGAGATCCTAAAGTTCTGGAAAAACGAATGCCCCAATTTCCCATTGTTTTGCATCTCACATAATATGCTTTTATCCAGCATTTTTAATCCAAATATCTTACTGAGGTCATCAGCTTGATTTGTAATTTACAGATGTAGAAAACAGATAGTGAAGTGAATGGATGCTCAGTAAGATATTTTCAGAGCCAGGAATGAATAAGAGTGCTTTGAATCCCTTTCCAGTGTACTGTGTGTGCAATAATAAAGAGCTGTGGAGGTGGCTGTGAAACGACAGAATCACCCCACTTGAAGTGATTATATAGAAAAGTTTGAAAAGAAGTGGAAAATCAGGCCCTGGATGAGACATAAAGCAAGAAGATAAACCAAATGTACCTTCCTCCGTTATTAACTTTCTTAATGAGGTTATCTCTGACTATCAGGAACTCTAACGAGACCAACAACCATCTATTTTAAATGCCAAGCAAACGTCTGTTAAGCAACAGACTCCCTCTTCGTAGGGCTGATGCTCTCGAATCCTAATAGTAACTGACAAGACTTCCCCATCTGGACTTCTTTTTTTTTTTTTTTTACTTTGCATTTTGAGTATGTGACACAGCGCTGTGCAAGGGATTGCCTTTACAAGCAGAGCTGTGTGTTTTTTAAAACGGGTGAACACCATTGTAATAACATATGTGGAAAGATCAAAATGCAATTTCTTTTTATTATTCCTATTATTGCATTCCCCTACACAATGGCAACCTCTTCAGAGACATCGTCTGCAACATAATATTGATTTAATGCGCCACTTCATATGCCTGCCACGTCCTCAGATTAAAGATTTAAATTAATATGACAAGTGAAACACTAAGAAATTCAACAAATCAGCAGATAGGCTTATCCACACAGGGTACATTTTATAGCAAAAAAAAAAACAAAACAAACAAAAAACCCCCACCACAGCAGCCACAGCTTAGGCGCAGGCCAGATTTAATTTGCTTGATTGATCTTGAGATCTTGAGCGCAAATTCATTATTCTCTTATTAACTATTATAATTATTGGAATTTATAAGGAACCTATAAACCTATTACACTGGTCTTAAATGTTGCAATCTATTTATTGAACATACCAGCAATGAAAAATTAATTATTAAATAACCACCACAGGAAAACATCAGTG